>JARBWK010000004.1:195660874-196363374 GCA_030556195.1 Anolis apletophallus | reverse complement strand
ACTGTAAATAAATAAATAAATAAATCTGTAATAATTCATCTACCTTTTATTGTATAGTATTGCACTGTATTTTTTGCTGTTGTACCAAATGTAGTTTGTACGTGGTTGATGGGGAGAGATGCTTCAGAAGGCTGCGTGTATTTAATTTCCCTTGCCACATTGTCTTGATCTGAATAATTCATCTCATAAATGCTAATTGTTTTACAGCAGATAAATATCAGTTCTTCTGTCAGGCTTGTGCCTCTTTCCCTATAGAGCAAATAACAGTTTGTGGAGATAGGTGATTTAAGCAAGGAAAGATCCTTGTCCTAAATCCAATAGTTATTGTGCCAGAACTTTTTCCCCTCTCCTCTGCACTGCAACTCTCTGAGCCTGTGCCCCAAATAAAGTACCTCTGGAGGGTATCTAAGCCCTATACCCACCCATGGAGGAAAGCATCAAGCATCTCACTCTTTCAGTTTATCATATTCCTCTTTCCAGCCGTATTTAGTAAAAATAAGTGAATAAAAAGAATTAGAAAACCAGACACAGATTTTCCAGCAAGACATAGTTTGCCTAAAGCAATATAACTGTAATTGTTTTATATGGCAATTGTGGCTGGGACGAAGGAGCAACGGGTCATCAGGCAAACTTTCCTATGAAAGGGAACAATGCGCCTGTACCTTAAAAATATCAAGGCTCATTTATTAGACATTTAACTGTTCTGGGTTCATGGAATATAAATAACGTACAGTACTTATCTCGTAGGAACATGTTTAAATGCTATGCACCATTTGACCCACAGTGGCATATTTTAAACCGCAAATTCAGTGAATTTCGCTATATTGAAATGAAATAATCAGGTGGGCTGTTAGAGCTGCAATTTTCAAACGGAAAAAGAACAATTGGCCCATCTTAAGAACATAAGAAGAGCCATGCTGAATCGGACCTCAGCCCATCTAGTCCAGCATTCTGTGTCACACAGTGGCCCCCAGTTGTACACGGGGATCTCGAGCAGAAGGGAGGGCAAAACCCTGACCTGCTCCCGACCCCCCACAACCAGTACCCAGGGAAATCCTGCCTACCTCAACCAACTCCGAGGTGGCACTTGAATGTCCTTTTCAGTAACTACCGATACACTTGGTATCCATGAATCTGTCTAATCCTGCCTTGAAGTTGTTCAGGCTGACAGCTGTCACAACCTCTTCTGGAAGTGAGTTCCATAACCCAATGACCCTCTGGGTGAAGAAATATTTCCCTTTATTAGTCCAAATTTTCCTATCTTGGAGCTTCAGGGAGTGCCCTCTAGTCCTAGTGTTTTGTGACAAAGAATTTTTTTTTCTTTATCCACCTTTTCTATCCCATGCATGATTTTATACACTTCGATGAAGTCACCTCTTAAACGCCGTCTTTCAAGGCTGAAAAGACCAAGGCGTTGCAACCTGGTTTCATAAGGGAGCCGCTCCATCCCTTGGATCATTCTTGTTGCCCTTTTCTGTACCTTTTCCAGTTCCGTTATATCCTTCTTAAGGTGCGGAGACCAGAATTGTACACAGTACTCCAAATGTGGCCTTACCATAGATTTGTAGAGAGGTAATACAACATTTGCTGACCTATTTTCGATTCCCTTTCTGATTATGCCTAGCATAGAATTTGCTTTTTTCACTGCTGCTGCGCACTGGGTTGACATCTTCATTGAGCTGTCCACCAAAACCCCAAGATCCCTTTCCTGGTTTGTCTCGGAAAGCTTTGACCCCATCAATTGGTAGGTGTAGTTGGGGTTCTTTGCCCCGATGTGCATGACTTTACACTTGTTTAGGTTAAAATGCATTTGCCACTTTGTTGCCCATTCACTCAATTTCGAGAGATCTTTCTGGAGCTCTTTACAGTCAGTTTCATTTTTAACTACCCTGAACAGTTTAGTGTCGTCTGCAAACTTTGCTACCCCAGAATCTTAAGATTCTGGATGACGTGATTTTAGTGACTGGTTTTAAATTGTGTTGTTTTAATGTTTGGTTTTAATGCAAATGTTTACTGTATCATATGTTTACGTTCTGGTATTGAATTGCTGCCTAATTTGTAACACCACTCTGAATTCCCTTCCCATGCAAAGAGTGACCTGGAGAGGCTTTAAAGATGAGTCCAGGACTCAGGATAGTGAACTAAAACAAAGTTTATCGAATTACAATCAGTAAAAACTAGTGGTTCAGAGGCTTAGTTGTTGCTGGGGATGCAGGGGGTCCTTTGAGGGAAAAAGGTATAGTCACTTGCCTTTAGGTTGCAGAGTGAAGGTGCTGTTCTTTGATTCCAGGTTTCCTTTGTTGCTTTCAATGGTCCTTTGGCTCACGAAGTCCTCTGTTCCCCAAAATCCTACAGTCTCTATGTGAAGGGCAGGCCTTCCTTTTACTGCAGTCTTTGGTTGAAAGCGTTGGGTAGGTCTATGTAGTGAACAAAGATGCGTTGTCCAAGCATGGGCTTAGATTTCCACCTTGAACGTCCATGTGCTTTGCTGGAATGGCCAAAGAGAGGAAGTCCAGCCCCTCAGGTGACCTCAGAGAGGGGAGGGGTTAAGGTGGTGACTATAATCACTCAGCAGAGTCTAAAGCAGCATCAAATCACTAACGTGAAAGAGCAATCAGATCTATATTTAAATGATAACTATAATATTATGGGATACATATGCCCCAACTCAGTTCTGTGTTCCAAAGTAGGTGAGTCCTATGTAAACAAAGTCACTCACGGACGTGTGCTCCCGGATCGGGATCCTCTAGGTAGCGTTTATCAATGGAAAGTTCCACAAAGAAATCCTTAAGTGTTATAGAACAGTTCTTTCCTTCTGGGTTATTTCACCTGGATGAATGTATATAAATCCGTCTCCAATCAAATGGGACTTCTAGTTGAAAAAGGAGCTCACTCCACCGTTACAGTAATCCAATAGTATTTTTAATCTGGGTCATATCCCAATAATCACAGTTTGAGTTGATTCAATGATTCTTACACTTGCGTTTTGATGGTAAGCCATTATATATTTGTTATAATATTACTGTATTAGACTCTCATTTTGCAACAATATACTATATATGTATATAATATAAGAAATAATTGATATTAACCATTAAGGTGGTGATGTCATCTTTGGCGCCAAAACACAGCCATTCCCACCAATGTCCACATGTATTTGAAACAGAACAAAGGCCTTTGCAGGTAGGGACAACCAGGTACATAATGTTAATGCAACACAAGCCCAGTAGGGGCGCAACAGAGTCTGAGTCCTGAATATGCCCAGTTCTGATCGCATAGTCTGCAGCGCCTCCCACAACAAAGAGGTTAAAGAAAACTTCAAACCAATGCAGACATATACAATACAGTAAGCAATATATACATAACAAATAACTAGTGGAAGATTGAGAAGGATGCTATTTCCAACATTTAATGCCTGGTGTGCTCCACATTGGGTCTGCAAACTTTGCCCGCCCTTGCGGTTAACACCAAAATGGAGCAAAATCATCTCAGATGCTAATGCTATAGAGCAGGGGCGGGCAACCTACGGCCCGCGGGCCGGATCCAGCCCTCTGGGCGATGCCATGCGGCCCACGGCTTCCTTCTGAGGCAGCTACAAAGCAACATGACGCTTTGTGTGCGTATAGGCAAAAAGAAAGGGAGGGAGAGAGCAGAGTACCTCCTTGGGTCCCTCTCTTCGGCTCTGGAAGAACTTCCGCAGGAAGTCCCACCTCCCTGAGGCTCTCCTGCTCGATGAGGTCACGGGCAGCATCAGGGAGGCGGGGCTTCCTGTGGAAGCTGGGGCTAACAGTGGGAGCTTCTGCAGTACCTCACATTTGCATGTATTTGAACTGCTGGGTTGGCAGAAGCTGGGGCTAACAGTGGGAGCTTCTGCAGTTCAGCCTTTAGGTGCGGCCCTCCATAATATTTTTTGGCTCTCATGTGGCCCCTTGGAAAAAATAATTGCCCACCCCAGCTATAGAGGGTTTTCCCCCCAGAGATATTGTCAACTGTGAGAAGGAAACCTCTTGGATGTCTTTAAGTCAGAAGTATCAAATGTAAATAGGACTATACTAGCCAGCCAACATGAAGCCTTTTCCTCACAAGCAATTCCTCACTGTCTCCACTCTAACACAATAAGCTGTGCTTCATTCTTTGCCATTGTGCACGCTGTCTGCCTTGAGTGATACTTAACCTCTTTTGGAACTAAAATAAGAAGGAAAGCATGGGCAAATATTATAGCCATTTATTTCTGATTTGAAATAGTTTCGTTTTATTTTTTTATTGTGTTTCTCAATATCCCAGTAAAAGTCTTGCCTGTCCCAGATCCATGTTGTCTTCCAAGACCAGCACGGAAATTTATGCTAGAAGACGATCCTTATATATGCAGCTTTAAAACACATTTCCTGCATTGACTAAAGTTGTTTCTGCAGAGTTTTCATATAAATATATTTTTAGTCATTTTAAATTTAAGGAGGTCTTTGGCCATATTTCTCATCACTGAAATGCATCATTAGCCTTGAAGACATGGAATTCTGAGGCAAGACACAATTTGTCTTGTCACGGGACTTGGGAGGTGTGAAATCGATATTTCCATTAATAAATTTGAACCACAACACTGCTCTTTCAACTCTTTTTTCAGCTGTGAAGGGAATTAAAATATTTTATATGGATTGTGCCAGGGTTGTTGTGCCCTGTTTTGTGTCACCTTAAAGTTACCATCCTCTAAAATGATGCATCCATTTTAGGAGCATATCAAACAACAGTATTATTCTACAATTGCACTGCACAGGTCCAGATTTGTCTGGAGTTTATCACACAAAATCTTGGTGTCATAGCACAGAGACCAAGGAAGCCAAGCCCAGAAGTAAAAGGGGATAACAAAGGTTTTTTGAGCAATAACTGGAAAAAGGACTAACAAAAAAGTAGCCAACTCGGCTCAAAAACCCTCAAAAATCCCACAAAATAAAGCAGCAAACAGCCCAAAACAAACACCAGACGTCCGTCTGCAAAGTCCGAAGGGAAAATCCAGAAGCGTGGTTGTAAATCTGGTCCAGAGGTCCAGGGCAGGAGAAAGACAGATGAAAGGAGTAGGCCAGGGCTGTCCAACTTCTACCGGCCCAGGGGCCTGAATTCTGGTCACTGATGACCTGAGGGGCCGTAGGGTCTGCCCCCGCCCCCGGCTCTGCCCCCGGCTCCGCCCCCCTCTCCCCGCCCCCGGCTCCGCCCTCTCCCTCGGCTCTGCCCCCGCCCCCGCCCCTGCATGCATACAGTCAAATATAATCTTTTACTGAGATAAAATGCAGGGTGGGCATTCAAAAGGGGCATGCATACAGTCAAATATAATTTTTGACTGAGATAAAATGCAGGGATAAGATATTAAATTATTTTAATTTAATATTAAATATATTTAATTCCATCCTCCTCTCTCCCCATATTTTTATTTAATATTAAATATATTTAATTCCATCCTCCCCTCTCCCCTTATTTTAATTTAATATTAAATATATTTAATTCCATCCTCCCCTCTCCCCTTATTTTAACATAATATTAAATATATTTAATTCCATCCTCCCCTCTCCCCTTATTTTAATGTATCCCATCTCCCCTTATTTCATCTTTAGATATATTTAATTTTATATTTAATACATGAGGGGAGATGGGGGGAGGGAATGAGGAGCCCCCTGAGGAGCCCCCTGCTTCGGCCTAACTTTTCCAAATGCGCAGGATCCAGGAGTACCCGGACGACGAGAGAGGCGACAACCGACTGAGTCGAAGAAGGTCCTAATTGCGTCTGTGGGCCTCAGCGATCCAGTAGTAGAGTAGCCAAAGAGTATCGCGAGAATACGCAATCCACATGGGATTTCGCTGTCAATGCCGGCGTGATCTCGCGTTGACAGCGAAATCCCATGTGGATTGCGTATTCTCGCGATACTTGCTCCGAACCCGGAAGTAGGTATTTTTTTATTTTATTTTTATTTTATTTTTTATTTTTATTTTTTATTTAAAAGCTTAGGGGGCCGGAGGGAAGGGGCTGGAGGGCCGTATACGGGCCCCAGGGCCACCAGTTGGACAGCCCTGGAGTAGACCATCCAAGGCAATCAGGAGCTGAGTATACATGAATAGCACAAATCATAGTCCCCATAAAACACAGTGTCAGCCTCCCTCCATTTCATACAATTACGAACTCTGTAGCAGGGACTCACGTAGACTCAGCGGAGACCAAGCCCCGCCACAGGAATACACGGCAGGTAACTAAACAGAAAAGCAGACATTGAATTCCAAACCCCCCACCTTTTCCCAAACATCAGCTAGACCTGCCACAGCAGCTCACCCCAAGAACAAGGTGGAGAAATAGCCCATAACTCACGGGTATTTGGAAACAGGAACAAGGCACTCAATATCAGGAACACAGGAATGTCAGAGACAAGAACCAGACATCAACTCTTTGACCTCTGCAAATGCAGCCCCAAAAACCCATTTCTTATATAGCACTTAAACATCACTATCTTCTGAAGACCCTCCTTGATCATGAGCACCAGCTGCTGCATCTCCTACAGCTGTTGTGCTCTGTGCAGACCTCCAATCTTGCCAACGCTGTTGAAAGCTTAGTGTCCCAATCTGTTTCTGAACCCCCAGAAGGCCAGTCTAAGTCACTGTCAAAGCCAAAGAAGGTATCAGAATTAGACTCTTCGTTACACACATCCCTTACTTCCTGAACCAATGTTGAGTCTAAACCCATATCACTTTCCTCTGACCACATTTCTTCTTCCCCAGGAAAACCCTGGAAAGTTTCTAAATCAGAAGGGGCTCTAAGTATCTGCCGGATCCTTTTTCTCTGTTCCAACTCTTCCAAACTAGAATCACTAGCAGCCCTTTTCCTTCCAGCTGCAGACTCTTGATTACCCAGAGCCTCACCCCATTCCATACTATTGCTTGATGCTATTGACCCAGCATCTTCCCCAATACTACTAGTGGTAGTAGCCGAAGGCTCAGTTACAACACTTGGTTCTCCTGGTGTTGTAATATGCTGCTATCAGGTCGTTTGGAAATACATCCCGTATAGATTACTGCAACGATCTCTACGTGGGGTTGCCTCTGAAGACTGCCCGGAAGCTGCAATTAGTCCAGCGCTCAGCAGCCAGATTATTAACGGGAGCGGGGTACAGGGAGCGCACAACTCCCCTGTTGCGCCAGCTCCACTGGCTACCAATTAGCTTCTAAGCACAATTCAAAGTGCTGGTGTTGACCTACAAAACCCTATACAGTTCCGGCCCTGTTTACCTGTCCGAATGTATTCTCCCCTATGAACCGTCAAGAGTGCTAAGATCGTCTGGAGAGGCCCTGCTATCGGTCCCACCTAGGTTTGCCACTTTTTGATATAAGAAATAAGGGACATTTACGGGATTTTTCACAAAAAATAAGGGACACTTCATTAAAAAATTGAAACTCAAACGTTAGGTAGAAATAGTTTTATTAACAGAATAAGATAATGATTGAAACTCGCAAAAGAAACTGACTTATACCCTCTTAACAGGACATGGTATGTTTCTGCATGCTTTGTCATGCAGAAAAAACATTATTAGAACTACCTAATTTTCTCCATCTGTATTTAGTACTTGACTTTGCTGACTTTAAAAGCGCACTGTCTAAAATTAAAATAAAATAAATTTTATAAGACAGTACACCTTCATGATTATTATGTCAATAGTTATTGGTGTAGTATAGTATGAGATACACAGCATTGTATAGTATTGGGATGCACAGCTAGGCCTATTTTAAGAGTAACTCTCAAGCAACCAGAAACTATCTTTATCCAACATGATCCAACATTCCCCTTGGGTAACGGTTAATTAGTCTACTGTACTTTGAAAAAGTCCTGTATCGCCTCTTCTTTCCAACGGGGACGCAGGCTGCCCTGCGAGTTGGAATCCCCGGGCAGGCATTGCCGTGGAAACCACAGCACGCAACTTCCTCTGGTCAACCCCGCCCAGTCCTGTCCTGCTAATCAAAAATAAGGGACAGGGCCTGAAAATAAGCGACACAAATTTTAGGGCCAAAATAAGGGACGTCCCTTAGAATAAGGGACATATGGCAACCCTAGTCCCACCACCTTCGCAGGCACGTCTGGTGGGGATGAGGGACAGGGCCTTTTCTGTGGTGGCCCCCCAGCTGTGGAATTCCATCCCAAATGAAATCAGGTCCGCCCCCTCCCTCCTGACTTTTAGGAAGCGTGTTAAAACGTGGCTGTGCAATGAGGCCTTCGCAGAATGAAGGAGGAGATTGTGAATCGACTAAAGTCGCTAACCACTAGATACGGACCGAATATATGGATTGAGTTGGACTCGATTTTACTTTGGCGAAAGGCTTTTAAAATGTATTTATTGTATTTGTTTTTGATAATTTTATTGTAAATTTATGATGTTTTAGATTTTAAATGTTAGCATTGAATACTTGCTGTTTGCCGGTCTGAGTCCCTCTTTAGAGGTGAGAAGGCCGGGGTATAAAAGTTTTAAATCAATAAATAATAAATAAATAAATTCTTTTCCCACTAGAAATAAATCATTAATGGTCCTAATATGGTTTAATAGCCACTCTGGATGTGAACGCCTCATTCTGCATCATTCTGACATCAGGGATATACTGTAGTAAGTGCACTGCAGGTGTGCGTTCATTCTGAAGGTGTGCGTTCATTGCCACATCTCCTTCAGAAAAGCCTGTCTTGTGGGATCCCCATCAGAAAAATCCCAGACTACTTCTGGTAATTGTGCTCAGAGGACATTGGGATTCCCAAGAATGACCAAGTGAACATTTGTTCTTCTGCCTCTGCTATTTTTAAAACATAATTTTTTATTCATTTTCAAAATTAGGGAGTGGCACAATTGCATAATTCTGATATACTCATTTTAAAGATTACTGTCAAAAGAAACTAGGACTCGGGGAATGCTTTCACACAGCCATTTAATCTGGAACAGAATGTGGATTTTAGAGATTCGCTTTGCTCCAGAATGCCTATAAGGAACTGTCTGCAAGCTCCCATCGGATCTCTTCATCCACTTCTGATCCGGATTGGCTCCATTGAAACCTAGGATTATCTTCCCTTACCTAATGGCAGACACAAACAGTTTCCCCAGGTTAGCTTCAGCAGCTGTAAAAGCCTGCAAAGGGCTGAAAAGGGCTGTAAAATCTGCCTACTCATGGGAACACTGTGTTTTCATTGCTGGGATGGGGGTGATTGCAGCTTGCTCCAGTTCCAACTCATCTGTTTATATTTCCCATTCATATTTAGCATTTAGATCAGGGGTGGGCAATTATTTTTTCCAAGGGGCCACACGAGAGCCAAAAAATATTATGGAGGGCCGCAACTGAAGGCTGAACTACATTCTAATCTACATAAATTATTTATTTATTTATTTACTATATTTACTATATATTACACATCATTAATATTAACATATTAATATATCAAGAAATATTCATATATTATTAGTATTAATATCATAATTATTATATCATAGTTTATTATTTATTTTATTTATTATTGAGGCTTCTATGCCGCCGACTCCCGGGGGCTCGTGGCGGCTCACAAGAGCCAGGGGCATAAAAACAAAGATTAAAAACATAAAACAATTGAACAATTAGAGCAATAGCAGAACAGGCAATAAAACAAATGGAGCAGCAACAGGAGCCACAACACAGTACCCAGAGCACGCGGGCCTACTCTCCGAAGGCCTGCCTATACAGATGGGTTTTGCAGGCCCGCCTGAATGGGAGTAAATCCCTCAGGGCTCTGGTTTCGCCGGAGGGCGTTCCACAGAGTGGGGGCTATGACGGAGAACGCCCTCCGGCGGGTAGATGTCAGGTGTGCCGACTTTGCTGATGGTATTTCCAGGAAGTTGGCATCCTCAGACCGTAGTGATCTCGATGGGCAATAGGGAGGGAGGCGGTCCCTCAGATACGCTGGCCCCAGGCTGTACAGAGCCTTGAAGGTAAGAACCAACACTTTGAAGGTGATCCGGTGCTCAATAGGCAGCCAGTGCAGATCCTGCAAGACGGGTGTTATACGGCAACCTGCTGGCGTGCCAGACAGGAGCCGGGCGGCAGTGTTCTGCACCAGCTTGAGCTTCCGGATCGACGACAGAGGAAGGCCAACGTAGAGCGTGTTACAGTAATCTAGCCTTGAGATGACCGTGGCTTGGATCACCGTGGCCAGGTCGTTCCGGGAGAGGTAGGGGGCCAGCCTCCTTGCCTGGCGGAGGTGGAAAAAAGCAGCCTTGCTGACCGCAGAGACCTGGGCCTCCATGGTCAGCTGGGAGTCCAGGTGGACCCCCAGGCTCTTCACAGACGGCGCTGGGCACAGCGCCGCACCGTCCAGGGTCGGAAGCCGGGCACCCTCCCCGCCCGGGCAACCCAGCCACAAGATCTCCGTCTTCGCCGGATTCACCCTCAACCTACTGGCTCGCAGCCATCCAGTAACGGCTTCGAGGCAGTGCTGGAAATTATCGGGGACGGGCTCCGGCCTGCCCTCCATCCTCAGAATGAGCTGGGTGTCGTCAGCGTACTGGTGACAAACCAGCCCATAACTCCGCACAAGCTGTGCAAGCGGCTGCATGTAGATGTTAAATAACAGAGGGGAGAGAATGGCCCTCTGAGGAACTCCGCAAACTAATGGGGAGCCCTCAGAGACCACCTCGCCCCTCCTCACACGCTGAGACCGCTGGCAGAGGAAGGAGGTCAGCCATTTAAGGGCAGTCCCCCTCACTCCAGCCATGGCCAGGCGGTGGATCAATAGATTGTGGTCGACCGTGTCAAACGCTGCCGTGAGGTCCAATAACAAGAGCAGCGCAGACCCGCCTTGGTCGAGCTGGCAGCGGAGTTGGTCTGTGATGGAGACCAGGACCGTCTCTGTCCCGTGCCCCGAACGGAAGCCAGACTGGAAGGGGTCTAGCCACGTTGCATCATCTAAGAAGGACTGCAATTGCTCCATTACTGCCCTCTCAACTACCTTGCCCAGGTACGAAAGATTCGACACTGGGCGGTAGTTGGAGGGAACCACAGGGTCCAATGACGGTTTCTTCAGTAATGGAGCTACCACCGCCTCTTTCAAGCACTCTGGAAAGACTCCTTGCTCAAGGGAGCTGTTTATGATATTCAACAGAGGCCCACGTAACCCCTCCAGGCAAGATCTAACAAGCCAGGAGGGGCACGGGTCGA
The DNA here is from genome assembly GCA_030556195.1 of Anolis apletophallus. Lineage (NCBI taxonomy): Eukaryota > Metazoa > Chordata > Lepidosauria > Squamata > Anolidae > Anolis > Anolis apletophallus. Next base: position 196,352,181 of record JARBWK010000004.1, on the reverse strand, counting down.
GGGAGCAGGTGGTGGGACGGGCTGCAGCCACTATCTTATCAACAGCGTCTGCGTCCAGTGGCCGAAACCGGTCGAGGGTGGGCCCGGCGGAGGGCCACGGAGTCTCGAGCTCTCTATAGTATATATAGACATTATAATATATTGAAATTATAATATAATATAAGATTATTATATTGTATTATTTATTAAATTATAATTATTATAAAATTATTATAAAATAATAATAAAAACCACTAAAATTAAATTAAATTAAATTCAAGAAGACAAGGTGCAAACCAAGATGAAGGCTGACATCATCAAGAGAGGAAGGGTCCCAAGATGGAATGGCCCAATCGACCCAGCCCAGAGGATGGCAAAGAGGACCCAGCTGCCACCGCAGCAGAGCAGCAGGAGATCGGAGACTGCTCACCCCCAGCCATTCTTCAGCTGATCACCCTGCTATGGAGTGCCTGACATCCCTGGAGGCAATCGGGGCCTGCATGGGGAGCAGTCGGCGATCTGAGGCAGCTTATTCGACCTGGCTACCTGGAAGACAATCAAGTCTTCCGGGTCGCCAGGGCGATCAGCCCCTGCAGGTCACCGAGTGCTCCCGCTGCAGGCCCGGATCGCCTCCAGGGTTGTCAGGCACTCCAAAGCCGCCACTCCTCTGGCCTGTCTGCCGACACTAGCCCCACAGAGCCTGCGATGGGATGGCAGCAGCGGTACCCCTTCCTCTCGGCCCTGCCCCCGACGCCCTTCTTCCCGGGCTGGACAGAATCGGCTGCCGGGCCGAATCCGGCCCACGGGCCATAAGTTGCCCACCCCGGATTTAGATCCTTCCTGTGCCTGGTTATACTCAGAAGGGCTTCTGTGAATTTTATACCTGGGATTGGAAATTATGGTGAGTATTATTATTATTATTATTATTATTATTATTTATCTAGGTGGATATGAGTTGGAATTTGCATGGATGGCTGTTTTGTGGACACTCCGGCCTTGAGCCAGTTTCTAGCCAGATTGTAGTGCCCGTGTGGATGGGGCGACGGTGTAATATACAAAACCAGAACAAGGCAAATGCTGGTTTGCAGTGAAAAGCACAATGTAAAGATGTGAAAATAGTGCAATGTGAGTTCATATTCTTTCCTTTACTTACTTACTTAAGTGATCCCTCATTGTTCGAGTAAGATTGTCCTCCAAGTGCGGTGTCCTGGCGGTGGGTAAGTAGGGGACTGTGGAGCCCTATTCTTGACCCACATGTTCTCCCCCAGTGAGGACATCGGTTTCCAGGTTAAAGGTGGTCTCGGTTGAGGTTGGCTTGGCGTGCCTTCCTCTTGGCACGTTTCTCTCTTTCGCCCTCTATTTGTGCCTCTTCAAATTCTACAGCACTGCTGGTCACAGCTGACCTCCAGCTAGAGTACTCAAGGGCCAGGGCTTCCCAGTTCTCGGTGACTATTCCGCAGTTTTTAAGGCTGGCTTTTAGCCCATCTTTAAATTTCTTTCCCTGTCCTCCAACATTTCGTTTTTCGTTCTTCTTTATCTGGGTGGGGGATAGTATTTTTCCCATAATCCCATAATTTAGAATCACACAATATGTCCTGGTTTTTTAAAAAACAGTAATGGAGCAAGAGTGTAATACAGGATGGTGTAAACCAGGGGTGGGCAACCTACGGCCCGTGGGCAGGATGTGGCCCGGCAGCCGATTCTGTCCAGCCCAGGGAGAAGGGCGTCGGGGGCGGGGTCAAAAGGAAAGTGTGCCGCTGCCACCATCCCATCGCGGGCTCTGTGGGGCCTTTGTCGGCAGACAGGCCGGAGGAGCGGCAGCTTTGGACTGCCTGCCATCCCTGGAGGCGATCCGGGCCTGCAGCGGGAGCACTCGGAGATCTGCGGGGGCTGATCGCCCTTGATCGTCTGCCGGGTCACCAGGGCGATCAGCCGCCTCAAATTGGCGACTGCTCCCCCTGCAGGCCCGGATCGCCTCCAGGGATGGCAGGCATGCCATAGCAGGGCGATTAGTTGGGGAACGGCTGGGGGCGAGAGCGGGCGGAGGCCTGCAGCCTCCGATCACCTGCTGCTCTGCTCTCCTCTGCTGCGGCGGCGACTGGGTCCTCTTTGCCATCCTCTGGGCTGGGGCCATTGGGCCATTCCATCTTGGGATCCTTCCTCTCTTGAGGATGTCAGCCTTCATCTTGGTTCGCACCTTGTCTTATTCAATTGAATTGAATTTAATTTTAGTGGTTTTTATTATTATTTTATTATAATTTTATAATTTTATAATAATATAATATAATAAATAATATAATATAATAATGTTATATTATATTATAATTTCAATATATTATAATGTCTATAGATACTATAATATAATAATTATGATATTAATACTAATAATATATGAATATTTCTTGATATATTAATATGTTAATGTTAATGATGTGTAATATAGGAAATATAATAAATAAATAAATAAATAAATAAATAAATAAATAAATAATGTAGATTCGATTGTAGTTCCGTTTTTAGGTGCGGCCCTCCATAATATTTTTTGGCTCTCGTGTGGCCCCTTGGAAAAAATAATTGCCCACCCTGGTGTAAATACTATTGTCCTATTTCAAATCCAAGTAGGCAAATGCACAATGCATGCCACTCAAGTGCAAATGCAGTGATGGTGCAAAAGCATCTGTTGCCATTCTGCTAACTTTCCAAGTGTGGGTGAAGCAGTTCTCAAGTTGAAAAGCTGAAAATGACTGACTAGTGTGATAAGCACTTTAGGCAAGAGTCAACAGCTCCACACAAAAAAGATCTATCCCAGCCAGGAACTTTCATTTGTCAGGCGGATGGTCAGCCAGATTGCTCAGTGATTAAATTCTGCCAGTGATACTGGTTGTAACTCAGCTTTATGGAACTAAACAAATGGTGATGCTGTCACAGCCCCCAACAGTAGCTCCAAATTGACACCATTTTCAGTTTTGTTTTAAGGTTTTTATGTGCCCCTTTTTAGAAGTGTGCATAATCAGGCTAATGTGCATAGTGCGTACACCGCTGATGCAGATGATAGTCCTATTTCACAGCCCTGCCTTGGATCCCTTGATATTTGGCACTTCCATAGACAGTAGTCCTACTTGGGAAACACATGATACAACATGTCTTCTATTTCTCTTCCCTTTCTGTTTCCTTTGTATCATGATTGTTAGACTGTGTGCCGTTACGTACTTTAACTCAGTGTTTCCCAACCAGTGTGCTGTGGCACACTAGTGTGCCGTGAGCGAACATCAGGTGTGCCGTGGGAAATTGGAACCTCCAAGACCCTTTCTTCCCCCTCCTGCCGAACACTTTTTCTTCTCCACTCGGGCTCCCTTCTTCCCAGCCTCGCTCTGTTCACTTTGCCTCGCTTTTCTCTGGGGCGAGTTTGCGCAGTCACGTCTTCCTCCCTCCCCCCTCCCCTCCTGAACACGCTCACGCTGCCCCCCCCCCCGATCATAATGGCAGCAGAAGCGGCAGTGTAGAAGAAAAAGTAAGTGTTCGGCAGGAGGGGGAAGAAAGGGCGTGAAGGGGGAGGAAGAGGTCTCTGTCGAAAGCTGGCATGGGCAAACTTGGACCTTCCAGGTGTTTTGGACTCCAACTCCCACCATTCCTAGCAGCCTCAGGTTCTTCCCCCCCCCCCCCCCAGCCATTTAAGCAGGAAAGGGCCTCAGGCTGTTAAGAATGGTGGGAGTTGAAGTCCAAAGTACCCAGAGGGTCGAAGTTTTCCCATGCCTGTTTTAGGGACCTTAAAGTGGTGAGCCTCCTTCCAACATTGTGATTTTGGATAGAAAACAAACAACAACATGACATGACATTGTTTGAGTCCACAGTGCTCTCTGGGTGTAGGTGAACTGCAACTTCCAAACTCAAGGTCAATTCTCAAGCAAACTTTTTCAGTACTTTCTGTTGGTAATGAGAGTTCAATATGTCAAGTTTGGTTCAATTCCATTGTTGCAAGAGTTCAGGATGCTCTTTGATTGTGTGTTAACTATAAATCCCAGAAACTGTAACTCCCAAATGTCAATGTCTATTTTCCCCAAACTCCATCTGCGTTCACATTTGGGCATATTGAGTATTCATGCCAAGTTTTGTCCAGATCCATCATTATTTGAGTCCACAGTGCTCTCTGGATATACAGTAGGTGAACTACAACTCCAAAACTCAAGGTCAATGCCCACCAAACTCTTATAGTATTTTCTCTTGGTTATGGGAGTTCTGTGTGGGAAGTTTGATTCCATTCCATCATTGGTGGAGTTCAGAATGCTCTTTAATTGCGGGTGAACTATAACTCCCAGCAACTACAACTCCCAAATGACAAAATCAATTTTTTTGACTGATGGTCCCTCCTTGGGTTAGTATTGTTATGTTTTGTGGCCAAATTTGGCAGCAATTTGTCCAGTGGTTTTTGAATTATGTTAATCCCACAAATGAACATTACACACACACACACACACACACACAATTTATTAATTATTCGTACTTGTCAGTCGCCACTCCCGGTGCGGCTCGGTGCGACTTACAACAATGGATTCAGAATATAAAAACACAATATAAAACACAATAAAAACACAATAAAAACACAGTAAAATAAAATAAAACATGGTCCAGGTACCCAGTAAGCATGATGCAGATGGAAATACAATTAATCAGGATTAATCCCTGAAAGCCTGCCGAAACAGGAGGGTTTTGCACGCCTTCGGGAATGCCAGCAGATCTGTAAGGGCACGAACCCTGGAAGGCAGTGCATTCCACAGAGTGGGGGCGATTATCGAGAAGGCCCTCTGTCTCAATGGCCGTTAGGTGGTATATTTTAGAACAGGGAACCTCCAGAAGTTGGCTCAACTCAGAACGTAGTGGCCTAGTGGGACAATATGGGATAAGGTGGTCCCTGAGGTACACTGGCTCCAGACCGTTCCAGGCCTTAAAGGTTAATACCAACACTTTGAAAGTGATCTGGCATTCCACTGGTAACCAGTGCAGCTAGCACAGCACGGGTGTTATGTGGGTGGCCATCGGTACGCCGGCCAACAGTCGAGCTGCCGCATTCTGTACCAGTTTCAGTTTCCGGATCACCAGCAAAGGAAGGCCAACGTAAAGAGCATTACAGTAGTCCAATCTTGAGATGACCGTGGCTTGGACCACTGTGGCTAGATCGCGACGGGAAAGGTAGAGAGCCAACTTCCTCGCCTGATGGAGATGGAAAAAAGCCACTCTACTGACGACGGAGATTTGAGTTTCCATCTTCAGTTGAGAGTCTAGAATGACGCCAAGACTTTTAACTGTTGACAACGGACATAGTGTCGCGCCGTCCAGGGAAGGAAGTTGGATCTCCACCCCCCACCCCCGGACGACCCAGCCACAGGATCTCCGTCTTAGCCGGATTCACCTTCAACCTACTGGCTCACAGCCATCCAGTAACGGCTTCAAGGCACTGATGGAAATTATCGGGTACGGTTTCAGGCCTGCCCTCCATCCGCAGAACGAGCTGGGTGTCATCCGCATATTGGTGACACGCCAGCCCAAAACTACAGACCAGCCGAGCAAGCGGTCGGACATAGATGTTAAATAATAGAGGGGAGAAGATATATATATATATATATAGAGAGAGAGAGAGAGAGAGAGAGAGAGAGAGAGAGAGCGCACAACAGCGCAGGTGGAAAAGCAAACATCACAGGGAAGCATGTCTGTGTAGAACAGTGAACATTAGGAAGAACTTCCTGAGTGTGAGAGCTGTTCAGCAGTGGAACTCTCTGCCTCAGAGTGTGCATTTTGGTTGGTGGTGTGCCCCCAGGATTTTTTAAATGTAAAAAATGTGCCACGGCTCAACAAAGGTTGAAAAACACTGCTTTAACTCACCAACCGCCTTGGAGTGCATTCATAGAAGGGAAGTGCAAAAATGTACTAAATAAATCCCATGGAGCTTATGATGACCACCAGTCACCCACTCGGTTTAAAAACCTGTAGAACTGTATGCATTTATAGGGGTTTGTTTGTTTGTTGGTTTAATTTCCCCCTTGGTTTATGTACACGACACTTTAACCTATCCTTCTTTTTGAGTGAAGCAGGCATTTTATGCCTACATGTTTTCCTATTTTATAAAAGCTTTATGTTTAGAAAGTTCTGTGAACTTATAAACTGGATGTGAGATTGATTGCGGTAATTGCCGTTTCGGAGAGCTGTTCACATCACACCGCCTACACATAGGTTGAGTTCAGTGCAATAAATATTGAATTAACTGGATTTGGCTTTTGAAAGCTGTGCTGCAGAGCTGGAGTTGGAAAAATATCGGATTGTTTTATTGCTGCAGAGAAAGAACCCCAGCGCTCAACCGGTGCAACTAATTTTGAGCAGAAGTCATCAAAGGTCTCCCCTGGAGGTGGAGATCTATAGCACCTACGACCTTAGGGGCAATCATAAATGGTTTCCGCAAATTTCATAGCAAGATTAATAAACTCATTAATTTACCTGAATTTACTGTATTTTAAAACTGGAGCAATCAATATAATGTAGTGGTTTAAGTGGTGGACATGATTCTAGCAGACCAACGATTGAATGCTAGCTCACACATGGAAACCCATTAAACCAGTGATTTTCAACCAGTGTGCCGCGGAACACTAGTGTGCCGTGCGGGATCATCAGGTGTGCCGTGGGAAATTATTTTCGAACTTCATTCATATATAAACTATAAGGCACATCTGTCCCTTTAAGAAATGGAACCATAGCACACTCACATCACCTAAGAAGGGACGCGAGAGTGCTATGGTCGCGCCATCTTGGATTCGCTCAGACGCGGCTAAGTAAACAAAGAGTTAGTGCTGCAGCTGCGCGTCAATTTGGGATCACAGCAAGACAAGTGAGTGACAGTGATGGAGAAGTTTTTGAGAAGGGAAAATGCAAATGCCGAACAGGGCCCTGGACAAAATTATCACACTGAGTGAGTGTATAAATGCATTTAAAAACATATTAACTATATGTATTACTGTGTTAGAGTGTCATTTTGTGTCATTTTGGTTGGTGGTGTGCCCCAGGATTTTGTAAACGTAAAAATGTGCCGCGGCTCAAAAAAGGTTGAAAATTACTGCATTAAACAACATTGAGCAAATCATACTCACCATCAGAGGAAGGCAAAGGCAACCATTCTGAAAAAAAATTCTACCAAGAAAGCTATCAAAGCAATTTGCTGACCAACTTGCTTATCATCCAATTAACTGAATTTAGACAGCTGTTTCTGCTTCAACAACAGCTCTTTTTATTCTCTCTCTCTCTCTCTCTCTCTCTCTCTCTCTCTCTCTCTCTCTCTCTCTCTCTCTGGCATTACTTTGCGGACGAAGATTCTTAGAATGATCATCCCACGCTTTTAACAAGCTCGTTGATAACTAAAAAGGCCAATCCGAGATAGGCAAGTCCGGTTGCAGAAAGCACAGCAGAAAGTCTCCTTGGGTGATGTTGTTTCCAAGTTGCGGTTCTTTCTTTGAGACCTGTTTGGCGTGTCTACTCGAAAGAGGCCGCAGCATTGTGGATAGTGTGTCTCCATGCCTCCCGATGTGAGGCCAGGGTGGACCATTGTTGGTGATCAATCTGGCCGAGCCTGAGGTGTTGTTTCAGGGAGTCCTCATATCTCATTTTGGGGGGCACCTCTCTTGCGCTGACCCGTGGCAAGTTCACCATAGAGTAGTATTTTTGGGAAGCGGTGGTCCTCCATTCTAGAGATGTGCCCTGCCCAGCGCAGCTGTGTTCTCAATAGCATGGCCTCAATGCTGGTGATCCCTGCTTGCTCAAGGACAGCAGCATTCGTCACAAAGTCAGTCCAGTGTACATTTAGGATTGAGTGAAGACAGCGCTGATGAAAGCATTCGAGGAGTCGTAGGTGTTGGCGATAGGTGATCCATGTTTCAGACCCATAGAGGAGAATAGACCATACGATAGCTCTGTACACACTGATTTTGGTGCTTTGCCTCAGGTGCTTGTTGCTCCAGACTCTTTTGTGAAGCCTTCCGAATGCACTATATGCCTTTGCTAATCTGTGATCTATATCTTTATCAATCTTGGCGTCTGAAGAGATGATGCTTCCCAGGTAGGTGAACTGCTGAACGGACTTAAGCACAGATTTGCCTATGCTGACGTGGGGGTGATGATGTTCTTCCTTTGGTGCGGGCTGGTAGAGAACTTCCATTTTCTTCAGGCTCACTTCCAGCCCAAACTTCCAGCTGCCGTTTGTCTCCTCGCTTCGACTCCGGATCTGCTTTGACCACGCCTCTGCTGCTTGCGCGTTTTTCGACCCCTGGACTGGATCAACGTTTCTTTGCTCTTGCCTTCTCCCATTTTGTGTCAACGTTATTATTGTGCTTTATTTTTGTGGGTTTTGGGTATTTTGCATTTAAATGGGGGGTTTTTTTTGGAAGAATAATTTGATTTTGTTGAACTTGCAGTTTCTTTTGACCAACTTGGTCTTCATTTTTGTGGAGTCCCACTCTCACACTGAAGTTTAAGTGTTGTGAGTCAATTTGACTCTCTTTTGTGTTTGTTTGACTAAGCTTTGTTTTGAACCTTGTTGTGTGTTTGGCATTTTAAGGCTCTGTGATCGCGACAGATCCATTATTTACATTATTTAAGAAGATCTGGTGTGGAACCCAGTTTATTATGCAAAGTACTCTCATCTGTAATGGTTACATTTACTTTTTTAATTTTTATTATTATTTATTATTATTTATTTATTATTTATTATTTATTATATTCATTATTTATTTCTCCACACTTAAGAAAGAGGATCATTTCATAAGATTTTGACAACTTGTATTCTATCCTTGCAACTTTTTCAGCTTCCAGCCATCACATAAACCAAATACATCACATTCGTTTCTAATCAGCTACACATCATATAATACTAGCTACAATTCAACAACAATTACTCGTAGAAGCCTGTTATTTCTAGTTGAATACTTTTTTTGGTTTCCAATAGGTCACTGTAACCTTTTAGTGCTTGAGCATGCCAGCAATCATGATCTAATCTCAAACATGTCAAAGAACCTTTTTGGTTAAGGTATTGTATGCAATTAATGTCTACCATCTATTTGTCTTCTTGTTAAATTCATTCGTCATGCTAAATTGATGGTTTTTGATGGTTGTGTTTATGTCAGCAGTCAGGCATGACTAACATACAAAGCTGACTATGCCAGAGTCTTGATAGGGCAAAAATAATTGTGCAAACAGTTTTGCTTTATCAGCAGATGCATAAGTGTGTTCACTAGAACAGGCAATCATTTTGCACTTGCTAACACAACCCTGTCTCTCACTTTTGACTTGGTAGACGGGGAGGTAAACTGATCTCATGCAATGAATGAGCTCAAGGTCATAGCATGAAACGTATAATCAGTTGGGCAGCTCCAATGTAACTTCAGAGCACATATTTGTCCTAAAATAAAACAATATAGTACCTTGAGTGATCCCTTTTAATTGGATAGCTAGAGGCCATAATTATTTATATGCTGTTCATTCCTATTCCAGTGTGCGCATATACACATGCATGTATCACCGGTATAAAGGTATATATTGAAGCATGGACAATGAAAAACACCTCTCTTGTTAAAAGTCAATTTCCAAAGATTTTTGCTGGAAGTGAAAGGTCTTCATCTGCCATAAAAAAGGAATCATCTTAGCTTTCTGGGCATTGGTTGCTTGCCTCTATATATATATATATATGTATATGTGTGTATATATTTGTGTGTATGTGTATTTGTATGTGTTTTTGTATGTATGTGTGTGTGTATATATATACACACACACATACATACAAAAAACACATACAAATACACATACACACAAATATATACACACATATACATACACATATACACACACATAAACACATACACATATATACACATATACAAACACATTAACACACACATACACAAATACACAAACATATATACACACAAACACATATACACACATAAACATATATAAACACACACACCCAAATATACACACACACATATACATACACACACAAATATCAACACACACACACACATATATACACACAAATATACACACATATATACACATACACATACATACAAAAACACATACAAATACACATACACACAAATATATACACACACATATACATACACATATACACACACATAAACACATACACATATATACACATATACAAACACATTAACACACACATACACAAATACACAAACATATATACACACAAACACATATACACACATAAACATATATAAACATACACCCAAATACACACACACACATATACATACACACACACAAATATCAATACACATACACACACATATATACACACAAACATACACATAAATACCCACACACAACACATACTCTCATCATTTCCAACACTTACATCCTCAGACTTTCTCCCATCTCCTAAATAGGGCACAGCAACGCGTGCCGGGTTCAGCTAGTGTGTGTGTGTGTGTGTGTGTGTGTGTGTGTGTATATATATATATATATATATAAATCTTCAATCTGTGTTTATAAGCTTATAAACAGCAAAACTACACAACGAACACACACAAAACCAGTCCCAAAAACCCCTGGGGCAGGCCAAGAAAAACCATGCATGGCAAAGGCGGTTGGAACAGCTCCCTCCCCCCCCCCCAACAGATTGGGTGCACGCTGTGCTTCTCACCACCTCCCCACCCCCTCGCAAACAACACACGGAGCGCGCAAAACCCCCGGCCAATCAGAGGGGCGGTGCGAGGAAAAGCTCCTCTACTCACCCCTCCCAACAGATTGGGTGCCCTAAAGCTTCTCCCTGCCACCCCCCAGGCCTGTGTGTGTGTGTGGGGGGGGGGCGAATGGCTGGACCAGGTCGCTTTTTGGGATGGATGGATGGGAGGAGAAAGGAAGGATAGCAGGAAGAGTGGAGGGAGGGGATGTGAAAGGAACTGAAGGATAGGAGGGAAGAAGGAAGGTAGGAAGGATGGATGGAAGGAAGGAGGAGATGGGAAAGGAAGGAAAAAGGAAGGGTAGCAGAAAGGAGGGGAGGGGAAAGGAATACTGTATCATTTTCTACTTCCTTCTTTGCCTCTTTCCAGCCTTTCCTCTCCTTTTTCTTTCCTTTCTACTTTCTCTCCTACATTACTGTTTGTCAAGAAGGGTTAAATCCTGGAATTGTGCAATTGCGCTAAAAGTGTTAGGAGCCCCCTTGTGGCACAGTGGGTTAAACCCTTGTGCCGGCAGGGCTGATGACTTGGAGGTTGGGTTGCTGATAGGGTTGCCAACTGTCCCGTATCATAAGAGATGTCCCGTTTTTCGGCCCAGAATTCTGTGTCCCGTATTTTAAGCTTCTGTCCCGTATTGACAGGACAGGTGGCTGGCAGCAGGAGGCAAGGCTCTTTTTTAGTTTGAGGTGGAGGCTCAAAAGGCCTCCTCCTTGTTCTTCATGCCTGCCTGTTGGGCCATTGCCGTGGCAACGCAAGGAGAGCCGAGAGAGAGCGAGCGCAGGACGGGGACGTCACTCTGCTTATTGGCAGAGTGGAGTCCCTGCTGCATGCGCTCTGCTTATTGGCAGAGTGGAGTCCCTGCTGGCGTCCCTCCTTTCAGACACGCCTGCACTGGAGGTGGTGGCGCTGGAGGGGCTCGACGGCATCACCCCAGGAGCCCTCTGGGAGCACTTGACCGTCCGCGTGCCGCCCTTCCTGCTCGTGCCCCTCAGAGCCCAGACCCGGGTTCTGCTCTGGGCCTCGCTGACCGCCCACGCCGAGCTTCGCTTCACCCTCCTCCCCAAGCCGCGTTCCCCGCTGCACCTCTACGACCGGTGAGCCTTGGGGCCACGGCATCGCGCTCTAGGCTACGCATGGGCCAACTTGGGCCCTTCCTGGTGTTATGGACTCCAACTCCCACCATTCCTAACAGCCCCAGGTCCTTTCCTTTTCGCCCTCATCCTTTTTCCCTAGAGCTTAAGCGGCCGAGGCGGAAAAGGAAGGCGCCTGAGGCCGTTAGGAATGGTGGGAGTTGACGTGAATGAATATTTATTTATTTATTTATTTACAAAGTGTCCCTTATTTTTGTGAAGAATTCCGTATTTTTAGGTAAACGTCCCTTATTTCTCATACCAAAAAGTGGCAACCCTAGGTGCTGACCTGAAGATTGCCGGTTCAAATACAAAATGGGGAGAACGCGCATGAGCTCCCTCTATCAGCTCCAGCTCCATGCGGGGACATGAGATGAAGCCTCCCACAAGGATGCTAAAAACATCAACAAAAAACCCCAACAAAACATGCGGGTGTCCCCTGGGCAATATCCTTGCAGATGGCCAATTCTCTCACACCATAAGCGACTTGCAGTTTCTCAAGTCGCTCCTGACACACACATACAAAAACTCAACCTAAAATGTTTTTAAAAACGGAACCGCAATGTGTGGGAAGGTGTGCAGAAGTTAGATAACAGGACCACAAATTGGCAAATTTGTGCAACTGTGCTAATAAAGAGAGGTGCAATATCGAGGGTGTTCAATGCCATATGTACCCACTATCAACTATAAAGCGACTGTAGGGGGAATAATGTGTGTGTGTGATAAAGCCCTGACCCCATCCAACACAGGTTGAATTCCGAAGGCTGTTCTGCCTTTGATTAACTCGAAGCACCGCTGTCTTGTCTGCATGGAGTTTCAACTTGTTCACCCTCATGCAGTCAATCACTGCCTACAGGCACTGCTTTGGATCATTCACAGCTTCCTTGGATTGAGATGGAAAGCAGAGATACAGCTGGCTATCAGCAGCCTGCTGTTGACACCTGATCCCAAAATAACTCATCATTTCAGTATATAGTCCTGCTGCTATCTCTTGCTTCGTGCTGCTATCTCTTGCTTCGTTATACTGTAGATCGGGGCTGTCCAACAGGCGGGCCCAGGGCCGTACACGGCCCCCTAGCCCCTTTCCTCCGGCCCCCTCAGCATTTTAATAAAAAATAAAAATAGAAAAATAAAATAAAAATAAAAATAAAAAATTACCCACTTCCGGGTTTCGGAGCAAGTATCGCGAGACTACGCGAGCCACACAGGATTTCGCTCTCAACGCGAGATCACGCCTGCTTTGAGAGCGAAATCCCGTGTGGCTCTCGTAGTCTTGCGATACTCCTCCTGTTGCCGAAATCTCGGCTACTGAATCCCTGCGGCCCGCACAGACCTTCTTCGGCGCCTGGCTCGGTCGGTCGTGGCCTGTCTCATGGATCGGCTTCTCCTGGATCCTGCGCGTTTGGGAAGGCCGGCTGAATCAGGGGGTTCCCCTTATGTTAATATTAAATATATGGAATTGTTTATTTATGACCCCATTGTGTTCCATTCTCTCCCTCTCCCCTTATGTTAAGGGGAGGGGGAGGGGTGGAGGAGGGGGAGGGGGCAGAGCCGGGGGCGGAGCTGGGGAGGGGACGGAGCCGGGGGCGGAGGCAGACCCTTCGGCCCCCAGGTCATCAGTGACCGGAATTCCGGCCACAGGTCTGGTAGAAGTTGGACAGCCCTGCTGTAGATGAGATATTGATGTGGATAGCAGGCAGTGTTTTGAATAAGGTCTGTGGCTCGTAAGGTCCAGGTTCCCTTTTTTAAAGTCTAAGAGCAACTTTTTAAAGTCACTTTTTGAGAAAGTAAAGAACCTTTAAAGAAGACATTGTATCTCTTGGTAGCCATTTACTTTATAATTGTAGCTGTTTTAAAAGAAGCATCTTGCAATGGTGGAAATAGTGCCACTATTGTAAACACAAATATCAAGCAGACATGAATACCATCACCATCCAGGCCCAGATTAACAAATTTTTGCACTCTAGGCCACACTTTGGACTTACGCCCCTACCGCACCCCCCATCACTCAGACCAGTGTTTCCCAACCTTTTTTGAGCCGCGGCACACTTTTTACATTTGCAAAATCCTGGGGCACACCACCAACCAAAATGACACTCTAACACAGTAATACATATAGTTAATATGTTTTAAAATGTATTTATACACTCAGTGTGAAACCTGGGCCTGTTTCGATGAACTCAACATAGATATCCTGGCAGGAATGGCAGAAAGACACAAACTTCCCACACAGAACTCCCATAACCAAGAGAAAATGCTATAAGAGTTTGGTGGGCATTGAGTTTTGGAGTTGTAGTTCACCTATATCCAGAGAGCACTGTGGACTCTAACAATGTTGGATCAGGACCAAACTTGGCATGAATACTCAATATGCCCAAATATGAACGCAGATGGAGTTCAGGAGAAATAGACCTTGACAGTTGGGAGTTGTAGTTGCTGGGATTTATAGTTCCCCTACAATCAAAGAGCATTCTGAACCCCACCAATGATAGAACTGGGACAAACTTCCCACACAGAACCCCCAGGAGGCAAGAGCAGGTCTCTACTTGGGGAAAAGGGAGGCGGGACACCTGATGATTTCTCACAGCACACTAGTGTGCCCCGGCACACTGGTTGGGAAACACTGACTCAGACCAACACTAAAAATAAAACCTTATCTTCTCCACCCTCCCTCCCCGGCGGGCCTGAGCTCAGGGCAGGGGCTTTCTTTCCGCTCTGCAAACCTGGCCCTGGATCTCTCTCTCTCTCTCTCTCTCTCTCTCTCTCTCTCTCTCTCCATTGAGGAGGCAGCAAAAGGCCGGAAAGAAGGCCACTCACCCAGGACGCTGCCCTTTTGCCGAAGGCAGGAGAAGAGACGGGGCTGCTGGCGCGTGCCTGGCCTCTGAGCTGCCACTCTTTGTCCTGTTGCGCCGAAATCGAGGAGGAGGAAGGCGCGGGAGCCGTGGGCGGTGAGGCTGGGCATCTGTAGGGGCTCCTCTCCGCGCTTTGCCTTTCCTTCCTTGCCTGCTGCAAAGGCTGTCGGCGGAGGATGCTGGCGGGGCGGCCAAAGTGGGCGCCATTTCCTCCAACCCGCTTTGGCCGCCCCGCCAGCATCCTCCGCCGACAGCCTTTGCAGCGGGCAAGGAAGGAAAGGCAAAGCGCGGAGAGGAGCCCCTGCAGATGCCCAGCCTCACCGCCCGCGGCTCCCGCGCCTTCCTTCCCCTCCTCGGATTTTGACGCAACAGGACGAAGAGTGGCGGCTCAGAGGCCAGGCGCATGCCACCAGCCCCGTCTCTTCTCCTGCCTCCGCCGAAAGGGCAGCGTCCTGGGTGAGTGGCCTCCTTTCCTGCCTTTTGCTGCCTCCTCAGTGGAGAGAGAGAGAGAGAGATCTCTCTCCTGCCCCAGGCCGCCACCGGGCCGTCTCCCCCGCCCAAGTGGAGGAGGCCTCCCTCGGGGGCAGGCGCCTGCAGCCGGGCGCGCTCTCCTCCGCCGGCGCCCGTCTGGGAGGGAGACCTCGCAGGAAGTTTCTCCCAGAAGACGCTCACCCTGGTTCCTCCCAGAAGCACGCTCTCCTGGCGTTTTGCCCTCCGGGGCGGGCTGAGACAACTTTGGGGGGGGGGTTCCGTGATCTACACCCCCTTCGGCTTGCGCCCCTAGGCCATGGCCTAGGTTGGCCTTATGGGTAATCCAGGCCTGTCATCGTTTATTATTTCATTAGTCGCCCTCCATCCGAGGTGCTCTGGGCGACTTACATAAAAAACAAAATAAGAAACAGAGTAAGCTTACACATTAAGATTAAATTACAGGTTAAATGCCCTGCTAAAGAGCCAGGTCTTAAGTGCTTGAATAAAGGACCGTAGGTCACGCTGTAGCAACCCAGCCTCCATTTCAGCCGGGGGGCCAGGGGGCCGCTCCGGGGGTGCCAATTGCTTTGGACCCGATTGCTGTAGATACAGGTGAAGCGGATGATGGGGCTGCTGGGCCCGCATCTCCAACAGATAGTTTGCAGTGGGATGACACTGTATTCGGACGGTGAAGGGGAGGATGACCCAGATTCTGATAGTTATGAGAGACCAGGAGGGCACGGTTCCCAGGAACGCATCTGGGAACCTGCGGGGGATGAGTTGATGGAAACCGAAGGGGAGGAAGGTTCTCAGGAAGATAGTGAGCCAGCTGCAGACTGGCCTGAAGGGTGTTTTGATCGTAGGAGAAGCATCAAGTCCCATCGTAGGGAATGGAAGCGAAGCCTAGAGCGGCGTTGGGTTCCCAAAGGGGGGGATTAAGTATACGTTCCCTGGGAACAGTTCCTCAGTTGGTCGGCCACTTCTGATCTGAAGGAAATGAAGCGACCGTGTTCCTGGAAGCTGCCTTGCCTCGGACCTTGTATTTTCATGGACTTTGCCTTGCTGTGTTTCCACGGATTACCTTGCTTTTTGGTTCTATGCTTTTTGCTTTTTGAACTTCACTTGTTTTCACTTGGGACTAATTGACAATTTCTTAATTGGACAATTTACTTTTTCACCTGTTCTTTATTACTCAATAAATAGTTAATTGATCATTGTCTCTGTGTGTGTGCTTAAGGGGCCGGGCCAGGACCCAGCATTGTGACACATGCATGGCTCTTATGTAAGGTGGGAACGAATTCCATAGAGCTGCAGCAGAGATTGAAAAGGCCTTATGCCTTGTACTTTCGAGGCGTACTTCTCTGGGACCCGATATACGTAAATCTTTTTTTTTACTGCTCAACCATAAGTCAGCTATAATTCATTGTCCCTTATTCACACTAAGCCCCCGGTGGTGCAATGGATTAAACCCTTGAGCTGGCAGGACTGAAGACCGACATGTTGGAGGTTCGAATCCGGGAAGAGCACAGGTGAGCTCTCTCTGTCAGCTCCAGCTCCCCATATGGATGGTAAAACATCAAAACATCTGGGCGTCCCCTGGACAACGTCTTTGCAGATGGCCAATTCTCTCACATCAGATGTAACTTGCAGTTTGTCAAGTCGTTCCTGACATGGGAACAAAAACGCAAGCCATGTACTCACTGTCACATTTGTCAGACATTCGTTCACCTAACCCCCTACACCAGGGGTGCTCACACTTTTTCAGCATGCGAGCTACTTTTAAAACAACCAAGTCACAAAGATCTACCTACCCACTAGAAAAATGTAAAACATATAACTATTTTCAAATTTATTAAGGATTCTTTGTATGTATGGCCATCCAGCCATAATAATAATAATAATAATAATAATAACCATCTCTAGTCCATGCAGCAAAATCACAATCAAAGCACCTCAGACAGATGGCCACCCAGCCTCTGTTTAAAAGCCTCCAAAGAAGAAGCCTCCACCACACTCTGAGGCAGAGAGTTCCACTGCTGAACAGCTCTCCGTTAGAAAGTTTTTCCTCATGTTCAGGGGGAATCTCCTTTCTTGTAGTTTAAAGCAATTGATTTTGTCATTTGGGAGTTGTAGTTGCTGGGATTTCTAGATAGCCCACAAAGAGCATCCTGAACTCCACCAATGATGGAATTTAACCAAACTTGGCACACTGAACTCTCATGAGACCAACAGAAAGTACTGAAAGGGTTTTCTGGGCATTGACCTTGAGTTTGGGAGTTGTAGTTCTCCTACATCCAGAGAGCACTGTGGACTCAAATAATGATGTATCTGGACCAAACTTGGCATGAATCCTCAATATGCCCAAATGTGAACACTGGGGAAATTTGGGGAAAATAGACCGAGACATTTGGGAGTTGGAGTTGATGGGATGTATAGTTCACTTACCTTCCAGAGCAGAGTCACGCTGTGCTGGCTGGCAGTGAGGAGGGCGTCCAGGAAGCGCACCAGGGCCTCCCCGCCCAGGCAGAGGCTTCGCAGCCTCCCTTCCCTGCCTCACATGAGGGGCAGCGCAAAGCCGCTTGCCGCCCAGGCCCAATCTCCAATCCCTCCAATACTGGCCCCATGGAAGGAGGCAAGGTGTGTTATAGCTAACGTGCATTGGCACCTTCCATGGGGCCAGGAGCGGAGGGGATTCCCTCTGATCCTGGCCCAATGCAAGGAGCCAAGGCGCATTATACCTATGAACAATGGGAGCAGGCGAGGGGAGAAGTAGGAGGGCAGTAATCCAGTACGTAACATTTGTAATCCAGTACGTAACAAAAGGGAGGTTGAGTCGCAAGGTCTGCAAACTAGTGTTTGTCTCTAGCTAATCAGCTGGCCGAGCAGTGTTGGTCACTGATTGGCCAGCCGGCCAGCCGGTGAGAAAAATAATCCCCACTCAGGGGGCTTCTGGGAAGAAGAAGCCCCCTTAAGACCCAAAATGGCTGGTGAGAGAGCGCCCTCTGCCACAACATGCATTGTCTGGTAAGTCAGGCAATGCATTTCCCAGCACCTGACGAAAGAGCCATATGGCAGCATGAAAAGAGCCAGATATGGCTCGCGAGCCATGGGTTCCCGACCCCTGGTTTAAGGCTTTGTAGGTAATAACCTGCACTTTGAATTGGGACCTGAAGCTTATCGGCAGCTAGTGGAGCTGTTTAAACAGGGGGGTTGACCATTCCCTGTAGCTCGCTCCATTTAGTAATCTGTCTTCTGCAATGGACATAGCAGAAATGCTCTATTCTGTTTTCCATAGAGATACATCCACTTATGAAGATATACTGTAAATCCGTTACTAAACTCTGGGTAAACTTCACTAAAACTCTGGGTAAACTTCACTAAACTTCACATCCCGAATAGATTACTGCAACGCACTCTACGTGGGGCTGCCTTTGAAGACAGTTCGGAAATTGCAATTAGTCCAGCGGGCGGCAGCCAGATTGCTAACGGGAGCTACATACAGGGAGCATACCACCCTGTTGTGCCAGCTCCACTGGCTGCCTGTCCACCCCGGGCTCAATTCAAAGTGCTGGTTTTGACCTTTAAAGCTCTATACGGTTCTGGCCCAGATTACTTGTCCGAACGCATCAGCCGCTACGTCCCATCCCGTAACCTAAGATCATCCGGGAGGCCCTGCTCGCTCCCACCGACTTCTCAGATGCGGTTGGTGGGGGCGAGGACAGGGCCTTCTCGGTGGTGGCCCCCGCCTGTGGAACGCGCTCCCTATGGAGGTGCACGGTCCACCTCATCCCTCCTGGCATTCAGGAAAAGGTAAAATCCTGGCTCTGGGACCAGGCGTTCCCACACCAGCACTAAGCAGCATGTTAGATGGGATTTTAATGGAAGGGAGGAAGAGGGTCAATGTTTTTATGGTTGAATATTGTTTTAAATTGGAATGATTGTAGATGTTGTTGAGGGATTGTATTTTAATGTCTTAATTTATTTTAATGTGTTGTGGGGTTTGGGGTTTTACGCTGTTGATGTGGCATCGACCAGCCGTGCTGTAAGTCGCTCTGAGTCCCCCCTCGGGGGTTGAGAAGAGCGGGGTAAAATCCTGAAATAAATAAAATAAATAAATAAATAATATTTCCTGGACTTTTATGCATTGCGCCATATAGAATTTTACCCTCTTCATCTAATCTTAGTATCAGAGTTTTAGTAATTATTTGAACCACAATAAAAGAACATGTACTCGAGCAAAGCCATGATCACGATCCTTTCCCTTTGAAAAATAAGGTTGCTTTTTATATATATACTAGCTTGGGGACCCGGTCCTGCCCGGGTTATTTGAGAAAGGCATTGTGTGCCAAGGGTGGACCTTATGAGATGTTTACGTTGCTTGCAGTGGTCTCAGGAAGTTAGTGAAGGTACTTCAAGCCCCATCATCCATGGTCCATCTTCCTTCAAACGGCACCAGGATGTAGAGTGGGTCATGAGGGCTCTGAGTGTCAGGTTTGGTCTTGATCAGTCATTGGATCAGGTTTGCAGCAGTTTTGGGAAGTGAGTGAAGGCACTTCAAGTCCCATCATGCATGGTCTGCCCTCCTCCAAGCTGCACCAGGATGTAAAGTGGGTCATGGAGGCTCTGTGTGTCTAGTTTGTTCTTTTTTTGGTAATTGGATGAGGGTCGCAGTGGTCTCAGAAAGTGAGTGAAGGTACTTCAAGTCCTATCAGCTGTGGTCCGTCCCACTCAAAACTGCAGCAGGATGTAGCGTGGGTCATGGGTACTCTGTGTGGCAAGTTTGGGCCTGCTCTGTGATTTGTAGGGGCTTCAATGTTCTGTGGGAATTGAATGGGGTGAAGGTACTGCAAATCCCTTCATTTGTGGCCCATCCTGCCCTACACTGCACCAGGTTGTAAAGTGGGTCAGTGGGCATCTGTGTGCCAAGTGTGGTCCTGATCCTTCTATGGTGTGGGCCACAGTGCTCTAAGCAAGTGAGTAAAGGAATGCAAGTCCCGTCATCCATTGTCCATCCTCCCTCAAACTGCACCAGGATGTAGAATGGGTCTTGGGGGTTCTGTGTGCCAAGTTTGGTCTTGTTCTCTCATTGTTTGGGGTCGCAAAGGGGTCGCAAAGTGTTTTGGCCTTAAACTCCCACCATGCCTGACTGCCTCAGGCCTTTTCCTGACCCCCTCTGCCACTTTAGAGCGTCAGAATGTTTGTGTTGGCGACTGCCTCAGGCCTTTGCCTTATCCTCCTCTGCCAGTTTAGAGGGTCGGAATGTTCATGTTGGCTGGCCAATAGAGGCGTTATGCAAATACTCCCTCACTGGCAACCAATCATGTTGTCAGAATGTAAAGGCCGGGAGCCAATCAGAACGCTGCCACATACATACAAACACACACACACACACACACACAAACATTCCGCTTTATTATATATAGAGATAGAGATATAAAAGCACAATTCAGTGATACCTTCAGACTTTCCGTTGCCCCTTTTTCTCAATTTTTAGCTCAAATAAGCTATTCACGAAATGCATAGTTGTTATTCACTTCTTACAGAGGCTCCATTATCAAAGATGTGCTTTTGTTGCTGGGTTGACAGATTTTCCCATTACTCGCCCTGAAAAATCTTATATTGGTAGGAAAAATGCTATTTTTCTCTCAGCGAGTCTAAGCATCCCCTTCAGTTACGTGGCTACAGCTCCAATTACTTTACCGGGTATTTTTCCCCTCTCAGATGTTTCAAAAGAGAGCAGCGGCAAGATACAAAATGTTCCAAAGTGATGGCCCACATCCAATTTCCCTCACCAGAGTATGCACAACCGTCGGACGACTGGGAAGATTTTCTCTCATTAACTAATGCTTCTGGATGAAGAAAGGGTTGCTATGGCAATCGCAAGCAGAACTTCACACTGGCAAAGTACAAAGGTGAACACAAAAACCGCAACCTAGATGTTGCAGTGAGAATTGAAAGGATGTGAAGTTCTATCCAAAGGACGGAACAGACAGAGATGTGTGAGGTGTAACTCTTTGAGTAGCCCAACAAAGATCTGCATCAAGAAGTAGGCCAAGTTGGCAAAACTAGTCATGTTATAATGTTGCCTGAACAAATAACAGGTCCTTTCACCTTATGGAAATCTCTCGGCATTACTTCGCAAAGGAAGATTCTTAGGAAGGACTCATCCCACGCTTTTTACTTGCCAATCTGAGACAGGCAAGTTTGGTTGCAGAAAGCACAGCAGAAAGGCTCCTTGGGTGATGTTGTTTCCAAGTTGCGGTTCTTTCTGCGTTGTCGTTTCTCTTCGAGACCCATTCGGCGTGTCTTCTTGAAAGAGGCTGCAGCATTGTGGATAGTGCGTCTCCATGCCTCCCGATGGGAGGCCAGGGTGGACCATTGTTGGTGATCAATCTGGCCAAGCCTGAGGTGTTGTTTCAGGGAGTCCTTATATCTCTTTTTGGGGGCGCCTCTCTTGCGCTGACCCGTGGCGAGCTCACCATAAAGTAGTATCTTAGGGAGGCAGTGGTCCTCCATCCTAGAGACGTGCCCTGCCTAGCGCAGCTGTGTTCTCACAGCATGGCCTCAATGCTGGTGATCCCTGCTTGCTCAAGGACAGCAACATTAGTCACAAAGTCGGTCCAGTGTATATTTAGGATTGTGCAAAGACAGTGCTGATGAAAGCGTTCGAGGAGTCGTAGGTGTTGGCGATAGGTGACCCATGTTTCAGACCCATAGAGGAGAATAGACAGTACAATAGCTCTGTACACCGTGATTTTGGTGCTTTGCCTCAGGTGCTTGTTGCTCCAGACTCTTTTGTGAAGCCTTCCAAATGCACTATATACCTTTGATAATCTGTGATCTATCTTTTTATCAATCTTGGCTTCTGAAGAGATGATGCTTGCCAGGTAGGTGAACTGCTGAACGGACTTAAGCACAGATTTGCCTATGCTAACGTGGGGATGATGGTGTTCTTCCTGTGGTGCGGGCTGGTAGAGGACTTCCTTATGGAAATATCAACAACAATAAACCACAAAATAAAAATTTTCCATTGAAATGTTTTATTTGAAAGGAAACCATATAGCCAAATTAATTATTGTTTTTAAAAACATGAGCGACTTTTCAATGTCTCAATAATTTTCTAGTAGTCTACTTTATGCAGTGGTTCTCAACCTTCCTAATGCCGCGACGCCTTAATACAGTTCCGTATGTTGCGGTGACCCCCAATCATAACACTATTTTCATTGCTACTTCCTAACTGTAATTTTGCTACTGTTATGAATTGTAATGTAAATAGCTGATATGCAGGCTGTATTCCCATTCACTGGACCAAATTTGGCACAAATACCTGACATGCCCAAATTTGAATACTGGTGGGGTTGGGGGAGGGATTGAGTTTACCTTGGGTCCTTATACTGTATACTTATACTTATAGTGGTAGCTTGTTCAACTTAAGCCGTCTGAGGGCTCGCACTAAGACTCTAAATTATCTAGTCCGTGACCTGCTTTTTGCCGACAATGCTGCCCTTGTCGCCCACACAGAAGCAGCCCTGCAGCGCCTAACATCTTGCTTTGCAACAGCTGCAGAGCTGTTTGGGTTGGAAGTCAGCCTGAAGAAAATGGAAGTCCTCTACCAACTTAGGAAGGTTGAGAATGCAGTGGTTCTCAACCTTCCTAATGCCACTCCGCCTTAATACAGTTCCTTATGTTGTGGTGACCCCCAATCATAACACTATTTTCATTGCTACTTCATAACTGTAATTTTGCTACTGTTATGAATCGTCATATAAATGTCTGATATGCAGAATGTATTTTCATTCACTGGACCAAATGTGGCACAAATACCCGATACGCCCAAATTTGAAAACTAGTAGTATTTTTTTTTTTTTTTTTGGGGATTGATCTTGTCATTTGGGATTTGTAGTTGCTTGGATTTATAGTTCACCTACAACTAAAGAGCGGGGGAGGTTACAGACCAAGCACAGTCCGAAGACCCAAAGACCTCAGCGGTGGAGTAGGCGAAGGATAACATGGTACATGTTACAACACTGTGAAGGCGGAAGAAGGCTGCAACAGATTGAGAAGCCACGGTCGTCGTGTTGACCATGCCACTGTGGGACCTCACTCTGTGAAGACTTCCACAGATGTTATGTTGAAAGTGTTAAACAGTTTATTTTACACAAATGGGCACAAAGCTTAGGTGGTTTCACAAGATCTCCGAAGAGGTACAAACTTCAAGGTTTCAACAATATAACACTGGGGTTTTGAATTCCCCTTACACAGTTACATACAAGTAACTACTTAATACTGGGTTACTCTCAACCCTGGGACTAAACTCTGTCCCACACACTTGGGTTTCCCTCAACCCACACACAGAACTGAACTGCACACTGCAGCTCCTACAGACAGCTTGCAGCTCCAGCAACTGTCAATCCCTAACTAACTCTGGTCACAGCTGCTGGCCAACTGACATTCTCCAACTGTCAGATTCAAACTGAACATTCTAAAGCCAGAGTGGCCTCTGTTGTCATGGCAACAGCCTCTGCTCAAAGCTTGCTGCTGCGAACATTCTATTCCTCACTCTATGTAGCTTTTAAAGACTGCCCCTCCCAAACACATAAACAAACATGTGATTAACATATAAATAACCACCTCATCACAGTCAGCTGTGCACTGACCTCCACACATTAAAAAAAAACTCACGCACAGGCGTCTTCCAAGAAAAAGAAAAATAAACCAACAAAAGTCCCATAGTGATCAGCAAGTGGTGACGGGGGCAGGACTGTGAAATCTGGAAGCCCCTAGTCACAGACTGGCACATGGGCAGTGGGTATGGACTCTGAACGCTTCTGGAACATGGCCCTTCGTATCACTGCTCATCGTGGAGCACAAGTTAGGACCATGGACAACTCTTTTCTATTAGACTTGAAACAAGATTTGCATGAGCAGAAAAATCTTTCCACAAGAAGAAAGTGATACACATCGAGGTTAATTAGCTAGAATAGAATTAATTTTCTTATCAGTTTCAATAGTACATTCCCTTAGTAGACATTTCAATTGCCTGCCATCAACATCAAGATTAAATATAGATCTCCAGATTAGTTTTCCCAATTAAGACTTGATTTTTTTAATATGAGACTAAACTACTCTTGCTCATTATTTTGCATAATGTTTAGAGACAGTAGTGAACACTGAAAACAGAGTTCAACAACCAATTATTTGAAGTGGCTACGTAGCCTCTCTTCCGTGCCAAGATAAACCACACTCCAAGATGCTGGGCGGGATTCTTCTTGGCTATGGATGTATTTAATCAGATGTGTGCCGTAATTTAGATGTTATGGTGTTTACCTACTTGCCTTGAGTTTTTGATGATTCCTAATATATTGGGTCAAGAGGGGTCCCTTTCTGTTCACAGAAAGAAGTATTACCGAACAGTGTGCACATATGTGCTGATTCCCCCTTTCTGTCGTGGAAACTTCCATGATTTGTTAGATCACTTGAGTTTTATTTGTAAGCTATCTTGGGTCCTTATCTCTCGGCATTACTTCGCGAACCAAGATTCTTAGGAAGGACTCATCCCGCGCTTTTTACAAGCGCGTTGATGACTAAAAAGGCCAATCCGAGATAGGCAAGTCCGGTTGCAGAAAGCACAGCAGAAAATCTCCTTGGGTGATGTTGTTTCTAAGTTGCGGTTCTTTCTGCGTTGTCGTTTCTCTTCAAGACTTGTTTGGCGTGTCTTCTCGAAGGAGGCCGCAGCATTGTGGATAGTGCGTCTCCATGCCTCCCGATGTGAGGCCAGGGTGATCAATCTGGCCTAGCCTGAGATACTGTTTCAGGGAGTCCTTATATCTCTTTTTTGGAGCGCCTCTCTTGCGCTGACCCGTGGTGAATTCACCATAGAGTAGTATCTTTGGGAGGCAGTGGTCCTCCATCCTAGAGACGTGCCCTGCCCAGCGCAGCTGTGTTCTCAATAGCATGGGCTCAACGCTGGTGATCCCTGCTTGCTCAAGGACAGCAACATTCGTCACAAAGTCAGTCCAGTGTATATTTAGGATTGAGCGAAGACAGTGCTGATGAAAGCGTTCGAGGAGTCGTAGGTGTTGGCGATAGGTGACCCATGTTTCAGACCCATATAGGAGAATAGACAGTACGATAGCTCTGTACACACTGATTTTGGTGCTTTGCCTCAGGTGCTTGTTGCTTCAGACTCTTTTGTGAAGCCTTCCAAATGCACTATATGCCTTTGCTAATCTGTGATCTATCTCTTTATCAATCTTGACGTCTGAATGATGCTTCCCAGGTAGGTGAACTGAACGGACTTAAGCACAGATTTGCCTATGCTGACGTAGGGATGATGGTGTTCTTCCTGTGGTGCGGGCTGGTAGGGGATTTCCCTTTTCTTCAGGCTGACTTCCAGCCCACACAGCTCTGCAGCTGTTGCAAAGCAGGATGTTAGGCGCTGCAGGCCTGCTTCTGAATGGGTGACAAGGGCAGCATCATCGGCAAAAAGCAACTCACGGACTAGATAGTTTAGAGTCTTAGTGCGAGCCCTCAGACGGCTTAAGTTGAACAAGCTACCAGTATAAGTATAAGTATACAGTATACAGTATAAGGACCCAAGATAAACTCAATCCCTCCCCCAACCCCACCAGTATTCAAATTTGGGCATGTCAGGTATTTGTGCCAAATTTGGTCCAGTGAATGGGAATACAGCCTGCATATCAGCTATTTACATTACAATTCATAACAGTAGCAAAATTACAGTTATGAAGTAGCAATGAAAATAATTTTATGGTTGGGGGTCACCATAACACGAGGAACTGTAATAAGGGGTCGCAGCATTAGGAAGGTTGGGAAACACTGCCATAGAAGTAAAAACATTCTCAAGACTGCTGTGTACAGGATTATTAGACTAACAGAAAGTGTTACAATTTGAGAACTTAAAGTTAACATTGAGTCACGGAGATTATATTTATACAACAATACTACGTCCAATTTATTCAGAGATATATTTATAAAACTGGAAGGCCTGACACTTTCCGAAGTATTGCTGACCCCACACTTGGAGAAAATGCTTTGCCCTTCATTAAACTGTCAGATCTCCTTTGGGGAAAATGTTTTTAATTGCTACCTCTCAGGTAACTCCAGGTTTGCTGACCTTCAAAAGGACTGGTTGGTAACTTTCAGCATGTAAATTAACACCCATGTCAAAAACCCATCTGCTCTGCAATACTGTCATATCTACCTATTTACACACCAGGCTTAAAGTGCGCCCTTTCTCCAGATGGCAAAATGTTTGAAGTCTGTAATGCACAAATATTTTAGACATACGAGCATTTCAAAATTACTGTTTGCACCCTATTGCTATCCATTTACTTTACCTCTGGCTCTGCAAATACGGGTTTCTACCTCAGTGGAATTGTGTTTGCGTTTTCTATCTCTGAACAATGTCAAGTGATTTATATAGCAGAGGGGAATGCAGTGGCAAGTGATGGGAGGCCACGGCCTAGTTTTTGAATCCCTGAGACCCATCATGGAATAGTGGTTTGAGTACTGGGTTCGAATTCTTGATTGGCCATGGAAGCCTATTACGTTATCCCCCACTACCAGCCTCGGAGGAAGGCAAGGGCAAAAAGAAATTCCTCCTAAACGTTAGGGGAAAATTCCTGATTGCAAGAGATGTTCAATAGAGCAGTGTTTCCCAACCTTTTTTGAGCTGCGGCACACTTTTAACATTAAAAAAATCCAGGGGCACACTACCAACCAAAATGACACAAAATGACACTCTAACACAGTAAAGAACGGCTGGGTGATGGTGGCCTGCTGGGAGCAGTTGCTGGGAGTGCCAAAGCCAGGGGAGGGGGAGGAGCCAGGCCACACCATGCCCTGCCCCCTCCCCCGGCTTCAGCTCTCCCACAGCTTCTCCAGCCTTGAGGGGGCAGTGCCAAGCCAGCATTGTGCTGGCTCTGCCACTGCTGGCTTGGCATTGCCCCCTCAAGGCTGGCAAAGCTGTGAGCCCCTCCCCGGCTTCAGCTCTCCCACAGAGGAGGAGCATGAGCGGTGGATGGGGTTCAGTGGGCAGGGCTCCTCCTCTGCGCAGCTTCAGCGAGCGAGGGGCAAGAGTCATGGTGGGAGTCATGGCGGATTGGAGGCTGGCTGGGGAAACGGCCGAAGGAGGCGGCGCCCCGGCCCCTTATTCTTTTTCTTCGCTGCCGCCCGGCCCTTCCTTCTCCTCCCCCAAGCAGCAAGAGTTCGGCAGGAGGAGGGGGGAAGGAAGGGGGGCAGAGAGCTTTTCTCGCGGCACACCTGATGATCGCTCGTGGCACACCTGATGATCGCGCACGGCACACTAGTGTACCACGGCACACTGGTTGAGAAACACTGCAATAGAGTGTGGTGGAGTCTGCTTCTCCTAGAGCAGTGTTTCCAAAGAAGTGCCGTGGCACACTAGTGTGCCGTGAGCGATCATCAGGTGTGCCGTGGGAAATGGGACCCTCCAATACCCTTTCTTCCCCCTCCTGCCGAACACTTTTTCTTCTCCACTTGGGCTCCCTTCTTCCCAGCCTCGCTCTGCCTCGCTTAGCTCATGCTGCCGCGTCTGCCGCCATTTTGATTCGAGGGGGCAGCGTGAGCAGGATGGGAGGGGGGAGGGAGGAAGACGTGGGGCAAGTCTGCGCAGTAGCGCCTGCACGGGTCACGTCTTCCTCCCCCGAGTGTAGAAGAAAAAGTAAGTGTTCGGCAGGAGGGGGAAGAAAGGGTGCGAAGGGGAAGGGGGAGGAAGAGGTCTCTGTCGAAAGCTGGCATGGGCAAACTTGGACCTTCCAGGTGTTTTGGACTCCAGCTCCCACCATTCCTAGCAGCCTCAGGCTCTTTTCCTTTCCCCCCCTCAGCCATTTAAGCAGGAAAGGGCCTCAGGCTGTTAGGAATGGTGGGAGTTGAAGTCCAAAGCACCCAGAGGGCCGAAGTTTTCCCATGCCCGTTTTAGGGACCTTAAAGTGGTGAGCCTCCTTCCAACATTGTGATTCTGGATAAAAAACAAACAACAACATAACGTAACATTGTTTGAGTCCACAGTGCTCTCTGGGTGTAGGTGAACTACAACTTCCAAACTCAAGGTCAATTCCCAAGCTGTTGGTAATGAAAGTTCAATATGCCAAGTTTGGTTCAATTCTATTGTTGCAAGAGTTCAGGATGCTCTTTGATTGTGTGTTAACTATAAATCCCAGCAACTGTAACTCCCAAATGTCAAAGTCTATTTTCTCCAAACTCCATCTGTGTTCACATTTGAGCATATTGACTATTCATGCTAAGTTTGGTCCTTTTTAAAAAAAAGATATTTTTATTGAGGTTTCATTTTATCAAACATACATAAACACAATAGGAAGAAGGGAGAGAGGGAAGGGGTAACAGGATTGTTGACTTCCATTCTAGTTCCACACTATTACATATATTCTTCATTTTTTTTTCTTTATACATGCCAAGTTTGGTCCTGATCCAACATTGTTTGAGTCCACAGTGCTCTCTGGATATAGGTGAACTACAACTCCAAAACTCAAGGCCAATGCCCACCAAACTCTAGAATTTTCTCTTGGTTCTGTGTGGGAAGTTTGATTCCATTCCAACATTGGTGGAGTTCAGAATGCTCTTTGATTGCAGTTGAACTATAACTCCAAGCAACTACAATTCCCAAATGACAAAATCAATTTTTTGACTGATGGTCCCTTCTTGGGTTAGTATTAGTATATGTTTTGTGGCCAAATTCAGCAGCAATTTGTCCAGTGGTTTTTGAGTTATGTTAATCCCACAAATGAACATTACATATATATATATATATACTAGCTGTACCCGGCATGTGTTGCTGTGCCCTATTTAGGAGATGCGAGAAAGTCTGAGTATGTAAGGGTTGGAAATGATGTTACTTGGTGGGGTCATGGCTGTGTCGTTGTGGGTTGTTCTGGTGGGTGGGATGTTGAAGTCCTGTGGAGTTGTCGGTGTGTGGTGTTCCTGGCATTCTGCAGAGCTTGTGGATATACAATGTTTTTGTCTTTCCGTTGGCTGTGTTGATGTAGAGGTTCTGTGGTTTCCCAACTCTGGAGCACGCTACATAGAGTTGTCCGTGGGAGAAGCATTCTGTGTCAAGGTCTATGCCACAGATTTGTTGATGTGGTACCCATCTGCGCCATCCCAAAATATGATTGGGTACTGGAGGGCGTCATAGCAGCGATGCGTTTCTGATACGGTGGTCAATTCAGAGTTTCTTCGCTGAAGTGCTATGTCTCTGGGTAGGAAGTGATCGCCGACCATGACGATGGCCACTTCATCGATAGTTGGAGCG
This sequence comes from Anolis apletophallus, assembly GCA_030556195.1. Taxonomy (NCBI): domain Eukaryota; kingdom Metazoa; phylum Chordata; class Lepidosauria; order Squamata; family Anolidae; genus Anolis; species Anolis apletophallus. The sequence goes on along the minus strand of JARBWK010000004.1, from coordinate 196,322,696 downwards.
TTGTATCCGCGTTCATGTTGCCCTTCAGGCTTTTTGTCGGGATGTATTATAATTCTGTGTGTGTCAGTAGGCATCTTGTCCAGAGCGGTCTTGAATAAGTGGACTAATTGATTGTGTTCATGAAGGAGGTGTTGTAGTTGTGCGATAATGGGTTTTTTAACTTTTGGGGAAATGTGGCATCGTGTGTTGATTTTGGTGTCTTCATCACCAATGAAAAACATTTGAAGAAATTGATGTGCTCCCTCGGTGTTTGGGAGCAGGGAGCCAGCTCGGTGATAAATTTGTCCTTTGATTTTGAAAGTAGGCATGAATTGCGCACTTTCTATGTGTGCTCCAAATGATGTCATCTGGAAACATGAGTTGTATTGTCTTATATAGCGGAGGAAGTGTTTTGATTCTGGAGTGTCTCCACTCAGCAAAGTCTGTAGTGGTTGTGGAGGAGTGGCAAGTGGTGGTAGAGAGACTTTACCGGCTAGGCAGCACATTCCCGGTGTTTCTGCTGGGTATTTCAGGGCTTTGCAGTGTGTGCAGATGTGCGTTAGGGTGCCAATGTCGGCCTCTGGCGCCATGCTGTAGTCTTCTGCAGCGTATCTGAAGGCTACGCGGTGGAATTGGTTGTGGTGTTTTTGAAGTTTGTTTTCTGTGTTGCGATGTCGTTTTTCTGCGCTCCTTGCGCGCTGCTGTTGTGTTGCATTTCTGCATCTTTGTTGTTCCTGGCTGCGCGCTTCTTTTTGTCGCGCAGTTCTTTGCATTTGGTTCTCAGCTGTGCATCGTGCAGTGACCTGTTGTCTGTGTCTCTGCTGCGCAGTGTGTTTCTGTTCTGGCGTTTGTTCTGCCCTTTTTTGTTTGATGTATGTAGTGCTGTGAGTGTGTCGTCCGATGCTGTTATTTTTATAAGGCATGGCTTGTCTTTTGGGTCAGTTTATGTCTGTGTGGAAGGAAGGAATGGTTTTTGTTTGTGGTGTTTGTAGGTGTTGTGTGTACGGGGTCCCGTAAGGTTGGTGGGATGGGTTGTGATTGGAAGTTGTGTTGTGTTGTGTGGGTAGGAATTTGCTGGAGAATTGCTCCCTCAGATTTTTGTTTTGGCAGTTTAACCCTCAAACACCAACTGAAATCTCTCAGCATTCTATCCTAGCCTTGGATGGCTCTTGCCAGCGTTGCTATGGTTACAGCAGTTATGCAAATCCGCCCTTATTGGCAGCCAATCATGTTGTTCAGAATGTAGAGGCTGGGTGAGTCTTTGGCTGCCCCGGAGGATGCTGGTAAATGTAGTTTTATTTTTACTCGTTGTTTTGGGGGCCTTTTAGGTTTTGGGGGGGAAAGTTTCTTTGCTACAAACGTACCTTGCTTGAGGCCTATTTCTGTTGGCAAGTATCGTGTGTCTGCGTTGTATGGTTTCTTTGTTTGAGGTATACATCACATGACGTGAACCCATTTATATAATATATATATGTATATATGTGTGTGTGTGTGTGTGTGTATATATATATATATATATATATATATATATATATATAAAAGCTGATCCCGGCACGCGTTGCTGTGCCCTATTTTGGAGATGTGAGGAAGTCTGAGTATGTAAGGGTTTGTATGGATTTTGCGTTGTCTGTTGGATAGGAAAGGTAGGAGAGAGGTAAAGAAGGAAGGAAAAGGAATGTAAGTGGGGTGGACATACGTGTGGCAATTGTTTTTTCTGTATAGTTAGCTATGTATTTATCTGTCTGTGTCTATCTGTTTTTCTTTCCCTATCATTGTTTCTCTTTCATTATTTATGTCTCTTTATGGTTTTCTGTCTCTCTCTGTGTCTATCATTTTCTGTCTCTCTCTCTCTCTCTCTCTCTCTCTCTCTCTCTCTGTCCCTGTCTGTCTTTCTCTATCAATCTGTAGTAGTCTTTATCTCTGTGTTTCTCTGTCTTTCATTCTGTCTCCATCACTCTTTCTCTCTCTCTCTGTATAATTCTGTCTGTATAATTTCCTCTCTATCACTCTTTGTTTCCTTCTCTCTGTATTTCTCTCTCTCTATCATTCTCTTTCTGTTTCTATCTCTCTTTTTTTTCCAATCTCTATCATGCTCTATCATTCTCGGTTTCTCTCTCTCTCTCTCGCTTTCTTTATCATTGTATCTGTATCATTCTTTCCCTGTCTCTGTTTCTCTCTCTCTCTCTCTCTCTCTCTCTCTCTCTCTCTGTTTATCTCCCTATTTGTCTCTCTATCAGTCTTTCTGCCTCGGTGTTTCTCTGTCTGTCGTTGATTATTCGTACCTTTTGCTCGGTGCCTTTCTCTCGGTATGTGGCTGTGGGGGGGGGGGGCAGTGCGAAGCAGTTGGGTGGACGGGAGGAGGCAGCGGAGGGGGCGGAGGAAGCGTGCATGGCTTCTGGGTCTGCACGGCTCTCTGGGAAGGAGGGCGGAGATTGGGCAGCAATGGGCGAGAAGTGACCGCGCGGGGCCTTCTGTAGCCATGGCCGCTTCCTCCGCTATCTTCCAGCCGCTTTTGGAGCGCTCTTGTTGTCGCTCTCGCGGGAGGGATACACAGAGGAAGAGAGAGAGAGCGGGAGAGAGAGAGACTGCGTGGGCCGGGCCTGGGAGGGGTTGGGAGGATGAGGAAGAGGCCGAGGAGGCGGTGGAGGTAGGTGGGGAAGGGGGGGCGTAAGGGGGGGTTGATTTGCGATGATGCCGGCGGCGTGGCCGCGTCCTCTGCTGTCTCGTTGGTCTCCTCTGCCGCCTCGGAGCCGCTGCTGGACCCGGGCCGTGCGGATGTCGCCCCCTTGGTCTCAGGAGTGTTCTGTAAGCGGCAGAGGAGGGGGGCATGGAGTCGGATGTTGCGCATGCTTGGTATTGTGATGTGTTTATGGTGGCCATTTTGTGTGTCTGGGGTGGTTTGTGCATGCGTTGTAATGTTGTGTTTTGGGGGATGTTTTGGGGGTGTTGTGTTGTGTTTTGGGGTGTTTCAGTGGGTGGAGTTTGTACCTCGGGGTGCGGATGAGTGGCCCTGTGTTTTTTGTGTGTGTGTGAAATGTAGTTTTGGCGTGCATTTGCCCCGTTGCACGACCACTTCCCTTTTATATATATATATATATAGATAGATAGATAGAGAGAGAGAGAGAGAGAGCACACAACAGCGCAGGCAGAAAAGCAAACATCACAGGGAAGCATGTCTGTGTAGGAGGGTGAACATTAGGAAGAACTTCCTGACTGTGAGAGATGTTCAGCAGTGGAACTCTCTGCCTCAGAGTGTGCTATCATCTGTGTTAGAGTGTCATTTTGGTTGGTGGTGTGCCCCAGAATTTTGTAAATGTAAAAAATGTGCCTCTGCTCAAAAAAGATTGAAAAACACTGTCCTAGAGCACTGATTCTCCAAATGTAGGTGAACACACATTTTGTTGCCTGAGGCAAAGAACAAGATGACATCCCTTTTCATTCCGTGAACAAGGGGCAACTTTGGTGTCTAGTAAAGTCTTACCGGTAATTACTTTTAACATGCCCTGTTTTGTGCATCAATTCACAAATAGCATGCTTGTGGCCTTTTTGATTTCAAACTGATTTTATTGATATTTGGCAGGATATAAATGTTTTAATTGCTGAACGAATAAAAATGGACTGGTAGGTGAGTGTTTCTTCAAAGCAGACAGAATCGCCCTCTATGTCGAAAAATGCCAGACTAGCTTTGGGGATGCAGGGATGGTTGTGTGGCACGCAATTTCCTTTTCCAATATCCCACTGCCATAAGGGTGTAACCAAGGATGAAATTAGGGCATTGAGACCTAAATAAGAATTCTGCCCTCCTGTAGTTTTCCGTCAGTCTCCAAATTTCTAACGCTGCAATAATTTAAAACTCCAGCATTTAGAAATACAGTTTAGGGACCTAAAGAAAAGTACCAGGGGGTAAGAATATAGCAAAAAGAAGAGTGCTGGTACGATTGATTTTCAGTGTCTGTGTCTAGCAATTTGGGAATCAACACATTTTAAGGGGGAACAGAAACCTTCTCTCTCACACACATTCAGGAGCTACAAGGGGCGTTCATTAAAGATTTCCCCTGACCCAGTTCTATTCATCACAGGATGCTGACACTGCACATGAGTAATGATAGAAGTCTCTATAGCAGGGGTCGGGAAGCTTTTTGACTCGGAGAGCCATGAAAGCAAAATATTTGGAAATTTATTTCAGTGAGAGCCATATAATTTATATATATATATATATATATATATATATATATATATATAGACTGAATTCAACTAAATTCAACTAAATGTGACGTACATACATACTATGAGGAAAGGATTCCCCCGGCAGAATGACGGGACACTTCAGACCTGGCTCTGCAAAAGGCAGCTCAGGACTCTGGGAAGGAAGAGAAGACAAACGGAAGGAAGGAAGGGGGAAAGAAAGAAATAAACACAGAGGAAATAAAGGAGGGAGGAAGAGAGGAAGAAAGAAAGAAAAGAACGAACTATGGAAAAGGAAGAAAAGAGAAGCAGGAGAGCGACAAGGAGGGGAAAAGAAAGAAGGAAATGGGAAGGGAGGAAAGGAAAGGGTGGGGAAAAGAAAAGAAATGGAGAGAGGAAAAAGTAATACAATGAAGGGAAAAGAAGAAAAGAAAGAAGGGGGAGAGAGGGAAGTGAAAAGAAAGGAAGGAGAAGGAAAGGAAGACTTGGGGGAAAGAATAGAAGAGGAAGGAAGGGTGAAGGAGGGAGGGAGAATTGGGGAAAGAAGGAAAGGGAGAGAGGGAGAGAAAAGGAAGGAGAGAAGGAAAGGGTGAAGGGGGAGAAAGGAAGGAAGGAAGAGGGAGAATGGAGGAAAGAAGGAAGGGGAGAGAGGGAGGGAAATGAAGGAGAGAAGGAGAAGGAAAGGGTGAAGGGGGAGAAAGGAAGGAAGGAAGGTAGGAAGAGGAAGGAAGGAAGGAAGAGGGAGAATGGAGGAAAGAAGGAAGGGGAGAGAGGGAGGGAAATGAAGGAGAGAAGGAGAAGGAAAGGGTGAAGGGGAGAAAGGAAGGAAGAGGAAGGAAGGAAGAGGGAGAATGGAGGAAAGAAGGAAGGGGAGAGGAGGGAAAAGGGAAAAGAGAAGGAAAGGGTGAATGGGGGAGAAAGGAAGGAAGAGGAAGGAAGGAAGAGGGAGAATGCGTCACTCCTCCCTACTGCATGCTGGGAAACCAAGGCCTGGGCCGCTCTGGGGAGCCAGATGCAACCATGAAAAGAGCCACATCTGGCTCCCGAGCCATAGGTTCCTGACCCCTGCTCTATAGGTTACGGGACAATTTAAAACTCAGAACAGACAACAGTCTTGATTTTACAGGTGCTGAAGTGGTGTGAGGTTTGATAATGGACCCGGTGGAATACAGAGCAGTCATCAAAGTTCCTTTACTTGAAAGGCTGCACACCAAAGGAGATGTTCGATGAGATGAAAGAGGTTGATGGTGATGATTCCCCATCATATGATGGAGTCAAGAACTGGCATCATCAATTCAAATGTGGTCAGACTTCAGTGCAAACAGCTCCAATTCTAGGGTGACCCCACTCTGCTATTGATGAATACGACATCCCGCAAGTGGAGGTCACCCGTTTGGAAAATCGTCATGTAACCATGCACCACCTAGCCCAAAATGTCAAGATTATTGTGAGGTCCATGGGGAAAAAATAATCCAAGACCATCTTCGCATGCATAAGGTAGCCACTCGCTGGGTCCCCCGGCTGCTCACACCTTTCCATAAGCAAGAACGAGTCAAAAGGGCCGGAGGTTTAGCACAGCGGTAACAACAGCTGCTAAAAGATCTTATCAACCGAACGTTACAGGTTCGAGACCCCGGGCTGGTTTGGGCAGCCAGCTGTCAGCCCTGCCTTCTGTTTACCTAAGCAGTCGAAAACAAGCCTAGCTGTGAATAGAGAAATTAGGGACCGCTTTGCGGGGGAGGACTTTTATAACGCCAATAAATAAGGAAGACCGATTGCCTGACGGGCTGGCAAGCTCTTCGTCATAGGAGGATGAAGCAACAGCACCCCCTGTGGCGCAATGGAGCAACAGCACCCCGGTGACACAACTGGAAAGAACCAGGAAAAGAACCTGTGGCTCAACTGGAAGATCCTCCTACTGTATATGTTGTATGTCCTGTATGTCAAATACAAAAACGGCAGGGATTGTCTGCTTGTATGTGTACTGTAATCCGCCCTGAGTCCCCTTTGGGGTGAGAAGGGCGGAATATAAATAAAGTGTATTATTATTATTATTAAATGATCAAGGGTCTGGAGAACAAGCGCTATGAGGAACGGCTTGAAGAGCTGCACATGTTTACCTCGAAGAAGAGAAAGCTGAGATGAGACATGTTAGCCATGTATTAATATGCGAGAGGAAGTCATAGGGAGGAGGGAGCAAGCTTGTTTTCTGCTGCCCTGGAGACTAGGACAAGGAACAATAGCTTCAAACTACAAGAAAGGAGATTCCACCTGAACATTAGGAAGAATTTCCTGACTGTGAGAGCTGTTCAGCAGTGGAACTCTCTGCCCCAGATTATGGTGAAGGCTCCTTCTTTGGAGGCTTTTAAACAGAGGCTGGATGGCCATATGTCGGGGGTGCTTTGAATGCAGTTTTCCTGCTTCTTGGCAGAATGGGGTTGGACTGGATGGCCCACCAGGTCTCTTCCAACTCTATGATTCTATGCAATGCTCTCAGGCTCTATTGACAATGTGCCATGGAAACCAGGAGGACTTTTTCAACCCACTGATCACACAGGTTGAAATTTGGGTCCATCACTATGATTCTGAGAAAAGTCCAGTCGACACAATGGAAGCATCATGACTCACTGCCTCCAAAGAAGGCATGTGCCCAACTCTTGGCAGGCAAGGTCATACAGTATTTTGGGACCAGCACAGAGTAGTATTGATGGATTTCCTAGCAAAAGGTACCGTGATCACTGGGGCATACAATGCTTCACTGCTGTGGAAATCACGGAGGGCCATCAAAACCAAGAGGCGTGGCATGCTCACCAAAGGTGACTGCTTTCTGCAAGACCAGTTCACAACTCACATGTTGCCCAAATGGAAGTATGCTCCTGTGGCTTTGAAATTCTACCGCTTCCCCCTTTTTTACCCGACCACGCACCATTGGACTTCCATCTCTTTCCAAGTTATTTTCGATGGGCAACCATTTTTCAGATGATGAGACTCTGATTGCCAAAGCCACAATGTGGCTTTTGGAGCAACCTGTCGACTTCTACAAGCGAGGTGTTTACAGTTGCTTTAAAAAATGGGAGAAGTGTGTGTTCCTAGGCGGCACCTATCTCTCTCTCGGCATTACTTTGCGAACGAAGATTCTTAGGAAGGACTCATCCCGCGCTTTTTACAAGCGCGTTGATGACTAAAAAGGCCAATCCGAGATAGGCAAGTCCGGTTGCAGAAAGCACAGCAGAAATCTCCTTGGGTGATGTTGTTTCCAAGTTGCGGTTCTTTCTGCATTGTCTTTTCTCTTCGAGACCTGTTCGGTGTGACTTCTCAAAAGAGGCCGCAGCATTGTGGATAGTGCATCTTCATGTCTCCCGATGTGAGGCCAGGGTGGACCATTTTTAGTGATCAATCTGGCCAAGCCTGAGATGTTGCTTCAGGGAGTCTTTATATCTCTTTTATGGGGCTCCTCTCTTGCGCTGACCCATGGCGAGTTCACCATAGAGTAGTATCTTTGGGAGACAGTGGTCTTCCATCCTAGAGATGTGCCCTGCCCAGCGCAGCTGTGTTCTCAATAGCATGGCCTCAATGCTGATGATCCCTGCTTGCTCAAGGTCAGCAACATTAGTCACATAGTCAGTCCAGTGTATATTTAGGATTGTGCAAAGACAGCGCTGATGAAAGCGTTTGAGGAGTCATAGGTGTTGGTGATAGTTGACCCATGTTTCAGAACCATAGACAGTATGATATATCTGTACACACTGATTTTGGTGCTTTGCCTCAGGTGCTTATTACTCCAGACTCTTTTGTGAAGCCTTCCAAATGCACTATATGCCTTTGCTAATCTGTGATCTATCTCTTTATCAATCTTGTCGTTTGAAGAGATGATGCTTCCCAGGTAGGTGAACTGCTGAACGGACTTAAGCAGAAATTTGCCTATGATGACGTAGGGGTGATGGTGTTCTTCCAGTGGTGCGGGCTGGTAGAGAACTTCCGTTTTCTTCAGGCTGACTTCCAGCCCAAACAGCTATGTAGAGAAGGACTAGTAACTGTACCAAGTTTCCTTTTTTTCAGTCCACAGGAAGTGATCCAGGGGAAATCTTTAATGAACACCGTTTGTATATCCCTTCACTACTATGTTACAACTTCTTCTGACTCTCAGTCTCTATCAATAGTGCTGGATCTGGACCATGCCCTCAACTTCGCTTGTAGGCAGATTGTGCCTTTATTTAATGAAGAGGAACAAATATTTAGAATGGCAGATAGAGGTGGGGAAAAAACACCTGATAAATCAGTATGCTCATTTTCCAAAGTATGGTTGATACATTTCATGTTTTGGCCTGAATGAGCTGTCTCAGGTTTACGCTGATAAAATGTACACACATGATTAACCAATGTGAGTTGCTGAGATAGGCTTAAAAACGGAGAAGCACAAGGCTGTGTATTATGCAGCTGCATAAAGCGTATCTTAGAACAGCACAGAACAACGCAGATAATTCTACACAGGCAATTCTGTATAGAGCAGTGTTTCTCAACCTTCCTAATGCCGCGACCCCTTAATACAGTCCCTCATGCTGTGGTGACCCCCAACCATAAAATTATTTTTGTTGGTATTGTTATGAATTGTAATGTAAATATCTGATATGCAGGATATATTTTCAGTCACTTGACTAAATTTAGCACAAATACCTCATACCTAAATTTGAATCCTGGTGGAGTTGGGGGAGATTGATTTTGAGTTGTAGTTCACCTACATCCCGAGAGCATTGTGCACTCCAACCAGGCATGTAGCCGGGGGGGGGGGCTTAGGGGGCTTCAGCCCCCCCCCCGAAATTCTCAGGGTGGTCCGCGAAAAGGCCTTACTGGTACATTATTTAAACTGTTATGTTTATTCATATCATGATCTGATCACCATGCTCATTATATCCCACATTAATGGGGTTATTGGGATAACAATTCAAAAGGTTTGCTAGGGTAGACCCTCTTTCACCCAGTCTCAGCCCCCCCCCCAACCAAACTCACCCCCCGAATCAAAATCCTGGCTACGGCCCCGACTCCAACGATTATGGATCTGGTCCAAACTCGGCAGGAATACTCAACATGCCCAAATGTGAACACTGGTGGAATTTGGGGGAAATAGACCTTGACATTTAGGAGTTGTAGTTGTTGGGATTTATAGTTCACCTACAATCAAAGAGAATTCTGAACCCCACCAATGACAGAATTGGGCCAAACTTCCCACACAGGACCCCCCATAACCAACATAAAATACTCTGCCTTCCAATGGCCTTTCGCGACCCCTCTGACACTCCCTTGCGACCCCTTCAGGGGTCCCGACCCCCAGGTTGAGAAACACTGGTATAGAGGATGGGGATTAAATTGCCACCTTGTTCTCTAAAATTCCTCCAGCTGCAGGTTTTAATACATCATAGGCATTAGAGACCTAGGAAAATGGGCAACATGTTTTATTAGTGTTAAAATCAATAATTTCCACTTAAAGCTCTTAAAAATAATCAGTGAATCGGGCATTATTTATCTGGTTTTGATTTCATGATGGCTGTCCAACGTTGAATTTCACTTGGTCTATCCAGAATAAAAGTGGTACAAACCCCCCAAAAACATTTCTATTGAACTTACTTAAATCTATTTTATGATGGCATTCATCTAAAGTACATTGACATTATTATGCAGGTTCAGGAGAGTCTTTAAAGCTCCACTATTGATGTAGCTCTATCCCTTGCAGTGGGATTCTGGATAGAAAACAAACAAACAACATAACATAACATTGTTTGAGTCCACAGTGCTCTCTGGGTGTAGGTGCACTACAACTTCCAAACTCAAGGTCAATTCCCAAGCAAACCCTTTCAGTACTTTCTGTTGGTAATGAGAGTTCAATATGCCAAGTTTGGTTCAATTCCATTGTTGCAAGACTTCAGGATGCTCTTTGATTGTGTGTTAACTATAAATCCCAGAAACTCCCGAGCAGCCACTGCATTTGGACTTTGGGCGCTGGGTAAAATACGCTGCTGCGTAACAGCCTTGAGTTCCTTTCGGGGTTGAGAAAGGCAAGATACAAACAGAGTAAGTAAATAAATAAATAAATCTAACACATACATACTGCCCCAAAAAGTTTGATTGCGGTGCCTACGTAGGACTTGATTGCAAGACTTTTCTGCTTGGGCTGCTCAGTTATGGCACAGCTTTGAGTAAAACTTTAAAGCTCTAGATCAGTGTTTCCCAACCAGTGTGCCATGGTACACTAGTGTGCCGTAAGCAATCATCAGGTGTGCCATGGGAAATTGGAACCTCCAATCCCCTTTCTTCCCCCTCCTGCCGAACACTTCTTCTTCTCCACTCGGGCTCCCTTCTTCCCAGCCTCGCTCTGCTCGCTTTGTCTTGCTTTGCTCTGGGGCGAGTCTGTGCAGTAGCGCCCACACGGGTCACGTCTTCCTCCTTCCCCCTCCCCTCCTGAACACGCTCATGCTGCCCCCTCGGATCAAAATGGTGGCAGAAGCGCCAGTGTAGAAGAAAAAGTACGTGTTCGGCAGGAGGGGGAAGAAAGGGCGCGAAGGGGGAGGAAGAGGTCTCTGTCGAAAGCTGGCATGGGCAAACTTGGACCTTCCAGGTGTTTTGGACTCCAGCTCCCACCATTCCTAGCAGCCTCGGGCCCTTTTCCTTCCCCCCCCCCTCAGCCATTTAAGCAGGAAAGGGCCTCAGGCTGTTAGGAATGGTGGGAGTTGAAGTCTAAAGCACCCAGAGGGCCGAAATTTTCCCATGCCAGTTTTAGGGACCTTAAAGTGGTGAGCCTCCTTCCAACATTGTGATTCTGGATAGAAAACAAACAAACAACATAACATAACATTGTTTGAGTCCACAGTGCTCTCTGGGTGTAGGTGAACTACAACTTCCAAACTCAAGGTCAATTCCCAAGCAAACCCTTTCAGTACTTTCTGTTGGTAATGAGTGTTCGATATGCCAAGTTTGGTTCAATTCCATTGTTGCAAGAGTTCAGGATGCTCTTTGATTGTGTGTTAACTATAAATCCCAGAAACTGTAACTCCCAAATGTCAAGGTCTATTTCCCCAAACTCCATATGTGCTCACATTTGGACATATTGAGTATTCATGCCAAGTTTGGTCCTGATCCAACATTGTTTGAGTGCACAGTGCTCTCTGGATATAGGTGAACTACAACTCCAAAACCCAAGGTCAATACCCACCAAACTCTTATAGTATTTTCTCTTGGTTATGGGAGTTCTGTGTGGGAAGTTTGTGTCTTTCTGCCATTCCTGCCAGGATATCTATGTTGAGTTCATCGAAACAGGCCCAGGTTTCACACTGAGTGTATAAATACATTTAAAAACATATTAACTATATGTATTAATGTGTTAGAGTGTCATTTTGGTTGGTGGTGTGCCCCAGGATTTTGTAAATGTAAAAAATGTGCCGTGGCTCAAAACAGGTTGAAAAACACTGCTCTAGATAAACGATACAAAACAGATGCACATCCCAGTATAAAGTAATTACCCTCTTGTTCCTATCTAAATACACATGTGAAAATCTCCTCCTTTGTTCAAGATGAAGAGGGTGTCCTCCTTAGACCTGTCAACTGCAGCTCCTCTCCCTTCCAGTTCATTCTCCATTTCCAAACTGAAAAATTAAGTACATACCCTTCTTTATGATTTTCCCACTAATTAGACCAAACCAAGCATTACAGGAGTTCGACTACCATGAGGCATTAATTGGCAACCAATGCCATCCATGTATTAAGGTCTACAGGCTCTCTAGTACGCGGCAGAGGGCATTCGCTGTGGCCGCCCCAACCTTGTGGAACACCCTCCCTGAGGAGATACGAGCCAGCCGTGACTTGCTGCCATTCCGCAGAGCTGTCAAGACCTGGTTATTCAGACAGGCATTTGGCCCATAACCAGTGCCCGTTGCCACTAGCGTTCTGCTACCCCGCGCCATCGCATTTCTGCTGCTCTATTGCAGTATTGTTGGGAATGGGATTTTAACTGGGGTTTTTATATTGGTTTTACTGTGTTTTATGTGTTTTACTTGCTATTTTAATTTTGTAAACAGCTCTGGGCTCCAGAGAGAGCGGTATATCAAGCTGAACTAATAAATAAATAAATAAATAAATAAATAAATAATAAATAAATGTATAGCGACAGAGTGGAATGGGAAAGTGAAAATGATCTAGCTCAAACTTCTTCTCAGTGCAGGGTAGCTACACATATTTATTTATTTGATGATTTTATTCCCTGTCCTGTCTCAAAAAAGATACAAGAGTGGTTTACAAGATAAGACTTACAAGGCAGCTCCTGCCCTCCGAGTTACAAAGTATGTAAGCTATAACCCACAGGGGAAAAGCAATAGAAAGAGAGAGGGAAATTCCTACATCAAAAACATATTGTTGTACTACGAGGACACTACGCACACATACAATACCTTCCCCTTGACTTAACATGAGAAACCATTTCCCAAAAGACAACGTAAAAAGTCAGAAACTGTCTGGCAGAATCTAACTCCAGCACAGCCTGTGTGAAACACCCTGGCAATACTTGTCCCAGTTGCTAAGAATCACTTGTCAAAAGTCAAACCACTATAAATAACGAATTCCTTATCCTTCCTACGTGAACACTTGCAATGATTGTCCTCAACCTGACCGCTCTCACTGGCAAGTTGCATAGCAAGAAGTTAAGCTGTTTTCTGTGCAAAGGCCACGGAGATTGCCAGTCTCCAACTCTAAGATCTGGGGTGAAAATATAGGGAAGCAATGATGGCCTTGCAACATACTGTATATTCCGGAATACAAGGTGACTGGGGGTATAAGACGACCCCCTAACTTTTAAAGATAAATACAGTGTTAGGGATATACTCGGCGTTTAAGACTACCCTCCTCTTCCAAGACTATGCCCCTGCGGCCCCTGCTGCTCTCTGTTCAAGGACCTCGCCCTCGCCGCTTACCTCCTCCGAAGGCCACTGGGCTTGCCTGGGCCCAAGGAAGTGTCTCCGGATGACTCCTAGAAGTGCTGGACGACGGCGTGCCTTGGATGTGCTCCCAGAGGCATGCTGGGAGCAGTAGTCCCCTGACTTTTACTGCTCCCAGCATGCCTCTGGGAGCACATCCAAAGCACGCCGCTGCCCAGTGCTGCTAGGAATCGGCATCTGGAGACTCAAGGAAGCATCTCCGGATGACTCCTAGCAGCGCTGGATGACGGCATGTCAGATGTGCCCCCAGAGGCATGCTGGGAGAAGTAGTCCCCTGACTCCTACTGCTCCCAGCATGCCTCTGGGAGCACATCCAAGGCACGCCGCCACCCAGTGCTGCTAGGAGTTGGGCCTTCGGAGGAGATAAGTGGCGAGGGCGGAAGAAGTCCTTGAATGAAGAGCGGCGGGGGCCGCAGCGAAATCAATTATAATAAAATAAAATCAAAACATCGACAATAAACATAATAAAAATACATACATATAAATAAAAAACAATATACAAATTACAATCTAAAATCAGAAATGACAGGGCGGGTCGCATGCACAATTATAAAATACTAGCTGAACCCGGCACGCGTTTCTGTGCCCTATTTAGGAGATGTGAGGAAGTGTGGGTATGTAAGGGTTGGTAATGTTGTGACAATGTGTTTTGTGTGTGTATATATGTGTATGTGTGTGTATGTATGTGTATGTATGTTTGTGTGTCTCTGTGTGTGTCTGTATGTGTCTGTGTACGCATGTGTGTGTGTCTGTGTATGTATATGTGCTTGTGTATGTATGTGTATGTTTGTTTGTATGTATTTGTGTGTGTATGTGTATGCATGTGTGTGCGTACGTTTGTGTGTGTGTGTGTGTATGTATTTGTCTGTGTATGTACACTTCCCTCCTATCTTTTCCCCCTCCCTCTCTGTCTGATTTTCCCCTTTTCTCCCTCGCTTCCCCGTCTCTCTGTCTCACTCTCCCCTCTCTCTCCCCCATCTCTCTATCTCTGATTCTCCCCCTTATCTTTACTCCCCCCCCCCTCTCTGTCTTAGGCCTCCCCCTCTGTCTCTCTCAGTCCCTCTTTTCTCTCTCGCTTCCCCGTCTCTCTCTCACTCTCCCCTCTCTCTCCCCCCATCTCTCTCTCTCTCTGATTCCCCCCCTTATCTTTCCTCCCCCCCCTCTGTCTTAGGCCTCCCCCTCTGTCTGTCTCAGTCCCTCTCTCTCTCGCCCTGTCTCCCGCCCTGGCGGGAGGCAGGGCCGGAGATCGGCGATCCGCCCTCCGCTGCCGCCTCCCGCGGATCCAGCGGCGGCGACTCAAAGAAGGTAAGCCCGGAGCTTACCTTCTTTGAGGCTCGGTCGCTGGATGGGGGGGGCGGAGGGCGGTTCGCCGATCTCCGGCCCTGCCTCCCGCCCTGGCGCGCATGGGGAGGCAGGGCCAGAGATCGGCGATCCGCCCTCCGCTGCCGCCTCCCGCGGATCCAGCGGCGGCGCCTCAAAGAAGGTAAGCCTGGGAGCTTACCTTCTTTGAGGCTCGGTCGCTGGATGGGGGCGGCGGCGGAGGGCGGATCACCGATCTCCGGCCCTGCCTCCCGCCCTGGCGCGCATGGGGAGGCAGGGCCGGAGATCGGCGATCCGCCCTCCGCCCGTGCCCCGCGGTTGCAGCGGCGGCGCCTGAAAGAAGGTAAGCCCGGAGGTTACCTTCTTTCAGGCGCGGTCGCTGCAACCGCGGGACACGGCGGAGGGCGGATCGCCGGGTCTCCGGCCCTGCCTCCCGCCGTGGCGCGCAAGGCCAGCGTGGTACGTGTCCCGCAGCGGCCTGACGCCACCCACGGGACGCGTACGACGGTGGCGCAAGGAGGCGGTTAGGGCGCTGGCGGTGTGGCTGCGAAGGTTCAGGGTGAGTGGGGAGAGAGGGAGACGGGATGAGTTTGTGTGTGGGGGAGGGTGTTTGGTGCGCCTGCGCGATTGCTCTCCCTGTGTTCTGCGCTCGCGCCAGCGCAGAACGGGAGGCAATGGGCAGTTTTGGGGGCTTGTTTTGGGGGGTTGCAAGGTAGGAAGGTGGTTTTTTGTGTTAAGGTTATACCTCGTGGTCTGGGGAATGTGTCTCGTTGGATTGGTGTTTCTGGGGGCATAGTTTGGCCGTGCATAAAGTCCGTTGCACGACCACTCTCTTTTTATATATATAGATTATAAGTTCGGGGTGAGATAAGCGGAGTGGCTTCTTTGCAAGGAGCAGGCCCAGATCAGGCCCTTTTGGTGCCCTAGGCCAAAGGGCTCTGCCCCGGCCCTGCCCCTCCCCACCCCGGCTCCGCCCCCGCCTCCTCGCCAGCGCGAGGAGGAAGGAAAGCCCCACCCCCAGAGCCAATGCGAGGCCTCCCCACGGCTCCTCCCTCCCTCCCAAAGCCACCATGCCGGCCTGAGAAGCGGCCGAAATTGCCCTTTTCAGGCCGGCATGAGTCATGACGGCTTTAGGAGGGAGGGTGGAGCCATGGGGAGGCCCCGCATCGGCTCCGGGGGTGGGCCTTTCCTTCCTCCTCCTCGTGCCGGCGAGGAGGCGGGGCGGAGCCGGGGGTGGGGGGGAGGGCGAGGGCAGAGCCGAGGGGAGCAGAGCAAAGGGGGCGGCCGTGGATGGCGCTTATGCCGCCGCGCACATGCGCCCTTTCTTTTTTTGATTTTTTTTTTAAAAAACTTTTTTGGGGGGTCTGGACCTGCTGCCCCCCAAAGGTGCCGCCCTAGGCCATGGCCTAGGGTGGCCTTATGGGTAATCTGGGCCTGGCAAGGAGAGCACATGTAAACATGTAAATGGGGGTGGATTCCGGGAACGGGGGCAATTGAGGAGAGCAATGGTAGAAATTAAATAACGACTCTCCGAAGGCACAGCGGAAAAGCCAGGTTTTAAGGTGCCTCCACTGTGGTCCCTCAATCCAGCACTATTAAGAGTAGATTTTTAAAATCTTATTACAGATCAAAAAGCCCCCTGCCTCCATAAACATATTTGAAGACAGTATATAGTGAGCTATAGCCAACGAGAGAACTCACTTTGTAATCACAATTTTAGCTGCTTCTTCTATGATCACAACAGCCTTTTTGTGTGTGTGTGCTCCTGATCATATTGGTATTCTAGGCAGAAAAGCGAGCAAGTCTAATTCTTTAGGGTCAATGAATGCAAAAAAGAGCTGAATAAAATCCTCCTTCAATTTCCACCTGAACAGAGATTAATTATTAAACGCATATATAGGTGACTACGAAGGTCTGAAGACACAGCTCTTGACATTTGGGGTAAGTCAACATTTTTCTGACAGTTCCCACAAAATGTGAGGAAAACTTAACATTCTTTGGAGATGCACCAGGAACGTTGGCAAAATGCCTTGCGTGGCTTTAAAATACGCTGGTGTGTGTCTAAAAATATTAGGAAATATGGCCAAGATGTTTTTGAGATTATGGGCTGTGGCTGATGCCTCTTGGATGATGAACAGCACCGTTCTTTAGACAGTAAATTGAACTGACTTCCTCATTTGAGAAACAGTTCCAATTTCCAATTGCATTTTAATTCCTGACCTAGCTGGCTACTTTTTGACATAGACATCCCTTTGCTTTTTGTATCCCTTACAATAGTACTATTCAAAGAGGTGTTTGATGGACCAATGCTGTTTGTAAGCCTTTGGCTGCCAACGTGCAGCAAGTTTCCAAGAAAGTTGTAGCCAGTGGACACAAATATAGTGCAGATTCCTAGCACACTGGACGTAGGGAGAGGGACATCTCCTGATAGGCATAGAGATACAGTGCGGCTATATCAGGCATGGGCGAACCTTTTTGTTTTGGGGTCACAGTGCGCATCAAAATGGGAGGTCCGAACCAGGAGGGAGGGGGGCCAGGCACATGCTGGGTGGGGTGGGCCTGGGAGAGGGCGGGCCCAGGAACAGGCCTGGGTTAACACTTTTTTGTGCCCTAGGGCACACTTTGGAATTACGCCCCCCCCCCCCCCTTCACACCACTCAGACCCACACTTGGCTGGCTTTCGCCATGGTGCCTCCGGAGCAGAAGAGAAAGGCGAGTAGGCACCATCCCGCCACCTCCAAGGTCCCCATTCCCACCGGCTGGAAAGCTCCGCTGTGCTCTGAAGGTCTCCTCGGGAGTCGGGAGGCTTGGGGAGAGCGCAGCGGGTGCAAACTCGCTCCAAAGGCACGCACGAGAGAGCGAGAGAGAGAGAGAGAGAGAGAGAGTGTGTGAGAGAGAGCACGCAAGAGAGAGCGAGAGCGAAAGAGCGTGAGAGAGAGCACGCGCGTGCGCAAGAGAGAGAGAGCAGAGACTTTGCCGGGAAAAGAAGCAAGGAGGGGCATGAGAAAGGGGGAAAGAGGGGCGCGGACCAATTTTTTTTGGTCCGTGATCTGCGCTCCCCCCCCCAGCTTGCGCCCCTAGGCCATGGCCTCATTGGCCTTATGGGTAATCCGGGCATGCCCAGGAAAGGGGGGAGGGAGAAGGGGCAGAGAAGCCTAAGTCATCCTCAGGTTTTCCTCCCAGCATAAGGACGGAGTTGGTTGAGGTAGGCAGGATTTCCCTGGGTACTGGTTGTGGGGGGTTGGGAGCAGGTCAGGGTTTTGCCCTCCCTTCTGCTCGAGATCCCCGTGTACAACTGGTGGGCCGCTGTGTGATACAGAATGCTGGACTAGATGGGCTGAGGTCCGATTCAGCATGGCTCTTCTTATGTTCTTATGTTCTTATGCCAGGAGGAAGACGGGACATGCAGCAACTGCCCTGCTCCTCCCCCCCTTCCCAAATCCTCTTCCACATCCTCCCCCTCCCCCCCCCCGGATCCTCAGGTCATCCTCTTGGTATTATGCTGGGAGGAGAGCGGGACAGGCAGCAGCTGAGAATGCTTCAAAGGGCTTTCAGCCTCGTGTCTTCCTTAAGTCATCCTCCTGTCATAAGGATGGGGCTGCTTGCACCATACTTATGCCAGAAGGAGGGCGAGACACACTGTTGCTGAGAGATCTCTCAGCTGCTGCATGACCTCCTCCCTCATCTTTTTGGCATAAGGATGTGGCGGGCCACTGTCTCCTTATGCCAAGAAGGCGGGGAAAATTAGGAGGGCCCGTTCAAGTCCTGCCCATGATAATCTCTTGAGGATGCCTGCCATAGATGTCTGACCTCACAACCTCTGAGGATGCCTGCCATAGACGTCTGACCTCACAACTTCTGAGGATGCCTGCCATAGATGTCTGACCTCACAACCACGGAGGATGCCTGCCATAATGTCTGACGTCACAACCTCGGAGGATTCCTGCCATAGATGTCTGACCTCACAACCTCTAAGGATGCCTGCCATAGATGTCTGACCTCACAACCACGGAGGATGCCTGCCATAGATGTCTGACGTCACAACCTCGGAGGATGCCTGCCATAGATGTCTGACCTCACAACCACGGAGGATGCCTGCCATAGATGTCTGACCTCACAACCTATGAGGATGCCTGCCAAAGATGTCTAACCTCACAACCTCTAAGGATGCCTGCCATAGATGTCTAACCTCACAACCTCTGGGGATGCCTGCCATAGATGTCTAACCTCACAATCTCTGAAGATGTCTGACCTCACAACCATTGGGGATGCCTGCCATAGATGTCTAACCTCACAACCTCTGAGGATGCCTGCCATAGATGTCTGACCTCACAACCTCTGGGGATGCCTGCCATAGATGTCTAACCTCACAACCTCTGGGGATGCCTGCCATAGATGTCTAACCTCACAACCTCTGAGGATGCCTGCCATAGATGTCTAACCCAGTCTTTCTCAACCAGTGTGCCGTGGCACAGTAGTGTGCTGTGACGGACCTCCTGCTGTGCCGCGAGAAAAGCTCTCTGCCCCCCTTCCTCCCCCCTCCTGCCGAACTCCTGTTGCTTGGGGGAGGAGGAAGGGCCAGGTAGTGGCGAATAAAAAGAAGAAGGGACCGGGGCGTCGCCTATTTTGGCCATTTCCCCAGCCAGCCTGCAATCCGCCATGACTCCCACCATTACTCTCGCCCCTCGCTCGCTGAAGCCGCGTGGAGGAGCCCCGCCCACTTAAGCCCGTCCACCGCTCATGCTCCTTCTCTGTAGGAGAGCTGAGGCTGGGGGGAGGGGGCGGGGCATGGCGCGGCCTGGCTCTGCCTGGCTCTGCCCCCTCCCCCGGCTTCGGCACTCCCAGCAGCTGCTCCAGCCTTGAAGGGACAGTACCAAGCCAGCGTTGTGCTGGCTCTGGCACCGCTGGCTTGGCACTGCCCCCTCAAGGCTGGAGCAGCTGCTGGGAGAGGTGAAGCTGGGGGCAGGGGGCGGGGCATGGCACAGCCTGGCTCCACCCCCTCCCCGGCTTTGGCACTCCCAGCAGCTGCTCCCAGCAGGCCACCAACCTTACTTGTTAGAGTGTAATTTGGTGTCATTTTGGTTGGTGGTGTGCCCCCGGATTTTTTTAATGTTAAAAGTGTACTGCGGCTCAAAAAAGGTTGGGAAACACTGGTCTAACCTCACAACCTCTGGGGATGCCTGCCATAGATGTCTGACCTCACAACCTCTGAAGATGTCTGACCTCACAACCATTGGGGATGCCTGCCATAGATAGAGGAGAAACATCAGGCAAGAATGCTTCCGTAACATGGCCATACTGCCTGGAAAACACAGAACAACCCATTTAACCATTTGTTTTTATTCTTTCCTAACAAGAATATTTAAAAAAAACCCCAGAAAGGACAGACCTAAGTCCTAGCAACATCCTTTGGGTCTGTTGAGCTAATGCTGTGAAGACTTCGAGTGAGAGAGCTCCTGTCTTTTATCTTCCTCGTCAGATGTTCCAAACTCTCTGTTGCATTAAAAGCCTCAGCAGGAGTTGCGCTGTGATTTATTTTATCTTAAAAGGGAAAAAAATATTGATAAGGTTTAGCAGACAGGGGATGTTACTTTTCTAAAGGTAGAATAAAGAGAACCTTAGTCAGGCTTTCAAGTAAGATTACAGAATTCTGACTTAATATACAGTATATACCTGAGGGGAAGGAAAAAACAGACTTATGTATAGGTTTGGAAATATAAACTGTCGAGATATTTCTTTGCTAATGTTAAAAGAAGCAGAAGTAAACTAAGGCAGAATATTTTTTTTTTTATAAAGAAACAGAAAAAAGGAAAGCAAGAAATCTACCTTTAAAATCAATGTATGTATATATGTGTGTAGGCTTGAGTTATACAGATACAAACAGTTAGGAAGCTTCTTTTAAGATTCAGTATACAACAGTTAAATTTGGTTGATGAGATCCTCATTCAGCTGTACCTGTCATCAAATTACTTTGGGATGGCTATGCTCCCTCGAACTACTACAGACAATAAAGGATTAGGAAGTGTGTGTGGGGTGTGTGTGTGCAGTAATGGAGCAGTTGCAGTCCTTCTTAGATGATGCAACATGGCTAGACCCCTTCCAGTCCGGCTTCCGTTCGGGGCACGGGACGGAGACGGTCCTGGTCTCCATCACAGATCAACTCCGCTGCCAGCTCGACCAAGGCAGGTCTGCGCTGCTCGTGTTATTGGACCTCACGGCAGCGTTTGACACGGTCGACCACAATCTACTGATCCACCGCCTGGCCATGGCTGGAGTGAGGGGGACAGTTCTTAAATGGCTGACCTCCTTCCTCCACCAGCGGTCTCAGCGTGTGAGGAGGGGCGAGGTGATCTCCGAGGGCTCCCCACTACTCTGTGGGGTCCCCCAGGGGGCCATTCTCTCCCCTCTGTTATTCAACATCTACATGCAGCCGCTTGCACAGCTGGTGCGGAGTTATGGGCTGGAGTGCCACCAGTACGCTGACGACACCCAGCTCATTCTGAGGATGGAGGACAGGCCGGGATCCATCCCCGATAATGTCCAACACTGCCTCGAGGCCGTTACTGGATGGCTGCGTGCCAGTAGGTTGAGGGTGAATCCGGCGAAGACGGAGATCTTGTGGTCGGGCCGCTCGGGTGGTGTAGATGTCCAGCTTCCGACCCTGGACAGTGTGGCACTATGCCCATCGCCTTCCGTTAAGAGCCTGGGGGTCCATCTGGACTCCCAGCTGACCATGGAGACCCAGGTCTCCGTGGTCAGCAAGGTTGCTTTTTTCATCTGCGACAGGCTCGGAGGCTGGCCCCCTATATCTCCCGGAATGACCTGGCCACGGTGATCCAAGCTACGGTCATCTCAAGGCTGGATTACTGTAACGCGCTTTACGTTGGCCTTCCTTTGTCGGCGACCCGGAAGCTCAAGCTGGTGCAGAACACTGCCGCCCGGCTCCGGTTTGGAACCCCCACATCACACCTGTTTTGCAGGATCTGCACTGGCTCCCAATCGAGCACCGGATCTCCTTCAAGGTGTTGGTTCTTACCTTTAAGGCCTTGCATGGCCTGGGGCCAGCGTACTTGAGGGACCGACTCACCCCATTCTCCGTTATAGCTCCTACGCTGTGGAACGCCTCCGGCTGGAACGCGGGCTATAAAGGACCTGCTCCCGCTTAGACGCGCCTGCAAAACTTATTTGTTTAAGCAGGCCTTCGGTGAGTAGGTCCTGCCCATGTTCCGCTTTAGCCGCTGTCCTGGGGTGTCACGCTATCTAATTTCTGAACTGTACCTGGGGGTTTTGTATTTTGCTGTTTTAACTGTTTAATTGTCTTAGAGGTTTTATCGCATTGCTTGTGTGTAGTTGTACCTTCGGTTCCTGTGAGCCGCCGCGAGCCTCAGGGAGTCGGCGGCATAGAAACCCGAATAAATAAATAAATAAATAAATAAATGTATGGGGCTGTTACGCCATCTTGAATTCCATGGAATGAAAGAAAAGGATGAATTTGCATTATTTTCACATCAATTTTTTTTTATGCCACTGAGCATTAGCAGTTATGTAATGACAGCAGGTTGAGGGTGAATCCAGCGAAGACGGAGATCCTTTGGCTGGGTCCCCCGGATGGAGGGGTGATCCAGTTGCCTACCCTGGATGGCAAGGCACTATGCCCATTGTCCTTAGTAAAGAGTCTGCGAGTCCTTTTGGACCCTCTGCTGACGATGGAGGCCCAGGTCGCCGCTGTGAGCAGATTTGCATTTTTCCATCTGCGTCAGGCTAGGTGACTGGCTCCCTATCTGTCCAGGGACAACCTGGCCACGGTGATCCAAGCTACGGTCATCTCAAGATTAGACTACTGTAATGCCCTCTACATTGGCCTACCTTTGTCCGTGATCCGGAAACTTAAACTAGTGCAAAACGCTGGTCCTCGGCTTCTCGCTGGGGCGCCAGCGAGGTGCCATATTACTCCAATCTGGCAGCAATTGCACTCACCCCCTACCAACCCCAGAGATCACTCCGTTCAGAAGATCAGAATCTACTTGAAGTACCCAACTTTAAGACTTTTCATTTGATGGCTACTAGGCGCAGAGCATTCACGGTGGTGGCACCGTGCCTCTGGAATGCATTGCCAGCAGAAACACGAGCTCTTTGAGATTTGCTTTCCTTTCGTAGAGCTTGTAAAACTTATCTATTCCGGCTGACATTTGAATCCTGTTGATTGGCTGATCGGAAATTCTCTTTGTTTTAAATGTAATGTACTGTTATGCATATTGTAAACCGCTCTGAGGCTTCGCTCGCTGAAGCCGTGCGGAGGAGGAACCCCGCCCACTGAAGCCCGTCCACTGCTCATGCTCCTCCTCCACGCGGCTTCAGCGAGCGAGGGGCGGGAGTCATGGCAGAGAGCGGCGCCGGGGACAGGGGCCATGACTCCCGCCCCTCACTCGCAGAGCCCCCTCAAAACTGGAGAAGCTGTGGGAGAGCTGAAGCCGGGGGGAGGGGGCGGGGCATGGCGTGGCCTGGCTTCGGCACTCCCAGCAGCTGCTCTAAGCAGGCCGCCATCCCCCAGCCGTTCTTTACTGTGTTAGAGTGTCATTTTGTGTCACTTTGGTTGGTGGTGTGCCCCCGGATTTTTTTAATGTTAAAAGTGTGCCGCGGCTCAAAAAAGGTTGGGAAACACTGCCCTCAATTCGCTCCTGACCTGGCAAATGTAAATATCAGTTTTCAATCCAAATTCTTCAGAGAAACCAGTCTTCCATATATCTGTCTGCAGTTCTAAGCATGCTTAGGCGCAACATGCCTTGATTCAATAGTATTTATATTAGAGATTATGTCTGAAAAATGCACAGTATCAGGCTATATACAGTTTTCTCTCTCTCCTATAGCTTCTATTCCAGGGGTGCCCACACTTTTTCATCATGCGAGCTACTATATGAACAATCAAGTTGAAAAGATCACCTGTTGTGCATGTGAGCATGTGCACGCGCGTGTACACGCTCCTACTGCAGCATTCTGTCTGCGCAGGGCTTCTTTCTTGCCTGCCCACGAACTCGCCGCCGCACACACCCGGGAAGGTGATCCTCCTTGCCTGCGCGCATGCTCTCTCTTAATGTCTTCATTGCCTTCCTCCTTCGTGCTTTCGCTAAAGCCTCATTTTGGCAAAAGAAGCCCCACAAAGGCGGCAGCGGGAGCGCATGTGCGCGCGCACGGCAGGAGTGCGCCATCCAGCTGGTGAGGCCCAAAGATCACCTGGAAGAGGGCCGAAGATCACCTAGGTGCTCCCGATCACCATAATGAGCACCCCTGTTCTATTCAGTTAAAATGGGGGGGGGGTGATGCAGAAACGTACATTGTTCCATTTTAAACAATTCAGTTTTATTTTACTTTCCATTTATATGGTTTTAAAGCAGTGAACATAAATAACAACACACTCCAAGTGGTACAAAAACACATAGAATATTGGCTACCAGTAGAAATATCGATAGTATAAGGCACTGAGAGAAGGAACAAAGGGAAATAACTGGTTCTTCCAACTCAAAACATTTGCCCATTTTGAATGTGTTCATCTATCATACACTTACAAAAGCCAAGTTACATTCACGTATGTGCATACCGCTCTTAAAAATTCCTGAAAGAGCAATTGCTTTCACATTTAGGCCAATGGTAAAAACTACATTACTCTGGAAACGAATGGAGTGGTTAAATGTGTATGAAAACAAGTATGCAATATGGCTTTAAAATTTCGTATTTGGTATAGCAAGACGTTTTCTAATCTGCATTCAAGTCAACACATGTTGTCATAAAAGTCAGAGTGTCATGTCAAATTCATTATTAGAGCGGCGCTGAAATTTTACCCACCAAATGGTCAGGGGGGGGGGGATGCAGAGTTTGCAGTGATGGTGGTGATATGAATGCTTAACTGAATGCTTAGTTTAATTTTTATGTACTATACGCCATCCACCTATAGTGGTTTCCTGTCCTGAAATATTAATGCCCTTTAAAAAAAACAACACTTTGTTAATAAAGAAGCAACAACAATGGGATTATTTCTTTCTGAAATAATTCCATGAATGCTCTAGTGCAGGCCTGGGCAAACTTTGGCCCTCCAGGTGTTTTGGACTTCAACTCCCACAATTCCTAACAGCCTCAGGCCCCTTCCTTTTGCCCCTCAGCCGCTTAAGCGGCTGAGGGGCAAAAGGAAAGGGCCTGAGGCTGTTAGGAATTGTGGGAGTTGAAGTCCAAAACACCTGGAGGGCCAAAGTTTGCCCAGGCCTGTTCTAGTGGGTAATGTGGTGCCAGGGTATTGCCATCCCACAGGCGACCAGATCTATGTACATTATGACACCAAATCAGAGGGAACTGAAGGTTTCCTACTACTGCTCCGAAGAAGCAACCATTTTCTCTCCATTTTGCAGTTCTTACCTCAAAAAATTACTGAAACCAGTGTTTGTTTCTGTGTGGGGAACCCCCTCTTATTTCTGAAATATGTCCCCCTCACCTACTGGCTTAGCTATTAAAGACAGGGGGCAACACCGTGTAATACTAACACTGCAAACCAGGAGGTTACAAATAAAATGAGATAAACCAATTTCAGTATCAAAAATATCATATATTCCGAACAACACAAGTAATAAGTTCAACACATTGAGTATAGATTGAGAGTTCAACACATTGAGTTCAACACATTAAATTCAGCACATCAAGTTCAGCATAATAATGTCCATAAGGACCAGGATTCAATTATATCACAGTATTATATTGATACAACGACAATACGTTTGTCTCAGAAATATAATGAATCAAAGGTCCAGGAAAAACGCTTAGGATCCACCGAGATAGTCAGTATCTTATAGAAAGCAAGGCATAGTGTAGATCCAAGAGGAACGGAAGTAGTCCGAGGAGTGATCCAAGGAGGGAAGTTAATATATTAGATGGTAAGTCCCAATATCACGGTCCAGAGTACAATAGAATAATACATACTTGATAAAGTCACATAGAAGTATTGTAAATCCAGGGGTTTTTTTTGGATAAAGGAGAACCGCGTGATGGTAACCAAAACTCCCAAACGGAGGACGCCAAGGGGCGTTCTGCAAGGGAGGCTGCCTACGGCTGGAGCTCTCTCCAGAGCTAGGCTGCGGGCCGTTTCGTCCCTTTCCGATACTTCCTCAGGGCCAGCGATTCAAAAATTGTGTCGTCCTCGGAAGTAAACAATCATGCAGACTGTGTCTTTGGATGCAGAGGACGGACCATCAACGTTTCCATCGATGGGATGGTTCGTCCTCTGCGTCCATAGACACATTCTGCATGATTGTTTACTTCTGAGGACGACACGATTTTTGAAACGCTGGCCCTGTGGAAGTCTCGGAAAGGGACGAAACGGCCTGCAGCCGGCTCCGGAGAGAGCACCAGCCGTAGGCAGCCTCCCTCTTGGAACGCCCCTTGGCGTCCTCCCTTTGGGAGTTTTGTTTACCCTCGCGTGGGTCTCCTGTGCCGCGAGAAAAGCTCTCTGCCCCCCTTCCTTCCCCCCTCCTCCTGCCAAACTCCTGCTGCTTGGGAGAGGAGGAGGAAGGGCCAGGCGGCGGCAAAGAAAAAGAAGGGACCGGGGCGCCGCCTCCTTCGGCCGTTCCCCAACCAGCCTCCAATCCGCCATGACTCTCGCCATGACTCTCGCCCCTTGCTTGTTGAAGCCGTGCGGAGGAGCTCTGCCTACTGAAGCCTGTCTACCGCTCATGCTCCTCCTCTGTGGGAGAGCTGAAGCCGGGGGGGAGGGGAGGCATGACGCACTCCCGGCTTCAGCACTCCCACAGCTTTGCCAGCCTTCAGGGGACAGTGCCAAGCCAGCGGTGGCAGAGACAGCACAATGCTGGCTTGGCACTGCCCTCTCAAAGCTGGCGGCTTATGGGAGAACTGAAGCCGGGGAGGGGTGGGGCATGGCGTGGCCTGGCTCCTCCCCCCCCTCCCTGGGCCTTGAGGCACTCCCAGCAGGTCACCACCCCCCCCGGATTTTTTTAATGTTAAAAGTGTGCCATGGCTCAAAAATGGTTGGGAAACACTGATCTAATATACTAACTTCCCTCCTTGGATCACTCCTCGGACTACTTCCGTTCCTCCTGGATCTTCACCATGCCTTGCTTTCTATAAGGTACTGACTATCTGGGTGGATCCTAAGCGTTTTTCCTGGACCTTTGATTCTTTATATTTCTGAGACAAACTTACTTGTCTTTGTTTCAATATAATACTGTGATATAATTGAATCCTGGTCCTTGTGGACATTATTATGCTGAACTTGATGTGCTGAATTTAATGTGTTGAACTCAATGTGTTGAACTCTCAATCTATACTCAAAGTGTTGAACTTATTACTTGTGTTGTTCGGAATATATGATATTTTTGCTACTGAAATTGGTTTATCTCATGCTATTTGTAACCTCCTGGTTTGCAGTGTTAGCCTAAATCTCAACAATACTAAATTATACAGGAAGGGGGGAGTGAATAAATTTTCAATATGTAGCATTTAACATGTAGTATTAATTGGAGCCCCTGGTTAAACACTTGTGTCGGTTGATCAGAGAGTGGGTTGAGTTCCCTCTGTCAGCTCCAGCTCCCCATGCAGGGACATGAGAGAAGCTTCCCATAAGGATGGTAAAACATTAAACATTCGAGCATTCCATGGGCAATGTCCTTGAAGACAGCTAATTTTCTCACACCAGAAGCGACTTGCAGTTTCTCAAGTCTCTCCTGACATGAAAAAAACCCCTTAGTATTGCAGTGAAAAATATAAATATAGCCAGTGACCTTCAATTAATATGAATATACTCAACTATACCAGGTACACACACAAAAGGCACATTGAAAAGAGATTTATACACATGTTAATTTCTGAAAATTTAAGGGGTATTTGTTAACAGAACCAGTCCTTCTGAAAAGATTTGTTTTTAATCAGGGTTTCTGAGCATCAGTAGTCAGTGACATCTTGTGGCCATAGAAAATTTTCAATTAGCTATAAATTATATTTGTTCAAAAGTGGAAGTCCACAAGAGAGAAGACTGGGTTGTTGTGAGTTTTCCGGGCTGTATGGCCATGTTCCCGAAGCATTCCCTCTTGATGTTTTGCCCCATTTTCCCAGTTTCCAACAGACCTCACAACCTCTGAGGATGATTGCCATAGATGCAGGGGAAACGTCAGGAGAGAATGCTTCGGGAACATGGCCATACATCCCAGAAAGCTCACAACAACCCATTGATTCCGGCCATGAAAGCATTCGGCAATACAAGAGAGAAGACAATGACAACCAATACTTTCTCTAGAATAGTGGTTCCCAACCTTTGGTCCTCGAGGTGGATTGGACTTCAGCTTCCATAATTCCTAACAGCTGATAAGATGGCTGGGATTTCTGGGAGTTAAAGTCCAAAACAACTAGGGCAGTGTTTCCCAACCGCTGTGCCGTGACGGACCTCCTGCTGTGCCGCGAGAAAGGCTCTCTGCCCCCCTTCCTTCCCCCCTCCTCCTGCCGAACTCCTGCTGCTTGGGGGAGGAGGAGGAAGGGCCGGGTGGCAGCGAAGAAAAAGAAGGGGTCGGGGCGCCGCCACCTTCGGCCGTTTACCCAGTCAGCCTCCAATCCGCCATGACTCCCGCCCCTCGCTTGCTGAAGCCGCATGGAGCCCCATCCACCGCTCATGAACCTCCTGCTCCGCGTGGCTTCAGCGAGCAAGGGGTGGAGTCATGGCGGAGAGCGGTGTCGGGGACGGAGGCCATGACTCCCGCCCCTCGCTCGCACTGCCCCCTCAAAACTGGAGAAGCTGTGGGAGAGCTGAAGCCGGGGGAGGGGGAAGGGCATGGCACGGCCTGGCTCCGACTCCTCCCCCCGGCTTCAGCTCTCCCACAGCTTCTCCAGCCTTGAGGGGTCCGTGCCAAGCCAGCATTGTGCTGGCTCTGCCACCGCTGGCTTGGCACTGCCCTCTCAAGGCTGGAGAAGCTGTGGGAGAGCTGAAGCCGGGGGAGGGGTGGGGCATATCAAAGCCAGACTCTGCCCCTCCCCCCAGCTTCAGCTTTCCCACAGCTTCTCCAGCCTTGAGGGGACCGTGCCAAGCCAGCATTGTGCTGGCTCTGCCACCGCTGGCTTGGCACTGCCCCCTCAAGGCTGGAGAAGCTGTGGGAGAGCTGAAGCCGGGGGAGGGGGTGGGGCATGGCATGGCCTGGCTCCTCCCCCTCCCCCCAGCTTCAGCTTTCCCACAGCTTCTCCAGCCTTGAGGGGACAGTGCCAAGGCAGCATTGTGCTGGCTCTGCCACCGCTGGCTTGGCATTGTCCCCTCAAGGCTGGAGAAGCTGTGGGAGAGCTGAAGCCAGAGGGAGGGGCGGGGGCTGGCAAGGCCTGGCTCCTCCCCCTGGCTTTGGCACTCCCAGCAGCTGCTCCCAGCAGGCCACCATCCCCCAGCCGTTCTTTACTGTGTTAGAGTGTCATTTTGTGTCCTTTTGGTTGGTGGTGTGCCCCCAGATTTTTTTTACTGTTAAAAGTGTGCCGCGGCTCAAAAAAGGTTGGGGAAACACTGAACTAGAGGACCAAAGGTTGGGAAACACTGCTCTAGAAGAATTAAGACACAGTGATAGTGAGTTCCCTTATCTTTCCAGATCAGAAATACCTACAGATGAAGAACCAAAAAATTCTTAACAACTTAAAGGGAGTTTGACATACTTCATTCCTAGGCGCACACACCTCCCTCCAATATGCCACAAATAATAAGAAAACAGAGAGGGAGTAAGGCTGACAAAGAGAAGACAAAGACAGACAGGTTGTTGATGACACTCTTTAAAAATAAATTCTTAGTTTTTGACAGATGATGGATGGATGGATGGCTACCAAAGACTAAAACCAAATTATGCACGTCCTAAACCTAATAAACAAACATATATATATACACAATCATGTATATATGTATCCTGGATGGGGACAATCAGGGTATGATCCAGTACCACTGTGGACACAGTATCTGTGGCGTCGATTCCCATAGGGATCAAAGCAGCTCTTGCCCCACTCCCTCCAGTTGGTACATGAACCCAGCATGCAAACTGATAAGAGTGTTACAAAGAACAAAAGGTCTACGCCTCCTTCCCACATTACGTACCTGCTCTTGCTCATTATGTGATAGATGTTACTGGTGCTTCAAAGAAAGTATGCCAAAAATGATACTGGAGCTTGACTTTACAATTCTGTACAATATCTGTGGCAAACCATTATAAATACAACAACCAATTCAGTGGATGTTAGGTCTACACGATGTTTAAATATCAAAATATTTACAGGATTACAAGTCCTCCCGAAGATGCCGGTCAGCATCTTGCAATTCTCTCACGTTGGGCGCCAGCCACTGGAAGTATACTTTCACTGGATCGACATTCCAGTGTTTGTGAAATGATATTGGAACTTGATGGGAAAGATAGTCCTTCGAGTAGTCCATTGGTCGAGCCTAGAATAGCAGAATAGAGAAAAATTCCACTTAGTATGAAAACTTCAATCACATTTTTTTTAAAAAAAATATTGTTGTGTAAGATTCAATTATAGTCAAAACAGATACATAAAGACCATATGAACATATTTAAATTCTAGGTACATCAAAGGGGTAAATATTGCATGAAATATTGTGTTATCTTTACCTTATTTGCTTGATTAAACATATTATTAAAATGTGGAGGGGGTGGGCGGGAACACGGGTCCACATATAATCCCTGCCCCCGATACTGCAAAGAACTTGGATCTTTGTATGCTAGCCAGAAAGGTCTCACGAAGGCTATTTAATGCAGTATGGTGGCACAATAGGTTAAACTCTTGTGCTGGCCGAACCGATGAACTGAAGGTTGGCGGTTTGAATCTGTGAGTTGGGGTGAGCTCCCGTCTGTCAGCCCCAACTTCACATGCAGTGACATGAGAGAAGCCTCCCAGAGGACGGTAACACATTTGGGCGTCCCTAGGGCAACTGTTGTGGTTCAGCCTGTGATTGTGCCAGCACCCGAGGTCTCACGCGAGTCTGGTTCTGTACCTGATGTGGTTGGGATTGGGATAGGTCAGCAATGGATTTGCAGTTAGAGCCAGAATTAGAGATTTCTAGGCTTGAGCCAAACTTCTCAAGGAAACCTCTCCGGAAGATCTTAGCGTCCTTGATGGTTCGTAGGGGAGAACATGTTCAGACAGGTAAACTGGGCCGGAACCATATAGGGCAGGGGTGCTCATTAGGTAGCTCGGGAGCTACTAGATCTTCGGCCCTCTTCCAGGTGATCTTTGGGCCTCACCAGCCGGATAGGGCGCTCCTGCCATGCGTGCGCACACCCTGCGCACGTGCGCTCCTGCTGCTGGCTTCCGCTCTCGCGGTGCTTCTTTCGCCTGCGGGTTATTACAGGAAGAAGGAAGCATGAGGTGGGGCCTCTGGAGGGAGCAACCTGCCTCTCTCTCGTCCAGAAGCAGCTGTGCAGCCTCCGTTGCCGGCGAGACAGGCAAGGCGGAGCGCTCCCTCTGGATGCCCCGCCTCGTGCTTTCTCCTTCCTGCAATGCCCCGCAGGCAGAAGAAGCGCTGCGCGGGCGGAAAGCAGCAACAGGAGCACGCGCAATGGTAGGAGCGCGCGGCGGGAGTGCGCAGGAGCAGGTAGATCTTTTGGACTTGGTTGCTTTAAGAGTAGCTCGCATGCTGAAAAAATGTGAGCACCCCTGGTATAGGGAATTATAGGTTAAAACCAGCACTTTGAATTGTGCTTGGAAGCTAATCCGCAGCCAGCGGAGCTGGTGTAACAAGGGCGTTGTTATTTCAGCAGTTATAATGTCATAGCTGGCAAAATGACAATGAAGGGGCAGCATTAAGCAGGCAGGAGACAAAAAAGTAATGAACGTTTTAAAAATACCAGCATCTAAAAAATCTGCCTGGACTAAAATTTACAAAAAAAGGACATATCTGAAGAAAGGAGAACATATAGTAGACTTCAGATAGAACAGGGCTGTCCAACTTCTACCGGCCCAGGGGCCTGAATTCCAGTCACTGATGACCTGGGGGGCCATAGGGTCTGCCCCGGCCCCGGCTCCGCCCCCTCCCCACCCCCGCCCCTCTCCCCCGGCTCCAATTTACTTACAATTCCTAGTTGCATT
Organism: Anolis apletophallus; assembly: GCA_030556195.1. Classification (NCBI taxonomy): domain Eukaryota; kingdom Metazoa; phylum Chordata; class Lepidosauria; order Squamata; family Anolidae; genus Anolis; species Anolis apletophallus. Next base: position 196,291,125 of record JARBWK010000004.1, on the reverse strand, counting down.
ATTAATTATAAAATAAATAATATTAAATATATTTAATTCCATCCTCCCCTCTCCCCTTATTTTTATTTAATATTAAATATATTTAATTCCATCCTCCCCTCTCCCCTTATTTTTATTTAATATTAAATATATTTAATTCCATCCTCCCCTCTCCCCTTATTTTTATTTCATAAATATATTTAATTCCATCCTCCCCTCCCCCTTATTTTTATTTAATAAATATATTTAATTCCATCCTCCCCTCTCCCCTTATTTTTATTTAATATTAAATATATTTAATTCCATCCTCCCCTCCCCCTTATTTTAATGTATCCCATCTCCCCTTATTTCATCTTTAAATATATTCAATTTTATATTTAATACATGAGGGGAGATGGGGGAGGAAATGAGGAGCGCCCTGAGGAGCCCCCTGCTTCGGCCTACCTTTTCCAAATGCGCAGGATCCAGGAGTACCCGGACGACGAGAGACCGACTGAGTCGAAGAAGGTCCTAATCGGGTCTGTGGGCCTCAGCGATCCAGTAGTAGAGTAGCCGAAGAGTATCGTGAGAATATGCAATCCACACGGGATTTCTCTGTCAATGCCGGCGTGATCTCGCGTTGACAGCGAAATCCCGTGTGGATTGCGTATTCTCGCGATACTTGCTCCGAACCCGGAAGTAGGTATTTTTTAAAATTTTATTATTTATTTTATTTTTCAATTTTTATTTTTTATTAAAAAGCTTAGGGGGCCGTAGGGAAGGGGCTGGGGGGGCTTATACGGCCCCCGGGCCGCCAGTTGGACAGCCCTGAGATAGAACAACAACATTGTTTTTCCCTCATCCTGTATGTGTCCTAAATACAATGAAAAACATTCGACTTGTAAAGAGTTTTAAGGACCACGAAGTTACTAAACCCATTATCACTTAATCCATAACACTGTAAAACTGTTCCATTGACCAAGAAAGGTTTATGTTCTGAAAGAAGCAGCAGAAATGAAAAGCTAAGCTTCTTTTGCACCAAGAGACTGCAGCTAACAAAGCACAGGTTTGTTTGTTCTTTCAACAGAGCTTAGTGTTGTGAATTGAGACTACTGTGCAATTAAGAGCCCAATTACAAGATTTCAACTAGATAAAAAACAAGCAGAGAACTGTTGGGAGTAACCATTCAAAATAAGTATTATTTTATTGATGCGCACATCACATTGTGCTTTTCTCATCTCAGTGGGGACATATTAATGCTCATCCCTAGAAGCTGGGACTGAGTTGTGTAAGCATATACTATGCATTGGCCACAGAAAAATCTTTATGCATTTGCAAACATTATGTGGCAAGTATTGCTTCTAAATGTCAACATCTCTTAGATTTTCAGGTGCCAATGCCACATTTAAATGCCCCCTTTGGCTTTTGCACATTTCAACCTGGAATTGTATTGGCATTGTTACAACATTGTGTGCGCAAGATGCTCAGCATTGGGAATGTGTAAAATGTTTTTACTATGGTAAAAACAACTGTCTTGCATATGTATTCACCTCCTTTACTGTGACACATATAAGTGTGCTATTGAGAACACAGCTGTGCTGGGCAGGGCATGTCTCTAGGATGGAGGACCACCGCCTCTATGGTGAACTCGCCACGGGTCAGTGCAAGAGAGGCGCCCCAAAAACAAGATATAAGGACTCCCTGAAACAACATCTCAGGCTCGGCCAGATTGATCACCAACAATGGTCCACCCTGACCTCACATCGGGAGGCATGAAGACGCACTATCCACAATGCTGCGGCCTCTTTCAAGAAGACACGCCAAATGGGTCTCGAAGAGAAATGACAACGCAGAAAGAACAGCAACTTGGAAACAACATCACCCAAGGAGACTTTGTGCTGTGCTTTCTGCAACCGGACTTGCCTATCTCGGATTAGCCTTTTTAGTCATCAACGCACTTGTAGAAAGCGTGGGATGAGTCCTTCCTAAGAATCTTCATTCGCGAAGTGCGTGGCCAACGACTCACACCACAGTGTGGTATAAATAAGTTACAGAAGTGTGAAGAAAGATTTGGGATAAGGGTGGAGATTCAAACTATGACCATAATCAGAATATGTGGCAAGATCTGAAAGCTGTTGTACCCCAAACATTGCACCTGACAGAGCTGCAGTGATTTTCTTGGGGAATAATTGCAGGATCCAGAAGTGCAAAGCCTACACAAGACTTGTGTTTTTACAAAGTACTAACTTGGGGGTGGTGTTGTAATTCAGCCCTCGGCGTGGCCTGATAGTAGAACTGTAGAAAACGCTGAGTTATCACCAGCTGGGAATAGCATGCAGTTGGGAGGGGCTGATTGTGCTTCAGACGCTGGAGTAAGCAGAAAAAGGAATGCAAGCAATTCCAGCACTGATGAGTTAGAGCAGAGAAAAAGAATTCGGCAGATACTTACATCTCCCACAGATTCAGAGTCCTTTGAGGGTTTTCATGGAGATATGGAACTGGAGTCAGAAGAGAGTGATACCGAGCTAGATTGGACTTTGGTAAAAGAGGTTCAGAATGTATGTAATGCTGACTCCAGTAGTGACACGTTTATGGGGTTTGAAAGTGACAAAGACTGGCCCTCTGAAACTTCTAGGAATGACTGGAAAACATTAAGTTTTGGGAAACGCTGGGAGACCTGGAGGGACTCTCAAAAGGTGTCAGCTGCAGAGAGGAATGCAGCTGCTTCGCCTGATCTGGAAGGGTGTGACTCAGACAAGTCTGATCTTTAGGGTTATAAATTGTGGGCTTGAGAAATAACTCCTTGCGGCGGGCAAGGAGTTGTGTCTGGTATCCTGTTATCTTGGCATCCTGTTATCTTGGCATCCTGTTATCTGGTATCGTGTTCCTGGCTACTCCTATAGCCGTGTGTTCCTAGTGGCAGGGTTTGACTCCGCTGGATCTTCTCTCCTGTTGAACCTTGGACTGTCTCCTCGTTTTCCTCCATCATTCTCCTGCCCTTGACTTCGGACTGGTTATAGACTACGCTTTTGGATCATCCCACGAAGGACGTTCGCTGAAGACGTCCTGAGTTTGTTTTGGCTTCTCCTGCAGTAGGTTTTTTTGGGCTTTCCCTGGGCTTTTGTGGGTTTTTGCCGGTTAGGCTAGTTTTTTGTTAGTCCCATTCTCATTCCTTGTATAATAAACCTTTTGTTACCCCCTTTTACATCTGGGCTTGGCTCTAATTGGCGTCTGAGTTACAACAGGTGGGATTGAGTATTTATGCAACTAAGAAGTGCCACCTTATTTTTGCTTACTTACTGTATTTACTCAAGTCTAATATGCACTTTTTAGGCGAAATTATGTTTCCAAAATTAGGGTGCAGATCAGATTCATTGCATATGGTAAAGCAAAATGGGAAACTACGTTCAGCAAAGGACAAGAGGGATCCTCTCACTTCTGCAGGAGTCTCCATTCAGCTGTGGACAAGTCTACATAGGGACCACCAAACGCAGCGCTCAAACATGAATCAAGGAACATGAAAGGCACTTTAGGCTACTTCAACCAGAGAAGTCAGCCATAGCAGAGCACCTGATGAACCAACCTGGACACAGCATTTTATTTGAGAACACAGAAATGCTGGACCACTCTCACAACCACCATGTCAGGCTAAACAGAGAAGCCATTGAAATCCAAAAGCATGTGGACAATTTCAACAGAAAGGAGGAAACCATGAAAATGAACAAAATCTGGCTACCAGTATTTTTAAAAACTCTAATTATAACAGTAAATAAAGAACAAAACAACACCCCAACACAGGGAAAGTCCATAGAGGAAACAATTAGGGACAGCTAATCACCTCTCAACAAAAGATTCCCCCAGACACTAACAAGCCACACTAAAAAACTGCCAGGCCATCAAATGCTAATCAAGGTGGCCAGTTGAAACATTCACACCTAGCTCCAACAGACAAGAGCTCTTTGTCCCACCCTGGACATTATTCCACAGATATACAAACCCAACAGACCCCACAACCTCTGAGGATGCTTGCCATAGATGCAGGCAAAATGTCAGGAGAGAATGCCTCTAGAACATGGCCATATAGCCAGAAAAAATCTTCAACAACGCAGTGTTTTAATTACTGTTTTAATATTTTTAATGTATTGTTGAATATTTTATGCTGATGGCATCGTATGGTGCTTCTGTGAGGTTGCCCTGAGTCCCCCCCTACGGGGTGAGAAGGGCAAGGTATAAATATAGGAAATAAATAAATAAATAATTTTCAAGTAAATACTGTTCCGTCTTCCAGACGCCTATTTTGTATTGCCCCCAGTTCTAGAAAACAGCACCCCTTTGCATTTTCCTTTAGGGTTGCCATAGACCCACTGGCACCCTGTTAGTGAATCATTTACAGGTTTGCAGTTTTGCAAAGCATGCTGCTGGAGCCTTGCAGAATGTATCCCTTTGGTTTGGGGCCTGCCCCTTTTTTCCCCTGGGGATGAGTTCTCTATGTTGAGATCTCTCTTCAGTCTTCTCCAGGCTAGAGAATGACTCAGATGCGCCTTGGTCAAGCTAGGTCAGCTTAGACAGGCCATTGTAAGTACTAGGGTCTTCTAACTACTTTTAACTCTGTGTTTGTTGTAGTGTGGATTGTTAGCCAATTTACCTTGCTATAGTCCTGTACTATCCTGTTGTATTTTTTGGAGCTATCTGGCTGCAACCTTCACTAGTTCTGCCTATAAAACTGACTCTGTGCTTAGATAGGGGAAGATCCGTTCTTCCTAAATAGCCAGCCAGAGTCAGGATCGGGAATATCCCTGGATTTCCCTATCATTGGTGGTAGCAAAGGGGGATTTTTCAATCTTTATCCCAGCAATCAAGTATAGAGGAAGAACCATCTAGGGCAGGGGTGCTCACACTTTTTCAGCATGGGAGCTACTGATTAAAAAACCAAGTCCCAAAGATCACCTACCCAGAAATGTAAAACGTATAACTATTTTCTTATTTATTTATTTATATTTATTATTCATTTTTATGTACCGCTCCTTCCAGCAGGCTCGGGGCAGTTTACATAAAACGAAGTTATAAAACATCAACATTTCAATTTAATAACAATATAAAACAGAGCATAAAAATACATCCAACCACCCCATTTCTCCCACACTGCCATATTACCACACATATTATCAGCCAGAAAGTAAGAAGAGAGGCTTTTGAACTGCAAGGCCATTTAATATGCAGCAAGGTAAACAAAGGGGCATGCAGAAATCCATCCAACCACCCCATTTCTCCCACACTGCCGTATTACCACACATATTATCAGCCAGAAAGTAAGAAGATAGGCTGTTGAACTGCACGGCGATTTAATACTCAGCAAGGTAAACAAAGGGGCATGCAAAAATGCATCCAACCACACCATTTCTCCCACACTTCCATATTTCCCAACATATATTTCTCAAGGAACAAAGCAAGCAGAGAGGCTTTGGAGCTAAAAGGGCATTTTTAAACATTAAAAATAAACAAAGAGACATGCCACAGAACAATCAAGCACCCACCCCAAAGTAAAAAGACCGACCTTTGAGATGCGGTAAGGAAATGACCCCAAAGCGTCCTTCTTCTCCTCCTCCGCCGTTGTTCCTATTTCCACGCCGCCAGCATGCGTGCCGCCTCCAAGAGCTCACGAGAAGTCCGAGAGGCAGAATGGGCGCTTCTGCACATGCGCGCGGGGCCAGCCATACATCGCATCATCCAGGCCCGCCCCTTTGGTCTCCTACGACTCTGAGTGGCTGGAGAAGGACGGAGGGAGGAGGAGGAATCCAAAAGAGGGGCCCATTCTGCCTCTTGGACTCTGGAGCTTTTGGAGGCGGCGCGCGAGCAGGGAGCGGGGAGGAGCAACGACGGAGGACTTCTTTGCAGCGTGCAGGGGCATGTGAAGAGGACCAACAGCAAAAAACCTGGTCAGGGGTCTGAAGATCACCAGGATGAGGCCTGAAGATCACCCTGGTGATCCCGATCACCATACTGAGCACCCCTGATCTAGGGGGATTGTTTCGTCTTATTGGAAACTGTTAAGATCTGCGCCAAGTTTTTCCAGAACTCTGTTCAAATAAAGAACTCTGTTTTACTGTTTGGGACCCCTGAGCTTCGCAGAGAAGGCACCTGCAGTCCCCCAGGCTCTGGATAGAGAGCACATCTTAGCTTTAGCCTTTGAGTGCCTGGGTGTGATGGCACAAATACTTAGCACCTTTACAATGCTAAGTTTCTCAAGTGCTAATAAAACCAATCAAAAATTCCAAGTTGCAACAAAATCTGCAAAATTAAAAGGGGCTGAAGATGTTTGTAAGATAGCTGGCAACCAGAAAGAAATAGTACTCCTTTTTTTGCCCAGGTTGCTTATTACTACTGCTAAGTGCAAAGCATATTTTTTCTTTTCCCAAGCATTTAGAATTGTACTGTCATTTATTGAATTGTTATTCACTATTCTTTATTTACGTACTTTATCTTGCTTTATAAACAACATAGGAATCTCTGCCGGAGGACAGTATCTTAGTCATTCAAATAACTAGTTAGAAAATTAGCATTTTCCCAATTCCAGTCTATTCAAATTTGCTCTGAAATTGCAGGGGAAGGATTTTATCTTATTTTCTTGCTTGAATTCTGTGAGAGAACATCAATTGCCATTGTTGTTCCAATACTAGGCTCTGGCTTCCACAATTATGATGCTGGAAGATCCCATTAGGGCCATTATCACCACGAAAGAGACATAGTAAGCATGTAGGCTTGTGAATGCACAAAATCTATTGGAGGAAGAAGCCGAAACAATGAGAAAATTAAACACATTTTGTATAGGAATGAGTTCTCCGAGTCACAACAGGATTTACTTTTCATTGTCTCAGAACTCGACAATAAACATTAGTGAAGTATTTAAACAGAAGCAAACATTCAGTGGCTGCCATTAAATATTTACAATTGTCTCTGCAAGTAGGTTACAGTGAAATAATTAAGAGGGATTTTAAAAGAACAAAAGAATTAATTATTCCTCGACAACATTTCAGTATTGTAATCAGGCAGCTATTTGAAAGAGCAACTTATTGCAAAGAGATGTTTTTCTCACATCGCTTTTGTCGCATCTCTTGGACAAATGCATTAAAAATTTCAATATTTAATTGAACAGGAAAAAAATGGGTAAAAGACAAAATATGAATGAGCTATGATTTCACAAGCTCCTGGTATCTAAGTTACTGTATTAGAGAGACATAATTAGGCGATGTCTGTTTTCCGCTTCATTGTCAGCTGAGCAAATGTCATCCACGTTATGTCCTTGAGTGTGAAATCAGGATGTAGGGTCTCTTTGTAATTAGAGTTCTAGTCTAAATCTGGCCTTATCTTAAGTTTTTTTGGTCATATCTAGTGTCAACAGCAAAGACAATGTTTAATTAGACCTAGTACTTGCATTTCTTGGGGGGGGGGGGTTATGTCCAATTTGAAACTGCTTGTTAACGTTCCTAGTTTCCATGTAAAAGTTTTGCTGTCAAATATGTAACGTTTATGACCCAGAAAAGCCTCCTATAACCCGATGCCTTCTGGATGTGAAGCAGTACAACTATCACGACACACGCGGCAGGATAAAGGTTGGGGATGGTGTCAGGTTGAGACACCAAGTCTGGGATGTGCTGATTTAGGGATTAGTTTAAAACAGTGTTTCTCAACCAGTGTGCCGTGGCACACTAGTGTGCCGTGAACGATCATCAGGTGTGCCGCGAGAAAAGCTCTCTGCCCCCCTTCCTTCCCCCCTCCTCCTGCCAAACTCCTGCTGCTTGGGAGAGGAGGAGGAAGGGCCAGGCGGCGGTGAAAAAAAAGAAGGGGCCGGGGCGCCGCCTCCTTTGGCCGTTTCCCCAACCAGCCTCCAATCCGCCATGACTCTCGCCATGACTCTCGCCCCTTGCTTGTTGAAGCCGCGCGGAGGAGCTCTGCCTACTGAAGCCCGTTCACTGCTCATGCTCCTCCTCTGTGGGAGAGCTGAAGCCAGGGGGGGAGGGGAGGCATGACGCAGCCTGGCTCCGCTCCTTCCCCCCGGCTTCAGCACTCCCACAGCTTTGCCAGCCTTCAGGGGACAGTGCCAAGCCAGCGGTGGCAGAGACAGCTGGCGAAGCTGTGGGAGAACTGAAGCCAGAAAGAGGGTTCAGGGCATGGTGCGGCCTGGCTCTGCCCCCTCCCCCGGCTTCAGCGCTCCCCCAGCTTCGCCAGCCTTGAGGGGGCAGTGCCAAGCCAGTGGTGGCAGAGCCAGCACAATGCTGGCTTGGCACTGCCCCCCTCAAGGCTGGCGAAGTTATGGGAGAACTGAAGCCGGGGGGAGGGGGTGGGGCATGGCGTGGCCTGGCTCCTCCCCCTCCCTGGGTTCGGCACTCCCAGCAGGCCACCACCCCCAGCCGTTCTTTACTGTGTTACAGTATCATTTTGTGTAATTTTGGTTAGTGGTGTGCCCCCGGATTTTTTAAATGTTAAAAGTGTGCCATGGCTCAAAAAAGGTTGGGAAACACTGGTTTAAAATACCTATTCTGCATGCAGAAAGTTCCAAATTCAACCTGCTATATATCTAAGATTTTTTTTTAAAAAAAAAATCAGGTAGCAGGTAAAGTGAAAGACATATGCTTCTGTGGATATTTGTGTTTCCTAAAACCCATATTTCAGCTGTGGTGGGTTGGCTGAGGAACACAAAATTGTGATGGCTTTTGGGTTCATGGGGCGAGGACGAATTTGATTCCTTTAAATTTGCTGGTATTGAGCAGGTCAACACTCACCCCAATGAAAGTATGTAAACTTCACTTCTGAAAGCCAAAGCCCGATGGATTGCTCTCCTCGGAACAGAGCACCCGAAAGGGTTAAATGATCCCCTCCCGATCTCTACCTGGTTACTGTAAACACCTGTTGCTCGTCATTAGTTTCCTATATATTGTCTCTGCTTTCGTGTGTGACTCACCTTTACGGTCCAGTATCAACATGATGCTGCATATATGCTGTTGTATCTGATATGGTATGTATATAATTTACATTAAGTCGTTTGCCTGTATATGTGCTAAGTTCTGTTTTTGTAGGAATATATTTTGGCCTTGATATATTTTTTATAACTTATAGATCTCTCGTATCTGGACGCCAGTGAGCTCTTTGTGCTCCGAGGAAGCCTCCACGGAGGCGAAATGGGCAGGCCTGTGAAGTCCGCCGTCAGCCTGGAGCCGCCCTCGCGTCCTTTCTGAAATGCCCACTTGGGTTTAATTTTTTTTGGAAATATTCTCCAGAATTTTAGCTTGGCAATTTACCTTCGTGTGGACATTACTACTTCCAGTTTTATATATGGATTTCCCCATCTCTGTATATTCCGTATTATCCAGGAAGTACTCTCCCGCCGCGTCATTGCTTGAGAACCGCCCACTGAGCCTCCTTCCCTGCTTTGCAAACCGCCGTCTGCTTTGATCATCCAGGGAGTTTTCTCCCGCCGCGTCATTGTTTTTGGGGATTGCCCACTGGGGCTCCTTTTCTGCTTTGCAGACCGCTGTTTACTTGGATTATGTTTACTATGGACTTTTGAATGGACTTTGGAGTTTCTCCATGTGGTTTGTAACCTTATTTGGGAACTCCCACGAAGGATTTATATTTGTACATTTTGAATGCCAATTACATTCCGTGTTTTGTGAATTTATCCTATTGACATATCATTCTACATATATATTAAAAACATTTTATTAAAATGGGAATCAGTGAATAATCAAGACAGAGAATATATGAAGGTTTGGTCCAGGAACGTAGGGTATAAGATTAAAAAGGAAACATGGTCCCAAATTTGGGGAAAAAACCGTAAATAGTATTTCCTGCTATGCCTACCAAGAAAACTGGATCAAAATGATTTACAGATGGCACCTGGCCCCGTCCAAATTGGCTAAAATATATAAAAATTTAAATCCCAAGTGTTGGAAATGCGCAAACACAAATGGAACCTTTTTCCACATGTGGTGGTCATGCGATAAAACGACTAAATTTTGGAGGATGATACAGATAGAATTAAGCAAAATTTTAGGTTGGAAGGTGGAAAGAAGACCAGACCTCTTCCTCTTAGGGATAAGAGACAGGAAGTTTTCGAAGGATGATTGGACTGTGTTTCTCTTATGTATTACGGCGGCCAGAATAGCTTTTGCGAAACAGTGGAAAGACATTGAACCCCCTTCAAAAGAAATTTGGTTTACCAAATTATGGGAAACAATCCAGATGTTGGCTCTAAGCAAAAGACTGCAATTAGTAGAAAAAGAAAAATCAAGAAACGGACTGGACAAAAATCAAAGTATATTGTAAAAAAGAATTTAATATGGAGTTTAATATGATATGGAATTAGAACATGATGTAACTCCCCCCCCCCTTTTTTTTTTGTATTCATGCCCCAATAGGACTCGTAAGAGCTTTGAGAAAGCACAAGTCAAGAAAGAGTGGGCCTGGAAAACGAACCCCTCGATCTTCAAATTTTGAGCACGCTATCACTGCCTTTTCTTCAATCTGACTGATCTAGCTATTTTCCTTTCAATTCTCAACACCAGGGGGGAAAGGCACTCTGGCCGACCCCCCTTCTTTCCTCTTTCCCCTTTACTCTCCCTTTCCCTGCACTACATCGTGCCTTTTCCTGTTTCTAAAGCATTACTGAAACTGTAAGTAATGCTTTTTCTGTCTCATCTAGAGACCTTTTGTGTATTGTATGTGTTGTGACTACTTTATTGAAAACTAATAAACACTATTAAAAAAAACATTCTAGGATTGTGCATTGTGCTGTTCTTTTTATAATTATTTACAGTTTTGCCTACCCTTGGTCTCTCTTTGTGCTGCCACCCTTAGCTTTCCCTTTTGTTGTTGCTTCATGGGGGGGGGCATATTCTTTAGTTCAGTGGTTCTCAACCTGTGAGTCGCGGACGACCAGTGGGTCACAAGGACAAAAATCTGGTCCGCGAGCCTCCTTTCTCTTTATTTATTTATTTTATTTCCACTTCTTTCACATTGCCTGCCAATCCTGCCTTGTTGCTGACCATGGCATATGTTCTGTATCCGAAACTAGAGCTGATGTAGTCTATCCAATGCAATTTTCTGAATCGGCACCCCAAATCGAATCTAAAGTTGACCAAAAACTGATTCATAACCCTTTTGGTACTAACGGTGGATGGAGAGTGGTCCCACATCAAAGTGGTCCCTGGTCAAAAAAAGATTTGGAACCACTGCTCTAGTTGGAGTAGTATGGCTCCCATGCCATTTGTGAGGAATGCTCAGGGGCTTATTATACTCACATTTAGTTGAATTCAGTCTTAAAATGTATTATATGGCTCTCACTGAAATAAATTTCCTAATATTTGGCTTTTATGGCTCTCTGAGTAGTGGGTAGGTAGATCTTTGGGACTTGGTTGTTTTATAAGTAGCTCGCATACTGGAAAAGTGTGAGCACCCCTGGTGTAGGGTGAATGAAATGACTTTTGCTTTCTTGGGCAATTGCTGATTCGTGTTCAGGACAGTTTATCTACAGTTTTACTTTTGTTTTGAGCTGTTCTGTTGGTTTTTTTTAAGGAAAAGAAGAATATGAATTTTAATAAAAGTGCAAGCTTTGCTTGAAGATTGAAAAATGGCAGCAGACATGAAATAACTGCTGGTAGAAATCCAGTAACATTGGAACTTCCTTATTTAAAAAATCTATTGAAAATATGTACATAGTTTAAGGTCACTTCAGCATAGTTTTTAATAGCCTATTTCTCATACAATTAGTAAAACACCTTTTCTAGTTTTCATATTATGTTTGTAAATAGGTTCTAAACAAATATACTCTACCTGGAAATTACATATTGTCTTAAAATACCCAAGAATTATCATTTAAGAAAATAAAATTGGATAAAAGGTAAAGATTTCCCCTTGACATTAAGTCTAGTTGTGTCCAACTCTGGAGGGTGGGGGTGCTCATCTCCATTTCTAGGCCGAAGAGCCGGCGTTGTCTGTTGATGCCTCCAAGTTCATGTGGCCAGCATGACTGCATGGAGCGCCATTACTTTCCTGCCAGAGCGGTACCTATTGATCTACTCACATTTGCATCTTTTCGAACTGCTAGGTTGGCAGAAGCTGGGGCTAATTTATTTATTTATTTCGCGCATATTTATCCCGTCCTTCTCAACCCCCGCAGGGGGACTCAGGGCAGCTTACAATTTTATTTATTTATTTATTTATTATTCGGGCTTCTATGCCGCCGACTCCCTGAGGCTCGCGGCGGCTTACAGGAGCCGAAGGGCACAGTAAAATACAGGCAATAAGCAGTTAAAAACAATTAAAAACAACAGCAGTACAGTAATTAATAACACAGTTAACACAATGAACAGCACATCATCCTCAGAAGAACGAATAGATGGCGGGGCATGGGCAGGACTTACTCACCAAAGGCCTGCTTAAACAGGTATGTTTTACAGGCCCGTCTAAACGGGAGCAAGTCCTTCATAGCCCGAGTTCCGGCCGGGAGGGCGTTCCACAGCGTAGGTGCTATGACAGAGAACGCCTCCGCGGGTAGCAGTCAGCCTTGCGAGTTTAGCTGAAGGTATCTCCAGGAGATTGGAGTCCTCAGACCGAAGTGATCTCGGAGGGCAATATGGGGTGAGACGGTCCCTCAAATACGCTGGCCCCAGGCCATGTAAGGCCTTAAAGGTGAGGACCAACACTTTGAAGGTGATCCGGTGCTCAATTGGCAGCCAGTGCAGATCCTGCAAAACAGGTGTTATGTGGGCGCCAGCTGGCGTGCCAGACAGGAGCCGGGCGGCAGTGTTCTGCACTAGCCTGAGCTTCCGGGTCACCGACAGAGGAAGGCCAACGTAGAGCGCGTTGCAGTAATCCAGCCTTGAGATGACTGTGGCTTGGATCACCGTGGCCAGATCGTTCCGGGAGAGATAGGGGGCCAGCCTCCTTGCCTGTCGCAGATGAAAAAAACGATCTTGCTGACCGCAGAGACCTGGGCCTCCATGGTCAGCTGGGAGTCCAAATGGACCCCCAGGCTCTTTACGGAAGGCGATGGGCATAACACCGCACCGTCCAGGCTCGGAAGCTATTTTAAGGGGCTATTTCAACAATACAACAAAATCAGAGCATAGACATACAATAAAAAACAGCATAATTAAAACCATACATAAGTCATTCATTAAAACAATAACCAGTGGGAGCTCACCCCACTCCCTGGATTTGAACCGCCAACCTTTCGGTCAGCAAGTTTCGCAGTTGAGCGGTTTAACCCACTGCGGTCTCCTTGGATAGAAAACCAATATATCATATTTTTGGAGAAAACTACATGCATATGAGAAAGTGAACAAACTAAAAATATTTAAATGTATCACTAAAATTCAAAGTAGAAAGACGATCTTATTATTTTAGATTATAAGACATAAACATATTTTAAGCTTTGTAAAAATATTGTGACTGCAGCATTCCAAGAAGAGAATAGTTATGAGGGAAAAAAGGATTGGATTTAACTGAAATTGATAGGTGTCAAATTAGAAATTAAAAAGAGAGAGAAGAATAATTCTCTTGCACGGAAACCATGATACCAAAATTCTCTTGAAATGATGTCAAAAACAAATAAGGTGATATAATGTACCATATATTACAAAAAGGAGTAATATTAGTAGTCTGTTTTTCTAACTTCTACTTACCCGTCTAACTTAGTCTTAGTGGTTCCCAACCTTTGATCCTCTAAGTCAATGTTTCCCAACCACTATGCCGTGGCACACTAGTGTGCCGTGAGTGTGCTGCGGTGTGCTGCGGGAAAACCTCTCTTCCCCCCTTTCTTCCCCCTCCTGCCGAACTCCTGCTGCTGCTGCTTGCAGGGGGAGGAGGAGGAAGGGCCGGGTGGCGGCAAAGAAGAAGGAGCTAGGGCGCCGCCTCCTTCAACCATTTTCGTGTTTATGTGTACCAACTATTACTACATTTGGCATTGGCTGGACGTGATAGCCTTTCTAGTGACTGTGTAACAACTCTCCTGTTCACCAGTTATACACAAGGGACTCGTCTAATGCCCACCTGGAATGATACAGGAGCATATATAGATATGTGGAAGCCTCATTATTGTTCCATGAGGTGTATTGATGCATAAGAACAGTACTAGTGGACTGCTTTGAAGCTATATGGACACATTTTTTCTAAACACAGAGAGAGACTGACAGCTGTTGAACAAGACCTTCGTGTGTGTCTTTCTTCCATTCCTGCCAGGATATCTATGTTGTGTTCATCGAAACAGGCCCAGGTTTCACACTGAGTGTATAAATACATTTAAATACAAATTAACTATATGTATTACTGTGTTAGAGTGTCATTTTGTGTCATTTTGGTTGGTGGTGTGCCCCAGGATTTTGTAAATGTAAAAAGTGTGCCGCGGCTCAAAAAAGGTTGGGAAACACTGCTCCCACAATTCCTAACAGCTGGTAAACTGGCTGTGATTTCTGGGAGTTGTAGGCCAAAACACCTGGGGACCCAAAGGTTGAGAACCACCACTCTGGGTGTTTTGGGCTTCAACTCCCAGGAATCCCAGCCACCTTACCAGCTGTTAGGAATTGTGGGAGCTGAAGTGTAAAACACCTGGAGGACCAAAGGATGGGAAGCACTGGTCTAAAAGATTTTACAATTTTAAAGCAGCCTTTACTCCTTCTACGTTTTAATAATTTACCTTCCTGCCAAACAAAAAACCAGGAATGTAAAGATTGCAATGATTCCTGTGTCCCAATTCTTGCCACTGACTAAAGGAAACATTATGCAGAAGCAACAGTATTTTCCATCTGTGCTCTAACGCCAGGAAAATGCTTTGCACAGAAACATCTTTGATCTTATGGAGAAATATGGGGTACACACCCCAATGCTTACCTGATGGAAAAGAGGGCTGTGTGTTACAGGAATTCCTAAACCACTGAAGCACATTCCAACGACCATATCATCAGGGGCATCATTGCTATAACACCGGCATTTACTAGCAAACAATCTCCGAATTGCTTCTCTGCTGAAGACCATCCTTAGGTGAAAAAGTCAACAAGAAAATGATAACCAAAAGAAGACAATCAGTCTTTCAAAATAAACACTGTCTCATCCTGTTCCCTTCTCCACGGGCTACTTTAGGATCAGGAGAGTCCTTTCCATGATACAGGAAATGTCATTCAATGGGGTTTTTTTTTTAAAGAGGTCTCTCTTGGAGCTAAAATGGTCCAGTCCCACTCCCCATGGTGAAGTGCCCATTCCACCCCTAGAAAGATGGTTCTCAACCTCTGGTAGATGTTTTTCAATCAATCAATCAATTGCCTTTATTTAAGTTAACAAACCTTAGGCAGATACAGAAAAATATAATACAGATAAAAGTCACATATAAAACACAATACAGGTTATCAAATGTACACATATTAAAATCGCTGGCCTTAAAATGTATATCTCTTAGAAGCTAATAATACGTATCTAGGGCTGTGTAGTTTTCTACTATTTAGTGTACTACAGTTATAATCGCATAAAGACTGTAGTTAAATTTCTCAGCTTCTCTTCGGTTACTTTTCTTTAGATAAAATGCTCTTTCGGGTCTTTGAGGCATGAGCAAATATTTTTGCTATCTCCTCTGTAACTTTTCTATTTGAGTCCCCCCAAAAGATAACTTTAAATACCATTGTAAAGATCTTCCTGGCCAATGACAGATAAGACACAACTAAAGGGTAGCCAGAAAATTGTAATAACAATTATATTGAATAGTAATCAGATATTAGTTCTAGCATAATAGTATAAGAGGAAACACAAATATATCACAAATACATATTGTGATAGATGGGTACTTACCCAGTGGATTCTTTGTTTATCCTTATGTAAGCCTATCATTTGATTGATGTAAGGTACTTACCTGCAATATGTATTGGTGATATATTTGTGTTTCCTCTTATACTATTACGCCAGAACTAATATCCGATTACCATTCAATATAATTGTTATTACAATTTTCTGGCTACCCTTTAGCTGTGTTTTGCTAGTACGTAGTATAGCCCCCTCACTCTTACAATGACAGATAAGAGGCATTATTACCTTCCTTCCTTCCTTCCTTCCTTCCTTCCTTCCTTCCTTCCTTCCTTCCTTCCTTCCTTCCTTCCTTCCTTCCTTCCTTCCTTCCTTCATCCCTATAAAAGGACATTCAAACATGGCATGCAGTAGAGACTCTACTGCACCCACCCCACACGGGCAAAGCCGATCATTGTAATCTTTATGTTGAAAACGTCCTTCTAGGATAGCTGAGGGAATAACGTTGAATCGGGCTTTGCTAAACGCCTGTCAATATTTAGGGATATTTTAAGTTTTCTAGGTATTTAGCTCTACTTAGTGGTCTAAACTCCAGGCCCAGGTTTATAGGGGAACAAGTACCACATGCTGCAGTTGTAGAATTTTGCATATCTATGTCAATTATTTGTTGTTTCAGAATTTGTATTGCCCTACTTGGGTCTCTAGGGAGAGTAATAGGTCTTGTGAGAACCCCAGATTGAGTACATAAGAACATGAGAACATAAGAAGAGCCATGCTGAATCGGACCTCAGCCCATCTAGTCCAGCATTCTGTATCACACAGTGGCCCACCAGTTGTACACGGGGATCTCGAGCAGAAGGGAGGGCAAACCCTGACCTGCTCCCGACCCCCACAACCAGTACCCAGGGAAATCCTGCCTACCTCAACCAACTCCGAGGTGGCACTTGAATGTCCTTTTCAGTAACTACCGATACACTTGGTATCCATGAATCTGTCTAATCCTGCCTTGAAGTTGTTCAGGCTGACAGCTGTCACAACCTCTTCTGGAAGTGAGTTCCATAACCCAATGACCCTCTGGGTGAAGAAATATTTCCCTTTATTAGTCCTAATTTTCCTACCTTGGAGCTTCAGGGAGTGCCCTCTAGTCCTAGTGTTTTGTGACAAAGAAAATAATTTTTCTTTATTCACCTTTTCTATCCCATGCATGATTTTATACACTTCGATCAAGTCACCTCTTAAATGCCGTCTTTCAAGGCTGAAAAGACCAAGGCGTTGCAACCTGGTTTCATAAGGGAGTAGTTTCTCTTTTAATGTCTTCTTCGTTTGAGAAGTCTTTCTGTAGCAAGTGTACATAGTCATCCTCCTCACCCCTAGACATGTGTTGTATCCAGTATCCTAGCACCCATTTCCATGCTATACATTCTACAGATGGTGTACCCACTTCTAAGCACAGTACTGCTGAGGGCACGCAGTTGGGTACGGCAAATAGTTTTCTTAAGAACATAGATAAAACCCGTTCCATTTGAGATGTTTTTTTGGACTTCATCGCCCAAATCACTTTTCACCAACTATAGTAGCAGAGGCTTCTGGAAGTTGAAGACCAAAACATTTGGAGGACCAAAGGTGGAGATACACTGCCCCAGATAATATTTAGGGGCATTTGGAGGGAAACATCATTGTTGTGGCACAAGATGTGTGTGTATTGGGGGCCCAGGTCCAGCCTAATCCAACAGAGGGAGACGCTCTCTTCGCCTCTCCCTCCCTGCGTCTTGGGGAATTGTTCCTCAGTTGAACATGTCGCTCTCACCAGATTTCAGTGCCTGTGTACTAGGATCTTACCTTTCCCGACGGAGGACCCCACTACCCCACCCTGCAGCACTACTCCCTTGTTTGGATCTATCCTATTGGTTTACAACTCAGCGTCTGCTACGGGATGACGCCCACGCCGCTCGTCTCCCTAGAGGTTCGGGTTTCGCCTTGGATTCCGTCCACATTTTGGCATCCTAGAGTCCCTCCAATACGTGAATTGGCACAATCTAACTTGGAACTCTGTTACCTTAACGCCACTCTACTACTGACTGACTCTGGGACTATAGCGGACTATCGGCAGCCCTTCTCTGGGACTAAAGCGCATTTTTGCCAGCTCTCCATATGTTTATAATTGGTGTTCTCCGAATGTCGTATGTATAATAGTAGTGTATTTTGATACCAACCAAACGTATGTAGGGTCCTTTTTTATATATACACAGACACTTTACTATATAGTATCTGGTTATAATTTCCCCTTTTTTGCACTGCTGTTGTTTGACTCCAATTTGGGGGGGGGGTGTCATGTTACCATATGGCTTCCAACAAATGTGTATCTCAATGTAAACCGTTGTGGCTATCATCATGTTATATTTTAGGTAAGGGATTCCACAAGAGGCACTAGCAATGGAAAATTTGGCACAGAACCCATAGTCAACACTCTTGCATCATGCAGTATATTCACTGCACTTTAAGTATTTTCTGGTGTTTTTTGGTCCTGTACTAAAAACATTCTTCAAAACGAGCCAGCATTTTTCCGGTCATGTTTTTTATATGTTATCATATGGCAGCATGACCAGTTTACACTTTCATTCTATAAGTGGCCCTCTGGCCAGATTCTAATGTTTTTGAATATTTACATAAAACTGTAATTTAAGATAAGAATGTCCAACTCTGATTAAACCATTATTCTAACCTTCTTCAATGTAAATGTACTTACGTATCCTTCCAATAATAATAGAGTAAAATAATAAATGTAATAAAATAATAATAAAGTAAAATAATGGAATTGTAATAACAGTAATAGAGTAAAATGATAAATGTAATAATAACAATAGAGTAAGATAATAAATGTAATAATAATAGAGTAAAATAACAAATTTAATAATAATAATAATAATAACAACAGAGTAAAATAATACATAACTTTGACTCAAGTATAAGCCGAGGGGGGCTTTTTCAGATCTTAAAAAATGGCTGAAAAACTTGGCTTATATTTGAGTATATAATAGTACATGTTCATTTACAAATAGACCTCATGTATTACTTGTCAAAGTTATGGATTTTGATGTGACCCATGGAAAAGTTGTACATCACTGCATGAAGAGGAGAAAGAGGTCATTGCTACCTCAGGGAGCCAGTCATGCTCGGCTGCTGCAGCCCTTCTGTCCAGGCATTTTTAAAAGTCCAGAAGCGGCAGTTAAACCTGAGGATTAACTAACCCAGGTTTTGGGGGTTAATTTTCTTTATTAAAATGTCTAGGCTTAGGCATGAGAACCGGGAATGTGGCGCAGCTGGCTGAGTGTCAGCTGCATAAGATCTCTCTGACCAGAAGGTCATGAGTTTGAGGCCTGCCCGGGTCGAGGTGGGCTCTCGACCTATTGTGTAGCCTGTTGCCAACCTTTGCAACCCGAAAGACAGTTGCATCTGTCAAGTAGGCAATTAAGGCACCACATAGTGGGGAGGCAAAATTTAATTGATTTACGAGGCCATAAAGATCTCCAGGAAAGCACGCTGAGGATGCTGAGAAATGAAGAAGTGCAACAGCTCCCCCTGGTGGCCAGATGTTAAAAAAAATGCCTCTACCTGTGTGCCTGTCTGTTGGTCCAAAAGGCATTAAATGCATGCCTATATGCGAGACCCCTGCGGGGTGAGAAGAGCGGAATATACATAAAGTAAATAAATAAATAAATAAATAATAGGTTTGTTTGAAAATAATCTCAAAAGTTTGATTTCAAATCTGTTAGTCCTTTGAAGATTGAAATTATATGGCTTACCCTCCTCCACCAGTGATGTAACTGTAACCTCCTGATCCTAAGCCATAGCCATAGCGTTCTCCAAGAATCACTGGCTCACTTGGGTCATAACAGCTGAGTAATTTCTGGAGCCTAGATATGCTGAAATAGAAAACAAAACGTTCGAACACATAAGAATACATTGAATGACTTTATCTGTCAGTCTAAACTATACACGTGTAGATTAATAGTTCAAACTGAAAATTAAGTATCATCTGATCATTAAAAGTTAGTTCCTTTTTTGAAAAAAGGACTCTTGGGTGGGCTTCAAAGAGAGCTTTGACAACAAGCTACATATATACTTCATGAAATATTACTTTACAGGGAATAGATAAATTTGTCTGCCAGAAACTGCCTTTTTGCCAAAAAAAGCATCTATAGTTTCCCCCCGACTATTTCCTAAAGATGGCAAATAGAACTGTTTCCAGAGTCTGAACCTGAACAGATCTGCATAGAAAATTGATCAGTTATGTTATGTTATCTATCTGTATCTGTATACCTTTATAAAACGGAATGTTTGTATGTGTGTTTGCGGAGGCGAGAGAGCAGAAGGGCGGAAGCAGCCACTTTCACAGGCCAGGGCGGATATGTGGCAGCCACTTTCACAGGCCAGGGCGGATATGTGGCAGCCACTTTCACAGGCCAGGGCGGATATGTGGCAGCCACTTTCACAGGCCAGGGTGGATATGTGGCAGCCACTTTCACAGGCCAGGGCGGATATGTGGCAGCCACTTTCACAGGCCAGGGCGGATATGTGGCAGCCACTTTCACAGGCCACAGCGACCAGCGCAGTGATGGACCTGCACCAAACTTGGTACACATAACCCCCTAACCCCCTTTACGCCCTGGCGCGAGTCAGGGGACATGACCCACGGATTATGGGATTTGTAGTACTTTCCAACACTTTGGTTCCCACAGACCACTGAGGCCACCAAAAAGGACCAATACAGACCACACTCAGCACACACAGCCCCCATGACCCACTCTACGTCCTGGTGCAGTTCGGAGGAGGGTGGACCATGGATGATGAGACTTGAAGTGCCTCTACTCACTTCCCAAGTCCGCTGCAACCCTCATCCAATCACTGATCGAGACCAAACTTGGCACACATAACCCCCATGACTGCCTTCACGTCCTGGTGAGGTTTGGGGGAGGACTGACAATGGATGATGGGATTTGTAGTACTTTTACACCCCTCTGTTCCCACAGACCACTGTGGCCCCCAACAAACACTGATAAAGACCACACTTGGCACTCAGAGCCCCAGTGACCCACTCTACATCCTACTGAAGTTTGGAGGGGGAGAGAACATGGATGATGGGACTTGCAGTACCTTCCCTCACTTCCCAATCCTGCTACAAACCTAATCCAATGACTGATCAACACCAAATCTGGCACACAGAGCCCCTCATGACCCACTCTACAGCCTGGTGCAGTTTACTGTGAGACAGACCACGGATGATGGGACTTGAAGTACCTTCACTCACTTCCGAAAAAGAATGCATCCCTCATCCATTCACCAATACAGACCAAACTTAGCACACAGAGCCCCCATGACCCAATCTACATCCTACTACACTTTGGGGGGGGAGATGATGGGACTTGCACTACCTTCAGTAATTTCATGATACCACTGCAACTCCCAATAATGATGGATCAAGACCAAACTTGGCACACAGAGCCCCCATGACCCACTCTACATCCTGCTGCGCTTCACAAATAACCCGGGCAGGGCCGGGTCCCCAAGCTAGTTTACTATATTTATATCTTGCCTTTCTCGACCTCAAAGGGGACTCAAGGCGGCTTACATCAATGCTTTAACAACAATATACAATTAAAATATGGTTTTTGCCAACAGATATGGTATTTGCCCTTAGACAATCGGCAGGCCTCGAAGAAGAAGACGGCATATATATACGCTATCGTACTGATGGTAGCTTGTTCAACTTAAGCCGTCTGAGGGTTCGTACGAAGACTCTAAACGATCTAGTCCATGAGCTGCTTTTTACTGACGATGCTTCCCTTGTCGCCCATTCAGAAGCAGCCCTGCAGTGCCTAAGATCCTGCATTGCAACAGCTGCAGAGCTGTTTGGGCTGGAAGTCAGCCTGAAGAAAATGGAAGTTCTCTACCAGCCCGCACCACAGGAAGAACACCATCACCCCCACGTTAGCATGGGCAAATCTGTGCTTAAGTCCGTTCAGCAGTTCACCTACCTGGGAAGCATCATCTCTTCAGACGTCAAGATTGATAAAGAGATAGATCACAAATTAGCAAAGGCATATAGTGCATTTGGAAGGCTTCACAAAAGAGTCTGGAGAAACAAGCACCTGAGGCAAAGCACCAAAATCAGTGTGTACAGAGCTATCGTACTGTCTATTCTCCTCTATGGGTCTGAAACATGGGTTACCTATCGCCAACACCTACGACTCCTCGAACGCTTTCATCAGCGCTGTCTTCGCACAATCCTAAATATACACTGGACCGACTATGTGACTAATGTTGCTGTCCTTGAGCAAGCAGGGATCGCCAGCATTGAGGCCATGCTATTGAGAACACAGCTGCGCTGGGCAGGGCACATCTCTAGGATGGAGGACCACCACCTCCCAAAGATACTACTCTATGGTGAACTCGCCACGGGTGAGCACAAGAGAGGCACCCCCAAAAAGAGATAAAAGGACTCCCTGAAACAGCATCTCAGGCTCAGCCACATTGATCACCAACAATGGTCCACCCTGGCCTCTCATCCATAATGCTGCGGCCTCTTTCGAGAAGACACGCCGAATGGGTCTAGAAGAGAAACGACAACGCAGAAAGAACCACAACTTGGAAACAACATCACCCAAGGAGACTTTCTGCTGTGCTTTCTTCAACCAAACTTGCCTATCTCAGATTGGCCTTTTTAGTCATCAACGCGCTTGTAAAAAGCGTGGGATGAGTCCTTCCTAAGAATTTTCGTTCGCGAAGTAATGCTGAGAGAGACAATTAAAATAAACATTTAGTTTAAATTAAGTTCAAAACTGAAATACATTAAAATATTTTTAAAACATTACAATCACTATAAAACCACGCTATCCTCAATCATAATCCAGGTCGTTCTGGTAGTCACTGCACATAATTCTAGTCCATCTATTGCACTATGGTTCTTCTCCGAAGGCTTGATGTCAGAGCCATGTTTTCTCTTTCTGAAGGTCAGGAGGAAGGGGGATGGCCTAATATCACTGGGGAGGGAGTTCCACAGCCAAGGGGCCACTACTGAGAAGATCCTGTCTCTTATTCCCATCAGTCGCACCTGCAAAGGACGTGGGACTGAGAGAAGGGCCTCCCCGGACTATCTTAATCTCCGAGATGGTTTATAGCAGGCCTGTCCAACAGGCGGCCCGGGGCCCGTACACGGCCCCCTAGCCCCTTGGCTACGGCCCCTTCCCCCCCCCCTGCAATAAATAATATATTTTTAAAAACATTTTAAATATATTTTTTCAATTAAAAAAATTATTTTTATTATTATTTTTGGTCCCGCCCCTTGTCTTTCTATTGGCCACCTCCTCTTCTCCTGAGGGAGGGGGCCAATGGGAGGGAGTGACGTCTCTCGGGCCCCACCCCCTTGGCAGCAAACAGGAAGAGCGACCCGGCCGCATGGCTTTCCCCCTTGGCAGCGCCGCTTCCTCCTGCTCAGGTTTGCTGCTGCTCCATCTGGGAGGCGCTCAGGCCCTCAGCGCAAGGGAAGCAAAAGGGGTTTGGGAGGGAGGGAGGGAGTGTGTCTGAGAGAGTGAGTGAGTGAGTGCGTGACAGAGAGAGAGAGAGAGAGAGAGAGAGAGAGAGAGAGAGGGGGACCTGCCCTGGGCACACCTCTCCCCAGCGCAAAGGGAAGATCTCTCTGGCTCTCTCAGACACACACACACACACAAGCCCCTTCCTTTCTGACCCCTTCATTTGCGTTTCATTTACTGTCTCTTTAATGAGGAGAGAACGGCCAGCCATAGGAGAGGGGAGGAGGAGAAAAGGAGGGAGGGGGGAAATTGAATGAGAGGGAGCTCAAGGAAAGGCCTCCCACCCCCTTTCCCCCCCTTTTCCTCCCCCCAGAATTATTTACATTCTTTGCAATTACCTAAGTTTACTTTGATGACTTGCACTGAATGGAATCAGCCAGGGGTAAACTGGCAGAATGAAAACACACAGACCTTTCAACTGCAAGGCCATTCAATGCTGATCAATGTGGCCAGTCATATATTCCAATTCAAAGCAGAGATTGTGGGATTTTCTGCCTTGATATTCTGTATATTTATGCCCCTCATGTGTTCCATCCATCCCTCCCTCTCCCCTTATTTAAATAATATAATATTTAATTGTATATTTATGCAATGCCGGGGGCGGGGAGGGGGCGGAGCTGGGGGAGGAGGCGGAGCCAGGGGAGGGGCGGAGCCAGGGCTTGGCCCCCCAGGTGATCAGTGACCGGAATTCCGGCCCAAGGTCCGGTAGAAGTTGGACAGCCCTGGTTTATAGGCTTCATCGAGTTAATATAATTCTATATTACAACTGCATCAAGAGGAATTAAGGAGCTTCTCAGATCTGACCACTCAAAATATGTATTTCAGAATTTGTAACTAGTTTGCATTATTCAACCTTTTGTTGCACTTCCAAATCTGGGTGCTGCTGCCTTCTCAGCAACATAAGGCTGCAGTAAGTCAATAACAATGTCCAAATCTCCATCTAGAATACCCTCATTTTTTTTATTTTTACATATATTAATCATTCAGGTGTCACTTGTCAGCTCACAAAAGCCCCTGAGACAATGTACAACAGACAAAGATATTTAGGACATTAAATACATATATACGAGGGCGGGTCAATAAGTCCGTGACTTTTTGAATTTCCCACCTCTTAACTGAAAGGGCAACACTGCTCCTGTCAACAGGCATTTGTCAGTTGACTCCTGTCAAAATTTGAACAAGCTGCTTCATTTAGTTTGGGCTTGACAGCCATTGATAGCAGACTACCGCGTGATTTGAGGAGAAAATGGAAAAAAGTGAATTTCGTGTGCTCATTAGACTTTATTTTTTGTGGGAAAAAAGCCATCACTCAAACCAAGGCTAAGCTTGATAAATACTATGGGGACTCTGCACCATCAATTTCAATGGTAAAAAAGAGTTTACTGAATTTCGTTGTGGCCGTACAAGCACGGAAGATGCCGAACGTTCTGGACGCCCAGTTGAGGTCTCTACACCCGAAACAATTGAAAAAAATTACTATATGATGTTGGCCGATCGGAGATTGAAAGTGCGAGAGATTGTGGAAGTCATAGGCAGGGGCGGTCCTACAAGGTAGGCCAAGTAGGCAGCCGCCTAGGGCGCCATCTGGGAAGGGGGCACCATCCTGGCCGCATGGGGCACCATCCTGGTCCTGCCGATGTTCCTCAGGCAGCGCCGCAGCTGCCTGCTTTTGGGCCCCGGCCTTGTGTGTTCCGACGCCGCTTCTAGGCATGCGCCATGCCTAGTAGCTCCCTTGCGCAGAAGCCTGTAAGCAAAGCACTCCCTATCGGGCAGGCAGGGAGTGCTTCCCTTCTCCTTTTGTCTCCGCCACGCGCGCGTTTGCGGGGAAGGAGAAAAGAATCAGTGAAGGAAGTGTAATTTTATATTACATGTAATATTACAAACAATATTGCAGTATAGTGGTATTGTACAAAATAGTAATATATAATATTTTATTTTACTTTATTTTGGGTTATTTGAGTTTTATAGGAGTAATGAAAATATTTAGTAGAGGATAATTTCATTTAAATAAATAATTCTATTTATTATTTTATAATAATAATATAATAGAATGTTATATTGTATTATAATGTCAATATATTATAACATAATTATATTGTAATGTAGTATAATATAATTATGATATAATATAGTATGAGTATGGTATAATATATTGTATATACATTGATACAATATAATACTACTAATGGTATTGTGATATTATAATTGTATATTTGTTTTACATGGGGGCAAAATAATGTTTGGGGTAGCACCAAAATAATGTTCGCCTACCATTTAAAATTACCTTAGACCGCCCCTGGTTTCAATTTTAAATGATCACTTGGGTATGAGAAAGTTTTCTGCAAGATAGATGCCGTGTTTGCTCACAATTGACCATAAACGCAATCATGTGACAATTTTGCAGGGGTGTTTGGCATTGTTCAACCGCAATATGAACGAGTTTTTGTGCCATTTCGTAATGGACGAAATGTGGATCCACCACAACACACCAGAGACCAAACGGCAGTCAAAACAGTGGGTTTCTCGGGGTGAATCGGCGCCAAAGAAGGCCAAGGTGGGTTTGTCAGACAATAAAATCATGGTGACCGTTTTTTGGGATGCATGCGGTATAATCCATATTGACTACCTTCAAAAGGGTAAAACAATCAATGGTGAATATTATGACAACTTATTGGTCGATTTAATGAGGATTTTTTGGGGGAGGGGGGACTGCATTTGGCCAAGAAATGCACCAGGACAATGCAAGGGTGCACACATGTGCAGTTTCCATGGCAACAATCCATGAATTGGGATACGAATTGCTCCCTCATCCGTCCTATTCTCCGGATTTAGCTCCGAGTGACTATTTCTTGTTTCCAAACCTGAAGAAATGGCTCGGCGGAAAGAGATTGGACTCCAACAATGAAATCATCTCACAAACAAATACCTATTTTGATGACCTCGACAAATATTATTTGGAAGGGATAAAAAAATGGAGAAACATTGGACAAAATGTATAGAGCTCAAAGGAGACTATGTTGAAAAATAAAATTATTTTTTATCCAAAAACCTGTGTTTCATTCAAAAAGTCACCGACTTATTGACCCGCCCTCGTATAAATGCTTAAAGCCAGATTAAAATAACGTCTTAAAATAATGTAAAAGCTAGATACAGTTAAAATAGCCTGAGCAGCCACCCCTAGATTGAAAGGCCATATGAAATATCACAGTTTTAGCTGTCTACTAGATTCTCAAAAGGAAAGGAGCTAGCCTGACTTCCCTTGTGAGAAAATTACACAGCTTGTACTATCATGTTGGTTTCCCAAGAGTGTGAAATAACACATCATCCTGAACTCTGCATGTTTGAATTATGATATTAAAATAGATTATTCAAGCGTATAAATTGATTTGCTTTTCTTAAAGTCACTTAATAATTATGTTGCAATAGTGAGCCTTTTATTTAAAAGGCTGCAAGGCTTTAATAAGGTAAGATTCACAAATGGTGATGTCTGTTTATAAATAAGAGTTCAGATAAATCAAGAAATCCCAAACACTTCAGGTGGATAATGGAAGGCTTTACGACCCAGTTTAGTAATTGTCTTTGCCTCTTTCCTTTTATTCACAGGTAATCTCATCACATACCGTAATTCAACTGTGTGATATCTAAATGGAAGCAAATTAAAAATAACCACGTTTCCACTATAAAATGTTCTTTTATTACACAGGCTTTGTTCTGTTAGCTGTTTTGTGAGTCAGGAGCGACTTGAGAAATTGCAAGTCGCTTCTGGTGTGAGAAAATTGGCCGTCTGCAAGGACGTTGCCCAGGGGATGCCCAGATATTTTACCATTCTGTGGGAGAATTCTCTCATGTCCCCGTATGAGAAGCTGGATCTGACAGACAGGAGCTCACCCCACTTCCCGGATTCAAACTGCCAACCTTTTGGTCAGCAGTCCTGTTGGCACAATGGTTTAACCCAGGGCTGTCCAATAGGCAGCCCGCGGGCCGTACACGGCCCCCCAGCCTGTTGGACACGGCCCCCGCTACCCTCCTGAACGATGATTTTAAATATATATATATAAACATTTTTTAAAAAAATTTTTTTAAAAAAATTTTTAAATGGCGGCCGGGGGGGAGGCGGGGCAGGGAGAAGGAAGGGAGCCAGCTCCTCCTCCCTGCACCGCCCCCCTCCGTCCCTGTCTCCGCGCCGTCCTTCCTAGGGAGGGGAACTGCCGAAAAAGAGCAGTAGGCGGCGCCAAGGGCGGCGCATCAGAGGCCTAGCGTGACGCGCTGCCCTTGGCGCCGCCTACTGCTAGGAAGGGCAGGGGGAGCCGGTTGCCTTCTTCCTCCGTAGCCCCTCCTCCTTCTCCCCGCTCGCGCCGCCGCCCGGGAACCGAGCAGCGGCGCCCCAGGGAAAGAGAAGAGGCTTCGAGAAAGGAGGCGGCTGGCTGCCTTCTTCCTCCATAGCCTCTCCTCCTTCTCCCGCTTGCGCTGCCGCCCGGGAACCGAGCAGCGGCGCCCGGGGAAAGAGGGAGGCTTCGGAGAAAGGAGGCGGCCGGCTGCCTTCTTCCTCTGTAGCCCCTCCTCCTTCTCCCCGCTCGCCCGCCCGGGAACCGAGCAGCGGCACGCCCGGGGAGGAGGAGGGGCTACGTGAGCGAGCGGCCCCGCCCCCCGCTCACTGATCACCTACGGCCCCCCAGGTGATCGGTGACACTTCTTCCGGCCCTTGGGTCGGAAGAAGTTGGACAGCCCTGGTTTAACCCATTAATTTAATTTCTACCATTGCTCTCCCCAATGCCCCCGTTCTTGGAGTCCATCCCCTCTCCCCCATAAAGGATGTTTTCTCCCCATAAAGGATGCTATTCCGCTTATCTCACCCTGAGTTTTTAACACTTTATATGTGTGCTTGCGGCCCGCCCTGTCTTTGTGATTTTAGATATCTTATTGTATATTGTTTTTTTTATTTATATGTATTTTTATTGTGTTTATTGCTGATGTTTTGATTTTATTTTATTGTAATTTGTTGTTTGGGCTTGGCCTCATGTGAGCCGCCCCGAGTACCCATTGGGGAGATGGGGGAGGGGTATAAAGATTATTATTATTATTATTATTATTATTATTATTAGAAAGGGCAAAGGGTTTCAGATCAAAGCTACGTTGCTCCCCCAATATGCTTGGCTCGCCTACTTAAACAGACCCTACAGTAAGCAGTGTATATCACTACCTGAATTCCAAGGTTCTTTCATATCTTTCTATGAGGGTATGTTTTGAACATCAACTCCTTTCAAAAAGCTTGAAGATTTAAAATACTACATAACAGAGGCTCAACACAGATGTGTCATGTTGCCTGTCAATTTTTGATAACCTCGTGAATTTCACAGGGTTTTCTTAGGCACAGATTAGTCAGAGGTGTTTTGCTATTGCCCTCCTCTGAAATGCAGCCGAAAGCACTTGATATTCCTTGGTGGTCTCTTATCCAAGTAATATAGAGGAGAGGAAAAGGTTCAAAGTAACTACTCCTGTTTTGCTGAAGGATGGGGTGTTTCACAATTCATCTGCTGCCGCAGGACAGAAAAGCCTAGTTTTGAAGTTTATTTCAGAATTTCTGTCAACATTTCTCTGATTCTCCCCCTCCCCCCCCCTACCTGCAACTGAAATCTCTAAAACTTGTCTTATGGTTATGCTGACCATGACTTATAGCGGTTTCCAATTATGGAAAATAGGGTGTTTTATTTATTTATTATTTCGATTTGTATACCGTCCTTTCCTTTTTTTTTTTTTTTTAAATATTTTTTTATTGAGCTCTTTCATTATACACATACACCGAACCACATTTTGGGGTGGGGGGTGAGAGAGATTTGGGTGGGGAGTCTGGGGTGGGAGGGGCAGGGGAACACTAATCAGGGGAGGGGGGAGAACAGAAAGGGAAGGGGCAAACATAAAATACTTCCCAAAGGGGAGCTCTGGTTTTCATTCATCATTGTAGAAGAGAAATAATTCTTATTGTACCCAATGTATATGCAAAATATTCTCTTAAAGAACATTCTCTTCCAAGTAATTATATGTCATTCAGATCTATTACAAATTTACATCTTTGTGTTTCCAAGTAAGTTCTAAAACCCGTCCAGTCCATCTTACTCCTCTTATTGTTAAGTTTCTGAGATAAGGAGTCCATCTGAATCAGGGGTGCTCAGAATGGTGATCGGGATCACCAGGGTGATCTTCAGGCCTCATCCTGGTGATCTTCAGGCCCCTGACCAGGTTTTTTTGCTGTTGGTCCTCTTCACGCGCCCCTGCACGCTGCAAAGAAGTCCTCCGTCGTTGCTCCTCCCCGCTCCCTGGTCGCGCGCCACCTCCAAAAGCTCCAGAGTCCAAGAGGCAGAATGGGCCCCCTCTTTTGGATTCCTCCTCCTCCCTCCGTCCTTCTCCAGCCACTCAGAGTCGTAGGACACCAAAGGGGGCGGGCCTGGATGACGCGATGCATGGCTGGCCCCGCGCTCATGTGCAGAAGCGCCCATTCTGCCCTTTGGATTTCTCGTGAGCTCTTGGAGGCGGCACGCATGCTGGCGGCATGGAAATAGCAGCGATGGAGGAGGAGAAGAAGGACGCTTTGGGGTCATTTCCTTACCGCATCTCAAAGGTCGGTCTTTTTACTTTGGGGTGGGTGCTTGATTGTACTGTGGCATGTCTCTTTGTTTATTTTTAATGTTTAAAATGGCCTTTTAGCTCAAAGTCTCTCTGCTTGCTTTGTTCCTTGAGAAATATATGTTGGGAATATGGAAATGTGGGAGAAATGGGGTGGTTGGATGTATTTTTGCATGCCCCTTTGTTTACCTTGCTGAGTATTAAATGGCCTTGCAGTTCAAAAGCCTCTCTTCTTACTTTCTGGCTGATAATATGTGTGGTAATATGGCAGTGTGGGAGAAATGGGGTGGTTGGATGTATTTTTGCATGCCCCTTTGTTTACCTTGATGAGTATTAAATGGCCTTGCAGTTCAAAAGCCTCTCTTCTTACTTTCTGGCTGATAATATGTGTGGTAATATGGCAGTGTGGGAGAAATGGGGTGGTTGGATGTATTTTTGCATGCCCCTTTGTTTACCTTGCTGAGTATTAAATGGCCTTGCAGTTCAAAAGCCTCTCTTCTTACTTTCTGGCTGATAATATGTGTGGTAATATGGCAGTGTGGGAGAAATGGGGTGGTTGGATGTATTTTTGCATGCCCCTTTGTTTACCTTGCTGAGTATTAAATGGCCTTGCAGTTCAAAAGCCTCTCTTCTTACTTTCTGGCTGATAATATGTGTGGTAATATGGCAGTGTGGGAGAAATGGGGTGGTTGGATGTATTTTTATGCTCTGTTTTATATTGTTGTTATTAAATTGAAATGTTGATGTTTTATAACTTCATTTTATGTAAACTGCCCCGAGCCTGCTGGAAGGAGCGGTACATAAAAATGAATAATAAATATAAATAAATAAATAAGAAAATAGTTATACGTTTTACATTTCTGGGTAGGTGATCTTTGGGACTTGGTTTTTTAATCAGTAGCTCCCATGCTGAAAAAGTGTGAGCACCCCTGATCTGAATCATATCCAGCATCTTGAATGTCCACTCGTCCTTATCTGGTATCGAGCTCTTCTTCCAGTGTCTGGCCAGAGTTATACGGGCACATGCACTTAAGAAAAAGAAGATTCTTTCCTGGTTTTCATTAAACATAGGGTTTGAGATACCTAGCAGATAGTTTTGAGGGTCTCTTTTAGAATTTTCTGTATCTCATTATGTATTTGTTTCCAGAAAGTTGTAGTTTTTTTTACAGTTCCACCATTGATGGATAAAGGTTCATTTTTCTTTTTTACACTTCCAGCATCTATCTGTTACTTTATTATTAAATTTGGCTAATTTAGTTGTATACCGTCCTTTCCGACTGGCTCAGGACAGTTTACAGCGTATCGAATTAAATCATAAAACACATCAACAACCAACAGGACACATAAAACAAGCAATAAAACCAATTTAACAGTATTCTGCTATAACCAAGAGTGGTTATTCATAAATTGAATGCACGCCGGAACAATGCTGGTTTACAAGCTTTCCAGAAGGCCGGAAGCTCATCGACTGCTCGAACTTCCGGTGGCAAGCTGTTCCACAATAGAGGTGCAAGCTCTGTGTCTAGTTGACGACAGGTGGATGGTTCACGGGGAAGGAATCTGCAGGAGATTGAGGTCTTCAGAACGGAGAGATCTCTGGGGAACATATGGGAGTAGGCAGTCCCTCAAGTACACTGGCCCCAGACCATGCAAGGCCTTAAAGGTTAAGACCAACACTTTGAAGATGATCCGGTGCTCAATTGGCAACCAGTGCAGTCGCTGCAAAGTTGGAGTGATATGCGCCCTGGCCGGCACCCCGGCCAGGAGCCTCGCTGCTGCGTTCTGCACCAGTTTAAGCTTCCGGATGACCGACAAAGGAAGACCAATGTAAAGGACGTTACAGTAGTCCAGCCTCGAAATGACCGTCGCTTGGATCACCGTGGCTAGGTCATTTCCGGTGAGATAGGGCGCCAGCCGCCTAGCCTGCCGCAGATGGAAGAAGGCGGATCTGCTGACAGCAGAGACCTGAGTCTCCATTGTCAGCAGCGGATCTAACTGGACCCCCCAGACTCTTCACTAAGTGCGACGGGCGTAGTGCCTTGCCGTCCAGAGTAGGCAACTGGAGCTCACACCCACCTGGATGACCCAGCCAGAGGATCTCTGTCTTAGATGGATTCACTCTCAGCCGCCCTGCTCGTAGCCAACCAGTCACGGCTTCAAGGCATTGTTGGAAACAATCGGGTACAGAGTCTGTCCGGCTGTCCATCCTGAGCACCAGCTGGGTGTCATCAGCGTACTGATGACACTCCAGACCAAAGCTCCGCACCAGCTTGACAAGTATTCGCATGTAGATGTTAAATAATAGAGGGGAAAGAATGGCTCCCTGAGGCACCCCACAATTTAAGGGAAGCCTCTCAGAAACCATGCCTCCCCTCTCCACTCACTGTCCCCGATCAAGGAGAAAGGAGGACACCCATTTAACAGCAGTCCCCCTAACTCCTGTCATGGCTAGGCGGTGGGTTAACAATGCGTGGTCTACCGTATCAAAAGCTGCCGTGAGGTCCAATAACACGAGCAGCGCTGATCCCCCTTGATCCAATTGGCAGTGGAGCTGGTCTATGAACTACCACAGCGTCAAAGTAAAGTTCAAGCGGTTAGCTGCAACACTAAAAGTCTTCAAAGTATAAGTTTCCAATATAATATTTGTTATTTTGAATAGTTCTGTGGCATGGAAAACATATATCTATTCCCAAATGGGGATGTGGAATCGAGGAAAACTTCTCTTCAAACAATTCATAAATTCTCAGAGTCCTTATATCCGAATTAAATCATAGGTAAATATCATCACATATATGTCGGATTAAGGAACTTCTGGGGTCGACGGACTAAATATCAAAGGCCTTGCCGTTTCGCCGGGGAGACCCAGCTTCATCGGGACCCAAAATCATAATATTGTTTTGTATTCCACTTTTGGTCCGTGCATCTAAAACATAGAAATATATACAATAATATCATTAGGTACATATAAGGCCTTTGATATTTAGTCCGTCGACCCCCAGAAGTTCCTTAATCCGACATATATGTGATGATATTTACCTATGATTTAATTCGGATATAAGGACTCTGAGAATTTATGAATTGTTTGAAGAGAAGTTTTCCTCGATTCCACATCCCCATTTGGGAATAGATATATGTTTTCCATGCCACAGAACTATTCAAAATAATAAATATTATATTGGAAACTTATACTTTGAAGACTTTTAGTGTTGCAGCTAACCGCTTGAACTTTACTTTGACGCTGCTTGGAGGACACCCTTCCTCTTCCTTCTCTACACTATGAACTACCACAGCCAACAGTCAGCTGTAAGTCCTAAGCACCGAATAAATTATATTCTAATACAGTGCTTCTGATATGATCTCACCTTGTTTTCAAGTAATATATCAAGACGCATCAGTGAGTAAAATAGTACCGCGACCTCCAGGATCCATATATAATAATGCAAATATTTTATGCCAGTAAATTATTCTGCAAAGATCAGAAATTCTTGTCGCTAGTTCAACAAATGTGAAACATGAAAGTGGAAAATGTCCAAATTGGGTGTCACTGTTTGCAATGCGGAAAACATGTTCTACTTTCTTATTCCATCTCAGAGGGCACGAAGCATTGTTTCATAATAGCTTTAACATACAAAGAGATGGAACTATTAAAAGAAAAAAAAATGAGCTACTCAAACAGCTAGAGATCATGTGATCTTTTCTCTGTGAGTATTTTCAAAGATGTGAGTATGGATTTTTGAGATGTACTAGAGGAAAGAAATATTGTGAAATCTTGATGTTTCTATATAATACTTTTTGCTGATGATGGTAAAATAGTTCCTTACTGTGGAAATAAATTAACTTAATAGCTGTTGCAGAATTTTACAGAAACCGGCCTATGAAGTAGCATTTTGACCTACAATTTGTCCTTTGAAAGTGGTTTGTTTTCTTTATGAAGGAAAAAATTACTGTCTGCAACAATGAATCTTAAAGTTTCTATTTTAGCAAATATTAAATTGGAATTTAATTTTTAAACATTTTTTTCCTGAGATCATAGGTCAAAATCAGAGAACGAGTGGCACTGTGGTGGGTAGCTTCTCCATTCTTCTCGTTTTGGAGGTAACTTATTATAGATATTTATTTATTTATTTACCTTTCTCTACTCCAAAGGGGACTCAAGGCGGCTTACATATTGGCAGTTACTCAATGCTTTAGAACAATTCCAATAAACATTAAAACTAAAATTAAAACTAAATTAAAATTAATACATATTAAATATTTAAAAACATTACATTCACTATTAAAGCCACGCCATCCATAATTGTAGTCCAAGGCCATTCCATAGTCATTGCACATATTCCTTATCTGTTATTGCACTACACTATTCTCTGGAAGCGTGATCCCAAAGCTAAGTTTCTTGCGGGAACTTCTACAGTTATGAATGACTCTCCTTAGGGAAAGTGCCTGTCATGATCATTGTTCTTCTTCTGTTGAAAGGCAATGGCATTTTTTGATTTCCCAGGTTCTTTGAATATATATTATTTCATTCCTCATTATGTGCTGGTATCCTCTCCATTGGTGCCCTCTTGTTGTGGGGGAGAGGCTTCCGCAGGCCCGGATTACCTATAAGGCCACCCTAGGCCATGGCCTAGGGGCGTAAGCCAAGGGGGGCGCAATTCAATCGGACCCAAAAAAAATGTTGAAACAAAGCCGCAATGCAACTCTCTCTCGGAGGAGGGCGGGGGGAGAGCTCTGCGAGGAGGCGGGGGAGGAGGGAATGGCGTCCCCCCTTCACCATCACCCCCGCCCCCTTGTCAAGGAAGGAGGGCACGAGGAGGAGGTGGAGGGAAGCCCCCGGGGCCGCTGCCGGGCATGTGCGGCACCCAGGAACATGGCGGAGGAGGCAGAGGAGCTCGCTTCCGCCTGCTGCGCAGGCCCGGCAACAGGGCTTCCCTCCACCTCCCCGCGCCCTCCTTCCTTGACTCAAGGAAGGAGGGCGCGCATGCGCCGCGAGGGCCCAGGGACATGCTTCCCCTCCTTCCTCCTCCTCGCGCGCCCTCCTTCCTTGAGTCAAGGAAGGAGGGTGCGCCGCGAAGAGGAGGCAGAGGGAAGCCTCCTCCGAGGCCGCTGCTGGCACTGGGGGCGGGGATTCCCTTCCTTCTTCCTCCTTGACTCAAGGAAGGAGGGAGCACCGCAAAGAGGAGGAGGCGGAGGGAAGCCCCACCCCTGGGGTCGCTGCCGGTCCCGGGGGCGGGGCTTCTGTCCGCCTCCTCCTCCTCACGCCGCGAGGAGGAGGTGGGGGGGGGCATGCATTAGAGGTTGGTTTGGGAGCGTAATTCCAAAGTGTGGCCTAGGACGCCAAAAGGGGTTAATCCGGGCCTGGGCTTCCGTACCCTAATGAAGTTGTGAGCTATGCTGGCAGTAGCATAATTGTCACCAGTAGGGCCTCCCATGCCAGAGCATCAACGGGCAGGATTGGCTCCCTAGCCTTTTGGCAACCATCCTAAGAGAAGGAAAACTAAATTCAAACCCGGGCAGATGGTGCTCATCTAACCCTGTAAGGTCAACCATCTAAGAGAAGGCAACTCTAATCAAACCTACGACCTGAGGACCTTGCTGCCACCATCCAAGTTTGCTAGGCCCTGGCAGACGAACCTTTGGTTTAAAGCAGTGGTTCCCAAAGTGGGCGGAACCACCCCCTGGTGGGCGGTGGGGCGATGTAGGGGCGCTGGAAGGCTCAGGAGAATTTGGGGGGCGCTGAACCCCTGTAAGGGGGCGGTGGCGTGAGGCAGGTGACAGGCTACCATCCATCTCTGTGCGTCTCTCTCTCTTCTTCCCTCCTCCCCCTCTCGCCAAGCAAGGGATAATAATAATAATACTACCTTTGGGGTTCCCTTCCAACTGGTTGAGTCTTATAACAATAATATTAATGTCCTTCAACATATTTAGTGGAACGTGGATTCAGTGTGGTAATCAATTTATTAACAAAAAAAAAGAAACCAATTGCAAAATAGTCAATTGCGATGATTTGGGATGACTGCTGACGAAAATAGAGCCTAGGATTACTAGATTGGTAGCAGCAGGCCAGGTTCATCCTTCTCATTAAGATGATTTTGAATGTTCTAACTTTTTTTGTACTACCTTTCTATTCTAAGTTCAATAAATAGTTTCATAATTCCAAACTTCAATGTTTCTAATTTACAACTTTCTTTATTATATTTTACGAAAAAGGTAGAAATATTGATACATATATATTTCTGTTTAATTGCTATTAAAAAAATGTAAATTAATTTCTAGGGGGGCGGTGAGTAATTTTTTTTCTGGAAAGGGGGTGGTAGGCCAAAAAAGTTTGGGAACCACTGGTTTAAAAGGGTGAAGCCAGTTCTGTGCACGATGCACGCCACCAGAAAAATCCATTGCACAGACTCGAAGGACACATCCAACTTTTAGTCATCAACGCGCTTGTAGAAAGCGTGAGATAAGTCCTTCCTGAATCTTCATTCGTGAAGAAAAGCCAAGAGAATATGTGCTGGTATGTGTATCTTCTTTTTTGTTCCCCAATTAGCATCTCATTTTTAGTTGTACTACCCTCGCTAGTGTTACAATGTCTTTATAGACACAAGAAACTAAAGTCTGTATTAGGATTGTATGACACCTAGTAAATTTGTTTTATAGGATCCAATATTGTTTGAGTCCACAGTGCTCTCTGGATACAGGTGAACTACAACTCCAAAACTCAAGGTCAATGCCCACCAAACTCTTATAGCATTTTCTCTTGGTTATGGGAGTTGTGTGTGGGAAGTTTATGTCTTTCTGCCATCCCTGCCAGGATATCTATGTTGTGTTCATCGAAACAGGCCCAGGTTTCACACTGAGTGTATAAATACATTTAAAAACATATTAACTATATGTATTACTGTGCTAGAGTGTCATTTTGTGTCATTTTGGTTGGTGGTGTGCCCCAGGATCTTGTAAATGTAAAAAATAGGGAGTTCTAAATATCAGTCAGCCAATCAATCCATATCTGGAAATGCAAGCTAAAATATACACTGCACGTTTTATGTTCTTGAACTATTACGTGGTCTTAATTTGCATCTCTTACTTTTAAGGTCTGATCCATACTTCAGATAACATTGTTTTCTTTATCTCACCGTAACAGAACTTGATTACATAATAGCTTACCTGAGATCGTTGAAAAAAAATCATTTTTTTAAAAAAACAACACTGGAGTAATTGGAAGGAAAATTAGCTTTACAATAATTGAGAGAAAAAATCGGTTTTACAATAAAACGACAATTGGGTCTAAAATTATGGCTGTGGAAGCAGATCGGTGCATTGCTCAGACAAGTGCTCTGACTACAGAAAAGGTTTGAGAGGAGAAGAGAAAAAGGAAATCTATTGATTGACCAGCTTCTACTTGTAGAACTTTATAATGTATTTATTTATTCATCCTTTGAATAGGTTTACTCCTGTGCGTGAAAATATTTTTGGACCACTGAAACAGTTCTAAAGAAAATTTCCCTTGGCAAAAAGTTTGTATAATGAAATACATCAGGAAAGAGATACTGTCTCTTCCTATGTTGCTTCTGTTGTCTCTCAGGACAGGACTGGAACAGCGTTGTCAATTTGTCACCTTAAACACTGATCTAATTTCCCGCCACAGTAACTACTTGACATATCTAATTGTATTTTTAATTTAAACATTTGATAGATGTTTTTAATTTGCTGTAAATTTCTGCATTTCCTATTTGACAGGACATATTGCATTCTACCATGAATGATAATATTTCACACTTCACTTGGGATATATACTACCGCATCACGATTCTGCAATAATGGCTTCCAAAAATCTGACATGTAAGACAGTGTAGGATTTAGATCCCCTTGCTTCTGAAATCCATACCTTATTAATGTATCATCATCCACAATGACTAACCAAGGTGTTGCAGCAGGGCGATTTAAAAATCTTTCCAAAATGGCAAACGTCTTCCCACAATGACCTAAATAGGGAGTTAAAAAAATGAGTAAAATAAAATAAACAGTTATAAAATTAAAACAACAGTCAAACGTTGTTCTAGTTCAGGGGTGCTCACACTTTTTCAGCATGCGAGCTACTTATAAAACAAGCAAGTCAAAATGATCTACCTACCCACTACTCAGAGAGCCATAAAAGCAAAATATTTGGAAATGTATTTCAGTGAGACTAAATTCAACTAAATGTGAGTATAATAAGCCCCTGCATTTATTCATAATAATAATGATGATGATAATATTCATTCAGACTCTGCTAATAATAATAATAATATTAATGACAACAATAGGTTGTAGAAGGAGACCTCCAAGGGCCATTCAGCCCAACCTTCTTCTGCACCTGGGCGGCGTCGGGAGCCTGAGGGGCGGGATTGAGCCTTCCTCCCGCCCTGCCTGCGATCTACCAGGACACCCTATGCGATCTACCTAATGAGCACCCCTGTTCTAGTTCATGGAATGAGCAAAATGTGTCCTGGACGCTGCAAATGTCTCCCCGCTCTCTCTGGCCACTTTTGGTGGTCCTGGGTGGGTCACATTCCTTCTGAAAACCTTTTTTTGGCTGTAAATCCCCTAAAAGTACTTTGGAGGGTGTGGAGGGCACTTTCAATATGTTTAGTGTATCCCTGGATCAAACAACTATTCAAATTCTATTTTTAATATTGTTTAATTCTATTTAATGTTTAACTTCTGGATGGTTTTAATTGTACACAGTAGGGTTTTTTTTAAAAAAAATAAACAATTGTATAGTTTTTAAAGTTGTGAACTGATCTGAGTCTCACTCATGAGAAAAAAGAAGGGCGAAAACAGCAAAAACATCAATAGTTTCTAAAAAGAGAAATTCCCCCAAATGCCCTGTACAGGGTCATTTCCACAAGAGCTTGGACTTCCTCTGGTTTCAAAAATGGCCTCTCCCGGGTTTACAATAGTTCAGGAAGGCCCCAAAATGTTGAAAATACCCAATTTTCCTCAAGGAAGTATTTTAAATTGTTTTTTGTGGGCGTGGGAGCAACAAAGGGGGGAGATCCTCTAAGATCTCTCGGGGGTGGGGGTGTTGTATGGCGCCCTACAATTGTCTAGCATTTTAGTTCCTAGGACCTGAAATAATCTTGGGTCCCATCTACACTGAGCACTTAGGTAGAAGTAGAGGTGGATCAGCCCCATGGTGCCCATATACTACACAGAGCTGACCTTAATATGGTCTTGATCTGTGGTAGTCAAAGTTACGGACGTAGGGCTTGTGTGAACAGTTAGGCCACTTCTGAAATAGAAGTGACCATCACTGTCCCCTTTGCCCTACTGTGTTTCCCTGATTCAGGCGGCCACCTGGGGACACTGAATGGCAGTTCTCTTCCTCTCATTCTCTATGCCAGTCTTTCTCAACCAGTGTGCCGTGGCACACTAGTGTGCCGTGACGGACCTCCTGCTGTGCCGCGAGAAAAGCTCTCTGCCCCCCTTCCTCCCCCCCCTTCCTGCCAAACTCCTGCTGCTTGGGGGAGGAGGAAGGGCCAGGCAGTGGCGAAGAAAAAGAAGGGACCAGGGCGCCGCCTCCTTCGGCTGTTTCCCCAGTCAGCCTCCAATCCGCCATGACTCCCACCATAACTCTCGCCGCTCGCCCACTGAAGCCCGTCCACCGCTCATGCTCCTCCTCTGTAGGAGAGCTGAAGCTGGGGGGAGCGGGCGGGGCATGGCGCGGCCTGTAGGTGAGCTGAAGCTGGGGAGGGGCGGGGCATGGCGGGCCTGGCTCTGCCCCTCCCGGCTCGGCACTCCCAGCAGCTGCTCAGCCTTGAGGACAGTGCCAAGCCAGCATTGTGCTGGCTCTGGCACCGCTGGCTTGGCACTGCCCCTCAAGGCTGGAGCAGCTGCTGGGAGAGGTGAAGCCAGGGTAGGGCGGGGCATGGTGCAGCCTGGCTCCGCCCCCTCCCCGGCTTCGGCACTCCAAGCTGCTCCCAGCTGGCCACCAACCCCAGCCGTTCTTTACTGTGTTAGAGTGTCATTTTGTGTCATTTTGGTTGGTGGTGTGCCCCTGGATTTTTTTTATGTTAAAAGTGTGCCGCGGCTTAAAAAAGGTTGGGAAACACTGCTCTATGCCATGATGTTGGCCAGGACAACAGGGTGCATTGGGAACAAAGGGGAAGAGGACCCATGTTGCAGCTGGAGACCATTGTGACATGAAGTGGGCCACTCTTTGTCACTAAACTGCATTCAACACTGCTGAGCAGAAGAGGCATCCTCCTGCCTCTGTAGCAGCTGGGGAGTCCAGATCCTACCCAGGACCGATCCAGCTCCTATCATACCCACATTGGCCCCCGTATATGAGTCAGTGCAGATCCGCCCTTGGCTTGCACATGGCTTCTGTTAGGCATGGTCTCTAATCCTCACTATATGTACAGATCCATATGACTTTGAGCAACAAGTAGTTGATATTTATGAATAGGAGGTCTTCAGGCAAAATAATCTGTCAGATAGGTACAGTTTTCAATACTACATTTCACTAAAATCACTGTGATACAGATTTAAATTCCCTGTAACTTTTATAGGAGTTATTTTGTAGATTCAGAAATACAGTTGACCCTTGGTATCTGCTGGGGTTTAGTTCCAGAATCCTTCAGGGATACTTAAATCCATAATCCATTGTATACTATGACATAGGAAAAGTCTGTTCCTTATTTAACATGGCAAAATCAAAGTTTGTTTTTTCAAGCTGTAGATGGATGACTCCGCTGATTCAGAATATGTGGATACAGAAGGACAAATGTATGGTTTCGTAATGGACAACAACTGTGATGAAAACAATCTTTTGTGGATTATATTGTTAAAGCAATTATTATTTTTTTATTATTTCCAACATTTCTACCCCACTCTTCTCTACCCCCAAGGGGGTACTCAGAGCAGCCTAACAAAAGGCACAATTCGATGCCAACATAAGAAAATACAAAACCAAAAACATACAGCATTAAAATACAATTAACATTAATACATCATACACATTATTTTAAGTTAAGACAGTATTTCGTCCATAACAGGAGCATTGAGACATATCCATCAACTCGTCATTACACATCCAGTCCAAAGTGCTGCATTGTGCTAATGTGCAAACGCCTGGTCCCACAGCCAAGATTTCACTTTTTTCCTGAATGCCAGGAGGGATGGGGTTGATTGTATGTCGCTTGGAAGCGCGCTCCACAGACGGGGAGCCACCACCGAGAAGGCCCTCTCTCTTGTCCCCACCAACCACATTTGAGAAGTTGGCGGG
This sequence comes from Anolis apletophallus, assembly GCA_030556195.1. NCBI lineage: Eukaryota > Metazoa > Chordata > Lepidosauria > Squamata > Anolidae > Anolis > Anolis apletophallus. Next base: position 196,249,911 of record JARBWK010000004.1, on the reverse strand, counting down.
AGCGAGAGCAGGGCCTCCCCAGATGATCTTAAATTACGAGGTGGGACGTAGAGGCTGATACGTTCGGACAAGTAAGCTGGGCCAGCACCGTATAGAGCTTTAAAGGTCAAAATGAGCTTGGAATTGGACAGGCAGCCAGTGGAGCTGACACAACAGAGGGGTGATATACTCCCTGTATGTAGCTCCAGTTAGTAATCTGCCACCCATTGGACTAGTTGTAATTTCTGAACTGTCTTCAAAGCCAGCCCCATGTAGAGTGCGTTGCAGTAATCTATTCGGGATGTGACCAGAGCGTGGACGACCGTAGCCAGATCAGACTTCCCAAGGTACGAGCCTTAACTGTGCAAAAGCTCCCCTGGCCACCGCCGAGACTTGGGGTTCCAGGCTCAGCGATGAATCCAGGATCACTCCCAAGCTGCGAACCTGCATCTTCAGGGGGAGTGTAACCCCATCCAACACAGGCTATAACCCTATGCCCTGCTCGGCCTTTCAACTGACCAGGAGGACCTCTGTCTTGTCTGGATTAAGTTTCAATTTGCTAGCCCTCATCCAGTCCGACACAGTAGCCAAGCACCGGTTCAAGGTCTGGACAGCCTCCTTGGTGACAGGTGGGAAGGAGTGACAGATCTGGACGTCATCTGCGTACAGATAACACCATACTCCAAAACTCCGAATGATCTCTCCCAGCGGCTTCATGTAGATGTTAAATAACATCGGGGACAGTACTAAACCCTGAGGGACTCCACACGACAACGGTTGCGGAGCCGAAAAGATGTCACCCAGTAACACCTTCTGGGCAAACCTTCCAGGAAGGATTGGAGCCACTGCAGAGCAGTACCCCCAAGCCCCATATCTGCAAGGCGACCCAGAAGGATACCGTGGTTAACGGTATCGAAAGCCGCTGAGAGGTCCAGCAGAACCAACAGGGAAACACTCCCCCTGTCGAGTTCCCGGCGTAGATCATCTACCAAGGCTGTTTCAGTACCATGCCCCGGCCTAAAGCCAGACTGTGCCCGATCAAGATAATCAGTGGGGAATTAGGGGAAAAAAGAAAAGGGCCTGAGGCTGCTAGGAATGGTGGGAGTTGGAGTCCAAAACACCTGGAAGGTCCAAGTTTGCCCATGCCAACTTTCGACAGAGACCTCTTCCTCCCTCTTCTCCTTCGCGCCCTTTCTTCCCCCTCCTGCCGAACACTTACTTTTTCTTCTACACTGCCGCTTCTGCCACCATTTTGATCCGAGGGGGCAGCATGAGCGTGTTCAGGAGGGGAGGGGGGAGGAAGATGTGACCCGTGCGGGCGCTACTGCGCAGACTCGCCCCAGAGCAAAGCGAGGCAAAGCAAGCAAAGCGAGGCTGGGAAGAAGGGAGCCCGAGTGGAGAAGAAAAAGTGTTCGGCAGGAGGGGGAAGAAAGCGTATTGGAGGTTCCAATTTCCCACGGCATACCTGATGATCGCTCACGGCACACTGGTTGGGAAACACTGAACTAGACGATTCTATAAATTCTGAATCCTGATTTTCCAGTGCTCTCAACTGAAGGAGAGAGCACCCAGAGAGGGCATCCTCTGGGTCAAGCTGGCTCTCTCAACTGCCCCAAGTAACAGAGTAATGCTATAATTTTATAACATTTCTTCTGGGAAGAGGTCCTATCAAACACGATGTTTCAAACCTGGGGAGGGAATTCTAGTGCATAGTTTCAAAAACAACTCATAAAACAATGAGCTGGATTCAGTCTTAGTTATAGAGTACATCCAACGAAACTCATGACTACTTTACATCCTATAATTTAAATAGCTATTTTCAATGTATTATTAAATCTATATCCAACCCAATATTCATAACTCAAGAGAGGGAGTTTTCAAAATGATATTGGGACATATTTTTCTCTAGAACAAAAAAATCCATTGCAAATGGAAAATAAGATTTACTCATTTTACAAAACATATTATGTAATAAAACATATAAAAATAGACAAACACAGGATCAGGCAATTTTAATTCAAAGTAAATGTTGTCAGTTTAAAGCTAATGAATATAATGCATAAAATTGCTTTTTTATAACTTTACTACGAGTATAAAATTCTGAGGTTAAATAGGTGATAGATATCGGTGGCTATTATTCCAGGACATATATCTAGTGCTTAATGCACCAATAACCTCAGGTGGAATTGGATGAGGTTCTTTGTTAGGGATATAAAAATTTATCATAATCTGATCTATCCTATAACTATGGTGGAGACAGAATATTTATATTAGTAAAATAGGTCTAAGCTAAAATTATGAATTGTTTGTTGTGGAATGTGGCGCAGCTGGCTGGGTGTCAGCTGCGTAAGATCTCTACTGACCAGAAGGTCATGAGTTCGAGGCCTGCCCAGGTCGGGATGAGCTCTCGACCAATTGTGTAGCTCGTTGTCGACCTTTGCAACCCGAAAGACAGTTGCATCTGTCAAGTACCTCTTTGTGGGAGGCTAAATTTAACTGATTCCTGGAATGTTAAATTGCCTCTATGTCTGTCTATATATGTTGTATGTCAATGGCACTGAATGTTTGCCTGTATATGTGCATTGTGATCCGCCCTGAGTCCCCTGCGGGGTGAGAAGGGCAGAATATAAATGACGTAAATAAATAAATAATTCATTTAGTTGCTTCTGACTCTTCGTGACCTTATGGACCAGCCCATGCCATAGCTCCCTGTCAGCCGTGATCCTCCACCAGTGTCTCTCCTTACTACTGCTACTGTGTCTAGTAGCTGCTTGGTGCATTTAGTCTGGTTCCTCAGCAAAGGCCTGTCTCACATTGGAGACCATACCAGCAGAACTCCTTCCATCAGCTGCACATTGTCACACCATTACATAAAACCAGTATAGTAATCAAGGATAATATTAACTGTATTTAATATACCACATATTATATAGTATTAATTACATACTCACCTCTTTCAGTATTTGGCACTCCTAAATCAACAGTGGGTATTGAACTCTCCGCAAAATCACTGTAATATTCAATAAGAGTGGCCTCTCCTTCCCAGGTCTGTTTTACAATAGGTACTAAAAAGTAAACAAGCACATTAAGATATAGACAGAGCAGTACGTATTCAAATACTTTAAAAATTGACATAATGGCCAGCTTAGATAACAGACCTTTCATCCTATTAAACACATTTTCATTTGCTGACTAACCACAGCAGCCTAAACTGGAAACACGTAAATTATTCAGCAGTAACAGGGCACACATTGCATGAAATAAAAGCCAAATAACCTAGGCAGTTTCCAAAGGCAGAATGCAGAGGAGAAAGGAAGCAGCAGCACAGAGTGTGTGGGCATAATTCTTTGTTTTTATCTTGGCTTCTTTTGAGGTATGTTCGATTTTTCTTGTAATTGCCTTGGGAAAGCGAATCAACAGACATTTAAACTTTGTGGGAGCAGAAATCAACTTGGTTGCTGTGAGTTTCTCTCTTGACTGCTTCTGGAACATGGCCATACAGTCAGGCCTGGATTAACACTTTTTTGTGTCCTAGGCCACATTTTGGAATTACGCCCCCACACACACACACCACTCAGACCCACACTTGGCTGGCTTTCGCCATGGTGCCTCCGGAGCAGAAGAGAAAGGCGAGTAGGCACCATCTCGCCACCTCCAAGGTCCCATGCATTCCCACCAGCTGGAAAGCTCCGCTGTGCTCTGAAGGTATCCTCGGGAGTCAGGAGGCTTGGGGAGAGCGCAGCGGGTGCAAACTCGCTCCAAAGGCGCGCACGAGAGAGAGCTCGCACGCATGAGAGAGAGAGCGAGAGCAAGAGAGAGAGCAAGAGAGAGAGAGCGCGTGAGAGAGAAAGAGAGCGAGAGCGAGAGCAAGAGAGAGCACGTAAGAAAGAGAGCGCGCGCGCGAGACGAGCAGAGACTTTGCTGGGAGAAGGAGCGAGGAGGTGCATGAGAAAGGGGGAAAGAGGGGCGCGGACCAGGTTTTTTTTGGTCCGTGATCTGCGCCCCCCCGGCTTACGCCCCTAGGCCATGGCCTTGTTGGCCTTATGGGGAATCCGGGCATGCATCCAGTCCGGAAAACTCACAGCAAACCAGGGATTCCGGTCATGAAAGCCTTCGACAACACTTTGATCAACTTCCATGCAAATCAACATCACAGTTGGAGAAGGTCAGAAGTTAGATAAATGGAAGTTACACAGCCAAGCCAGAATAAGTTGCTATAACATGTATGGCTTTTACAGGATCCAACATCCACTCTTTGCTTTGTCTCCCATGGTATCTAGGAATATGGAATTCAGTGAATGGTGCAAATGCATCACAGGTTTCCTTGTTCCCCTTCAATGGTTGCTTGCTATCCATGGAAAGTGGAAAGACCTAAAAAGACAATTATCATATCGCACCCTTTGTACTGCAAGCCATCAGTGGGGAAAACGGGGAGAGAGACAGGGCTGATTTTGCTTTGTATTAAAACACAAGGCAGCTTTGTGTTGTATATGCCTAGATTAGCCAGAGGCAACGGGAATGACCTAGTTATTTTCTTTTCTATCCAATGGGCAAATCACTCTGGGAGCAAGAAGAAAGATAAAACTAAAGATACTATTTTAGTTATAGCAATATTAGCTTTGGTTATAGGGAACTTTTCAAGAATTTGTCTTTGCTTCACATGCCCCCAAGCTCAAGACTTAAAACACCTAAACCCATATGCCATATTCAACTACAGAAAAACCACAAGAAAGTACATTTAACGTAAGATAGCAGCGAAGCACAAGTCACTTGTTTATGTAAATGAAGAGTCCCTGTGGTTTGTCATGTGATAATTATCCTATCACAACATATTTTATATTTATATCCTGCCCTATTTCTCTGAGGGGACACAAGGTGGTTTACAACAAATATCGGCAAACATTCAATGCCATAAAGAAACTGAACAAGGACAAAATAATCACCCCACCCAACCGTACCCGATAATTTCCATCTGTGCCTAGAGGCTGTGACTGGATGGCTACGGGCCAGCCAGTTGAGGGTGAACCCATCGAAGACGGAGATCCTTTGGCTGGGGTGCCCTGGTGGGGGAGAATGCCAGCTACCTACCCTGGACGGCGAAGTGTTACGCTCGTCATCCTTAGTTAAAAATCTGGGTGTCCAATTGGACCCACTGCTGACAGTGGAGGCCCAGGTCTCTGCTGTGAGCAGATCCGCATTTTTTCATCTTCGGCAGGCACCTTACCTATCCAGGAGCGACCTAGCCACGGTGATCCAGGCGACGGTCATCTCGAGATTAGACTACTGTAACGCCCTCTAGATTGGCCTTATTTTGACAGTGATCTGGAAACTCAAGCTGGTGCAGAATGCTGCAGCCCGACTGCTCGCTAGAGTTCCAGCGAGATGTCATATTACACCAATCTAACTGCACTGGCTGCCAATAGAGTACCGGATTGCTTTCAAAGTGCTGGTTCTAACCTTTAAGGCAGTATTTTTCAACCTTTTTTGAGCCGCGGCACATTTTTTACATTTACAAATCCTGGGGCACACCACCAACCAAAATGACAGAAAATGACACTCTAACACAGTAATACATATAGTTACTATGTTTTTAAATGTATTTATACACTCAGTGTGAAACCTGGGCCTGTTTCGATAGATATCCTGGCAGGAATGGCAGAAAGGCACACACGAAGGTCTTGCTCAACAGCTATCAGTCATGGGAAAACTTCGGCCCTCTGGGTGCTTTGGACTTCAATTCCCACCATTCCTAACAGCCTGAGGCCCTTTCCTGCTTAAGTGGCTGAGGGGGAAAAAGGAAAAGGGCCTGAGGCTGCTAGGAATGGTGGGAGTTGGAGTCCAAAACACCTGGAGGGTCCAAGTTTGCCCATGCCAGCTTTCGATTCCATCGCCACATCTATCTTCAGCCTCTGGCAGTTTGAATATATGTGATTATCTACGTGGTTTTCTACCTTGTCGCTATGATTATGGTGCTGCTTCTTTAAATTGTCTGCAAACTGACTGTGTTACTGTGTGGATCCCGGAACTGACATTGGATAACATCGTGAGGACACACTTTGTTTTTTTGCACTCACTTCCGTGATTTCATCAAAGATCGCGAGTTTTCCGTAGAAGAGCGCTTCGTGAACTCGCTACTTCCTGGTTCGCAACTCCTCCGGTCTCTTTGACGGCCACGCCAAACTACCTTATGTAAGACTTTTTTTTTTGAAATATATTTATTAGGGTTTTTCCATAAACAGTAAAAGTGGGGGAACAATTTCAGGTAAAGGACAGTAGGAAAGATAGAGAAAGGAGAGGCTGAGAATGGTGATGGGGAGGGGGTAGAGGGGGGCATCGGGGTGGGAAGGGGGGGGGGGGGTAACAGGGGATGGGGGGTAGAAAGGGGTAAGGGTTAGGGGCGGTGAAGGAGGTTGTTTGGTCCGGGATCTGGGAAGGATAGTAATGGGCAAGGGTGATGAGAAAAGATAGAGATAGGGGTAACTTGTTTTCTTCTAAGTTCCTTGTTCATGGGTGCTTCTTGTTTTTCTCGTACAGTCTCTCTCCTTGTTAAGCTGGACATTTCGTTTTTACAAGTCTTCTTTTTAGGCTCTTTTTCCTTCTTTTTCCAGAGACGGGTCTTCATAACCCTCTTGGTATAAAAGCACTCTGTTGTTTTTAGTTTTTGTCCTTTAAAAAAAACAAACTCTTTTCCCTTAGCCTACAAAATCTTTCCAGTGTTTGGTGTCCATTGTCCGTTCCTTGTCTTTTAGTGTAGCTGGATCTGTACCTTTTCGTTTTCCTCGGTTTCCTTTCTAACCATTCTCTTTAGGAGATTCGAGGCCTTTTATATCCATCCCCAGGATGCCACATCTCGTAGGCCTAAAATACGCCTCTAGAGAAACAAAGGGTGGTAATAAACGGACATTTCTCTGGGTGGAAAGAGGTGAGAAGTGGCGTACCCCAAGGTTCAGTTTTGGGTCCGTTACTTTTTAATTTATTCATTAATGATCTGGATGTAGGAGTGAATTCTGAGGTAGCAAAGTTTGCAGACGACACTAAATTGTTCAGGGTAGTTAAAAATGAAACTGATTGTAAAGAGCTCCAGAAAGATCTCTCGAAATTGAGTGAATGGGCAACAAAGTGGCAAATGCATTTTAACCTAAACAAGTGTAAAGTCATGCACATCGGGGCAAAGAACCCCAACTACACCTACCAATTGATGGGGTCAAAGCTTTCCGAGACAAACCAGGAAAGGGATCTTGGGGTCTTGGTGGACAGCTCAATGAAGATGTCAACCCAGTGCGCAGCAGCAGTGAAAAAAAGCAAATTCTATGCTAGGCATGATCAGAAAGGGAATCGAAAATAGGTCAGCAAATGTTGTATTACCTCTCTACAAATCGATGGTAAGGCCACATTTGGAGTATTGTGTACAATTCTGGTCTCCGCACCTTAAGAAGGATATAACGGAACTGGAAAAGGTACAGAAAAGGGCAACAAGAATGATCCAAGGGATGGAGCGGCTCCCTTATGAAACCAGGTTGCAACGCCTTGGTCTTTTCAGCCTTGAAAGATGGCGTTTAAGAGGTGACTTGATCGAAGTGTATAAAATCATGCATGGGATAGAAAAGGTGAATAAAGAAAAACTGTTTTCTTTGTCACAAAACACTAGGACTAGAGGGCACTCCTGAAGCTCCAAGGTAGGAAAATTAGGACTAATAAAAGGAAATATTTCTTCACCCAGAGGGTCATTGGGTTATGGAACTCATTTCCAGAAGAGGTTGTGACAGCTGTCAGCCTGAACAACTTCAAGGCAGGATTAGACAGATTCATGGATACCAAGTGTATCGGTAGTTACTGAAAAGGACATTCAAGTGCCACCTCGGAGTTGGTTGAGGAAGGCAGGATTTCCCGGGTACTGGTTGTGGGGGTCGGGGAGCAGGTCAGGGTTTTGCCCTCCCTTCTGCTCGAGATCCCCGTGTACAACTGGTGGGCCACTGTGTGATACAGAATGCTGGACTAGATGGGCTGAGGTCTGATTCAGCATGGCTCTTCTTATGTTCTTATGTGAGTAGGGGCAATTTTTCTTTAGGTTTTTCTTTCTTCCTTGCTGGGTTGTTCTCCTCCAGCTTCTCTTCCTATTGGGCTGCGTCCCAGTCTTTTTGTTTTCGTTCTTATCTGTATCCAGGATGGGGCTTTTGGGTGTTGCTGCGGCCTCTTGGTTTTTCCCATCTTCTCTTTTTTGGGGGGCAGAGGTTTTAGGGCCCTTCGAAGCCGTTCTTGAAACTTCCAGTGAAACTTCCTCCCTATTTTTGAAGTGAGGTCCTCTTTCTTCTGGTATTTCTTGCGGTTTTGTATTCTCCTTCCCTCTCTTCTCTCTGCATTCATGTATTGTTGCGTTTTCCCCCTTGACCTGGGGTGCGTCTTTTCCATCATCATAGAGGGTCAGCAGCTCTGGCATTGTGGGGAGCGCCTCTTCGGTTGGTTCTGTTCTTGCACGTTGGGAGTGCTCCCGGATCGTTCCCATTTACTTTTCTTGCCGAGACATTATGGCCTCCATCTTCCGTAGGCATCCGTCTTGAGCTTCCCTTATTTTTCGTAGTTCTGCAAGGATGTCCCTCAAAGTTATTCCTTCCTCCTCTGGTCCCTCTTCTTGCATTATCCTCCGCTCTTTTGCTCTTGAGGTCCGTTCATGCAGTGCCGACATAGTTCTATTGTCAGTTGTGCTATTCCCTGTTTTACTGTTGGAAAAATGTCCTTTTCCCTCTCCCAAGATGGCGCTCCCGCCAAAAAGCTCTTCTTCTTCCCTGCTCCTAGGACTGTGAGAGCTCATCCGCCATTTTGGCGCCCTTTAGCTCTTTTCCTCCCGTTCCCTCTGCCTTTGCCAGGGATGGTTGGCTCCCCCTCTGTGCGGCCTGCTTGTTGGACCTTTGTGTCTCTTTTGTTGGGGGCCCGATCCCCTGAGTGTGGGGGCTTCCGTGGGGCTGTTGGGATCCCCGCTGCTCGTCCACGCTCCTCCCCTCTGTCTCCAATGGCGCCTCCCCGATGCCGCACGGGCCGCTGTTCCCCATACTCACGGCCTCCTTCCGTTTCGTCTCTTCTTCACCTCCTGCCCTCTGCTTAAGGTGGGGGGGGGAGGGGAGGGGAGGCCGGGCTGGGCTGGCAGTAAGTGCGGGTCGCCACCCGCTTCCCGGCTCGCTCGCCGCAATGGCGGTGGTCCGGGCCCGCTCGACCTCTCCCTCTTGAGGAGGGGGAGATCCTTGGGGCCGCCGGACCCCGTCCGCCGACTTCGCGCTCTCTTCAGACGCTTCTGTCCGCGAGGAGGGGGGCGCAAATCGCCCTCCAGCCAGGAAAGCAGGTGACACTCCAGGGAGCCCTAGAGTGCCCGTCCTGCCGCCATCTTCGCCCGACCACTCTCCCCTTATGTAAGACTTTTGATTTTCTACAGCAGGATTGGGTACTTTGAATGTGTTTTTTTGCATATGATTATGTATGATTAATTGTATATTTTGTACTATGACGTAGCGGCACTCCTTTAATAAGTAAGGGTATTGGAGGTTCCAATTTCCCACGGCCCACCTGATGATCGCTCACGGCACACTAGTGTGCCCCAGCACACTGGTTGGGAAACACTGCTTTAAGGCCTTGTATGGTCTAGGGCCTGTATACTTGAGGGCCCGCCTCTCCCCATATGTTCCCCAGAGATCACTTCGGCCGGAAGAACAAAATCTCCTCAACGTCCCTTCTGTCCGGACATACCATCTGTCATCCACCAGACAAAGAGCCTTCTCGGTGATGGCACCGACACTTTGGAATGCTTTGCCTGACGAAGTTCGAGGAATTAGAGAGCTGTCCTCTTTTCAAAGGGCGTGTAAAACGGCCCTCTTTCGACAAGCATTCCATCAAGTGATCTTTTGTAATATCTCCTACTGCTTAAATTTTAATCCTTTCGAGGTGGCTGATTCTGCGGACGTCTGTTTTATATTGTGTTGTTTTATACTATGTAAACCACCCCGAGCCTGTGGGAAGGAGTGGTATAGAAATTGAAATAATAAATAAATAAATAAATAATATACCAACTTAGGTATTTTGAGGGATTATTGTTTCTGTAAAAATGCTCGTAAAAATGTGTCATTACATTACACAGAGATCAAAATGAGTTTTTTTAAAAAAATGTTTACAGTGCACTCATTGCAAAAGGGATATTTATATTAACTCTACTGATTCTAACCTGGTGCTAAGTTTGTGCCAGATTATTACATCCCTAAAAGGATGCAGAGGGGAAAAAAACACGATTTCACTACTACTTCATATTATTTATTAACAGTGTTTATATACCGCCTTTCTCACCCCTGGGGGGACTCAAAGCGGTTCATATCCCTATTTTGATTTTGGAAGAGAGGGAAACAATTGCATGTATTTTGGAAAACCCAATTTCTCACTCACCCCATCCACTGAAAGGAAAGAAATCAGGTTAAAAATTAATATAAAAACAGGATAAGGGGACTAAACCAACTAACAGAAAATCACTGTCCATTTTGTAGATTACGTATATACATCTCCCCAGGGTCTAAATCTGTCTCCTTATCTCCATATAATTTGTTGCATTGTCCAAATCTGTCCCCTTATCTCCATTTAATTTGCTCTCCCAGGAGGAAGAAAAGATAGGAAACACCAGGATGTTAATTGTTATGGTGCCAGAAGGGAGAAGGCAAAACTCAACTCCACTCCTCCTTCCTTCAGTTTCATCAATGCTCAGTATAAGGAGAAGACCCTAATAATCTCATCACACCAGAGCATGTGTCTATTTTAAATCCGGTTTCTGCCACCTGCAGAATTCTGGGGTTTGTAGTTTAGTGTGGCTCAGGACCTGTCTGACCGAGCAGTTTAAAGGCCCCTACCCTCAACTACAGGCCCCAGAATTTTAAAGGAGGCAGAAACTGAATTTAAAGCGGATCTACAGTATGCTCTAGTGCAATGGTTCTTAACCTCTGGGCCCCGGACCACCACTGGGTCGGGAGGATGAAAATCTGGTCCGCGAGACTCCCTCCTCTTTATTTATTTTATTTCCACTCCTTCCCTATCGCTGACCATGGCATGTGTTCTGTATCAGAAACTAGAGCTGATGTGGTCTATCCAATGCAATTTTCTGAATCAGTAACCCAGAAGCTTAAGCTGGTGCAGAACGCTGCAGCTTGGCTGTTGGCAGGCTTACCATCTTGTTGCCACATTACGCCCGTTCTGCGTGAACTGCACTGGCTTCCAATCGAGCACCGGATCACCTTCAAAGTGCTGGTTTTAACCTTTAAGGCCTTGAATGGTCTGGGGCCAGTGTACCTAAGGGACCGCCTCTCCCTTTATTGTCCTGTAAGACCACTGCGATCAGAGTCCCTGAACTTTCTTGTGGTGCCAAGCTGTAAAACCCTTCACCTGACCTCAACGCAGAGGAGAGCCTTCAGTGTCATCGCTCCAGTACTTTGGAACGATCTTCCTCCCGCAATTCGCGCGTTGTCTGACTTACTAGCCTTCCGGAAGGCTTGTAAGACCTTTCTGTTTGTACAGGAATTCGGTCAGTAAATAACCCCAGGCCTTTACTATGTAGCCGTAGGCCATGGGAGTAATTTCTGGTGCCCATGCACTATTGTATAATTTTAATTGTATAGTTTTAATCTTGTGTTTTTATCTGTATTATATGGTCTTTTTAACACTTGTAAGTTGCCCCGAGCCTGATGGGAGTGGCAACGAATAAATCGAAATAAATAAATATTGGAGAGTGGTCCTTGGTTAAAGTGGTCCCTGCCCAAAAAAGGGTTGGAAGCCACTGTGTGTGATGAGGTAGTTAATGTGGAATACAAACTAGGCTACATTTTGGTACTATTAACACACAAGAGTAAAGCTGTAAGTTCCTACAACTAACAGAATACACTGGAGAGCAAAAACGTATATATATAAAAGTCTAAACAGACTGAATGATAAACAGAAGTATCTGTAATTCAATTCATATACTTTGCATAATATAAATTCATATAAGCATTTATAAGATACAAATGTGCAGGGTACTTAGCAACTCACGGAAGAGTCGTATACAATCATATTCACCGCAAAAGGAAAATATATTCTGACTTACAGAGTCTGTGTTAAAGTCCGGAATATCCAGGAGAACCTAACGCTAAAGTCCGCAATATCGAGGCTTGAAAAGGAGTTTTTGAAAGAATGTATTCAGAGTTTGTGGTTTGTTTTGATTAGCGACGATATAGCAAAAACCATTTGAAGATATCCAGGATGGGTGGAATAATCCGGAATCAACCAATGGATGAAAGTGTGTGGTTTTGCAGTTGGCGTCACGGAAGCCCCGAAAATTCGTTAGAGTATATATAGATGTAAGGGCTATTAGCGGGATCGCCACAATACCATTTGCAATCCACTGGGTTGTTCAAATTGCAGAGGGATATCCAACTCGATGTTAGGGATGATGGTGTATATATTCCAATTGGCAGCCTAGATATCCAGGATGGGTGGAATAATCCGGAATACACCAATGGATGAAAGTGTGTGGTTTCGCGGTTGGTGTCCCGGAAGCCTCTAAGATAGATTTGTTGGAGTATATATAGATGTAAATATAGATGTATATATAGATGTATTTTGGCGATCCTGCTGATAGCCCTTACATCTATATATACTCCAACAAATCTATCTTTGGGGCTTCCATAGAATTAATGCAGTTTGACACCACTTTAACTATTAAAGCTCAATAATATGGAACCCTGGGAATTCTAGTTTGGTGAGGCATCCACAGTCTTTGGAAGAAAAGGGAAAATATCATATAAAACGACAAGTCCCATTATTCCATAGGATTGAGCCATGACACTTAAAACTTGTGGCAAACTGCCTGAATTTTGTGGCAAACTTGTGGCAAACTGCCTGAATAAATGGCCCTATCATTATTTTGTGTATAGTATACATTTGCATGTGAATGTATGTGCCTAACACACACACACACACATTAAGGTCTTTGAGAAATATTTCAATCAGCAAACAGTTTTCACTCAAATATTTGTGTACATAGGCAAGAACAGTAAAAAGGCAAATAGTCCACTAAGCAAGTCTGCCATAAATGTTTAGTTTATACACTGGTATCCTCCTCAAATACAAATTCAGATCTAGAGGTTTTTTTCTGGCAAGATTGCAGGCAACAGAACAGAGTGACATCAGGTCAGCCCCTTCTTAAGGTGCAAAAAGGCAGCACTTAATACTGTTCACATTACTGCTGAAATTCTGTTTCCGTTGGGTCTGTTGAATCAGATGTGAACAAAGAAGAAAAAGCTGTATCATCTGAAGTCCTGATGCAAATAAACCAGAAGATACCTCTAATATCCATCTGCTTAAAGACTTATGATAGCATAACTATGGTACACCCGCAACCTCACTCACAGCCTTGATCGTGGCGATCCTGAAATCAGCTACTGCTATTCTATCACCTTACTGGGCATTTGCATATTCTAATACACTTGGGTCAAATGTACCAACTAGAAAATGATATCCTGAATGAGAATTAGTTTTGGGACAGACATGGTCTTTTCAGGGCGATTCACAAACGATGAATGTTATGGGGATTCAAGCAGGAACTTCTTGAGCATATCCTGTCTATAGGAAGATTCCTTGAACAAACTCCTTAGGTGCCCATTTTCTCTCAGCCACTAGATGCAATATGGTGTTGTAAATAATTGATGTGTTCTCTTTTATACGCTAGGAGTTGGAGAAGGATAAGAGGATAAAAAAGATAAAGAGAAGTTAAGGAAGTGGAAAATTGAGAAGACGTGGTCTAACTGGTTGCCTGGTTACCTTATTGTTAAAGCTGTGCCTATTAAAACTCTATCTTGACATGCTTTTTGACATGCCCAGTGTCTTGACATAATCTATAGGAGAAATGTTGATTTAGCTGAACCAGCACCGTTGAAGCATGTTACTGCCTTTTTGTTTGCATACAGATATGAACCCAGCTCTTTGCTATGATCAGATTCAGCTGCAGCTTAGGTACAGTTAGGAAAGTGATTTCCAGGTTTTGGTCCTCCAGTTGTTTTGGACTTCAACTCCCAGAAATCCCAGCTAGCTTGTTAGGAATTGCGAGAGCTGAAGTTCCAAATACCTGTAGGACCAAAGGTAGAGAACCACTGAGGTAGGGAGACAAGACTCATAGTAGGTTCGTGGATTGTTTCAAGTTAGTGCTACTCATTGCACTCAGGTAGGACAGGCAATTCGATCTTGCCTGCTTTGCTGAGAAGTTAGTTCCCTAGGTCAGTGATTTTCAACCTTTTTTGAGCCGCGGCACATTTTTTACATTTACAAAATCCAGGGGCACACCACCGACCAAAATGACACAAAATGACACTGTCATTTTACTGTCACCCTCCCTCCTCATGACGCCACTGCTTCCACCAACCCCCCCCCCCAGAGGCCCACATGCAGGAGGCCTGTCTCCGTCCCGTGGGGGAGGGCTGCGCTGAGAGGCCGAAGCGCATGTGGGCTCGGCTGAGCAGGACGAATGGGAATTGAGCACACGGGGTGGCTCCGAGCCTCGGAACAAACTGCGGCGGAGGCTCACAGCCGTCGTTACCCCCAGCTCTTTTTCCCACAGGGGTTCAGCCCCCCCAGGAGTGCCCCCCCACACACACGTCCCTTCGGCTTGCTGTCGCCTTGGGGCCAGATCGGGAAGGAACCAAGCTGGGCTGTGGAGCTGCACATTCCGGCCTCTGCTCTGCTCTGCTCTGCAGCAAACCCGAAGCCCAGCCAGGAGAGGCCAGGAGATGAGGGGTTGCTCCCCTTCCCGGGCGTGGAGGGGCCAGAGAGCAGAAAGCCTCACCTCGAGCCTCTGAGAGTGGGGTCGGACGGGGGCAGCTCCCGCAGACTTCTCCTCCCTCTCCTCCTCCTTGCTGCCGGGGGGGAGAAGGGCAGAAGAGCGCCCAGGAGCCAGGAAGCAGGAGGAGCCGCAGCCCAGCCAGGCAGCCCTTGGCGCGCAGAGGGAGGGAAGGAAGGAAGGGAAGGAGAGAGAGAAGAGGGAGGGAGGAAAGTTCTGGACGCCGAGGGCTCTCCCTGACTGCAGCCAAGCTGGCTGGCATTGTTGCTTTGACCGGGAAAGCCTCATTTCCGCTGCCTGAAGTTTCCTGCTAGGCTCTCTCTCTCTCTCTCTCTCTCTCCACTGTAATTTCCCACAGCACACCTGATGATCTCTCACGGCACACTAGTGTTCCGCGGCACACTGGTTGAAAATCACTGCCTAGGTGCATGTTAGTGACACCCATGGAAATATAGGCATCAGTATTCAATCTGTTGAGGGACGTACTACTATACTACATGTGCAAAGGAGATTTGGTGGGAAACAACATGGCAACAAAGGAAGTACTTTCAGTGAATCTGCTGAAAAGAGCCCAAGTCCAATTTGACTACCTGAATTGACTAGTTTTATCAGATATACCCCAGAGCTCCCTTTTAAAATGTCAAATTTGTCTTCTGTTCGGGGATGGAGAATATTGTCAGGATGACGATAGAGAAGGAAAGGAGGGCAGGTAGGAATAAGGTCCCCTTTCATTTCCAATCTAACAGTATAACTGTTGGGATAGTAGATGAACTCAAGATTTATACATCACCCATTCTACCATAGAGGAATCACACTGAGCTCTGCACAGTTAAACACAAACAATCTGACCTACGAGTATGGTGCAAGGGTGTAGGGTTGGAACTGGGTTAGTAAAACGTGCCATTGTTTACTTTGTGTTCATCCTTTGGATTTTCAGTTATTAGCTATCTGTGTAGGGTACTCAATGTCCTATTTGCACGTGAATGTTTTATGACTAAATGGAGGCTGAGAGATAACTCTGAGCTTTTAAATTCATTATCTACAGGATGTCTTATTCACAGGCCATGCTGGCAACACACAGAGGCAAGTACCATGCCTAGAGCAAGCAGCTGAGGAAAAACCCTTCCTCCATCCCATTGTTAACTGTTGTGTACTCCACATAGAGAGAAGAACAGGCATGGACAGCTCTATCATGCCTAAGCCAAGCAATTGACGAAAATCCCTTCTCCATCCCAACTACCACTGCTATGGCCTCAAAGGGACAGAACAGCAGCAACATCCACTGGACTGAATCCCCTCTTTCACTTCTATCGCCTTTTCCTTGTGTATCAGGGCCGGAGAGATAGCACAGCGGTAACAACAGCTGTGCTGGCAATCTGAAGGTTGCATGTTCAAATCCCCGGGCTGGGCTGGACACCCAGCTGTG
The DNA here is from genome assembly GCA_030556195.1 of Anolis apletophallus. NCBI lineage: Eukaryota > Metazoa > Chordata > Lepidosauria > Squamata > Anolidae > Anolis > Anolis apletophallus. The sequence goes on along the minus strand of JARBWK010000004.1, from coordinate 196,233,676 downwards.
AGCCCTGTCCACTGTTCATCCAACAGTTCGAAAACAGCTCAGCTGTGAATAGATAAATCTAGGAACCGCCAAGCGGGGAAGGATTTTTTCAAAGAAGGACTTACAATGCCTAAATAAACTAAGATCGGGTGTCGGAAGGTGGAATGCGGAAAACAGAGGCTCTCCGTCATGAGGATGAAGCAACAGCACCCTCTTGTGATGCACTGACGCAATCACACCCTGTGACGCACCCTGTGATGCAGCCTGAAGAAAAATCCTTCTAAAAATTGTACTTGTTACATGTTGTATGTTACATGTTGTATGTTGTATGCAATTGTATGTGGAACCAGCAGGGACTGTCTGCCGTATGTGTGATGTAATCCGCTCTGAGTCCCCTTCGGGGTGAGAAGAGCGGAATATAAATAGTGTATTATTATTATTATCATGTCTTTTTTACATTGTAAATCTGAGTTCAGGGGACTGTACTATCAACAACTGAACATTGGTCATCGAACAAGGTAACTAAAATGATGATAAAGTAAAGGTAAAGGTTTAACCTGACATTAAGTTTAGCTGTGTCTGACTTTGGGGGGTGGGGGTGGTGCTCATCTCTATTTCTAAGCTGAAGAGTCAGCGTTGTCGGTGGACACCTCCAAAGTCATGTGGCCAGCATGACTGCATGGAGTGCCGTTACCTTCCTGCAGAAGCGGTACCTATTGATCTACTCACATTTGAATGTTTTCAAACTATTAGGTTGGCAGAAGCTGGGCCTAACAGTGGGAGCTCACCCCGCTCCACAGATTCGAACTGCCAACCTTTCGGTCAACAAGTTCAGCTAAAATGCTGATGCAGGTTTTTGCAGGAGTTGTGCACATGAAAAAACAGATTGGCTTGCAGTTAAATGTACATTTTTAGAGGCTGAATTGGATTTGGATAAGCAGCACTGTAGGCTACGTGAGGACAAATTGATGAATATGAAAGTAAAAGTGTCTGAGGCAAGCTCTAGAAATAAAATGACACTTAAACAATTTGAAAAGCCTGTTGGGCATTTGAATTTTGCCTGTCACAAGTTGAGCATTTCTGAAACATTTAGGAGATGCTAGATGAAAGTGAAAACCAGCATCGTTAGTCAAGAGATACTATGGGTACGAGGATAGGTTGTTAGTTTGGGAAACACTTTTCAGAACGCTTAATGGTGTATCATTTTCGAGAGTAAACAAACGGGTTGAAGCCAAGTTTCAAATTAATATAGACGCTGCAGGGACTTCTGGATTTGGTATATATTTCAGAGAGTATTGGTGTGCTAGTGATTGGCCAGAGGAATAGAAACGGTACAATTACCAACGACATCACATTCTATGAATTCTCTGTGAGAGTAATCATTGTGTTTTTCCATTAACATGTCTATCTCTACAATTCATTTTGCTACAAAAACATGGCATCTGTTCAGGTGAGTTACTCTTTGACATCCGAATAAGGGGGTCATGCAGCTGATATGGCCTTTCACCTTATAATAATGCTTACAATGTAATATCTTATTCCTAGTTAGACATATTATTGGTGTAAATCAGTGTTTCCCCACCAGTGTGCCGTGAGCGATCATCAGGTGTGCCGTGGGAAATTGGAACCTCCAATACCCTTTCTTCCCCTCCTGCCGAACACTTTTTCTTCTCCACTCGGGCTCCCTTCTTCTCAGACTCGCTCTGCTCGCTTTGCTCTGGGGAGAGTCTGCGCAGTAGCAGTCACGTCTCCCCCTCCCCTCCTGAACATGCTCACGCTGCCCCCCTCGGATCAAAATGGCGGCAGAAGCGGCAGTGTAGAAGAAAAAGTAAGTGTTCGGCAGGAGGGGGAAGAAAGGGGGCAAAGGGGAAGGGGGAGGAAGAGGTCTCTGTCGAAAGCTGGCATGGGCAAACTTGGACCTTCCAGGTGTTTTGGACTCCAACTCCCACCACTCCTAGCAGCCTAGGCTCTTTTCCTTTCCCCCTCAGCCATTTAAGCAGGAAAGGGCCTCAGGCTGTTAGGAATGGTGGGAAATGAAGTCCAAAGCACCCAGAGGGCCAAAGTTTTCCCATGCCTGTTTTAGGGAGCTTAAAGTGGTGAGCCTCCCTCCAACATTGTGATTCTGGCTAGAAAAAAAAAACAGCATAACATAACATTGTTTGAGTCCACAGTGCTCTCTGGGTGTAGGTGAACTACAACTTCCAAACTCAAGGTCAATTCCCAAGCAAACCCTTTCAGTACTTTCTGTTGGTAATGAGAGTTCAATATGCCAAGTTTGGTTCAATTCCATTGTTGCAAGAGTTCAGGGTGCTCTTTGATAAATCCCAGCAACTACAACTCCCAAATGTCAAGGTCTATTTCCCCCAAACTCCATCTGTGTTCACATTTGGGCATATTGAGCATTCATGCCAAGTTTGGTCCTGATCCAACATTGTTTCAGCCCACAGTGCTCTCTGGATGTCGGTGAACTACAACTCCAAAACTCAAGGTCAATACCCACCAAACTCTTATATTATTTTCTCTTGGTTATGAGAGTACTGTGTGGGAATTTTGTGTCTTTCTGCTATTCCTGCCAGGATAACTATGTTGTGTTCATCGAAACAGGCCCAGGTTTCACACTGAGTGTATAAATACATTAAAAAACATATAAACTATATGTATTACTGTGTTAGAGTGTCATTTTGTGTCATTTTGGTTGGTGGTGTGCCCCTGGATTTTGTAAATGTAAAAAATGTGCCGCGGCTCAAAAAAGGTTGAAAAACACTGGTGTAAATAACAGCCCTGTTCTGTTCTGCAAATGGATACAGAGGTTTTAATAGCTGGATCCCAAGAAAGAGGTAATGCCTCTGGCGTTGTGGATATTTAGAGGGATGAAGTTCAAAGGCCAATAGCTTTTAGCCTTCCCCACATAGAGGAGGATATCAGTCGTGGCCAATGCAAGTACCCGACACTTATGCAATATTATGTTTCTTTGGGGGGGGGGGTGAGAACTTATTTCCATGTTACATCAGAGGCAAAATGCCATTTTCAGCAAAGCTATAAAATTATGATGATTTTTCTGGTAATTTCTGATTAAGAAAAAAAGAGTTGAAAGCTGCAGCTGCGAGATTGTTCATCACGGGAATAAAAGGCAGTATCTAACCTGTGATAATGTGATTCGGGATTTGCATTGATAGCTCTGAAGTGGATTTATGTGCTGCTGCTATTTGGTGCACTTCATATATCTGAACCGGTAGTATTTATCAAAGGAGATTTTTTTTTCCAGAAATTAGAGCTTCGGGATGTGTGCTTCCTGGTGAGTCAAACAATAGGGTGCAGTGACTGAAGACTGATCAACTTTGGAAAGGAACAGACATCCATCTTGGTCTGTATATAGAAGCATTGTTCTGTCCTGCAGTGGAAGGAAGGGAGCCCTTTGTGCTCACCAAGATGATACTCCTCTCACCAAATACCAGTTTTGAGTGCTCACAAACAGTACTCAAACAAATTGGTTTGGAAAGTCGCAAATTTGGACCCTTTTGTTTCACAGCAAGTTAAACTGCCAGCTACAGAAGATCTTGACTACTATAGACTACTGCAACGCTCTCTACGTGGGGTTGCCTATGAAGACTGCCTGGAAGCTGCAATTAGTATAGCACGCAGCAGCCAAACTACTAACGGCAGCGGGGTACAGGGAGCGCACAACTCCCCTGTTGCGCCAGCTCCACTGGCTGCCAATTAGCTTCCAAACACAATTCAAAGTGCTGGTGTTGAGCTACAAAACCCTATACGGTTCCGGCCCTGTTTACCTGTCCGAACGTATTCTCCCCTATTAACCGTCAAGAGTGCTAAGATCGTCTGGAGAGGCCCTGCTCTCGGTCCCACCATCTTCGCAGGCACGTCTGTTGGGGACGTATGTAGGTCTACCCCGGTAACTAACCCGCAGGCTCCAGATGGTGCAGAATGCAGCCGCCAGGCTTCTCACAGGAACATCGATGAGATGCCACATTACACCATCTCTGCAGCGCCTGCACTGGCTGCCCGTTGAGTATAGAGCCTTACACAAGACTTTGACCTTGGCTTTCAAAGCCCTACGGGGCCGGGGCCCAACATACCTAAAAGACCGCTTGTTGATGCCTGCTTGCTCAAGGACCCCGCGGCCAGCAAACAAGAACCTTCTTCACGTACCAGGCTTGAAAGAGGCCCACCTGGAGACCACGAGACCGAGATCGTTCTCCGCTGTGGCCCCCGTTCTTTGGAACCCGATGCCACCGGACCAGAGAGCCTCCCTCGACCTGCCCCAGTTCCTGACCGCTCTGAAGACCTGGCTATTTAGGAAAGCCCATGGTTAATGCAGAACCAGGAACCCAAATACCGGGCCTGGCCCCTGCACTGAATATTTTAATCTAGTTTTAAATACTCTATTTTAATTGTGGAATTTGTTGTGTGTAAGTCGCCTGGAGCACTAACGTGGACGGCGACTCAGAAATAATAAAGTCAGTCAGTCAGTCAGTCAGACGAGGGACAGGGCCTTTTCTGTGGTGACCCCCCGGTTGTGGAATTCCCTCCCAAATGAAATTAGATCTGCCCCCTCCCTCCTGAATTTTAGTAAACGGGTGAAAACGTGGCTGTGCAATGAGGCCTTCGCAGAATGATGGAGGAGATCGCGAAACGACTAAAGTCACTAACCACTTGATACGGACCGTATATGTGGATTAAGTTGGACTTGATTTTACTTTGGCAAAAGGCTTTTTAAATGTATTTATTGTATTGTATGTTATTGTAAGTTTTATTGTAAATTTATGATGTTTTTAGATTTTAAATGTTATACTGCTGTTTGCCGGTCTGAGTCCCTCTTCGGAGGTGAGAAGGCCGGGGTATACAAGTTTTAAATAATAATAAAAATAAAATTGCCGACTGGAAGGCTGGAATTCAAGCAGCAGGTTGGGGTGAGCTCCCGCTGTCAGCCATAGCTTCTGCTAACTTAGCAGTTTGAAAACAGCAACATGAGTAAATAAATAAGTACCACTTTAGTGGGGGGGGGGGGTGTCCCTGAAGACATGCCGGCAAATCGAGCAGAAAGGCATCTACCGACAACGGGCTCCTCAGCATGGAAAAATGGAATAACAGCACATCCCCATGGCTGAGTCAAGCACAACCCCCAGATGCCGGAAATCAAAAAGAGGGAAACCTTGCCCCTGTTTATGTACTGTGCTACATTCACAGCGTTGCTATTGGTTATGAACCTACAGCTATTAAGAATGTAATTCGTAATTGTTTTACAAATTATAAGAAACTTTCAAGAAATGGTCATAATTTGCTGCTGTTAATGTTTGTTTTTCAGGTATCAGATGCCAGTTGGTCCAAAGCCATTTGCTGGTCTGAGGCCATAACATTGTTTTTTGGGTTACTGTTATTGGGCATAAACAACAGCTGTCAGATTCTAGCTTTGGCTCAATGAGCCGGCAGTAAATTAATAGTTAGGAAGAGGAGGGGCTTCTGCTGGCAGAATTTCCTTTCATTAATGTTTGAAGAGAAGGAAGGTTGGTCTCCCTCCAAAGTTCTTGTTATTCCATTTGGGTAGAAATGATTTGGGTTTGCTAAAGGGAAAGGGAATGATCATCAGATCATATCTATGCATGAGACAAAGAGGTGTTGGCCTTCCGTTCAGTTGAATTAGTCAGCTATTTCATCCAGGTGGATATGGAGAGGGACAATGGTAGTCATTGAGAGCAATGTATTATATATATTTCCTGAGAATAGGAATTTATTGGCTTGACTGTGGGGTGTACCACACGATGCAGCCCATCTGCAGATCAGAGCTATATCTATCTATTATCTATCTATTACATATAATAAAAGTCAGTGTTTGCGGGTGGTGGTGCGGCCGAGCGACCGAGCGGAGGGAGGAATATGTGCAAGTGTTTCGATTGGCTGCCACTGTGGGATTATTTGCATAACGGGCTATGATTGGCCAGCCTCAGAACTCCAACATTCTACGGCCCCAGACAGAGGGGATTGGTTGCCACTGAAATAGTATTTGCATAACGTACTCCGATTGGCCAACCACATTCCACCATTCCAAGGTGACTCAGAGGGAAAAGGAAATGCCTCAGGCAGTCACCAACTGCGGCCCACAGCAATGACGGATCACGACCAAACTTGGCAAACAGGGGAACAATGGCCCACTTCACAACCTGGTGTGGTTTAAGGCAGGATGGGCCACTAATGATGGGATTTGCAGTACATTCTCCTCATACACTTCCCAAACAACACTGTAGCCCCTAAAAATCACATACCACGCCCAAATGGCCCCAGACAGAGGGGATTGGCTGCCACTGAAATTGTATTTGCATAATGGACTCTGAATGGCCATCCACATTCCAACATTCTAAGGTGACTCAGAGGAAAAAGGAAAAGCCTCAGCCAGTCATACACTGCGGCCCACAGCAGTGACGGATCAGGACAAAAATTGGCAAACAGGGGCCCAATGGCCCACTTCACAACCTGGTGTGGTTAAGGGCAGGATGGCCCACGAATAATGGGATATGAAGTACCTTCACCTCATTCACTTCCAAAACAACACTGTAGCCCCTATACATCACAGACCAGGCCCAAAATTGACAACAAGGCATCCTTAACTTGATTTTCCTGACTAGGCCTCAGCACATGGGATATTGTTAGGCTCCCTCATCTTGATTGTCCTGACGAGGCCCCCGGGACTCGCAGGACCTTCACTAAGTTCTTGCGACCACTGCAAGCCACATAAACATCTAATAGGAACCAATCTTGGCATACAATGCCTTCCTCAAATAACCCGGGCACCGCCGGGTCCTCAGCTAGTACTTAATAAAATGTCCTTTAGTTCACTGTTATATTTCTATGTGGTGTTTGTCTTTAGAATAAACGAGCAGATGTGCTCTCCCCCTTCACCAAGCAAGTCATGTGCTCCACTACAGTTATGTGGTTCACTGTAAGGCAGTGGTTCCCATTCTTTGGTCCCCCAGGTGTTGTGGACTTCGTCTCCCAGAAATTCCAGCCAGCTTACCAGCTGTTAGGATCTGTTGGAGCTGAAGTCCAAAACACCTGGTGGCTCAAAGGTGGCCCAAAAGTTGGGAACCACTGTTGTAAGGGAGGCATTATTACACCAGGGACCCATAATAATAATAATAATAATATTTATGTATACCCCACCCAATCTCCCCAATGGGGACTCGGGGCAGCTCACACGAGGCCAAGCCCAAACAACAAATTACAATAAAATAAAATCAAAACACCAGCAATGAACACAATAGAAAAGATACATACATATAAAAAAACAATATACAACTAGATATCTAAAATCACAAAGACAGGGCAGGCTGCAAGCACATAGATAAAATGTTAAAATGTTAAAACTCAGGGTGGGATACTCGAAATAGTATCCTTTACAGGGAAAACATTCGTTATGGGTGGAGAGGGGATGGACTCTGAGAACGGGGACATTGAGAAGAGCTATGATAGAAATTAAATAACTACTCTCCGAAAGCACAGTGGAAGAGCCGAGTTTTCAGGTGTTTTTCAGGTGTTTTTTAAAGGTCTTCAGAGTGGGGGCTTTTCTAATCTCTCCGGGCAAGGAATTCCAGAGTTGGGGGGCCACAGAAGAGAAGGCCCTCTCTCTTGTGCCCATCAGATGAGTCTGTGAGACTGGCAGGGGCGACAGGAGGGCCTCCCCCGAAGAGCAGAGGGTTCGAGCTGGTTCATGGAGGGAGATCCGGTCATGAAGGTAGGAGGGTCCCGAACCATTTGGGGCAGGGGTGGGCAACCTACGGCCCACGGGCGAGATGTGGCCCGGCAGCCGATTCTGTCCGGCCCGGGGAGAAGGGCATCGGGGGGCAGGGCCAAGAGGAAGGGGTGCCGCTGCCGCCATCCCATTGCGGGCTCTGTGGGGCCTGTGTCGGCAGACAGGCCGGAGGAGCTTTGGAGTGCCTGCCATTCCTGGAGGCGATCTGGACCTGCAGGGAGCACTCAGCGATCTGAGGCAGCTGATCGCCATGGCGACCCGGACGGCCACCCGGCCTCAGATCGCCGCGTGCTCCTGCTGCAGGCTCGGATCGCCTCCAGGAATGGCAGGCACTCCAAAGTCGCCGCTCCTCTGGCCTCTGCCGACACAGGCCCCACAGGGCCCGCGATGGGATGGCGGCAGCGGCACCCCTTCTTCTTGGTCTCCAGGGATGGCAGGCACTCCATAGCAGGGTGATCAGCTGGGGAAACGGCTGCAGCCTCTGATCGCCTGCTGCTCTGCTCTCCTCTGCTGTGGTGGCGGCTGGGTCTGCTTTGCCATCCTCTGGGCTGGGTCCATTGGGCCATTCCATCTTGGGATCCTTCCTCTCTTGAGGATGTCAGCCTTCCTCTTGGTTTGCACCTTGTCTACTTGAATTTTATTTTATTTTAGTGTTTTTATTATTATTTTATCATTATTATTTTATAATAATAATATAACATAAAATAATAATGTTATATTATATTATAATTTCAATATATTATAATGTCTATATATATACTATAATATAATAATTATGATATTAATACTAATAATATATGAATATTTCTTGATATATTAATATGTTAATATTAATGATGTGTAATATATAGTAAATAAATAAAGTAGATTAGAATGTGGTTCAGCCTTTAGGTGTGGCCCTCCATAATATTTTTTGACCCCTGGTTTAGAGGTTCTAGCAGGGGATCGCAGCTATCATATACCCGGGACCGAAGGCTGGAGACCTTGGTACACTCCTTCTATACATGAGAGGTTGTCTTCTTCCACTGAGTGTGCAGTTTCGGGAAGGATACACATGAAGCGGTGAGGGAGGAAGGGGACACCTGCCTAGCCAGCCAGATCAGCCGAATCAACCATGGCGACCAATGAGGTGCCAGATGTTGCAGCCAGGTCATCCTCACATTGCTAACTGCAATTTTAGCATCATTATTTGAATTTGTTGTTTCGCCTTAATTTAACTTTAGCATTTTATTATCATCCAGTTATTTCTGTTTATAAACAATGATAAAAACAATATGCAAATATATTTCATCTACTCGTAGCGATCCTCCTCTCATTCTCAGGAATCACAGTTCAAGAGCTAAAGAAAGTATTCACATTTTCTAGTGTAATTATCACATTTCCTATGAGTTGATTCAGAGTCAAAGGCTGCTCAGACAACTGACAGAAGCATAAACAAAAGCAAAAGGTAAAAGACTAGGCACAGTTTAACTGCTATAATCTATCTATCTATCTATCTATCTATTACATATAATAAAAGTCAGTGTTTGCGGGCGGTGGGCGGGTGGGCTGAGCGACGGGAGGAATATGTGCCAGCATTTCGATTGGCTGCCACTCCGGGATTATTTGCATAAATGGCTCTGACTGGCCAGCCTCAGAACTCCAACCCTCTAAGGCACCAGACAGAGGAGATTGGCTGCCACTGAGGGGAAATTTGCATAACGGACTCTGCATGGCCAACATTCCAACATCCAAAATCTCAAAGGTGCAAGAGAGTGCACTTTAAAAAAAAGGCTTCCTTCAGCTGATTTAACAAACTAGGCCTCAGCCTGATTTGGCAGTAAGGCTTCCTCTACTTGATTTTCCAGACTAGGCCACAACCAGATTTGCCAGTAAGGCTTCCTCTACTTGATTATCCTGACTAGGTCACAACCTGATTTGACAGTAAGGCTTCCTCTACTTGATTATCCTGACTAGGTCACAACCTGATTTGCCAGTAAGGCTTCCTCTACTTGATTATCCTGACTAGGCCACAACCTGATTTGCCAGTAAGGCTTCCTCTACTTGATTATCCTGACTAGGTCACAACCTGATTTGACAGTAAGGCTTCCTCTACTTGATTATCCTGACTAGGTCACAACAATGGCAGAACAAGACCAAACTTGGCCCACAGACACCCCCCCCCCCAAGATGCACTCTAAATCTTGGTGCAGTTTGAGGTAGGATGCGGAAATTGCAGTACTTTAACTCACTTGCTTAGAGCACAGTGGCCCACACCAATGACGGATCAGGACCACACTTGCCACACAGAGGCCCAAAGCAATACCAAGCTTGGCACACAGTGCCCCTATGACCCACTCTACATTCTACTGCCGTTTGGAGAAGAGTGGGACTTGAGGTACCTCCATGGATTATGGGATTTGTAGTACTTTCAAAGCCCACAGACCACTGCAGCCCTGAACAAAGACCTAAAAAGACTACACTTGGCACCCTGTGCCCCCATGACCCAGTCTCCATCCTTCTACAGTTTACAGGAAGGTGGACCATGGATGATGGGACTTGAAGTACCAAAGACCAACCTTGGCACACAATGCCTTTCTCAAATAACCCGGGCACCGCCGGGTCCCCAAGCTAGTTTATAATATATCACATTTTAATGAATACAAGCAATTCAAGATGTGGCCATGGGCTTCATTATCTACCCCTGTCTCAAGACACACCTTGAAGAAATAAATTTAATGATCCCTGACCCATACATGAAAAATATTTTAACTGGATTTTCTTTTTATTTGTTAGGCATTTTACCCTATATCCTTCCTAACTCATAATGCTGCATGGGTCAAGGCTATAGCTCTCTCTATTCACAATGTACAATGTGGCAATTTTGAACCAATCCTAGGGCTATTCACAAAGCACATTAAAGTGCATTTTATAGGCTTTTAAATCTATCCTGACCCGCGTTCCATTTTTGTTCCATTTTAACCAACATACAAAACCCGTTCTGTCACAAATTTTCTGTGGCCTACTGTGTTGTTCTGAGCATTGTGCCTTATGGACAATTCCACTCGACAAAGAAAGAAAGAAGTAGCGGAAAAGAAAAGTTCTGAACAGCAAGCTGATTGATGTGCATTCTGAGTTCCCATTTTCTCACTAATTGAGACTTAAGGCAGGGAGCCTGGCTTTATGCCATGTAATAAACCACTGCAGTGTATTACAGAGCACAAAACTGGGCCCCAAAGCTAACCTGAGCATTAATTCTGAGTTCCAAGCTGGAAGCAAACAAATAAATATATCAAGCTAAATTTTAGCCTAAGATGTACTGTCAAGCCATATCCCAAAGGCAGAGAATACTTTTTTTCCTGGGCCAGGACAGGAGGTGTTTTATTCTATGGATGCAATTTAGCACAGTCTTCTCTGATTTGTGTTCTATTATTGACATATGCCTTAGTTGGAAATATTCCAGGAGGAGAGCTACTTCTTCGTTTTTGTTGTTTCACTGGCAATACAGGTAACTCTGGTCTAGATTGCTTCTGGGGGGACCCTGAAGGTTCAAAGACCAAATGTCTTCACAAGTGCACTAGTATTTTAAGAAATTAACACTTCATCACTGTCATGAATGTGAAATGTGCATAATATAACTAACAAACCAAAGGTGTAAAAAAAAACAATGGTTCAAGAGATTATACGTTCATATATATTGTATTCATATATATTCATCAATATTAATCAATAAACATAGATAATAAGTCCTACCGCTTTGCAAACGAAGATATAGTAAACGGAACTGGCTCCTTCAGCATGCATAAGTAAATGTCATGTCTAGAGTCCGTTTTGGAGGAAAATCCGATATAACAGGGCTGTCCAACTTCTACCGGCCCAGGGGCCTGAATTCCAGTCACTGATGACCTGGGGGGCCGTAGGGTCTGCCCCCGCCCCGGCTCCGCCCCGCCCCCACCTCTGCCCTCTCCCCCAGCGCCCTCTCCCCTTATTTTAATTTAATATTAAATATATTTAATTCCATCCTCCCCTCTCCCTTATTTTTATTTAATATTAAATATATTTAATTCCATCCTCCCTCTCCCTTATTTTTATTTAATATTAAATATATTTAATTCCATCCTCCCATCTCCCTTTATTTTTATTTAATATTAAATATATTTAATTCCATCCTCCCCTCTCCCCTTATTTTAATTTAATATTAAATATATTTAATTCCATCCTCCCCTCCCCCTTATTTTAAATTAATATTAAATATATTTAATTCCATCCTCCCCTCTCCCCTTATTTTTATTTAATATTAAATATATTTAATTCCATCCTCCCCTCTCCCCTTATTTTAATTTAATATTAAATATATTTAATTCCATCCTCCCCTCTCCCCTTATTTTAATTTAATATTAAATATATTTAATTCCATCCTCCCCTCTCCCCTTATTTTTATTTAATATTAAATATATTTAATTCCATCCTCCCCTCCCCCTTATTTTAATTTAATATTAAATATATTTAATTCCATCCTCCCCTCTCCCCTTATTTTAAATTAATATTAAATATATTTAATTCCATCCTCCCCTCTCCCCTTATTTTAATTTAATATTAAATATATTTAATTCCATCCTCCCCTCTCCCCTTATTTTTATTTAATATTAAATATATTTAATTCCATCCTCCCCTCTCCCCTTATTTTTATTTAATATTAAATATATTTAATTCCATCCTCCCCTCTCTCCTTATTTTAATTTAATATTAAATATATTTAATTCCATCCTCCCTCTCCCCTTATTTTTATTTAATATTAAATATATTTAATTCCATCCTCCCCTCTCCCCTTATTTTTATTTAATATTAAATATATTTAATTCCATCCTCCCCTCCCCCTTATTTTAATGTATCCCATCTCCCCTTATTTCATCTTTAAATATATTTAATTTTATATTTAATACATGAGGGGAGATGGGGAGGGAATGAGGAGCCCCTGAGGAGCCCCCTGCTTTGGCCTACCTTTTCCAAACGCGCAGGATCCAGGAGTACCGGACGACGAGAGAGGTGACGACCGACTGAGTCGAAGAAGGTCCCCCTAATCGCGTCTGTGGGCCTCAGCGATCCAGTAGTAGAGTAGCCGAAGAGTATCGCGAGAATACGCAATCCACACGGATTTCGCTGTCACCGCCGGCGTGATCTCGTGTTGACACCAAAATCCCATGGGGTTTGCTTTTTCTCGCGATACTTGCTCTGAAACCGGAAGTAGGTATTTTTCAATTTTTATTTTTTATTAAAAAGCTTAGGGGGGCGTAGGGAAGGGGCTGGGGGGCTGTATACGGCCCCCGGGCCGCCAGTTGGACAGCCCTGCGATATAACAAAAGCACATGAGATTTGTAATGTTCCACAATAAGGTCCACGGAGCCAAGAGAAGATATCAAAATTTGTAATCGATAAGGAATTCGATGTGACCAATGTAGTTGGCTTCTTCAGTGTATGAAAAAGGTATCAAACATTGAAGCGTTCAAAGGAAAAAATCCGGTATAACAGAAGCCAATGTAATGCGTAGCATTCCGCAAGTGATGGAATGGATCCCGGAGAGTATACCAAAATTTGTAATCCAACAAGGGTAGGTATAGGTGATGTAGAAAAAGCCAGAGATCTGAGGAAAAGTGGTGAGGGGTCCCAGAAAAATCCGGGACAGTACTGGGAGACGTGGGGGGAGAAGTCGATCCCTCCAGGCAAATACAAGGCTGATCTCAGCGTGCCGACGGGTTGCAAATGCGAATAACAAAGGCCAGAGTTCCGTTTTACCATTACTGGTTTTTTCAAGGCGTTAAATCAATATATAAGTGTTCCAGTATCAAGGATCTTCACAACATAGAAATAACCCCTTCTTCAACGGTAAGGGTGACCCTTATATATTGATTTATTGCCTTGAAAAAACCTTGAAGATAGTTAGGGAAAAGAAGGAAGGGAAAAGGGTTCAGGTTGGAAGGATATGCAATATGTTAATATCATCAGGGGGAAGTATGGTAGAAGAGTTAACTACAATGTGGGAGAGGGAATTGCAAGTCTCAGAAGCAGAGATGGAGAGGATAGTGGGGAACATTGCTAAACTTAAGAACACAAGAGTGAGGGAAACAAGGAGGAAAATATTGCATAAGTGGTATCAAACTCCGGCCCAATTAACGTATATTTCCCAAAATGTGAGTATTCGATGCTGGCATGGCTGCCGAGATAAAGGGGTTTATATGCACCTATTATGGGAATGTGAGGTAGTCCAAAGATTCTAGAAAGAGGTAGAAGAGGAGATAAACATAGTATTGAATATAAAATGGACTATCACAAAAAGATGGCGGTGTTGGTAAAAAAGAACAAGATGGGCAAATAGTCAGAAATGAAGACAGCAATGATAGAAAGCGCCCAGGCGGTGCTGGTTTTAGGATGGAAGGACTCCGCGAAATGGACAATACATAATTGGCTGCGGTACTTAGTAGAACACATTCAATTTGAAATTATGGAGATGAATGTTAATCAATTACATGAGGATAAATTGCGACAGCTGTTGGGACGATGGGATCGGGTGAGAGGATACATCGTATGGAGAACCCGGGACCAAACCATTAGAAATAAGTTATTTAAGATGTAATGTAAACTGTCCGAGAAGCTTGCATAAGAGGAAGAAGAAAATAAAGATGTAACCCTCAGCAGGGGTGGAGGGGTGCGGATGTTTGTGAAGGGGGAGGGTCACGTGCACAGGGCACATTGTTGTATATGTTGTCTATGTATATATGTTTGTATGGATGTTGTGAAAATAAAAATTTTTAAAACTCAAAAAAAAAGAAAGAACATATAATCTCTTGAACCATTGTTTTTTTTTTACACCTTTGGTTTGTTAGTTGTACTTATAGCTCGGCTTGTCCTTTTGCCAAATATGCATGATATTCCATTAAGATAAATGGATCTGATAGGCATGTATTTGGAAGCCAGGCCAATTATTTTGGCTTATATTCATATAAAAGTACAAGGATAATGTAAATGCCAGTTTTAGAGACTGTTCCCATCCAGTTAGATCAGGCATGGGCAAACTTTGGCTGCTAGGAATTGTGGGAGTTCAAGTCCAAAACACCTGTAGGGCCACAGTTTGCACATGCCTGACTTAAATACTTCTCCATTATGGACTTAATTTCTAATAATAGACAAGCTATTTCTCATTATAAGACATACAATCAAATGCACATGCAAAACCAAAAAGATATTCAATGAAACTTTTCAAGATTTTAGACATTAAGAAAATCAGTTTCAGAATCAATAATGTAAAAGAAACACTTAAATCTAGAACTTACTTCTGTCTCCATGGAATTTCCTGCATGTTTTTACAGCAACAAATATATCCATTTTCTTCACAGGATCTCCCTAAAAATTAAATTTCAGCTACACATCATCATCATCATCATCATCATCATCATTGCATGAGTAAGGCTTTACAAAAATAAGTCTTCAGAAAATACTGTTATATTCCACAATATATTAAAAACACTGTAACAAGACACATTTTCTATATTCAAAATTTTTAATAATTCAGAGTTAATGTTGCCTGACAGTTCTTTTCACTAAAAGTATAAAAACAATTCTGATTGAAGTGTTTAAACGTATTAAGCAAAACAACAAAAAGAAGTATTTGCCTGAAGAAATATAAATATAGAAGACAAACTAAACACTGTCAAGTCCCATTGATTTCAATAATAGAGATGTAAGTATCTACCACTAAAATCAATGAGATGTTTGAAGTATTAGTTGGATCATGCCTCCTTTGTGACTGTGGAATCCAAATAGCTGCTTCAACAAACGTCTATACTATAACACAGACTTTTTCTTGATTAGATCTTATGTCGCCCCTGCCAGTCTCACAGACTCATCTGGTGGGCACAAGGGAGAGGGCCTTCTTCTCTGTGGTCCCTCGACTCTGGAATTCCTTGCCCGGAGAGATTAGGAAAGCCCCCACTCTGGAGACCTGTAAAAAACACCTGAAAACCTGGCTTTTCTGTTGTGCCTTTGGAGAGTAGTTATTTAATTTTTACCATTGCTCTCCCCAATACGCCTGTTCTTGGAGTCCATCCCCCCTCCCCCATAAAAAGCTCCCTTGAGCAAGGAGTGTTCCCAGGGAATTTGGAAGAGGCTATGGTAAGACCGCTACTGAAGAAACCGAATTTAGATCCTTCGGTTTCCTCCAGTTACCGCCCGGTTTCGAATCTGTCGTTCCTGGGAAAGGTGACTGAGAGGGCAGTAACGGATCAGCTGCAACGGTTCTTAGATGACACAGCTGGACTTGATCCCTTCCAGTCCAGTTTCCGTATTGGGCAAGGGATGGAGATCATGCCTGTCTCCATTACCGACCGACTTTGCTGCCAGCTGGACCAGGATGGGTCAGCACTGCTCATGTTGTTAGACCTCACAGCAGCCTTTGACACAGGCGCTGTTGACCCACCGTTTAGCCGTGACGGGATTTAGGGGGACTGCCATTAAGTGGGTGGCTTCCTTTCTCCAAGATCGGGGACAATGAGTGGAGGTGGGAGGGATGGTTTCCGGGAGACTCCCACTAACTTGTGGGGTCCCCAAGGGTGCCAGCCTCTCCCCACTATTGTTTAATATCTACATGCGCCCACTGGCCCGGCTAGTTTGCGATTTTGGTCTGGAGTGCCATCAGTACGCTGATGACACCCAGCTGGTGCTGAGAATGGATGGCAGGCCGGACACCATACCCAATTGTTCCATCAATGCCTTGAAGCCGTGACTGGATGGCTGTGGGCCAGCCGGTTGAAGGTGAACCCGCCGAAGACGGAGATCCTATGGCTGGGTTGCCCTGGATTGAGTAGATGCCAGCTGCCTACCCTGGACAGTGAGCCTCTAAGCCCGTCATCCTCTGTAAAGAACCTAGGGGTCCACTTGGACTCGCTGCTATTGATGGAGTTGCAAATCTCCACGGTATGCAGGACCGCGTTTTTTCATCTGCGACAGGCTAGACGGCTGGCTCCCTACTTGTCCAGAGGCGACCTGGCCACGGTGATCCAGGCCACAGTCATCTTGAGACTGGAGTACTGTAACGCCCTCTACATTGGCCTTCTCCTGTCAGCAATCCGGAAACTCAAGCTGGTGCAGAATGCTGCCGCTCGACTACTGGTGGGAGCATCGGTACGAGAGCATATTACACCTATTTTGCAGCAATTGCACTGGCTACCAATCGAGTGCCGGATTGTTTTCAAGGTGCTGGTATTGACCTTTAAGGCCTTGTATTGTCTAGGGCCGGCGTACCTGAGGGACCGCCTCACCCCGTATGTTCCCCCGAGATCACTATGTTTGGAAGAACCTCCTATTAGCCCCATCGATCCATTCCTGCCGTCTGTCTACAACTAGATCGAGAGCCTTCTTTGTAGCAGCACCATCACTATGGAACTCTATGCCAGATGAAGTCCGCGCCATTGAGGAATTGGCCCCGTTTTGGAAAGCCTGCAAGACATCCCTTTTTAGGCAAGCCTTTAACCTTATCGGTCCTTGAGTATAGATGTCAAGCCTAGAATTTTTAATGGAGATGCTCTGTTTTATGTGTAGTTGCTTCGTTTTATGCTTTTTTAGTACTGTTGTATTAAACTGAGTTGTTGATGTTTTATGTGTTTTATGTAAACCGCCCCGAGCCTGCTGGAAGGAGCGGTATATAAGAATGAACAATAAATAATAAATAAATAAATAAATAAAGGATGCCCCCTCCCCGCCTGCCCTGTCTGTGATTTTAGATATCTAGTTGCATATTTTTTTATTTATATGTATGTATTTTTATTGTGTTTATTGCTGATGTTTTGATTTTATTTTATTGTAATTTGTTGTTTGGGCTTGGCCTCATGTGAGCCGCCCCAAGTCCCCATTGGGGAGATGGGGGTGCGGTAGAAATAATAATAATAATTGTTATTATTATTGTTATCTTCTACAGAATAAATATTTTCTTTTTGCACCTTGTGTTCCCTTTCTGAAATTTTCTCGCTTAACAGATTTTTATGAATCACTTTTATTTGTAGTCAACTGCTCCGCTACATCAGAATTGAAACTGTGAGTCATGGAGATTTAGACACAAATCATAATCTTTAAAATAAATAGATTTGCAATTCATTAAATGTGAGCATGAAACGACTAACAAATTAATTACATTTGATTTCATTGATTTGATAATAAGCCAGACTTGTCGGATAACTCGGTACCTACTAAACTCTTCACTTGTTGTCCTCACAGCCCAACTCTGCAGATAACAACTGCTTCCTAGGACATAAAGGTAAATAATCCCCTACAACAGAGTGTTCAATAGCAGCCTTTTGAAAAATTGTGTGCGTGTGTGTGCATGCACATGTGCCTTCACGTTGCTTCTCAACTTATTCAGACCCTGCGAATTTCATGGGTTTATAATCAAGGTGGTTTTGCCAGTTCCTTCCTCCGAAACACAACCAACAGCAGTGGTATTAATTGGTGGTCTCCCAATCAAGTGCTGTGGTGTTTCAGCCTGGTGCTCATGTGCATGCTAGGGATTATGGGAATGTTTCTGGAAATGCTGATGATGAAATTGTTCCTGCAAATGCTGGTGATGGCATGCTTAGTGAGAACTCTGAGATGCAAAGTGACCTTGCAGGTGAGGCTTGCTTTCCTGGGAACAGTTCCCTTCCCAGGGCCTCATTAGATGAGAATTCTTGTGTTCAGGACTCTGAAGGTCTTGATGTTGATAATGGGACACCTGGGAATTTTAACAAGCTTACATTTGACCACCGAGATAGCATTCGGCAATCTAGGCAGCCAGCCAGCTTGCGACGTAGCAGTCAATTTGCAAACCGAAACTAATTGTGTCTTCATATTAGTTGGCTAGAGAAATTGTCTTCAGATTCCAAGCTTCGTTTAGATACCATGCCAGATCTTGACTTGTCTCCAAGCTCCTGATTTCGCCTACGCCTTTGTGCACGTTTTGCTCCTATAGCTGTCTTGTATTATTCATGGGATTTTCATCAAGCATTTTACCTTTGCCTTTGGATTTTGGATTATATCTTTGCCTTTGGACTTTGGGACTATTTTGAACTGTGTGTTTTACCTTGGATATATTCTACTATTGATCTTCTTCTAACCCTATTGTTGGACCCTATATTTGATTCAATAAAAGCCTATTTATTCAGAGACTGTCTGTTGTGTGTGTGACTAGGTGGGGTGCTCCTTGTCTGAAGTGCAATAAGTGCTAGCCAGGCCTGATTCCACTTAGCATCCAAGAACAGATAGAATCCAGTGCCTTTAGACCAGGCATGGGCAAACTTCGGCCCTCCGGATGTTTTGGACTTCAACTTCCACTATTCCTAGCAGCCGGTATGTTAGGAATTGTGTGAGTTGATGTCCAAAACATCTGGAGGGCGGAACTTTGCCCATGCCTGCCATATATACTCATGTATATACTCACCATGCAATCTTACTGAAGGCGACATTGTGATCAAGATATTATTTTTCTTTTCACTGTTGTAGGTATATTTCCTGTAAGTTCTAAAATGTCTTTAAGGAAGGAAAGGCCAGAATACTAGTGAAGAGTATGAAGAGTATGAAGAGAAACATACATGATTAGGGCACAAAAGAACCATGCCTGGATTACGCATAAGGCCAACGAGACCATGGCCTAGGGGTGAAAGCCGAGGGGGGGGGGGGCGCAGATCACGGACCAAAAAAAACCTGGTCTGCGCCCCTCTTTCCCATGTCCCTCCTCGCTCCTTCTCCCGGCAAAGTCTCTGCTCCGTCTTGCGCGCTCTCTCTCTCTCGCGTGCTCTCTCTCGCACGCACACTCTCTCTCGCGCGCGCTCTCCCCAAGCCTCCCGACTCCCGAGGAAACCTTCAGAGCACAGAGCTTTCCAGCCAATGGGAATGCATGGGGACCTTGGAGGTGGCGGGATGGTGCCTACTCGCCTTTCTGTTCTGCTCCGGAGGCACCATGGCAAAAGCCAGCCAAGTGTGGGTCTGAGTGGTGTGTGTGTGGGGGGCGTAATCCCAAAGTGTGGCCTAGAGCGCAAAAAAAATGTTAATATGGGCCTGGGAAGAATGGTTCTTGGGGTAGGGGGATGAAATGGTAGGATGCCCTTTCTTCACTTGGCATTGATTTCTTATTGCAGAAGCATTTTGTGTCCTGCAAAGCAAGTCCTTTCCTTCATGCTAAAATTTCACCGAGCTTACAAAGCAGGGATTAGTTCTCACTGACTAATCTGAGTTAACACGCAGAGGATCTAGCTGTAAGTCTTACATCTTACTGGCACTTGATCAATCTTCTTCAAAAACTGAAAGAACAGGGGCACCGATGCCATGCAAGAATGGGAAAGAAAGACAAAAGTATCAAGTCGTCAATTGCTGACACTGCTTTTCCATTTTAAGAACTGTGGTTTGGAAATAATGAAGTCGAAGGAGCAAAGAGTGTCCAGAAAAAATGGAGGTGGGGGAAATATAGCAAACTTCAGCCATTTTCCAGCCAGCTTTTGAAACTTACCAGATAGTTCAGGGCCAGGCTAAGTGAGTACGGAGCAAACGGACCAGTTTTTAGCTTGGTTATAAAACTGATCAGAAAAAGTTATGATATATATATATGCCTATCATAACCATATTTACTCAGACGTAAATTTGCAACACGCTACTTCTGTGTGGCAGGCAGTGGACAAAAAAAATTAAACATATAAACAGAGCACAAAATAAGCTGCTAACACGTTGCCAAGAACCACCTGCTTCAGCAATCCGTAAAGGATGAGTTATGAAGGGCTGAGAAAAGGAAGAAGACAGCACTACATACTCAGTTATTGATGTTCATAAGTACAGGCAGATCATGGCATTATATTCCTGAAGTGAGGACAGCCAACGGAAATGTGACTTTCAACTGACAGTGGTAGAGTAGTAAGTGGTAGTACTAGGAACCATCTGTGCAGAGGCATGCAACAAACAATATTTCTGACTCTTTGCACTAAAGTTATCTAATCACATTCATTTTAGTTTATTTTAACCAACTTCCTATATCTATTACAGAAGAAATCTGGTAATACTTACACAAAATGGTAGGAAATGAAGGAATGATGTGGCGCAGAGAGCTGCATTAGGCGAGTCCACGTCTTCTGTACAAAATTCAGGGACTGGAGTGAGATGAGGCCCATTCCCTTTTTCCCAGATATATAGTGCAATCTTCCAAAACATAATGTAAAATGTACAAAAATATCAATTAGCATTTAAATATGTTCCTATTAAAAGATACACAAATACAGCAGAAATAACTTGTATGTGAATGATAGATTGCAAAAAAGAATAAGCCCAAAAAACAAAACAACCCTGCTATTTTGATGCACAAAAAAATCTCAAAATTGAATCTGAGATTATGTTAATAATTCCATTATTATTAGACATACACTACTAATACACTACTACTTCTTCTCCATGTAAAACTGCAGCAGTTCTTAAATGGCACAGCCGGTCTTGACCCCTTCCAGTCCGGCTTCCGTGAGGGGGACGGGACGGAAACTGTGCTGGTCTCCATCACAGACCAGCTCCGCTGCCAGTTCGATCAAGGAGGATCAGCGCTACTCATGTTATTGGATCTCATGGCAGCTTTGATACAGTAGACCACACATTATTGATCCACCATTTAGCCGTCTCAGTAGTTAGGGGAACTGCCCTTAAATGGGTATCGTCCTTTCTCCGAGATCAGAGTCAATGGGTGGTGAGGGGGGAGGCAGTCTCCGAGAGGCTCCTGCTAAACTGTGGGGTCCCTCAGAGGGCTATCCTCTCTCCTCTATTATTTAACATCTATATGCGTCCACTTGCCCGACTGGTGCGTAGCTTTGGTCTGGAGTGTCATCAGTACACTGATGACACCCAGCTTGTGCTGAGGGACTCCGTACCCGATTCTTTCCATCAGTTCCTTGAGGCCGTGACTGGATGGCTACAGTGTAGCCAGTTGAGGGTGAACCCATCGAAGACAGAGATCCTATGGCTGGGTCGCTCAGGTGGGGGAGAGTGCTGGCTGCCTACCCTGGATGGTGAGACACTACGACTGCCGTCTTCAGTAAAAAGTCTGGAGGTCCAACTAAACCCGTTGCTAACAATGGAGGCCCAGGTCTCCACTGTTAGCAAAACTGTTAGCATTTTTCCATCTGCAGCAGGCTAGGCTGCTGGCACCTTACCTATCTAGGAGTGACCTCGCTACGGTGATCCAGGCGACAGTCATCTTGAGATTAGACTACTGTAACGCCCTCTACATTGGCCTTCCTTTAACGATGATCCGGAAACTCAAGTTAGTGCAAAATGCTTCTGCACGACTGCTTGCCGGAGTGCCGGCAAGATGTCGTGTTACTCCAATCCTGCAGCAATTGCACTGGCTACCAGTGGAGTACCGGATCGTTTTCAAGGTGCTGGTTCTAACCTTTAAGGCCTTGTATGGTCTAGGGCCAGTGTACCTGAGGGCCCGCCTTTCTCCATATGTTCCCCAGAGATCACTTAGGTCGAAGAACAAAATCTTTTTGAGGTTCCTGCTGACAGATGGTCCGGACGTACCATCTGTCATCCACCAGACAAAGAGCTTTCTCTGTGATAGCACCGACGCTCTGGAATGCTTTTTTGGGGGGGGGGGGGGGGTGTAAAACTATCCTCTTTCGGCAAGCATTCAATTTGAGTGGTTCTTCGTAACAATCTTAATTCTTGAATTTGTAACATTTTATAACCTTGTTGTTACTTGCGATGTTTTGCTATGCTATGTGGTTTTAGATGATGTAAACCGCCCCGAGCGAAGGAGCGGTATAGAAATTGAAATAATAAATAAATAAATAAATATCGTTCATACTTGAATATAAGCCAACCCGAATATAAGCCAAGACACTTAATTTTACCACAAAAAACTGGGAAAATGTATTGATTCGAGTATAAGCCAAGGGTGAGAAATACAGCAGCTACTGGTAAATTTCAAAATAAAAATAGATACCAATAAAATTACATTAATTGAGACATCAGTAGGTTAAATGTTTTTTGAATATTTATATAAAACTGTAATTTAAGATAAGACTGTCCAATTCTGATTAAACCATTATTCTAACCTTCTTCAATGTAAATGTGATTATGTATCCTTCCAATAATAATAGAGTAAAATAATGGAAATGTAGTAACAGTAATAGAGTAAAATAATAAAGGCAATGATAATAAATAATTGAGTAAAAAAATGTAATAATAATAACAATTAATAGGGTAAAATAATAAATGTAGTAATAGTAATAATAATAATAACAGAGTAAAATGATAAATAATTGACTTGAGTATAATAATAATAATAATACTGTTTATTTCTATTCCGCTCTTCTCACCCCGAAGGGGACTCAGTGCAGATTACAATACACATACGACAGACAGTCCCTGTCGGAAAGACATACAATTACACATAGACAAATACAGTGCAGTTTTTAGAAGGACTTCTTCTTTCCTGGCTGCATCATACAGGTGGGCGCCATCGGGTGTGAATGCTCCATTACATCATTGTTGTTATGTCCCTGCGTCATTGCCGAGGGGGGCATTTTCAACCTAAAAAGGGTGTCTATATTGGAGTAGACACAGTACATCTCTAGTAATGAGAAATTCCCCATTGATTACTAAACTTTTTCCCCCAAGATCTTTCTGATAAATGCTTTTAAAAATCTCAAATTTTGGAGTATTTTTCTAAAAAAACCCTAAAAATAAGCAAACTGGTAAATGCCCTCAAGGACAGGAGGAGGCTGCTTTTCAAACTCCTCTAATTCAGAATTTGGCCCCATCATTAACTGTTTCATATAAGCCTATGTCTGATGTATATAATGATTCAAGAGACTGCACATATGTTCAGTGACTATTGTTTATTCCCAACTGTGGAACAACAAAACACACACTGAAAATAAGTTCAGTTACAGCTTGACACAAACAGATGGCTGCGAAGGTTAATAAATTTTCACACAGCTGTGCAGATACACACTGACATTGTTCCTTGTTGCTACAGTTAACGTTTGTATATGCCGATTTCTGGATATATTATTACAAATACTGTTTTAAATGGTTAAAACCGTTATACATGATGTATGTTAAAATCTCCTTTATTTTGACAACAAAGGCAAACTGAATGGATGTCTAGTGGAAAATCTTGAGGAGGAAGCCAGGAGTGTTGGCTCTCAACCAACGTAAGTTAAGGAAACGTGGGTAGTTAGGGAACTCTTGCGAGCCTTACAACAGCTGTGCCATGTTTGTTTCCATGACTTAGCCTGCAGGAAGTTAAACTTACAGCAAGTACAAGCTGGTTGCCCTGCTGCAAAAGAAGGCACAATATCTCGAGGCTTGTGTACTCTTACTTCAGCTCATCAGGAAATATGATAATGCAGAGCAGATTATCTTATTCCTACCATTTCCCAGAAGAGAAAGAAACATGTGGTAGTGCCAGCTCTCAACTGATGATGAAAGAAGCAGTAGGGCAGTGTTTCTCAACCTTCCTAATGCCACAACCATTTAAGACAGTTTTTCATATTGTGGTGACCCCCAAACCATAACATTATTTTCTTTGCTACTTCGGAACTGTAATTTTGGTACTGTTATGAATCGTGATGTAAATATCTGATGTGTGGGATCAGGGCCGTAGCCAGGATTTTGGTTCGGGGCTGAGTTTGGTTCGGGAGGGGGGCTGAGACTGGGTGGGAGAGGGTTTACCCTAGGAAATCTTTTGTATTGTTATCCCAATAACCCCATGAAGGTGGGATATGAGCATGGTGATCAGATCATGATATGAATAAACATAACAGTTTAAATAATGTACCAGTAAGGCCTTCTCGCGGACCACCCTGAGAATTTCGGGGGCTGAAGCCCCCTTAGCCCCCTGGCTACATGCCTGTGTGGGATGTATTTTCATTCACTGGACCAATTTGGCACAAGTACCTGATACACCCAAATTTGGATACTGGTGGGGTTGGAAGGGAATTGATTTTGTCATTTGTTAGTTGTAGTTGCTGGGATTTATAGTTCACCTACACTCAAAACAGCATTCTGAACTCCATCAAAGATGGAATTGAACCAAACTTGTCACACAGAACTCCCATGACCAACCGAAAATTGCAAATTTTAATGTTGTTTATTTACTATCTGTGACATGTTCTACAATTGTGATGCTGATATGTTTATACAGTATATGAACACATAATGAGGATGAATCAATGTGAGTGTTTTCTTAATTATATATAAGCTAACATCTTAGGGTTGTGATACATATATACTTATATTCACAGTCGTTGTTTAAATAGGATAAGATATCCATTGTTCTCCCTTTGTGTTTTAATCTATCATCAGTGCCAGAAAAGACTGAGTCCCCCTGGGAAGATAGGGCAGAATACAAATAAAGCCTTATCTATATATATAAAGGAAGAGCCGTCATGTGAAGACTACCTCAAACAGAGAAACCTTACAACGCAGAAACACAAAACTTGCCAACAGAAATAGGCCTCAAGCAAGGTACGTTTGTAGCAAAGAAACTTCCCCCCCAAAACCTAAAAGGCCCCCAAAACAACGAGTAAAAATAAAACTACATTTCCCAGCATCCTCCGGGGCTGCCAGCCTCTCTACATTCTGACAACATGATTGGCTGCCAATAAGGGCGGATTTGCATAACTGCTGTACTGGCCAGCCAACATGAACATTCCGACCCATAACAAACTGTCAGAGGAGTGCCAGAGCCTCCTCCAACACTTTCAAATCAGAAGACCATGATAGAGATCAACACCATTCAAGGGGAGCTCTTCTTCCTTTCCCAAAAGATCTCCAGTGGCTTGGAATTCCACATTAATAAGAGGACCATCCAGCAACAACGGGGTTTGCCAAGGAGGATGCTCCAGCCCCTCTATATGCTGGCTCCAAGCGATGGAGGTCATCACCAATGCCCAGCGCTGGAAGAGCTCCTGATGCCAATGGGTGCAAAAGAAGAGGACATCTTGAGATGGCCTGTCCATGAAGATCTTGAAAGCCTCATCGGACAACAGTCCCCAACAGACACTGGTGCAAAAGACATCAACTGAGCAGGACATCTTGAAATAGTTTCCTTCCTAGTGTTGAGCAGACAAGTAAGTTTAGCTTTTAATGTGTTACATTGAAGATCTTGTACATTAGGTACTGGTTATCTATCTTGTATACTACTCTGCTGTTGGATTTTTTGAACAGACCCCCAACAGACACTGACTGACTGACACTGGGCTGTGAAGATAGAGATCCCCTGACAGGACAAGCCCTCCCAAGCTGATCCATCCTGGCCATGGTACAAGTCACACCCGAAGGACTGCAGTCAAAGAGCTGAGGCACAAACATAAAACACCCAATTCACTTCAACACCATAACTAACAACAATTCCAACCCTTACATACTCAGACTTTCTCGCATCTCCTAAATAGGGCACAGCAACGCGTGCCGGGTACAGCTAGTCTATTATATAAAAGGGTTCCCGTTATGGAACGATCGTCCCAAACAGAGAAACCTTACAACTCAGAAACACCAAACTTGCCAACAGAAATAGGCCTCAAGCAAGGTACGTTTGTAGCAAAGAAACTTCCCCCCAAAAAACCTAAAAGGCCCCCAAAACAATGAGTAAAAAAACCTACATTTCCCAGCATCCTCTGGGGCTGCCAACAACTCTCCCAGCCTCTACATTCTGACAACATGATTGGCTGCCAATAAGGGCGGATTTGCATAACTCCTGTACTGGCCAGCCAACATGAACATTCCAACCCATAATAAACTGTCAGAGGAGGATAAGGCAAAGGGCTGAGGCACAAACACAAACATCCAATTCACTTCCCACAGAAAATGTACACCCCTACAAATCACAGACCACGCCCAAAATTGACAGTAAGGCTTCATTAACTTAATTTCCCTGACTACGCCTCACTTAATGGAATGCTGTTTACGCTCTGAATTGACAGTAAGGCTTCATTAACTTGATTCTCCCGACTACGCCTCAGCTCATTGGACATTGTGTATGGCCTGAATTGACAGTAAGGCTTCATTAACTTGCTGTCCCTGACTAGGCCTCAGCTCATGGGACATTGTGTATGGCCTGAATTTACAGTAACCTACCTTGGCACACAGAGCCCCAGTGAGACCCACACTACATTCTACTACAGTTTGGAGGAGGGTGGACCATGGATTATGGGACTTGAAGTACCTCCATGGATAATGGGATTTGTACTACTTCAAAACCCATCATTCCCCACAGACCACTGTGGCCCAGAACCAAGACCGATAAAGACCAAACTTGGCAAACAATGCCCCCCATGACCCACACTCCATCCGACTGCAGTTCAAAGGAGGACACACCATGGATACTGGGATTTCAAGTACCTCCACTCACTTCCAAAGTACCCCACCCACACACGCCTCAACCTCTACATCAACACAGCAGACGGAAAGACAAAAAACATTGTATATCCACAAGCTATGCAGAACGCCAGCAACACCACACACCAACAACTCCCCAGGACTTCAACATTCCACCCACCAAAACAACCCACAACGACACAGCCATGGCCCCCAAAACACCATAACTAACAACAATTCCAACCCTTACATACTCAGACTTTCTCGCATCTCCTAAATAGGGCACAGCAACGCGTGCCGGGTACAGCTAGTTATTACATATTATTATTCTAGAACACATAATTAGTCAATTGTGAGCAGGGAAAAATAATAATGTAATAATAAAAAAGAGCCAGAATACTTTTTTCAATGACAGACCAATGTTATCTCTAATATTATAGGGTCCAAGTTTGGTAAATCACAACAATGCTGTGGATATGATGCATCTTGTTTTCGGTAAGGCTTTCTCTATGAGAAGCTGGTAAAATGTTGGCTAGATGATGAGGATATATTTATACATTGGTGTAACCAAAGAGTTTTCTCCAATGGTTTATTGCCATGCTGAAAAAATGACAAGTGAGGTGTCATAGAGTTGTGTCCTAAATCCAGAATAATTCAAGACCTTTGTCACTTGAATGATGAAGTAGCAGAAACACTAATCAAATGTGCAAAAGACACGGGGTTCTCGGCGGGCAAAGATGGCGGCAGGACGGACACTCTGAGGCTCCTCAGAGTGCCAACTGTCTCCTCGACCGGAGGGCGATTTGCGCCCCCTCCCAGAGACGAAGCCACGTCTAAAGGGATCGCGAAGCCATAGGGAAGGTGCCGCCGACTCCAGGGATCGCCCTCTCCTCAAGAGGGGGAGATCGAGCGAGTCCGGCCTTCAGCCGTGGCGGCAAGCGGGTCAAGGGACGGGAAGCGGGGGACGACCCGCAGTAACTGCCAGCCCAGCCCAGCCCACCCCACCAAGATCGGGGCCAAAAGAGGAAGAAGAGACAGGCACGAACAAATGTGAGTGCTGGGGAAATCAGAGAGGGACAACCCCCCCCCCACAGGAAGACCTCACCGGGGGGCAGCCAAATTCCTCAGGCAAAGCCAATTCGGGAGAGATAAAAGGACCCCAGAGGACCCAAAATGGCGGAGAAGCTGCCATAGATCCGAGAACAGGGAAGAAGAAGAGCTTTTGGCGGGAGCGCTATCTTGTGGGAGGGAAAAGGCGCACGTGTGATAGAGGGATCAGAGAAGTAGGAATTTCCAAGGCCTCCCTTATATGCAACAAGGGATCCTTGCTGCCAAAGAGCAGAACAAATCCTCCCAGCGAATGGAATAACCGACAATAGAGTATGCCAACATTAAACGAATCAAACACAGAAGTAAAAAATCAAGAGAGAATGCAAGGAAGGTGGTCAGAGGAGGAAACAATAACCCTAAAGGACATCATTAATGAACTACGAAAATTAGGAGAAGCACAGGATGGGTGTCTACAGAAGATCGATCTAATGATGGCCCGACAAGAAAAGCAAGTTGAACTCATGCAGCAACAGCCGCAATACGCAAGGCTAGATTCGTCCAAAGAAGCGAACCCCACAAGGCTGGAGCCAACAATCACCTATGAGGATGGAAAAGAAACCCCTGAGGTCAAGGGAAAAAACGCAGCAGTACATGAAGATCTAGAGAAGAGAGTAGAGGGGGTCACTAAATGGCAGAAAGCATCAGGAGAAAGAGAACTTTATTACAAAGAAAGGGTGGAAGTCACACTGGGAGTCACTCAAATGACTAATAAGAATCCAAGCCTCTACTCCCCAAAAGAAAAAGAGGAAACGAACCAGGAGGTTTATACATTGTCCAAAAGACCCACTCGGGGTACAAATAAGAATAAAGCCAAAAGGAGTGGGGGGCAACTCAATAGAGAGAGAAGTCGGAGGAGAACAACGCAACAAAAAAGAATGAACACCTCAAAGAAAAACCATCCTTACTTTCCAGGGATGTTCACAAAATATGGCCCCCCAAGTTGTGACGATCCAGAGGCGGATGAAGAAGGTCTAAAATCTCCCAAAGAGTACGGCTAGAAAGGAGGCCATGGCAGATGAAAGGGGCGGATACGACCATACTATAAGACAAGGAACGGACAACAGAAATGGACACTCTTACCAAAGAATTGAAGGATCCTAAAAATTAAGAGAGGAAGACAGCAGACTGGCTGCCCTGCAAGAAGGCGCCTGACGGGCAAACTGATCCATTCAACAGTGTAAAACTGAGAGGGGCTCAACATAGGTCTGGGAAGAAACTACAACGGAGAAAGGAGAGCACCCACCCAACTACACCCGACCAACACCAGAAGAGAAAGGACTTTGGGCTCCCCTAGAGACTGCTTTCAACCTCCCCCTCTCACACCTCGCCCGGTTGGGTCCCCCACAACACCCACCCTCCCCCGACCCCCCAGGTCCTGGCTCCATCCTGACCCCCCAGCCTTCCTTCCCAGATACCTGTTCTTCCCTCGCCCCATCCCCTCCCTCCCCCACAACTTTACCCCCCCCCCCTCCAATACTTGTGAAAACCTCAATAAAAAATATTTTATAAAAAAATGTGCAAAAGACACCAAACTAGAAGAAGTATCTAATATACCAGAAGACATAAACAGAATTCAATATATTCACAAATTGGAGAAAAATTAACATTAATTTCAGGAAAGATAAATGCAAGGTTCTAAGTACAAGGCAGGAAAAAGTCAGATATACAAAATAGAGAATGGATGACAATTGGTTTGATAGTAGCATATCTAAAAAGTATCTAGGTGACTTAGCACAGGGCTTCTTAAATATTTCCAGATTGTCCTGATTGTCCTGGCAAATTTTTACATGACCCCAGTACCTAGGTATATAAAATAGGTATAATAATTAATAATTTACTGATAAGAAACCAGCATTTGAAAGGCTTGCTAAATAGATGAAAAATCTTCTGCAGAGTCCACTGTAAACACGGCACAGAATATTTTTAGGTAAATGTCTACAAGGCTAAAACCTTTTTATTCAGACAGGCTTTCAAAGAATAAGTAAATTTTAAATTGTGTGCTAATGCTTTCATGAAAAGTTGCTTTGAGTCCCCTTCAGAAGAGATAAAGTGGAGCATGCATGCATGCATGCATAAATAATAACCACGAGATGATATTAAAAAAACGTTTATGTTACTGAATTTTTCTGGACCCTATTGAGCATTTGGACTTGGGACTCACACATTAAGAAGTGTCTATCAGCAACCATTTCATGATTCTGTGGCTAGATCTCATATGGAATACTGTCTTAAGTTCCAAACATCATAGCTTAAGAAGGATTTCAACAAACTACAACATGTCCAGAATGGGTGATTAAAATTGGCCTTAAAGTTGAAATCAGTTTATTTATTTATTTATTTATTTATTTGGATTTTTGCACCGCCGACTCCCGGGGGCTCGCGGCGGCTTACAGGCCAATGGCGTAGTGCCAGAGGTTCAGCATAAAAACACAGAAAACATACATTGCTTAAAAACATGCACTACAATAAAAAGTTAAAGCAGTAAAATTAAAACAGTACAATGAGCGGTGGCCGAAGAGCGGTCTATTATGGATGCAAGGGCCTACTCCCCAAAGGCCTGCCTAAACAAATAGGTTTTGCAGGCCCGTCTAAAGGGAGTAGGTCCCTCAAAGCTCTGGCCTCGACCGGGAGGCGTTCCATAGCGTAGGAGCTATCACAGAGAACGCCCTCCGGCGGTGGATGTTAAACGGGCCAGCTTGGCAGATGGTACAACCAGTAAATTGGCCTCTTCAGACCGGAGTGATCTCGATGGGCAGTATAAGGCGAGACGGTCCCTCAGATACGCTGGCCCCAGGCCGTGGATGGCCTTAAAGGTAAGAACCAACACTTTGAAGGCGACCCGGTGCTCAATAGGCAGCCAGTGCAGATCCCGCAAGACTGGAGTTATTCGGCATCCTGCTGGAGCCCCAGACAGGAGCCGGGCGGCGGTGTTCTGCACCAGCTTGAGCTTCCGGATCGACGACATAGGCAGGCCAACGTAGAGCGCGTTGCAGTAGTCTAGCCTCGAGATGACCGTGGCTTGGATCACCGTGGCCAGGTCGTTCCGGGACAGATAGGGAGCCAGCCTCCTCGCCTGGCGGAGATGGAAAAACGCCGCCTTGCTGACCATGGAGACCTGGGCCTCCATGGTCAGCTGGGAGTCCAGGTGGACGCCTAGGCTTTTCACTGACGGCGCTGGGTGCAGCGCCGCACCGTCCAGGGTCGGAAGCCGGGTACCCACTCCGCTCGGGCGGCCCAGCCACAAGATCTCCGTCTTCGCCGGATTCACCCTCAACCTACTGGCTCGCAGCCATCCAGTAACGGCTTCGAGGCAATGTTGGAAATTATCGGGGACGGACTCCGGCCTGCCCCCCATCCTCAGAATGAGCTGGGTGTCATCAGCATATTGATGACAGGTCAGCCCATAACTCCGCACCAGCTGTGCAAGCGGCTGCATGTAGATGTTAAATAACAGAGGGGAAAGGATGGCCCCCTGGGGAACCCCACAAATCAGTGGGGAACCCTCAGAGACCACCCCTCCCATCCTCACACGCTGAGACCGCTGGTGGAGGAAGGAGGCCAGCCATTTAAGGGCTGTCCCCTCACTCCAGCCATGGCCAGGCGGTGGATCAAAGATTGTGGTCGACCGTGTCAAACGCTGCCGTGAGGTCCAATAACACGAGCAGCGCAGACCCGCCTTGGTCGAGCTGGCAGCGGAGTTGGTCTGTGATGGAGACCAGGACCGTCTCCGTCCCGTGCCCCGAACGGAAGCCGGACTGGAAGGGGTCAAGCCATGTTGCATCATCTAAGAAGGACTGCAGCTGCTCCATTACTGCCCTCTCAACTACCTTGCCCAGGTACGAAAGATTCGACACTGGGCGGTAGTTGGAGGGAACCGCAGGGTCCAATGATGGTTTCTTCAGCAATGGAGCTACCACCGCCTCTTTCAAGCACTCTGGAAAGACTCCTTGCTCAAGGGAGCTGTTAATGATTTTCAACAGAGTCCCACGTGGCCCCTCCAGGCAAGATCGAACAAGCCAGGAGGGGCACGGGTCGAGGAGCAGGTGGTAGGGCGGGCTGCAGTCACTATCTTATCAACAGCATCTGCGTCCAGTGGCCGAAACCGGTCGAGGGTGGGCCAGCGGAGGGCCACGGAGTCTCTAGCTCTCTAACTGTCTCAACTGTGGCTGGAAGGTCCCGGCGGAGGCTCAGTATCTTGTCTGCAAAGAAGCTCTGGAAAACCCCGGCAGTAAGGGCCTGATCACTATTTTTTGGGACAGTAGGGACCGTCGTCAGAGATCGAATCACCTTAAATAATTGAGCCGGGCGTGAGCCTGCAGACGCGCTATCAAGGCAGAGAAGTGGTCCTTTTTGGCTGCCTTGACAGCATGCTCATAAGTCTCTCTAAAAAGCTTATAAGCTGATAATGAGGCTCCGTCACGGAGTTTCCGCCACTCGCGCTCTAGCCGTCTCCTTTCCCGCTTCATAGCCCTTAGGTCCCTTGTATACCAGGGGACCGATGATTACAGGGTCGGAGAGGGCGCCTAGGAGCAATCTCGTCGAGAGCTCTGGCCAGTGAGATGTTCCAATCCTGGACTAGCTCCTCAACTGAGACGCTGGTAGACTCCAGGTCCCTCAGAGCATAGCTTGTGAGAAATAATAATAATTATTAATAATAATAATAATAATTATTACTATTATTATTATACAGTGTTGTTAATTGTGGGTCTGGTCTGTGATTTATAGGGGCTGCAGTGTTGTTTGGGAAATGAATGATGTGAAGGTACTGCAAATCCCAGCATTCGTGGCCCATCCTGCCCTAAACCACACCAGGTTATGAAGTGGACCATTGGTCCCCTGTTAGCCAAGTTTGGTCCTGATCCGTCATTGATGTGGGCCACAGTGGCTGACTGCCCGAGGTCTTTCCTTTTCCCTCATAGTCTGTGATTTGTAGGGGTTCCTGTGTTTTTTGTGAAGGATATTGGGTGAAGGTACTGAACATTCCATTTCCAACAGAAAAAAAACTGTCAACTGGCTAACTTCAACTGCAGCTATTTATGTCTGCCTCAGGCCCTTTCCTTTCCTCTCTGTGCTGCCTAGAAGTGTTGGAATGTTGGGTGGCTGGCCAATCGGAGTCATTTATGCAAATAATCCCAAAAGGGCAACCAATCGAAAAGCTGGCACATATTCTTCCCACCGCTCGCTCGGCCGCACCACCACAAACACTGACTTTTATTATATGTATAGATAAACTCAACTTTTTCTGAACTCTGCCTCATAATTCTCCCCTCTGTTATTTAACATCTCTCCCCTCTGTTATTTAACATCTACATGCAGCCGCTTGCACAGCTAGTGCGGAGTTTTGGGCCTGAGCGTCACCAGTACGCTGATGACACTCAGCTCATTCTGAGGATGGAGGGCAGGCCTGGATCCGTTCCCGATAATTTCCAACGCTGCCTTGAGGCCGTTACTGGATGGCTGCGAGCCAATAGGTTGAGGGTGAATCCGGCGAAGACGGAGATCTTGTGGCTGGGTCGCCCAGGTGATGGGGATGTCCAGCTTCCGACCCTGGATGGTGTGGCGTTATGCCCATCGCCTTCTGTAAAGAGCCTGGGGGTCCACTTGGATTCCCAGCTGACCATGGAGACCCAGGTCTCTGCGGTCAGCAAGTCTGCCTTTTTCCATCTCAGACAGGCAAGGCGGCTGGCCCCCTATCTATCCCGGAACGACCTGGACATTGTGATCCAAGCCACGGTCACCTCAAGGCTGGATTACTGTAATGCGCTCTACGTTGGCCTTCCTCTGTCAGTGACCCGGAAGCTCAGGCTGGTGCAGAACACTGCCGCCCGGCTCCTGTCTGGCATGCCAGCAGGTTGCCACATAACACCTATCTTGCAGGATCTGCACTGGCTGCCAATTGAGCACCGGATCGCCTTCAAAGTGTTGGTTCTTACCTTTAAGGCCTTACACGGCCTGGGGCCAGCGTATCTGAAGGACCGTCTCCTCCCATATTGCCCAATGAGATCACTTCGCTCTGAGGATACTAATCTCCTGACCGTTCCCTCTGCAAAAGCAGCCAGTCTGACAGCTACTCGCCGAAGGGCATTCTCGGTGATTGCACCTACACTCTGGAATGCCCTCCCGTGGAAACGCGCCATCCACGACCTGCTTCCCTTCAGGCAGGCGTGCAAGACCTACCTATTCCAGCGAGCTTTTGATGTGTAGGTCTCACCGGCGTGCACCCCCTCCCTGCTGTTATATTGCTCCCTGCTGTGTTGGTTTTCCACACCAGGTGTTTTAATCGCGGTTGCATGCCATGATGTTTTACTAATGTTTTATGCTATGTTTTTAATCTGTGTTGTTGTTTTTACGCTGTTGTTTGGTGTTGTAAGCCACCCCGAGCCCGCCGGGAGTGGCGGCATATAAGCCGAATAAATAATAATAATAATAATAATAATAATAACAGCTAGAGGTTTCAGTGGGAATTCCGTCTTCAGCTCCCTCAACTCAATGTGTATGGCTAGGTATTTCATTGTTAGCTTGGAATGTATGCCTGAAAATAGGCAAGCCGTACATGTATAGGTGTTCCTACTTTTATCTGCTTTAATAATGTTCAGATTGGGGACAAAGGGATTTCTAGTGGCAGTTGGAAATCCATATTTGCACAGTGCAAGCCATATTTATTAATAATGAGATATACATATAAAGGTAACCATCTTCTTTTCCATTTCCTTTGTCAATGTATGGTAATAATACTTGGTCTTATTGAAAGTGAAGGGAATTGTAATTTGTTCCTGTGCGCTCAAAAGCATCGGATGCCTCGGGTCATTATTTCTTTCCTGCGTCTCTCAACCACATTCAATGCTGCTGTGCCTTTCCAGTTGGAATATGATTCATTTTTAACTGCAGTCTGTTGCAATCCATCTTTCAGGTGTATTATTTTTTCCTCCTTTTTATGACATATGCTGAGCCTATTGTGGATTTCTTTACAGTTAATCCTTTCAGAGTTTCTTTTCTTATGTCACTTGGTTTTCAGTGAAAGTCCTGAATTGATGTACTCCTCTTAGCTTCTAACCTTAAGAAGTCGTATGCTTTATAAGCTCTTTGTAATGCCGAGTTACTTTTTATTGTTAAAGGATGAAAATAGGCTTCTACAGGGAGAAAATCAAAGGACATCTATAGTACAGCATAATTGGCAATAAAACTATCATGAAGTAGGCAGTTAAATTGTTTGATAAACTAATAACTTCTCTTGCATGGAAAGAATCAGCCAGTGCAATAATCCACAAATTTAAAATCCCTGTAAGGTGGTCACCCAACCTCTGCTCAGATGCTTCCATCATATGAGATCGTCCATCCATTGTCCAATAGAGGTTACCATCTGGAAGTTCCTTCTGACGTTTGGTCAGAATTTGTTTTCCTACAGTTTTAATCCATTAGCCTAGGTCTAAAAAGAAACTTGTTCCATCTTCTATATGTTACAGCTCTTAAGAGAGAGAGAGAGAGAGAGAGAGAGAGATACACACACAGACACACATATACACACATATACACACAGTGTGTGTGTATATATATATATATATATATCCGAAAAGTAAGGTTACCAGTTTAAAAAAATACAAAAAATGAATATCTATCTATCTATATAATAAAAGTCAGTGTTTGCGGGCGGTGGGTGGTGCAGTGGTGCGGAGGGAGGAATATGTGCCAGCGTTTCGATTGGCTGCCACTGTGGGATTATTTGCCTAAAGGGCTCTGATTGGCCAGCCTCAGAACTCCAACATTCTATGGCCCCAGATAGAGGGGATTGGTTGCCACTGAAATGCAATTTGCATAAAGGACTCTGATTGGCCAACCACATTCCAACATTCTAAAGTGACTCAGAGAGAAAAGGAAAGGCCTCAGGCAATCAGCCACTGCGGCCCACAGCAATGACGGATCAGGACCAAACCTGGCAAACAGGGGCCCAATGGCCCACTTCACAGCCTGATGTGGTTTAGGGCACATCACCTCATTCACTTCCCAAACAACACTGTAGCCCCTATAAATCACAGACCAGGCCCAAAATTGACGGTAAGGCTTCCTTAACTTGATTTTCCTGACTAGGCCTCAGCTCATGGGATATTGATAGGCTTTCTCAACTTGATTTTCCTGACTGTGGCCCCAACAATGACAGAACAAGACCAAAATTGGCACACAGACCCCCCCCCCCCCCCCCAAGGTGCACCCTACATCCTGGTGCAGTTTGAGGGAGGATGGACCATGGATGATGGGACTTGCAGTACTTTAATTCACTTCCTTAGAGCACTGTGGCCCATACCAAACTTGGCACACAGAGGCCCAATGGCCCACTTTACAAACTTGCTGCGGTTTACGGCATGTTGGCTCACAAATGATGGGATTTGCAGTACCTTCACCCAATTCATTCCCCACAGAACATTGCAGCCCCTACAAATCAAAGACCAGGCCCAAACTTGGCACACAGAGTACCCATGACCCACTCTACATCCTGGAGCAGTTTTGAGTGGGACGGACCACGGATGATGGGAGTTGAAGTACCTTCACTCACTTTCTGAGATCGCTGCAACCCTCATCCAATGACTGATCAAGACCACACTTGGCACACAGAGCCCCCATGACCCACTCTACATCCTGGTGCAGTTTGGAGGGGGATGGACCATGGCCAATGGGACTCACAGTACCTTCACTAAGTTCCTGAGACTACTGCAAGCCACATAAAGAGAATGATCAAGACCAAATGTGAAATACACAGCTCCCATGACCCACTCTACATTCTGGTGCTGTTTGGAGGGGGATGGACCATGGCCAATGGGACTCGCAGTACCTTCACTAAGTTCCTGAGACCACTGCAAACCACATAAACATCTAACAGGAAACAACCTTGGCACAGAATGACTTCCTCAAATAACCCGGGCACCGCCGGGTCCTCAGCTAGTGAAGAATAAAAATGTCCCATAATTACACTTTAAAAACACAATCAGGGTGTCTTGCATTAACTGTGTACCAAATGAGATATTTTACCTGCTATGGAATGACTTCAATCATAACATTGAAATGCCACTTTTTTACATTATAACCTCCAAAAATCCTATAACAAACATGGCCACTGTTCATGCTAATGGTGAGTTTGAAAGTCGTAATCTAGCAATTTTCCAAGCTCTGGGATGATGTCTCTATCAGTAAAAACATCTTTTTCTATCTTCCCTGTTTTGCTATCTCTAGGATATGGATTTACGGTAGCAAGCCTCACTTTTAGCTTATAGGAATGACTGTGTTTTAAATCTAATGTTTATAATTTTATTGTTAACTAGCCATCCCCTGCCACTCGCTGTGGCCCAGTCTGTGTATATGTGTTTTGTGTGTGTATATATATATGTGAGTGTGTGTGTATTTGTACATATAAGCACCGGGAATGTGGCGCAGCAGGCTAAGTGTCAGCTGCATAAGATCTCTCTGACCAGTAGGTAATGAGTTCGAGGCCTGCCCGGGTCAAGGTGGGTGCTTGACCTTTAAGTGTAGCCTGCTGTTGACCTTTGCAACCCAAAAGACAGTTGCATCTGTCAAGTAGGAGATAAAGGTACCACATTAAGTGGGGAGGCAAATTTTGACTGAATTATGAGGACATTAAAGATCTCCAGGAACGCTGAGGAATGCGGAAGGAACAACAAGGGACGCTGGGAAGGCTGAGAGATGAGGAGTGCGTCAGCTCCCCCTGGTGGCCAGAGTTTGCCTCTGTTCGCTATATGTTGTGTTTGTGGAAACAGCAGGGATTGTCTGCTAATATGTGTACCTGTAATCCGCTCTGAGTCCCCTTCGGGGTGAGAAGAGCGGAATATAAATAAAGTGTATTATTATTATTATATGTGGTTTAGTGCATGCATTGTAATGTATTTTCTTTATTTTTTGGCTTTTCAAGTCTCTTCTACTGTGTTTTCTAGTGTTTTTATTTGATGGTCACTCATTGCCCTGATGTATTCTGTATTGTGTCCAAATTTGGTGTCAATTCGCCCAGTGGTTTTTGAGTTAATCCTACAAAAGAACATTACATTTTTATTTATATAGATTTTTGTTACTTGATTATGTTGTATTTTGTGTTTTACATAATTTGGATGTGTTATTAATTATTTATTCCACCTTATGTATTTTATTGCATTGCACTTATTGTATTCATTATTTATGTTGTAAGCCGCCCTGAGTCCCCTAGGGAGAGGGGGCAGGATATAAATAAACATCATCATCATCATCATCATCACACAATTGGTTTTGAATAACTAAAGTGATGAATGCCTAGCTTCTGGTGAGGGGAGGGTTATGTGAAGTTGAGAAAACTGACATTATTATTTTTTATTTACATCATTTATATTCTGCACTTCTCACCCCGCAGGGGACTCAGGGCGGATCACAATGCACATATACAGGCAAACATTCAATGCCCTTTGACATACAAACATGTAAGACAAGCCACTCAGAGGCAATTTAACATTTCAGCTTCTGGCCACCAGGGGAGCTGTCGCACTCCTTCACTCCTTTTACACATTTCCTGGAGATGTATGGCCTCGTAAATTAGTTAAATTAGCCTCCTCACAACGTGGTACCTAAATTTCCTACTTGACAGATGCAACTGTCTTTCGTTATGACAGATGCAACTGTCTTTTAGTTATGATGTTTCCTAACTGCACTCCCACACTGCAGTTCATGAGGAATCCTTTGCTCATGTGGAAGCCCCATACCTACAGCAGAGCACCTGAAAACCCATGGATTAGTTCAGGGCTGTCCAACTTCTACCGGCCCAGGGGCCTGAATTCCGGTCACTGATGACCTGGGGGGCCGTAGGGTCTGCCCCGGCCCCGGCCCCGCCCCCTCCCCACCCCAGCCCCGCCCCTCCCCAACTCCAATTTACTTACAATTCCTAGTTGCATTATTAATTATAAAATAAATAATATTAAATATATTTAATTCCATCCTCCCCTCTCCCCTTATTTTTATTTAATATTAAATATATTTAATTCCATCCTCCCTCCCCCTTATTTTAATGTATCCCATCTCCCCTTATTTCATCTTTAAATATATTTAATTTTATATTTAATACATGAGGGGAGATGGGGAGGGAATGAGGAGCCCCCTGAGGAGCCCCCTGCTTCGGCCTACCTTTTCCAAACGCGCAGGATCCAGGAGTACCCGGACGACGAGAGAGGCGACGACCGACTGAGTCGAAGAAGGTCCTAATCGCGTCTGTGGGCCTCAGCGATCCAGTAGTAGAGTAGCCGAAGAGTATCGCGAGAATACGCAATCCACACGGGATTTCGCTGCCAACGCCGGCGTGATCTCGCGTTGACAGCGAAATCTCGTGTGGATTGCGTATTCTCGCGATACTTGCTCCAAACCCGGAAGTAGGTATTTTTAAAAATATATTATTTATTTTATTTTTCAATTTTTATTTTTTATTAAAAAGCTTAGGGGGCCGTAGGGAAGGGCCTGGGGGGCCTTATACGGCCCCCGGGCCGCCAGTTGGGCAGCCCTGGATTAGTTGATCAAATGAGAAATCAGCTTGTTAAAAGTCATTATAATGATGAAGTGGGCTAGAGTCTGGAAAACCTTATAGTAATACATTTGTCTTTAAATTGTTTGTCACAAGGCTCTGCTAGTTCTCCTGCAACCGTCTAGCACAGCTATCATCTCTTGAATCACATGGCCCTTGAAATTTTTGTTCATGTCAGAAGCGAATTGAGAAACTGCAAGTCGCTTCTGGTGTGAGAGAATTGGCTGCCTGCAAGGATGTTGCCCAGAGGACACACTGATGTTTTAACATCCTGTGGGAGGCTTATCTCATGTCCTTGCATGGGAAGATGGAGCTGGCAGACGGGAGCTCATCCAGTCTCGTGGATTGGAACCACCGACCTTCAGGTCAGCAGTTCATCCGGCACAAGGGTTTAACCCATTGCGCCACCGCAGCTCCAGGCCCTTGAACCTTTGAAAAGACTTAATGAATAAGACTTTAAGAAAAAGGTTAAAGTTCAGCATCCTACAGTGAAAATCATATATGGAATGTACAATATTTATTTTTAATGAGTAATCATTTATCACATGGCCATGATTCCTGAAATATTGCATGGATTTGTGCATACATACAATGTATGACGTTTTGTTTGTTACATTATTCAACCGAATCTCAGAGGAAACGAATAACATAAACTGGGGTTTATATATCTGTGGAATGTCGAGGGTGGGAGAAAGAACTCTTGTATGTTGGGGGTAGGTGTGAATATTTCAATTGGCCACCTTGAATAGCATTTAATAGCCTAGCAGTTTCAAGGTCTAGCTTCTTACTGCCTGGGGGAGGCGATCAGCTGGCTCTGATTGTTTCTTGTATGGAATTCAATAGGGTTGTATAACCACTTTGCACACCTCCATACTTATATGCAGCTCTTTGTATCCTATCCTATATCTATCTATCTATCTATATAATAAAAGGCAGTGTTTGCGGCGGTGCGGAGGGCAGGAGGTGCGGAGGAATATGTGCCAGCATTTCAATTGGTTGCCACTGTGGGATTATTTGCATAAAGGACACTGATTGGCCAGCCTCAGAACTCCGACACTCTAAGGCACCAGATTATTTGCATAAAGGACACTGATTGGCCAGCCTCAGAACTCCAACAATCTAAGGCACCAGGCAGAGGGCATTGGTTGCCACTGAGGAACTATTTGCATAAAGGACTCTGATTGGCCAGCAAAACAGAATGCAACTGAATGCTTGAGTTAGCCAAACGACAGTTTTTTCCCGTTGGAAATGGAATGTTCATTTTCTCGGAGGTGCGGAGGTGCCAAGGAATATGTGACAGTGTTTCGATACGTTGCCAATATGGGAATATTTGCATAAAGGACTCTGATTGGCCAGCCTCAGAACTCCACCATTCTACAGACCCAGACAGAGGAGATTGGTTGCCACTGAAATGGTATCTGCATAAAGGACTCCGATTGGCCATCCACATTCCAACATTCTAAGGTGACTCAGAGGGAAAAGGCAAGGCCTCAGGCAGTCAGACACTGTGGCCCACAGCAATGATGGATCAGGACCACACTTGGCACACAGGGGCCTGATCGCCCACTTCACAACGCGACCCTCACCCAATGACCAATACAGACCAAAATCAGCACACAGAGCCCCCTTGACCCACTCAACACCCTGGTGCTGTTTCAAGGAGGATGGAACAAAGATGATGGGACTTGAAATACCATCACTCACCTTCCGAGACCGCTGCAACCCTCATCCAGAGAATGATCAAGACTAAATGTGACACACACAGCCCCCATGACCCACTCTACATCCTGGTGCTGTTTGGAAGGGGATGGACCATGGCCAATGGGACTTGCAGTACCTTCACTAAGTTCCTGAGACCACTGAAAGCCACATAAACACCTAATAGAAACCAACCTTGGCACACAATGCCTTCCACAAATAACCCGGGCACCGCCGGGTCCCCAAGCTAGTCTCTTATATATTCTATTTTATCAATAGCTTCTTCACAAATAGGACCTAAATAAAAAAGAACGGATTCCCACCAACTCCTAGCCAAACACCTTTTTTAAAAAAAGTATCTCTATGCAAGTCATCATTTTGTGACAAATGAACATGTCCAGCTCTCATACAGCCATTTTAGGTTTTCTCCAGCATTTTTTCTCTCCTTGT
Source organism: Anolis apletophallus (assembly GCA_030556195.1). NCBI lineage: Eukaryota > Metazoa > Chordata > Lepidosauria > Squamata > Anolidae > Anolis > Anolis apletophallus. Next base: position 196,191,782 of record JARBWK010000004.1, on the reverse strand, counting down.
GTATACACTATCATTTCGACTATAAAAGAAATGGCAAAGAATGTGTTAGTTATTAGTTCATATAATGATACTAATCCCTCATTTTCGATATACTGAGTAATGTATGAAGGAATTAGACATTAAGGTAAGAAGGTGAGAAAGTAAAACAAGTTTCCAGGAGTAACAAAAAAGGACTTACCTCATACTTTAAATCTATTGTGAAATCTGACTTTAAAGGCTCATTTTTTCAGTCTTTTTAGCAAGCCTGTGCAAAGAAAAGATAGTATAAATGGAAACTTTAAATTGAGATTTTTAAAAAATATCCAGAGGCTATACCTAGTAGCATAATAATTTTGTAGCTACATTCAAGAATGTGGTGACATAGCTAGCACAAGGCTGGCTTGGCACTGCCGTCCTCAAGCCTGGAGAAGCTGCTGGGAGTGCTGAAGCCAGGGGAGGGGCTTGGTGCGGCCTGGCCCCGCCCCCCTCTGGCTTCCGCTCTACCAGCAGCTTCTCCAGGCTTGAGGATGGCAATGCCAAGCCAGTGGTGGCATAGCTAGCACAAGGCTGGCTTGGCACTGCCGTCCTCAAGCCTGGAGAAGCAGCTGGGAGTGCTGAAGCTGGGGAGAGGCTTGGTGCGGCCTGGCTCCGCCCCACTCTGGCTTCCGCTCTACCAGCAGCTTCTCCAGGCTTGAGGATGGCAATACCAAGCCAGTAGTGGCATAGCTAGCACAAGGCTGGCTTGGCACTGCCGTCCTCAAGCCTGGAGAAGCTGCTGGGAGTGCTGAAGCTGGGGAGGGGCTTGGTGCGGCCTGGCTCCGCCCCCCTCTGGCTTCGCCGCTCTACCAGCAGCTTCTCCAGGCTTGAGGACGGCAGTGCCACGCCAGTAGTGGCATAGCTAGCACAAGGCTGGCTTGGCACTGCCATCCTCTAGCCTGGAGAAGGTGCTGGTAGAGCGAAGCCAGAGGGGGCAGAGCCAAGCCGCACCAAGCCCCTCCCCTCTCTCCAGCCTTGAGGAGGTAGGTAGATCTTTCTGACTTGGTTTTATTATAAGTAGCTCGCATGCTGAAAAAGTGTGGGCACCCCTGATCTAGGCAATCTCAGTTCTATTATTAGTCTCAACTATTTCCCCTAACTACAACCATCAGGGGTGCCCACACTTTTTCAGCATGCGAGCTACTTAGAATAAAACCAAGTCAGAAAGATCTACCTACCTCCTCAAGGCTGGAGAGGGGAGGGGGCGGGGCTTGGTGCAGCTTGGCTCCGCCCCCTCTGGCTTCCGCTCTACCAGCAGCTTCTCCAGGCTTGAGGATGGCAATGCCAAGCCAGTAGTGGCATAGCTAGCACAAGGCTGGCTTGGCACTGCCGTCCTCAAGCCTGGAGAAGCTGCTGGGAGTGCTGAAGCCGGGGGGGGGCTTGCGCGGCCTGGCTCCGCCCCCTCTGGCTTCCGCTCTACCAGCAGCTTCTCCAGGCTTGAGGATGGCAATGCCAAGCCAGTAGTGGCATAGCTAGCACAAGGCTGGCTTGGCACTGCCGTCCTCAAGCCTGGAGAAGCTGCTGGGAGTGCTGAAGCTGGGGAGGGGCTTGGTGCGGCCTGGCTCCGCCCCACTCTGGCTTCCGCCTACCAGCAGCTTCTCCAGGCTTGAGGATGGCAATGCCAAGCCAGTAGTGGCATAGCTAGCACAAGGCTGGCTTGGCACTGCCGTCCTCAAGCCTGGAGAAGCTGCTGGGAGTGCTGAAGCCGGGGGAGGGGCTTGGTGCGGCCTGGCTCCGCCCCCCTCTGGCTTCCGCTCTACCAGCAGCTTCTCCAGGCTTGAGGATGGCAATGCCAAGCCAGTAGTGGCATAGCTAGCACAAGGCTGGCTTGGCACTGCCATCCTCTAGCCTGGAGAAGCTGCTGGTAGAGCGAAAAGCCAGAGGGGCAGAGCCAAGCCGCACCAAGCCCCTCCCCCTCCCCTCTCCAGCCTTGAGGAGGTAGGTAGATCTTTCTGACTTGGTTTTATTATAAGTAGCTCGCATGCTGAAAAAGTGTGGGCACCCCTGATCTAGGCAATCTCAGTTCTATTATTAGTCTCAACTATTTCCCTAACTACAACCATCAGGGTGCCCACACTTTTTCAGCATGCGAGCTACTTAGAATAAAACCAAGTCAGAAAGATCTACTACCTCCTCAAGGCTGGAGAGGGGGGGCGGGGCTTGGTGCAGCTTGGCTCCGCCCTCTGGCTTCGCTCTACCAGCAGCTTCTCCAGGCTTGAGGATGGCAATGCCAAGCCAGTAGTGGCATAGCTAGCACAAGGCTGGCTTGGCACCGCCGTCCTCAAGCCTGGAGAAGCTGCTGGGAGTGCTGAAGCCGGGGGAGGGGCTTGGTGCGGCCTGGCTCCGCCCCCCTCTGGCTTCCGCTCTACCAGCAGCTTCTCCAGGCTTGAGGATGGCAATGCCAAGCCAGTAGTGGCATAGCTAGCACAAGGCTGGCTTGCCACTGCCATCCTCTAGCCTGGAGAAGCTGCTGGTAGAGCGAAAGCCAGAGGGGGCCGAGCCAAGCCGCACCAAGCCCCGCCCCCTCCCCTCTCCAGCCTTGAGGAGGTAGGTAGATCTTTCTGACTTGGTTTTATTCTAAGTAGCTCGCATGCAGAAAAAGTGTGGGCACCCCTGATCTAGGCAATCTCAGTTCTATTATTAGTCTCAACTATTTCCCCTAACTACAACCATTCCTAGACAGGCACAGTTTGGCTACAGAGACTTATTATTCCCTAGCATTCTCCCTGCTGACTTATTGCAATACTTTGCACATAAAACTATCTTAAAATGACCTGGTAGCTTCATCTACTACATAATATGAAAATTGTTATAACTCGAAATATAACTGATATAGCCAAGTAGAATCACGTTAAACTGACTCTAGAGAACTCACTTTAAAACTTAATTCACAGTACTCATGCTTTTTTAAAGGCATAAACAGCATATGATCCAAATATGTGTCCATTAGCTTTACTCTGAAAAGCATTTAACACATGTTTGAGAACACAAAATTTGGAAAACACTATAAAATGGGAGTTCTTACTTTTTTACAAGTGGGATACTTAATGCCCAACCGGCAGCAAAATCTGGAAATTTAAAAACAGTAGGGTTTTCTGCAAAGGCATAGTGGTGAATTATTGTAGATTCATCGTCATGTAGTGCTTTACCTAAAAACCATTCCTGCAGGAGAAAAATAGGTAGAGTTTAACATTTCTTGTGTATAAATCAACGAAGCTGGGCCGTCAAACATATGAGCAGAAAGACTTTTTCGCTCTTTTAAAGAATCTCTATAATCCAAATAATCTCAGAAGGCTCTTGTGAGTATGAAAACATGCTTGTGTATGCTAACAAAAGACAAGCAAAGCTATGGCCAGCGTTCTCTTAGAGAATTGACGTACACACCTGTAAATTACCCTTATGAGTCCAAATGTACTTTTTTGGGAGGGTAATGCGAGTACTGATAGTTCACAGTGCCCAAAACAGATTTTCAAATGTACACTACCTCGAGTCGCCTTCGGGCTGAGACGGATGGTATAAAAATATAGTAAATAAATAAATAAATTCTACAGAGTCACAATTTGCCTTCACCGAATAGTCAGCAAAGCAACTGTGAATGAGAGACTGTGAACAAGTGAACTGCTTGTTCGTAACATTAATAAAGGATCGTACCATACAATAGCAGAGCTAGGATCGGTGTCACCCAATGTAGTAACTTGTGGTGTCTATCTATTCATGTAGTTCAGTGTTTCCCAACCACTGTGCCGTGGCACACTAGTGTGCCGTGAGCTATCACCTGGTGTGCCGCGGGAAAACCTCTCTTCCCCCCTTTCTTCCCCCTCCTGCTGCTGCTGCTTGCGGGGGGAGGAGAAGGAGGAAGGGCCAGGCGGCGGCGAGAAAGAAGGGGCTGAGGCGCCGCCTGCTTCGGCCATTTTCGTGTTTATGTGTACCAACTATTACTACATTTGGCATTGGCTGGACGTGATAGCCTTTCTAGTGACTGTGTAACAACTCTCCTGTTCACCAGTTATACACAAGGGACTCGTCTAATGCCCACCTGGAATGATACAGGAGCATATATACTGAAGATGGAAGCCTCATTATTGTTCCATGAGGTGTATTGATGCATAAGAACAGTACTAGTGGACTGCTTTGAAGCTATATGGACACATTTTTTCTAAACACAGAGAGAGACTGACAGCTGTAGAGCAAAACCTTCGAAACAGGTCCAGGTTTCACAGAGTGTATAAATACATTTAAAAACATATTAACTATATGTATTACTGTGTTAGAGTGTCATTTTGTGTCATTTCGGTTGGTGGTGTGCCCCAGGATTTTGTAAATGCAAAAAGTGTGCTCAAAAAAGGTTGGGAAACACTGATGTAGTAGTTCACATCTGTTAAAGGAAATTAAAGGAGATACATTCATACGACCCAAAGCGATGATTGCTAAGCCACTTAGACACAATATTTTGTTCCAGAAGTGAATTCAACTTTTGCCAAGGTGTCTGCTTGTTTATTTTTTGTATTGTGGCTAGAGGAGTGTGTGAATAACTAAAAAAGATATCTCCTTTTCACTGAAATTTTCACATCTTCAGATGATTCTACAAATTTAACTAGGCAAGAGTTTGATTATTCCAAAATTATCTTATTTTGGAAGAATGGCAGCATATATATCCAAAGAAAGACATGAAGTTTGGAAGGGAGGTTGATTGGTGTCTTATACATTTTGATATATTTTGCATCAATTTTTTCAACATCTAGATTTAGGTTGACAATCTGTAATTTCTCAGATGCTTTTAATATGATGGTAAAGCAATGCTATCTGTAGGTAAAGGTAAAGGTTTTCCCCTGACTCTGGGGGTTGGTGCTCATCTCCATTTCTAAGACGAAGAGCCGGCGTTGTCTGTAGACATCTCCAAGTCATGTGGTCGCATGACTGCATCGAGTGCCATTACCTTCCCACCGGAGCTGTACCTATTGATCTACCCACATTTGCATGTTTTCAAACAGCTAGGTTGGCATACGCTGGGGCTAACAGCAGGAGCTCAGCCTGCTCCCCAGATTTGAACTGGCAGCCCTTCGGTCAGCAAGTTCATCAGCTCAGCAGTTGAACACACTGCGCCACCAGGGGCTCCTATACATGGCATTTATTTTTAGTATTTCTGATAGGATCTTTAACATTGAATCAAGACAGAGAGATAAGGCTCTGACAATGCTGTAACCCAACAAAAGCTGTAATGTAATAAAGATTCCTTGACATCTTGACATAGAACTATGAACTACCTTTACCTTCCATTATTTAAGTCAGTGTTTCCCAACCTTTTTTGGTGCCAAAGCCGGGGGGGGGTCAGAGCCAGGCTGCGCCTTGCCCCGCCCCTACCCCCGGCTTCACCTCTTCCAGCAGCTGCTCCAGCCTTGAGGGGCAGTGCCAAGCCAGCGGTGCCAGAGCCAGCACAATGCTGGCTTGGCACTGTCCCCTCAAGGCTGGAGCAGCTGCTGGGAGTGCCGAAGCTGGGGAAGGGGGCAGAGCCAGGCCGCGCCATGCCCCGCCCCTCCCCCCAGCTTCAGCTCTCCTACAGGCCGTGCCATGCCCCGCCCCCTCCCCCAGCTTCAGCTCTCCTACAGAGGAGGAGCATGAGCGGTGGACGGGCTTCAGTGGGCGGGGCTCCTCCTCCACACGGCTTCAGTGAGCAAGGGGAGAGCGTCATGGTGGGAGTCATGGCGGATTGGAGGCTGGCTGGGGAAATGGCCGAAGGAGGCGGTGCCCCGGTCCCTTCTTCTTTTTCTTCGCCACTGCCGGCCCTTCCTCCCCCCAAGCACCAGGAGTTCGGCAGGAGGGGGAGGAAGGGGGGCAGAGAGCTTTTCTCGCGGCACAGCAGGAGGTCCGTCACGGCACACTAGTGTGCCACAGCACACTGGTTGAGAAAGACTGATTTAAGTACATCAAAACCCACAGCGCTTTCTGTACTCAACAAGGCGTTCTTCAAATTCACAAAGTAACCAAAGCCTACTTTTTCCACTCAGTGTATGAACACTTCAAAATGTCATTTACATACAGGAACCCACTTATTATTGTAAAATTCACCTTAGATTTGTCATATCTTCCAAGTGTCTTCAATAGTCTTATAATATATATTCTTGTATCTTCTTCACAGAAAAAAATCCATGAAGTGTTTCTACTATATGTAACAGAAAACCTGTCAGGAGTAAGAGTTGATAGTATTGAGGGAATTGCATCTCACAAATACAAAAATAAAGGACATTTCAATAATAACTTGATCTGATGTTAACAGCATTTCAAGACTGAGAAAGCTTATCCGGCATGTTATTAATAAAGATTATTCAGAAATGTGTCAACCAGGTAAATGACCTACTCTTTCTTCTTCATAAACATATCCTATTCAGGCATTAGCCTTACAATCTGAATGAAATTTATTGTATTTTGCCCATAAGTTTCTTTATTGTCTGCCCCTCTAGAATCATAGAATCACTGAGTTGGAAGAGACCTCATGGGCCATCCAGTCCAACCCCATCCTGCCAAGTAGCAGGAAAATCGCATTCAAAGCACCCCTGACAGATGGCCATCCAGCTTCTGTTTAAAAGCCTCCAAAAAAAGAGCCTCCACCACACTCCGGAGCAGAGAATACCACTGCGGAACCCCTTCACAGTTAGGACGTTCTTCCTTATGTTCAGGTGGAATCTCCTTTCCTATAGTTAGAAGTCATTGTTCCGCATCCTAGTCTCCAGGGTAGCAGATAACAAGCTTGCTCCCTCCTCCTTATGACTTCCCCTCACATATTTATACATGGCCATCATGTCTCCTCTCAGCCTTCTCTTCTACAAGCAAATATGTCCAGCCCTTTAAGCCGCTCCTCATAGGGCCTGTTCTTCAGACCTTTGATCATTTGAGGCATCATCCTCTGGACACATTCCAACTTGTCAACATCTCCCTTCTAGGCCCGGATTACCCATAAGGCCACATGGCCTATGGGCGCAGACCTAAGGGGGCGCCAGATCAAGGACCCAAAAAAAAAGTTCAAACAAAACTACAACGTGCAGTATGATACTCTCTCTCTCTCTCTCTCTCCCTCTCTCTCCCTCAGAGGAGGATGGGGGAGATCGCTGAGAGGGGGCGGGGGAGGAGGGAATGGTGCCCCCCCTCAGCATCGCCCCCGCAGCACCCAGAAACATGGTGGAGTAGGTAGAGGCGCCCTCCTGCCGTGCACACATGCCCGCCAGCGGCCCCGGGGGTGGGGCTTCCCTCCGCCTCATCCTCCTTGCGCCCAAAGACGGAGGGCGGGGCAAGGAGGAGAAAGAGGCGGAAGGTGCGGGCTTCCCTTCCTCCTCCTCCCCAAGACCGCCTTCCTTGACTGAAGGAAGGCGATCGCGGCGGCGAGAAGTAGGAGGCGGAGGGAAGCCCCGCCCCTGGGGCCGCTGCCGCGCATGCCTAGCTGCACCCCGGGGACGGGGCTTCCCTTCCTCCTCCTCCCCAAGACCGCCTTCCTTGACTGAAGGAAGGAGATCATGGCGAGGAGGAAGACCGCCTGCCTTGACTGAAGGAGGAGGAGGAAGAGGGAAGCCCCCCCTGTCCGCCATGCCCAGCAGCTTCCAAAGACCACCTTCCTTGACTGGCCTAGGGGAGGAGGAGGAGGGAAGCGCCAAAAGGGCCTAGGGTAATCCGGGCCTGCTCCCTTCAATTGCGGTGCCCAGGATTGGTGTTCCAGGTGTGGCCTGACCAAGGCAGAATAGAGGGATAGCATGACTTCCCTGGATCTATGCAGGCCAAAATCCCCAAATCCACAAGAGTCCAAGATCCTTTTCACATGTACTGCTATCGAGCCAGGCGTCCCCCATTTTTTTCTGCTGAAGTGGAGTATCTTGAATTTGTTTCTGACTTATTAGATCTTTCCTCTAAAAAAAAATGCTGCTGTCTCCCAATTACTGTGTGAATTAAGTGTTCGACTATAAGTCACTTTGGATAGCTGATACAGCTTAAAAACAGGACAAAACACTCTACATTTAAATTAATAAATCAAATCCCTTGACATGAGGAGGATGGAATAAGTATGTGCAATCTTTAAAAAATTGAGATCATAAATATTCACACACAATAATTTATGCAAAAAACTAAAATAGCTCGTAGATAAGTATTCCTTTTTGCAATGGTTTTACTATCTATCTATGTATATAATAAAAGTCAGTGTTTGCGGAGGTGCGGAGGGCGGGAGATGCGGAGGAATATGTGCCAACTTTTCAATTGGCTGCCACCGTGGGATTATTTGCATAAAGGACTCTGATTGGCCAGCCTCATAACTCCAACACTCTAAGGCACCAGATTATTTGCATAAAGGACTCTGATTGGCCAGCCTCAGAACTCCAACAGTCTAAGGCACCAGACAGAGGAAAATGGTTGCCACTGAGAGACCATTTGCATAAAGGACTCTGATTTGCCAGCAAAACAGAATGCAACTGAATGCTTGAGTTAGCCAAATGACAGTTTTTTTCCGTTGGAAATTGAATGTTCATTTTCTCGGAGGTGCGGAGGTGCCAAGGAATATGCGACAGCGTTTCAATAGGTTGCCACTAAGGGAATATTTGCATAAAGGACTCTAATTGGCCAGCCTCAGAACGCCAACATTCCACGGCCCCAGACAGAGGGGATTGGTTGCCACTGAAATGATATTTGCATAAAGGACTCCGATTGGCCATCCACATTCCAACTATCTAAGGTGATGCAGAGGGAAAAGGAAAGGCCTCAGGCAGTCAGACACTGCGGCCCACAGCAATGACGGATCAAGACCAAACTTGTCGCACAGGGACCCAATGGCCCACTTCACAACGCGACCCACACCCAATGACCACTACAGACCAAAATTAGCACACAGAGCCCCCTTGACCCACTCTACACCCTGGTGATGTTTCAAGGAGGATGGACCACAAATGATGGGACTTGAAATACCTTCACTCACCTTCCGAGACCGCTGCAACCCTCATCCAAAGAATGATCAAGACCAAATGTGACACACAGAGCCCCCATGACCCACTCTACATCCTGGTACTGTTTGAGGGGGATGGGCCATGGCCAATGGGACTTTGTAGTACCTTCACTAAGTTCCTGAGACCATTGCAAGCCACATAAACATCTAATAGGAACCAACCTTGGCACACAATGCCTTCCTCAAATAACCCGGGCACCGCCGGGTCCCCAAGCTAGTAGGTTATAATATCCAATATCCAATTCTGCCAAAACTGACAGAAGCATCATTCACCTGTGTTCTGATCTCCAGCTGAATGGATCTTCTGAAAAGTATCCAATACAATGGTTCTCAACCTGTGGGTTCCTAGATGTTTTGGCCTTCAACTCCCAAAAATCATAACAGCTGGTAAACTAGCTCAGATTTCTGGGAGTTGTAGGCCAAAACACCTGGGGACCCACAGGTTGAGAACCACTGATCCAGTATATTACGGTAGATGGATGGAGGTGGAAGGGGAATACAGCTGGGGAAGTGATTATTTCTTCATTTATTAATTTACCCCGCTTTGCCTTTTCCCAGAGGAGACTCAAAGAGGCTTGACATAAAAGTATTAGCATACTATTCAAAATATACAAATATGCAAAGATTGAAACAGAATTAAATATAAACAGTATTTTAAAATCACAGGTAAACCCATTATGATTTTCATAATTATGAAAAATTGCAATCCTGAATACAGAATGGTTACTTTACTCATCTGTATTAATTCCACATTCACAATCACTACTTAAAAATTGTGATTCTATTTCCACAATCTTAACTCCCCCACCTTTACTGGCCATCACCTGTATGGGAGAAGGGAGGTCCATTCTGTCAGCAATCAGATCATGGGTGAATTATATTTTATTAGGTTTTCCATATGGTGGAGGAAACGTTGGTTGAACCAGGAGATACTATTTAGTTAAATATACTTACTTAAGTAACTGATGTACATTGATCAATTGCCTTTGTTTCTATTTTTCACACATATCTAAAACTGGCCTAAACTACTGCCCCATAATTTATTTATTTACTTATTTATTTACTTTATTTATATTCCGCTCTTCTCACCCCTAAGGGGACTCAGAGCGAATTACAGGTACACATATTTAGCAGATAATCCCTGCCGTTTCCACATACACACATATAGACGAACAGAGGCAAACTCTGGCCACCAGGGGGAGCTGATGCACTCCTCATCTCTCAGCGTTCCCAGCGTCCCTTCTTGTTCCTTCCGCATTCCTCAGCGTTCCTGGAGTTCTTTAATGGCCTCATAATTCACTCAAAATTTGCCTCCCCAGTTAATGTGGTATCTTAATCTCCTACTTGACAGATGCAACTGTCTTTCGGGCTGCAAAGGTCAACAGCAGGCTACACTTAAAGTTCGAGCACCCACCTCGACCCAGGCAGGCCTCGAACTCATGACCTACTGGTCAGAGAGATCTTATGCAGCTGACACTTAGCCAGCTGCGCCACATTCCCGGTGTCCATACTCACTTACTCATGCATTAAAGGCAGGATTGTCCATGCACCCTCATTGGACATCTGATGAATAAGCAGAATAGTGGGCATCTCCTTTAAGAGAAAAAAAAACATTACAGTAATAACGTATTAATAATATAACAGTAGAAAATTGCCTTGCTAAAACTATTGGCCCTGTTAATTTATTTGTCATTATTTGCTTCTGAAGAACTTTTAAAATTAAACAAAAACAACCTAATCATATTTTGTAATAGCATCAAGGGAATTCAAACAAGCAACCAAGTTTTCACATTAGCCTTTTATCAAAACAAGCCTTTCAATTCAATTTCAAATTAATTGGTACCTATAATCAAAAGAATGAGAACAAAATTCAAAGGTGGTTAAGATGCAAAATACAAGGCAAACAAGTTCTAGCTTTTAGTCTCAAAAGATATACTTCTGAATTGTTTAGATCCATCAGGATTGGTATTAGAACTTATTTAGGGTCATTCAACTAGATAGTTCTTTAATCTATGCTTAATGAAAACTAAAATAACATGTTCAAAATGAGCATAAATTAAGTAAACGAAATATTTTTAAAAATAGTTTTAATTAAGCTTTTTGGTATATACACATACATATTGACATACATGGGGTTGTATATAAGCAGGTCAATGATGGGGTCGGGAAGGGGGGGAGATGTGGTTGGGAGGGGAGTGGAACATAGGGGAAGGAAAACAGAATTCTGTTAAAACAGAACTTCCCAAAAGTTGCCCAGAATGTATACATTGAGTATCATTAGTAATTTCTCTTGGTATCTAACTGTCTACTAGGCATGAGAAAAAAGTTATGAAAATGATTCGTTTCGTAAGAAATTTGTAAGAAATGCTACTTTCGAGTATTTCTGCACCTGGAACGCCAACCAGGAAGTGGACTTTCTTTATAGAACTTCGGGGGCCAGGATTTTCTTAAGTGTCGTTATGAGGTCATAAGGGGCACCCTCCTTCTCTCTCACCACCCTCCCGCCTCCCTTGCCAATAAGTATTATGGCAAGGCAAGCCCTAAACTCGCTCCTTCTTTCGGCTGGAAGCCCGGAAAAATGTAAACAGAGGTTTACTCAGAAGTAAATCTGCAAGAGGGCACTTTGGATGAAGTGCCTCCTTTGTGGATTTACTTCTGAGTAAACCTCTGTTTACATTTTTCCAGGCTTCCCTGCCTCTCCTGCCCTGCCAGGATCTAAAGCATCAAAGAGTATTGGGGTGAGAAACCAACCTAATGTATAATAGAATGAATGCTACTGTAAGTGCCTAATATTATAAGTAATCCAACTGGTCATACCTACATTCCATGCACATGCAATAATACAGCAGTAATAACAATAACAAGAGGTAAAATTCAAACCGAAGTATTCTGACTGGTCTCTGCTCATGCAGTGCAAAGCGGGCTCTTCTCTTATTAGCCCGGGAAATTAGCCAGGAAAAGCCAGCGTTTGCTGCTTGGGAGCACACATGCATATTCTTGGGGGAGATTTGCTGCAGAATCCGGGCTCATAGAGAAGATTCTGCAGCAAATCCCCCCCAAAGAATATGTATGTGTGTGCACCCAGGAAGCAAATGCTATGCCCGGGGTTTTGCCTTTTCCCGGGCTCAGAGAAGAGCCTTTTGCAGTTTGAGGAGGGAGCACAGTCAGAATACTTGGTTTGAATTTTGACCTCTTCTTATACCCATTGTTATTACTGCTGTATTATTGCATGTGCATGGAATGTTGTAGGTTTTTCTTTTGCTGCTTCCAAGAATAGAATACCCACTCCCTCCCTCCTTCCCTCCCTCCTTCCCTCCCTCCTTCCTATTTGGAGAGTCCCATCTAGAATTCAGTGTGATTTATTCAAGTTTTGGCCTACAACTCCCAGAAATCCCAGCCAATTTACCAGCTGTTAGGATTTCTGGGAGTTGTACACAAACTCCTCTGAATCGCATGCGCTGGCATACGAACTACTAACAATTTCGTTAGTAATTAAGTTACATTTAGAAATTTTTGGAAATTTTTTGGTAAGTCTTTCTTTTACTAATCACCCCCCCATTTGATTTTAGAATCGCCATTTTTGGGTTCGAAACCATGCCTACTGTCTACATAATAGTTTTTAATACATTAGTATTAGTACATAGTCTATAATTCATTCAGGTCTACTATGAATTTGTTTCCTCTATTTTGTATGTAAGTCATGAAACACGACCAGTCCATTTGTTCCTTTTTGTTACTTAGTTTCTGCGACAAAGAGTCCATTTGTATCATATCAAGTGCCTTCAATGTCCATTTCTCTACACGAACTTTTGTCCTTTGATCTGTTTACCTATTGGGACTACATGATTTACCAGTTGGTAATGTATGAGAGTGCGATTCTCTTTCTTTGTTTATATTTCGTATAGATGTACAATCAGCACGGAAATTAATCACTAATGTATATATTTTTACACTTTGTGATATAAGCCGACTTGTCTTTGTAGTACTTAGAGTAGCCACTCCCCAGAGTGTGTGGGGTAGATTGTATGAGAGAAGGTGGTCCTGTAGGTAATCTGGACCCAAACCATGCAAGACTTGGGTTTGATTCATTTTATTTAGTTGACCTAAGCATAGTTGCTGCTGTGTGCTTTAAAGTTTTTTTCAACTTTCTTGTCTAGATTGGCTCAAAATATGCTTTTGTTTTTATCTAACAAGAGTGTAGCTTGTCCAAGGCTGCCCGATGCGTTTCCATGGTCAAGCTGGATTCAAACATTGGCTTCTAATTTTATACTAAAATTGCAGAATGTACGAACAAAGACTGATTAATAGTATTAATCTAATACCAATGAAACCTCCGCTCCAGCCATGGTATATCTATTTAACTCACTATACAGCCCGTGAATTCCAATTTAGCACTTGCATACCTGTGTTACCCTTTGAACAGCAATGTATTAAAAGAGAAAATTCTATTTATTTTGTTTGTAATAGAAACAATAACTTCCTTTCCCAGAACAGGTTTTACTTTACAGCAGCGCTGAGATAAATGCATAATAATTACTTACTGTGTTTGGCATGCCTTTAATTAAACTGTCACATTCTCTTCTATGCCATTCCCACTAAATATTTTGTAATTTTATCTTCCCTTTATACACGTTTGTATATACACATAACTGAGGTCATCCACACATTTAGTGAAGTGACCTCTATTTAGAAAAAGACAGATCTATTAAAAGAAAAAAGAAAAAGACAGATCTATTTTCTACAAGTTCTTATTTTTCCACTGTTGTTTCCATTCTGGTTCTGCTTAAGACTAGATTTTATTAATCTGAGAACTAATATATTTTGGTGTTCATTTTTCTTATTTTATATACATATTTCCAATAGCTTCAAAAGTAACACTTTTTGAACATGCAAATATTTATAAGGATTCTGGTGTTCATTTCCACACGTACATACTTTTTTCTAGTCAGTGTCTTAAATAATTAATTATTTTGCAAACATTTTTTTATCTGAACTGTATCACAAACTTCAGGAAAGCGCATATTCTGACATTTAGCTGTGATTCATGTGTGGGAAGTATGAATTTGCTAAATTCACAATGAATCATGAAGCAAATGAATTTATCACCGATTCCAGAAAATACTGGAAATGTATGCTATAATACGAGGGTGGGTCAAAAATAATGCCTCCATCGCTCTAACTTCTATTTCTTTCACGGCTACTGGACTATCTATGCATGATATAATAGAGGTAACCTTACTCTACTGATACAGTCTTTTCTTTTTCCAATTGACTGATTAGAACCATGAATCTGAAGCTAAAAGAAAGAATCGTCATTGAATTTCTGGCAAAAGAAGTTTGTGCCCCTAACAAAGCTGTGGGAGAACTGAAGCCACGTGGAGGGGCAGGGCATGGTGCGGCCTGGCTCCCTCCTCCTCCCAGCTTCGGCACTCCCAGCAGCTGCTCCCAGCAGGTCACCATCCCCCAGCCGTTCTTACTGTGTTAGAGTGTCAGTTTAATTGGTGGTGCCCCCCGGATTTTTTAATGTTAAAAGTGTGCCGCGGCTCAAAAAAGGTTGGGAAACACTGCCCTAAGGACATCCATAATCAATTGAATAATAATGTTTATGATTTGGCCTGTTTCGTCTTCCAGACACCTGTTTTGTGTTGCTCCCAGTTCTGGATGGCAGCTTCCTTTTGCATTTTTCTTTAGGGTTGCCATAGCCCCACTGACACCCTGTTAGTTAATGTAGCACAGCAGTTCTCGTTTGTGCCTGGAGGGCAGGGGTCAGGACCTGGGGTCCCATTAGCATTAGAACCAGCAGTGCCAGAACAGGATTCAGAGGATGAGCTAGATGACTGGGGCGAAGTCAGCTTTCCCTGATGGGCCTCTTTCGCCCAGAGAGCTTGGCATGGGAGGAAATGTTGTTTGGCCCTAGCGAAGAGATAGATAACCAGGTGCAGATGGACAGCGATTCGGGCAGCTATGAACATCCGGGAGGACGGAATTCTCAGGAGCCTCCAGGGGAAAACATGGAAGAAAGCGCATGGGAAATGGCTAGGGTCCGCCTGAGTTAATCATTTACAGCAGGGCTGCCCAACAGGTGGCCCGCGGGCCGTACACGGCCCCCCTACCCTCCTGCAATAAAAATAAAAATTAAAAAATCCCGAATTTTTTTTTAAAAAAAATTCCCCCCAAAAAGTGTGCATGCGCGCGCCGCTTCTGCCACCCTGACGCTGTGGGAGGGGCCAAGGGGAGCCCCCCTTAGCTCCGCCCTCCCTCCTACAACATCAGCCAGGGCAGCAGAACCGGGAGAAATCGCCGCTTCTGCCGCCCTGGCTGACGCTGTGGGAGGGAGGGAGAGACCAAGGGGAGACCTCCTTAGCTTCGCCCTCCCTCCTCCAACGTCAGCCAGGGCGGCAGAACCGGAGAAATCGCCGCTGCCACCCTGGCTGATGCTGTGGGAGGGAGGGGCCAAGGGGAGCCCTCCTTAGCTTCGCCCTCCCTCCTACAACGTCAGCCAGGGCGGCAGAACTGGGAGAAATCCCCCCCCCCGTGATCGCCCCCGCCCCCGGGAGCGACCACGCCTCCCGCTGCGGCCCGCCCCGCCACCTGATCAGTCACTGGGATTCCGGCCCTTGGGCTGGTAGAAGTTGGACAGCCCTGATTTACAGGTTTGCAGCCAGCTTGAGCCTTGCAAATGTATCCCTTTGGTTTGGAGCCCACCCCTTTTTTCCCTGGGGATGTGTTCTCCATTTTGAGATCTCTAGTCAATCCTTCTCAGGCAGGAGAAGAGCTCAGATGTGCTTGGCCAGTCAGGTTAGCTGTGTATAGGCTACCGTAAGTACTGACTTACTGAATTGCTTGAATGACCAACTGCTTGACTGAATTGCTTGACCGCTGGAGTTAGATAGGCTAATGATACCCTGCTGTGATTAGCACTGCTTGTTGTATATTGTAGCTATCTAACTGCCATTTAAGCATCGGTTCGCCTTCGAACTGGCCCTAGGCATAGATAGGGAAGGTGTAGTTCCTTCTATTCAGTAACCTAGGGTCAGGGTGAGGAATATCTTCAGGTTTCCTTGCCATTCGGAGGAAGCAAAGGGAGACTTTGCAGTCTTAGTCAGCAACCCAGAGAATTTTCATCTTACCCTCTTTTTATATTCTGCAACCGTTAGGCTCTGTGCCAAGTCCTTCAAAGACTTTGTAGCTGAATAAACTATTTGTTCTTCAACTTCAACCTGAAGTGGTTTTCTGGGTTGCTGGACCCCTGAGCTTCTCAAGTAGGCATCCTGCAGTCCACCAGGACTATAGGAAGCACATCGCAGTTTATTTTCAAAGGCACCTGGTGCGACGGCATATGGCCCCTTCTGACTTTTATCTGTTTGGACCTCTGAAAGACTTCCTACCTGGTTGAATGACATTAAAACTCTGGGTCACGACATTAAAATTATGGGTCACGAAACAAAACCCTGAATTTTTCCAAAATGGTTTTGATGCCTGGGTTAAAAGATGGCACGTATGTGTATGTCACGATCACGGACTTAGCGGGCCCCTTAAACACACACACAGAGACGTACTGAAGGCTAACTACTTTATTGAGTATAAAAACAGTTCCAAAGAAGATAAAGTCCAATAATAAGCAATTGTCCAAAAGGTAGAAGCAAGATTGTCCAAAGTAACGCAGCAAATAAGGCTTGAAGCTTGGCAAGGCTCCGCAATCCAATGCGGTTCAGGAAACAGGGCAAGGCTCCGCAATCCAATGCGGATTAGGAAACAAGGCAGATGCAAGGCAAGGCTTGATGACCACGGCTGGCTTGTGGTCCCACTCCGCTTCACGCCTATCCAGGAAAGACGTGGCCGGAGAACTGAGGATGCGTTCCACGGACCCTATACTTAATCCTTCGGCCGAGGTCCGCGACGCTCTAGGCTTCTCCGTCTCCAATCTCTGCTCACGGACCTCGGTCGGTCTAGGACCCTAGACCAAGCCCTCCTGGTAGACTCAATGTCCCGTCTCCTATCGAAGGAGCGACCTTGCCTCTCCGCAGCTGTGTCGCTATCTTCCTGAGAACTATCCTCCCTAGCACTTTCCCATTCGGCTTCGTCCATGTTTACACTTTCAAACTCTTGGGAATTCCTCCCCCCAGGGTGTTCATAACTCCCTTCGCTGCTTCCCATCTCCACCTGGTGATCGGAATCTATGCTAGGCCCAAACAACATCTCATCCCATGCCAAGCTCGCTGTGGGAGACTGCGGCCCATCCGAAGGGCCCTGTGCTACGCCCCAGTCATCTAGCTCATCCTCTGAATCCACATCTGCTGCTGCAGGCCCTAATGCTAATGGAACCCCGGGACCTATTCCCTGCCCTCCAGGCACGAACGAGAACTGCTGTGCTACACTGTACAAAATTATGGGTTAGGGTTGAATGGTAGTTTTGTGTAGAGGATAGTTCCGGCTATGATATGTATAATATGCTGTTATATGTTCATTCATAATGTTTTTAATGACACAGGAGGCAAAACCTTTTGACTCACCCTTGTAACTTTTGCTAGTATTTTAGTTTAAGTCTTTCTTCAAATTAGTATATGAAATAACTAAACTAGTATTATAAAATATAATTTGCTATTTTAATTCTTTGAATACACCTCACTACACCATATTTAAATATGATCAGTGAGTACTACAAACTGTGCTTAAAATGAATCTAGCTGTTCTTCTTTTGACAGGTATTCTACTTCCATGGATTTCCCTCCAGAAAAGAAGATTGATTTAGATCAGTGGTTCTCAACCTTTCTAATGCTGTGACCCCTACAGTTCCTCACATTGTGGTGACCCCCCAACCATAAAATTATTTTTGTTGCTACTTCATAACTGTAATTTAGCTACTGTTATGAATTGTTATGTAAATATCTGATATGCAGGACGTATTTTCATTATTACAAATTGAACATAATTAAAGCATAGAGATTAATCACCAAAATAATATGTTTGGAGGAGTATGGACAATGGATGATGGTATTTGCAATACCTTCAACAGATTCAGCTCTGATTTCCACAAATCACTGAGGTCGCCCACAAATGACAGACCTGGACCAAACTTGGAACACAGAACCCCCATAACAAACAAAAAAATGCTGGAGAGGTTAACCTACATCCGGAGTTAACCTACATCCGGAGAGCAAATGTGAACCCAAACAACTATGGATCTGGACCAAACTTGGCACAAACACTCATTATGCCCAAATTTGAACACTGGTGGAGTTTAGGGAAAATAGACCTTGACATTTGGGAGTTGTAGTTGCTGGGATTTATAGTTCACTTTCAATCGAAAAGCATTCTGAACTCCACCAATGATGGAATTGAAGCAAACTTAGCACACAGAACTCCCATGATCCACAGAAAATACCAGAAGGGTTTTATTGTACCTGCAGTCACTCCAGAAGACTAATATTATACATTACTATTATAAGACTCAGACAGTTGAAAGGGAACCTCAAAGATTATCTAATCCAGCCCCTTCTTTCTGCCAGGCAGGAAGATAGAATTGCTATTATATTATTATGTATTATTATGAATTATTATTATTATGACTCAAACAGTTGGAAGTGTCCTCCAAAAGCCATCTAGTCCAGCCCCTTTTTTCTGCCAGGCAGGAAGATAGACTTACTATTCTGTTATTATACATTATTATTATTATTATTCTCAGATAGTTTGAAGGTACCCCCAAAGGTCATCTAGTCCAGCCCCCTCTTTTATGCCAGACAGGAAGATAAGAGTTACTTTATTATTATTGTACATTATTATTATTCTCAGTTGGGACTCCCAAAGGTCATCTAGTCCAGCCCCCTCTTTTATGCCAGACAGGAAGATACGAGTTGTTGTTGTTGTTGTTATTATTATTATTATTATTATTAGACTCAGTTGGAAGGGACCACCAAAGGTCATCTAGTCCAGCCCCCACCTTTATGCCAGGTAGAAGTATAGAGTTATTAATTTTTTATTATTATTATTATTAGACTCAGTTCGAAGGTACCCCCAAAAGTCATCTAGTCCAGCCCCTTCTTTCTGCCAGGCAGGAAGATAGAATTACTGCAGGAGCAATAATCTATTATATAAAGGGGTTCCCGTCATGGAACGACAGTCCCAAACAGAGAAACCTTACAACGCAGAAACACCAAACTTGCCAACAGAAATAGGCCTCAAGCAAGGTATGTTTGTAGCAAAGAAACTTTCCCCCCCCAAAAGCTAAAAGGCCCCCAAAACGAAGAGTAAAAATAAAACTACATTTACCAGCATCCTCCGGGGCAGCCAACGACTCTCCCAGCCTCTACATTCTGACAACATGATTGGCTGCCAATAAGGGCAGATTTGCATAACTCCTGTACTGGCCAGCCAACATGAACATTCCAACCCATAATAAACTGTCAGAGGAGGATAAGGCAAAGGGCTGAGCCACAAACACAAACACCCAATTCACTACCCACAGAAAATTTACAACATCCCACCCACCAGAACAACCCACAACGACACAGCCAGGGCCCCAACAACACCATAACTAACAACAATTCCAACCCTTACATACTCAGACTTTCTCGCATCTCCTAAATAAGGCACAGCAACACGTGCCGGGTACAGCTAGTAATAATAATAATAATAATAAGAAGAAGAAGAAGTTGTCAATGGGAGGGCATTGGCCGTGAGTTTTAGAGTTATAGTTTACTTACATTCAGAAAGCACTGTGAACTCAAATTTGGCACAAAAACCTGATATGCTGAAATTGGAATACTGGTGTGGCCGAGAGGCACATGGAGGCAGAGGGATGAGATTCCTGCATCCCTGGCCTTTGTACTGCCCCTTGGCCCTGCTGCTGCTACTGTTCTCTCGCTCCGTGGCTGCAGAGGCTGAGGATGAGGAGGCAGAGCTGGATCTGAAAGGAGGGAGGGAAGGAAGGAATGCAAGCAGGCAAGCAGGCCGGGGCTTTCCGCCCTGAGGGTGCTAACCTCAGATGCTCCAGCTCCGCCATAGCTGGGGCTGCAGGGTTGGCAGGCAGCAGGGGGCACTTCTGTCTCTCTTCAGCACGCTCCTAGTCTCCAGCTACTCTCCTCTTGCTGCCCCTTAGCCCTGCTTCTGGCCTGGCTGTTGGTGGTGGTGGTGTCCCGTCCGGGGGCAACAGGAGCAGCAAGAGGAGAGTGGCCGAAGACTACGTGTGTGGCGAAGAGAGACAGATGCACCTCACAGAGAAGCCATTGAAATCCACAAGCATCTGGGCAATTTCAACAGAAAGGAAGAAATCATGAAAATGAACTAAATCTGGCTACCAGTATTTTAAAAAACCTCTAAAATCATAACAGTAAATGAAGAACAACATTCAAAAACAGGGGAACTCCAGACAAGAAACAATCAGGGTCAGCTAATAACCTCCCTACAAAGGATTCTCCCAGGCAGTAACAAGCCAGACCTTGAAAACTGCTAGACCATTAAATGCTAATCAAGGAGACTAATTGAAACATTCACACCTACCTCCAACAGACAAAGAGTTCATTCTCCCACCCTGGACATCCCACAGGTATATAAACCCCACTTGCCTAGTTTCCAACAGACCTCACAACCTCTGAGGATGCCTGCCATAGATGCAGGCGAAACATCAGGAGAGAATGCTTTTGGGACATGGCCATAAAGCCCAAAAAACGTACAACCTAAGCATGATACGGGGGCGGGTCAATAAGTCCGTGACTTTTTGAATATCCCGCCTCTTAACTGAAAGAGCAACACTGCTCCTGTCAACAGGCACCTGTCAGTTGACTCCTGTCAAAATTTGAACAAGCTGTGTCATTTAGTTTGTGTTTGACAGCCACTGATAGCAGACTACCGCGTGATTTGAGGAGAAAATGGAAAAAAGTGAATTTTGTGTCCTCATTAAGCATTATTTTTTGCGGGTAAAAAATCACTCAAACCAAGGCTAAGCTTGATAAATACTATGGGGACTCTGCACCATCAATTTCAATGGTAAAAAAGTGGTTTACTGAATTTTGTTGTGGCTGTACAAGCATGGAAGATGCCGAATGCTCTGGACGCCCAGTTGAGGTCTCTACACCCGAAACAACTGAAAAAATTCATGACATGGTGTTGGCCGATCGGTGATTGAAAGGGCGAGAGTTTGTAGAAGCCATAGGCCTCTCACATGGCTCAGTGGTTTCAATTTTAAATGATCACTTGGGTATGAGAAAGCTTTCCGCAAGATGGGTGCGCGTTTGCTCACAATCAACCACAAACGCAATCGTGTGACAATTTCGCAGGAGTGTTTGGCATTGTTCAACCGCAATATGGACAATTTTTTCGCCGTTTCGTAACTGTGGATGCAGGGGCGGTCTAAGGTAATTTGAAATGGTAGGCGAACATTATTTTGGCGCCCCCCCCCCAAAAAAATTATTTTGCCCCCCCCCCATGTAAAACAAATATACAATTATAATATCACAATACCATTAGTAGTATTATATTGTATCAATGTATATGCAATATATTATACCATACTCATACTATATTATATCATAATTATATTATACTACATTACAATATAATTATATTATAATATATTGACATTATAATACAACATTCTATTATATGATTATTATAAAATAATAAATAAAATTATTTATTTCAATAAAGTTATCCTCTACTAAATATTTTCATGACTCCTATAAAACTCAAATAACAAAAAATGAAGTAAAATAAAATATTATATATTACTATTTTGTACAATACCACTATACTGCAATATTGTTTGTAATATTACATGTAATATAAAATATATCATTATTCTATTGTTATATTGTATTTGTATTATATTGTATGACAATATTAAGCAGAATTGTATAATAATCAACAAGAAATGCAATGTAAATGCATCAAAATCAGAATATATTACCTATCACCCGACTCATAATTCATAGGAGTCTCCCATAAGTCCAAAAATTACCAATGTAAATGTAAATAGAAAAACAGCCAAAATAGTTCAAATGTGCAGTTGCTCCTGCGCTCAACTTCAGCTCTGAGCAACTGCGCCTGCGCAAAAACCTCCTCGCGCATGCCCAGAAGCGGCGTCGGAGCACACAAGGCCGGGGCCCAAAGCAGGCAGCTGCGGCGCTGTCTGAGGAACATCAGCAGGGCCAGGATGGCGCCCCCTTCCCAGATGGCGCCCTAGGCGGCCGCCTACTTGGCCTACCTTGTAGGACCACCCCTGTGTGGATGATACGTGGACCCACCACAACACACCAGAGACCAAACAGCAGTCAAAACAGTGGGTTTCTCGGGGTGAATCAGCGCCAAAGAAGGCCAAGGTGGGTTCGTCAGCCAATAAAGTCATGGTGACAGTTTTTTGGGATGCATGCGTTATAATCCACATTGACTCCCTTCAAAAGGGTAAAACAATCAATGGCAGATATTATGCCAACTTATTGGGTCGATTTAATGAGGATTTGGAAAAAAACGACCGCATTTGGCCAAGGAAAAAGTTATTTTGCACCAGGACAATGCAAGGGTGCACACATGTGCAGTTGCCATGGCAACAATCCATGAATTGGGATATCAATTACTCCCTCATCCGTCCTATTCTCCGGATTTAGCCCTGAGTGACTATTTCTTGTTTCCAAACCTGAAGAAATGGCTCGGTGGAAAGAAATTTGACTCCAACAATGAAATCATCTCACAAACAAATACCTATTTTGATGACCTCGACCAATCTTATTTTTTGGAAGGGATAAAAAAAATTGGAGAAACGTTGGACAAAGTGTAAAGAGCTCAAAGGAGACTACGGTGAAAAATAAAATGATTTTTTATCCAAAAACATGTGTTTCATTCAAAAAGTCACGGACTTATTGACCCGCCCTCGTAGAAATTCTGAAGCTGGTTAGCTCAGTGGGAAAAGGCAGGTTCTTGCCTCTCAAATCAAAATTTAATTTTTTTAAAATGTGTTGAATCAGACTACTAAAGACAGCCAAAGAATTAAGGGACATTCAAACTCTACCAGCGCAATGGGTGTCCTCCATATCAGCATCCTTCAAGCTAGAGTTTAAACATCTGAAAAATGTCATAATGGTGAAAGCTGGTATAGACTCAGCATTGAGGAAGAAAGAAGCGTCAGATGTTTGCATACACAGTTTATTTTTGATTTAGTACTGATGTAATGAATAGGAACCTATTCAAAGGATGGGATAAATTCATATGACGAATAAAATAATGCATACGTCTTTCTAAGATGGAATCTTTATTTCAATTTTTATACTTCACGAAAATTCTACAAAATCATTTCTGCACATCTCATAAAAGATATAACCTTTTTTTTTCAGAAGTCTGGATTTTTTAAAAACTAGGATCAATATAGAAAAAGAAGCTATTTATAACTGAATAGATGTGCATGCTATGGCTCCGTGTCAAACATTTCCCTTCAAATAGAGGCGGACAAGCTTCTCATCCCAGCAGCTTTTTAAGAGAATAAAAGGGGGAGAACTACATGAGAAGCTTCCAACAAATGCTTTGATTTTGCTTGAAAGACAGTAGCTGTATCCAAGTTTTTAAAAAGCTATTTCATATCAACCTGGTGCTTCATTTGCATACTCAACTTCAGAATTTTTTCCTTTCCTGACACCTAAGATTACATATTTTGCAACTTTAGTCAGTTGTTTTTGCATCTTATAATTTCTCATACTCCATAAGCATACTGAAATAAAAATGTCTGAAGAAGTATCTATTTACTTTATTTCTTTTAAATCTATGTAAACAACTTGAGTTTCTGTTTGTTACTGCATCACAGGTTAAATGGCTAAATGGACTGTCTGTAGCACAGCTGTTCTCGTTTGTGCCTGGGGGGCAGGGGACAGGACCGGGGGTCCCATTGGTATTGGGGCCTGCAGCAGCGGAGATGGATTCTGAAGAGGATTTAGAAGGGTTAGCAGAAGGAGAGTTTCCCATCACTGGGCCTCCTTCTCCCACAGAAAGCTTGGCTTGGGATGAAGGTTGGCCTGACCCTTACGACGAGACAGATAACCAGGTGCAAATGGAAAGCAGTGATAGCGAAACTTATAAACGGCCAGGGGGGAGAGGTTCACAGGAGCCCTTGAGTGAAAACATGGGAGAGAGCGGCTGGGAAGAATCTAGGGAGGAGAGCTCTCACGGAGAGAGAGACCCAGGTGCTGGGAGGCAAGGCCGAACCTTTGATAGGAGACGGAGCATTGAGTCCAGCAGGAGGGGTTGGTTTCATAGCCTAGACCAGGGCTGTCCAACTTCTACGGGCCCAAGGGCCGGAATTCCGGTCACTGATCACCTGGGAGGCTGAAGGGTCTGCCTCCGCCCCTGGCTCTGCCCCCTCCCCCGGCTCCGCCCTCGCCCCTCCCCCAGCTCCACCCCCTCCCCGGCTCCGCCCCCTCCCCGGCTCCAATTTACTTACAATTGACCTTGAGTTGTGGAGTTGTAGTTCACCTCCATCCAGAGAGCACTGTGGACTCAAATAATGATGGATCTGGACCAAACTTGGCATGAATACTCAATATACCCAAATGGGAACACTGGTGGATTTGGGGGAATGTTTCCTAATACCTTTGAGTTATTTGAGTCCACACTCAAATTGGGACACACCAAAAAAAAACCAAACACCTCAATGCCGTCGCAGGGCTTGATGGGGCCTCCTTTCCCAGAGGCGGGTGGAGGAGGCCCAAAGAGCTCCCTCCCTCCCTGAAGGGAAAACAAGCCGCGGGGGCAGGCGCAAAGGAAGCCACGTTGCGCCCTGCACGCGGGGGAAGGCAGCACAACAAGGGGGAGAGGGCGCGGAGGAGGGGAAGGAAGCGTCGCCAAGGAAACCGCCGCTGAGGGACCCCTCCCCCCCCTCACCCAACGTCCCACTGTTTTTAGATTGATTGATTCGAGCCAGGCCCTTCCTTACCCATACTGCGGGAGCCCCGCCACAGTGCCGAAGCGTCAATGCCGTTTATTTTTTATTTGTATTTTATTAAAACAAGTTTGGGGGCCGCAGGGAAGGGGCCCGGGGGCCGTGTGCGGCCCCAGGGCCGCCTGTTGGACAGCCCTGGCCTAGACAGACCGAGGTCCCGTACCACAGATTGGAGAAGGAGAAGCCTAGAGCGTCGGGGTCCTCGCCATGAAGATTAAGTAGAGGATCCGTGGGAACGGATCCTCAGTACTTCGCCACGTCTCATCTGAGTAGATGTGAAGCGAAGCTGGTCCACGGAGCTAGGTTGGCTAGTGGCTTACCAAGTCTTGTTTTGCATCTTGTACCTTGCCTTGTTCCTGAATCCGCATTGCTGTGCGGAGCCTTGCCAAGTCTTTTGGATACTTTACCAAGTTATTTTGGACATTTGATTGCTTTTTGCCTTTGGATTTGCTTTTGCTATTTTTATGGACAATATACCTTTTGAACTGTTTTTATATATTCAATAAAGTAGTTAGCCTTCAGTCCATCTCTGTGTGTGTGATTAAGGGGCCGGTCAAGTCCGTGCATCGTGACACTGTCACTAAATTTGGAGAGGATGTTTGAGTTGGTCTAACTTAAAATATAGATCCATGTATTCACAAAACACATGTGGAGGGCACCCCAATTATTTTTCCATTCACAGAGGAGCTGATTGGGAAAAACATCATCTGGGGAGGCCTTGCTCTTGGTCCCGCCTTCTTCGCAGGCCGGGGACGAGAGACAGAGTCTTCTCAGTGGTGGCCCCTCAGCCATGGAACTCCCTCCCTAGGGATATTATATCAGCACCCTTCCTCTTGACCTTCCGTTCACCATAGAGCAGGGCTGTCCAACTGCCGGCCCTGCAGGTGTTTTGGACTTCAACTCCCAGAAATCCTAACAGCTGGTAAACTGGCTAGGATTTCTGGGAGTTGAAGTCCAAAACACCTGCAGGGCCGGCAGTTGGACAGCCCTGCCGTAGAGTAATATCTTCGGGAGGCGGTGGTCCTCTATCCTACAGATGTGCCCTGCCCAGCATAACTGAGTTCTAAATAGCATGGCCTCAATGCTGATGATCCCTGCTTGCTCAAGGACAGCAACATTTGTCACATAGTCAGTCCAGTGTACATTTAGGATTGAGCGAACACAGCGCTGATGAAAGCTTTCGAGGAGTCGTAGGTGTTGGCGATATGTGACCCATGTTTCAGACCCATATAGGAGAACAGACAGTACGATATCTCTGTACACACTGATTTTGGTGCTTTGCCTCAGGTGCTTGTTGCTCCAGACGCTTTTTTTTAAAAGTAATTTTTATTGGTTTGCAACGTAGTAAAACAAAAACACACGCTCCAGACGCTTTTGTGAAGCCTTCTGAATGCACTATATGCTTTTGCTAATCTGTGATCTATCGCTTATCAATCTTGGCATCTGAAGAGATGATGCTTCTCAAGAAGGTGAACTGCTGAACGGACTTAAGCACAGATTCGCCTATGCTGACGTGGGGATGATGGTGTTCTTCCTGTGGTGCGGGCTGGTAGAGAACTTCCGTCAAATCAAAGGTAGAACTAGCAGAAAATAATAGAACTCTGAAATATGCGTTCTTAAATAAAAATACTGAATTTTGTTAAATATTGCATACCAAATTCTGGAACTGAAATAAATTTTAAACCACGAAACTGTAAAAGTTGTAAGGCTGTTCAGCTCATACTCTATTGGAAGAGACAGTATTCCATGGAAACGTGCTGTAATTCAAGTAATGGACTTCATATCCAAAACTGAAGAAACAGAAATGCATTTAGTGCTTCCAACTATACACTCAGTTTAAATGAACCACATAATTGCAGGCATGTTGCCAAATTGTCTATAAAGCCTGAAGCAAACAGCAAGCACTAAGTGGAATCTAGTACATTTTTTATTCCTAGTCACTGGGTTTAATCCAGTGAAAGTCTGAGGCATCCCAAAGAATGGAAGATAATTAGTCCAACTTTACAAAATCAAGATGAACCTGGCTCATTTACAGTTGTACTATCTTGACCAGATATCTGGAGCAACAAGCACCTGAGGCAAAGCACCAAAATCAGTGTGTACAGAGCTATCGTACTGTCTATTCTCCTATATGGGTCTGAAACATGGGTCACCTATCGCCAACGCCTATGACTCCTCGAACAATTTCATCAGCGCTGTCTCCGCACAATCCTAAATATACACTGGACTGACTATGTGAGGAATGTTGCTGCCCTTGAGCAAGCAGGGATCACCAGCATTGAGGCCATGCTACTGAGAACACAGCTGCATTGGGCAGGGCACGTCTCTAGGATGGAGGACCACCGCCTCCCAAAGATACTATTCTATGGTGAACTCACCACGGGTCAGCGCAAGAGA
This sequence comes from Anolis apletophallus, assembly GCA_030556195.1. Taxonomy (NCBI): domain Eukaryota; kingdom Metazoa; phylum Chordata; class Lepidosauria; order Squamata; family Anolidae; genus Anolis; species Anolis apletophallus. The sequence goes on along the minus strand of JARBWK010000004.1, from coordinate 196,164,474 downwards.
GGCGCCCCAAAAAAGAGATATAAGGACTCCCTGAAACAACATCTCAGGCTCGGGCAGATTGATCACCAACAATGGTCCACCCTGGCCTCACATCTGGAGGCATGGAGACGCACTATCCAAAATGCTGCGGCCTCTTTCGAGAAGACACGCCGAATGAGTCTCGAAGAGAAACGACAACGCAGAAAGAACTGCAACTTGGAAACAACATCACCCAAAGAGACTTTCTGCTGTGCTTTCTGCAACCAAACTTGCCTATCTCCGATTGGCCTTTTTAGTCATCAACGCGCTTGTAGAAAGCGTGGGATGAGTCCTTCCTAAGAATCTTCGTTCGCGAAGTAATGCCGAGAGACAGACATCTTGACCAGGGGTCCTCAAACTTTTAAAACTGAGGGCCAGTTCATGGTTCGTCATACTGTTTGTGAGGGGGGGGGCACACTGCACATATTTGTAATGCAAAAATATATGAAATAACAACACAATATTTTAATTGAAAAACAATTTTAAGCAACATAAACTTACCAGTATTTCAATGGGAAGTGTGGGCCTGCTTTTGGCTGATGAGATAGTCACGTTAATTAGGATTGTTGTTGCTGGGGCCTTCAAGTCATTTCAGACTTAGGGCGACCCTAAGTCTAAAGTTTAGGACAGGGGCTGGGTAAATGTCCTTGGAGGGTCACATCGAGCCCATGGGTTTTAATTTGGGGGCCTCTGATCTTGACAAATGATAAGTTTTATATGTTTGTTTATTGATTGATTCTATTTACCATATTTACTGTATATCTTGCCCTTTTCAAACCCAATGGGGACTCAAGGTGGCTTTGCACATTGGCAACTATTTGATGCCTTAAAACAGTCTTTCTCAACCAGTGTGCCGTGGCACAATAGTGTGCCGTGACGGACCTCCTGCTATGCCACGAGAAAAGCTCTCTGCCCCCCTTCCTCCCCCCTCCTGCCGATTCCTGCTGCTTGGGGGAGGAGGAAGGGCCGGGCAGTGGCGAAGAAAAAGAAGAAGGGACTGGGGCGCCGCCTCCTTCGGCCATTTCCCCAGCCAGCCTCCAATCCGCCATGACTCTCACCATGACTCTCGCCCCTCGCTCGCTGAAGCCGCGTGGAGGAGGAGCCCCACCCACTGAAGCCCGTCCACCGCTCATGCTCCTCCTCTGTAGGAGAGCTGAAGCTGGGGGAGGGGGCGGGGCATGGCGCGGCCTGTAGGAGAGCTGAAGCTGGGGGGAGGGGTGGGGCATGGCGCGGCCTGGCTCTGCTCCCTCCCGGCCGCGGCACTCCCAGCAGCTGCTCCAGCCTTGAGGGGACAGTGCCAAGCCAGCATTGTGCTGGCTCTGGTACCGCTGGCTTGGCACTGCCCCTCAGGCTGGAGCAGCTGCTGGGAGAGGTGAAGCTGGGGGTAGGGGGCGGGCATGGCACAGCCTGGCTCCGCCCCTCCCGGCTTTGGCACTCCCAGCAGCTGCTCCCAGCAGGCCACCAACCCCCAGCCGTGCTTTACTGTCTTAGAGTGTCATTTTGTGTCATTTTGGTTGGTGGTGTGCCCCCGGATTTTTTTAATGTTAAAAGTGTGCCGCGGCTCAAAAAAGGTTGAGAAACACTGCCTTAAAACAATGTAGAATTAAAATTAACATTTCAAGATAGAATTTAAAACACATTAAAACATATGAAAACATTACATTCACTCTTAACCATGCTATCTGCAATCATGATCTGGGCCATTCCACATAATTGGTCATTGCACATAATTCCATATCCATCTATTGCACAACAGTTGTTCTCCAAAGGCTTGATTCCAATCTTTTGGAAGGTCAGGAGGGAGGGGGCTGATCTAAAATCCCAGCCCTAGAGGTTACCTTTTGTGATGTTCCTGAATTCCTGCCAATTGATGGTCCTCTAGTTCCATAAAGGAGTTTGGACATTATCCACGGCAGTATAATACCCAGGAGGAGCGTCTTGAAGATCTGGAAATGCCCTGAGGAAGCATCTGCACGACGCGAAACGGCCCCTGTGTGGCATCCTCGTATTTCGAGCCGTTGGCGCACTTCCAGCTCGACTGACGCAGCGACAGCTGCCTATTTTGCTCCACGCCCGTTTAACCCTGGTACTCAAAGACCGTGCGTCTATCTGGGCGCTTTGCACGAACTGCCTCACTGTCTTCAGTGACTCAAGCCGCGAATCGGCTAACTACTTCGTAATCCTATGTAGAACTATGAAAATCTTTGTTGATGTTGCATATATTGTGAAGAACTTGCTTTGATGATGTGTTGAACTTTTTACTGTGTAGAACGCGACCTGACAATTTGTGTTGACCTTAACTTCAGGATCTCGCTGTGTCTGAAGGAAATCCCCTTTATATCGGGTTATTCCCACCTATGCTTATACCGGGTTATTCCCACCCTAATTTGTATGTTTATTGATGCTTTTTTTGCTATACTGCATTATTCACATAAGGTACATATATATTTTGAATAATGATAAGACTTTTGTGAACTTTATTTGTAAAGAATAGGATTAACTGTAGTCTTAGGATTTCTTATCTTCGAAATACCCCTTTATAGGCTAAAGCCAGCACTTTGAATTGTGCTCGGTAGCAGACTGGCAGCCAGTGGAGCTGATGTAACAGGGGGTTGTATGCTCCCTGTATGCTGATCCGGTGAGCAATCTGGCTGCCGCCCATTGGACCATTTAAAGCTTCTGAACAGTCTTCAAAGGCAACCCCATGTAGAACATGTTGCAGGAGTCTATTTGGGATGTAACCAGAGCGTGGACTACAGTGACCAAGTCTGACTTTGAATTAAATACAAATGTTCGAAGTTGTAAATGTTTTAGCGTAATAAATAAATGTCTTTCACGCGGATGCCTTAGTCTCCTACCACACTTCTTTTTGTGCAAAATTTCCACTTAATCATTCCACTAAGAGTGTTTGGGTGGGTTCGATGAGGGCTAATAAGCTAAAGCAGTACCTCGGTAATTTAGAAGCAATGTGATGAATGTCTCTTTAGTCCAAGAATTAGAATAAGCAATTGCCATCTCTAAGAAGCACATACACTTCCTCTGAAGGAACAATTGACAGTTTGGTGGTACTCCTTTATTCACACTGTCAAATAAAGCCAAAGTACTTTCTCTAGGAATGTAAACTACTAACCAAGTACACCTGTTATTGGAAAGCAACAGCCTGACTACCATGATGTATACACATTAGCAACCTCAAGGCAGTATTGCTGTAATATATTCTGATAACATTACATACAGGGCTGGTTCGTCCATTAGGCGGACTACACAGGCGCCAGGCGGGCGACGTCACCCGAGAGGGCCGCCGCTGGCTCCGCCCGCCCTGCCGCCCGCCCCGCCCCGCCGGCCAGGCCTCCGCAGTCGGCCCTGCTGCCCGCGCTGCACCGCCGCACTGGCCGGCCATGGGGCTCTCCGGCCACGCCTCCGCATGCACGGAGCTTTTCGCACATGCGCACTATGTGAGGAATGTTGCTGCCCTTGAGCAAGCAGGGATCACCAGCATTGAGGCCATGCTACTGAGAACACAGCTGCACTGGGCAGGGCACGTCTCTAGGATGGAGGACCACCCCCTCCCAAAGATACTACTCTATGGTGAACTCACCACGGGTCAGCGCAAGAGAGGCGCCCCCAAAAAGAGATATAAGGACTCCCTGAAACAACGTCTCAGGCTCGGGCAGATTGATCACCAACAATGGTCCACCCCGGCCTCACATCTGGAGGCATGGAGACGCACTATCCAAAATGCTGCGGCCTCTTTCGAGAAGACACGCCGAATGAGTCTCGAAGAGAAACGACAACGCAGAAAGAACCGCAACTTGGAAACAACATCACCCAAAGAGACTTTCTGCTGTGCTTTCTGCAACCAAACTTGCCTATCTCAGATTGGCCTTTTTAGTCATCAACGCGCTTGTAGAAAGCGTGGGATGAGTCCTTCCTAAGAAGAGACAGACATCTTGACCAGGGGTCCTCAAACTTTTAAAACTGAGGGCCAGTTCATGGTTCTTCATACTGTTTGTGAGGGGGGGCACACTGCACATATTTGTAATGCAAAAATATATGAAATAACAACACAATATTTAAATTGAAAAACAATTTTAAGCAACATAAACTTACCAGTATTTCAATGGGAAGTGTGGGCCTGCTTTTGGCTGATGAGATAGTCACGTTAATTAGGATTGTTGTTGCTGGGTGCCTTCAAGTCATTTCAGACTTAGGGCGACCCTAAGTCTAAAGTTTAGGACAGGGGCTGGGTAAATGACCTTGGAGGGCCACATCGAGCCCATGGGTTTTAATTTGGGGACCTCTGATCTTGACAAATGATAAGTTTTATATGTTTGTTTATTGATTGATTCTATTTACCATATTTACTGTATATCTTGCCCTTTTCAAACCCAATGGGGACTCAAGGTGGCTTTGCACATTGGCAACTATTTGATGCCTTAAAACAATGTAGAATTAAAATTAACATTTCAAGATAGAATTTAAAACACATTAAAACATATGACAACATTACATTCACTCTTAACCGCGTAATCTGCAATTGTGATCTGGGCCATTCCACATAATTGGTCATTGCACATAATTCCATATCCATCTATTGCACTACAGTTGTTCTCCAAAGGCTTGATTCCAATCTTTTGGAACAGGGCTGTCCAACTGGCGGCCCTGGGGCCGGATCCGGCCCCCCAGCCCGTTGGGCACAACCCCTGCTATGCCCCCAGCCGCCATTTTTAAATTTTAAAAAAATTCTAATTTTTTTTTAAATGGCGGCCGGGGGGGTGGGGGAGGCGGGGCAGGGAGGAGGAAGAGAGCTAGCTCCTCCTCCCTGCACCGCCCTCCGTCCCTCTCCGGCGCCGAAAAGGAGGAGTAGGCGGCGCCAAGGGCAGCGCGTCACGCCAGGCCTGTGACGCGCTGCCCTTGGCGCCGCCTCTGCTCCGGCTCCCCCGCCCTAGGAAGGGCCGGGGGCGCCGAAAAGGAGGGGTAGGCGGCGCCAAGGGCAGCGCGTCACGCCAGGCCTGTGACGCGCTGCCCTTGGCGCCGCTTTCTGCCCTTTTTCGCGGATCCCCGCCCTAGGAAGGGCGGGGCGCCAAAGGAGGAGTAGGTGGCGCCAAGGGCAGCGCGTCACGCCAGGCCTGTGACGCGCTGCCCTTGGCGCCGCCTGCTCTGCCACCGACAGCTCCCCGCCCTTCCTAGGGCGGGGGCGCCAGGAGGAGGAGTTGGCGGGCGCCAAGGGCAGCGCGTCACGCCAGGCCTGTGACGCGGTGCCCTTGGTGCCGCCTTCTCTCCCCTCCTCCTCCTCTTTCCCGGGCGCCGTGCCTTTCCCAGGCGCCGTGCGGGGCCTGGGCTGGGGGCGGGGCCCGGGGGCGGGGCCTGGGGCGGGGCCTGGGGTGGGGCCGAGCGGCCCCCGAGGTCATCAGTGACCTCTATTCCGGCCCTGGACCCGGTAGAAGTTGGACAGCCCTGTTATGGAAGGTCAGGAGGGAGGGGCTGATCTAAAATCCCAGCCCTAGAGGTTACCTTTTGTGATGTTCCTGAATTCCTGCCAATTGATGGTCCTCTAGTTCCATAAAGGAGTTTGGACATTATCCACGGCAGTATAATACCCAGGAGGAGCATCTTGAAGATCTGGAAATGCCCTGAGGAAGCGTCTACACGACGCGAAACGGCCCCTGTGTGGCGTCCTCGTATTTCGAGCCGTTGGCGCACTTCCAGCTCGACTGACGCAGCGACAGCTGCCTATTTTGCTCCACGCCCGTTTAACCCTGGTACTCAAAGACCGTGAGTCTATCTGGACGCTTTGCACGAACTGCCTCACTGTCTTCAGTGACTCAAGCCGCGAATCGGCTAACTACTTCGTAATCCTATGTAGAACTATGAAAATCTTTGTTGATGTTGCATATATTGTGAAGAACTTGCTTTGATGATGTGTTGAACTTTTTACTGTGTAGAACGCGACCTGACAATTTGTGTTGACCTTAACTTCAGGATCTCGCTGTGTCTGAAGGAAATCCCCTTTATATCGGGTTATTCCCACCTATGCTTATACCGGGTTATTCCCACCCTAATTTGTATGTTTATTGATGCTTTTTTGCTATACTGCATTATTCACATAAGATACATATATATTTTGAATAATGATAAGACTTTTGTGAACTTTATTTGTAAAGAATAGGCATAACTGTAGTCTTAGGATTTCTTATCTTCGAAATACCCCTTTATAGGCTAAAGCCAGCACTTTGAATTGTGCTCGGTAGCAGACTGGCAGCCAGTGGAGCTGATGTAACAGGGGGTTGTATGCTCCCTGTATGCTGATCCGGTGAGCAATCTGGCTGCCGCCCATTGGACCATTTGAAGCTTCTGAACAGTCTTCAAAGGCAACCCCATGTAGAACATGTTGCAGGAGTCTATTTGGGATGTAACCAGAGCGTGGACTACAGTGACCAAGTCTGACTTTGAATTAAATACAAATGTTCGAAGTTGTAAATGTTTTAGCGTAATAAATAAATGTCTTTCACGCGGATGCCTTAGTCTCCTACCACACTTCTTTTGTGCAAAATTTCCACTAATCATTCCACTAAGAGTGTTTGGGTGGGTTCGATGAGGGCTAATAAGCTAAAGCAGTACCTCGGTAATTTAGAAGCAATGTGATGAATGTCCCTTTAGTCCAAGAATTAGAATAAGCAATTGCCATCTCTAAGAGCACATACACTTCCTCTGAAGGAACAATTGACAGTTTGGTGGTACTCCTTTATTCACACTGTCAAATAAAGCCAAAGTACTTTCTCTAGGAATGTAAACTACTAACCAAGAACACCTGTTATTGGAAAGCAACAGCCTGACTACCATGATGTATACACATTAGCAACTTCAAGGCAGTATTGCTGTAATATATTCTGATAACATTACATACAGGGCTGGTTCGTCCATTAGGCGGACTACGCAGGCGCGTAGGGCGGCGTCACCCGAGAGGGCCGCCGCGCTGGCTCCCGCCCCGCCCTGCCGCCCGCCCGCCCGGCCGGCCAGGCCTCCCGCAGTCGGCCCTGCTGCCCGCGCTGCACCGCCGCACTGGCCGGCCATGGGGCTCTCCGGCCACGCCTCCGCATGCACGGAGCTTTTCGCACATGCGCAGAAACTTCTACAGGCGCTTTAGCGCCTGTAGAAGTTTCTGCGCATGCGCGAAAAGCTCCGCACATGCGTACTGACTCCAGAGTGCACCTCCCGCTTTGGAGCCAGTGCGCGCAGTTTCGTGCGTGCACACAAATTGGAGCATGCGCATTGGGCTCCAAAGCGGGAGGCACGCTCTGGAGCCAGTGCACGTGCGCACAGATTGGCGCATGCGCACTTGGCTCCAGGGCGTGGCTCGCGCTCGGGAGCAACTGGGAGGGGGATTTTCCGCGTACCCCCCTGAAACAGGTAGGTCTGCCCCTGATTACATATTGGCTAGGGGAGTACATTTCACACCTATGTCAATACGTCTACAATAGTTGGCAGACTACATCTGAACAAAGGTTATATATATTGATATTATTGGCATAACAGAAACCTGGTGGACAGAGGAAAACAATTGGGACACAAAAATTCCAGGTTATAAACTGTACAGGAAAGACAGGAGAGGGAAAAACGGTGGCGGTGTGGCCTTGTACATAAATGAAGAGCTAGAATCTCATGAATTAGAACTTCAAGAAAATTCAAACTCACCTACAGAAACATTGTGGGTAAAAGTCCCAGGACAAAAAACTAATCTAGCATTAGGGATCTGCTATCACCCTCCCAACCAAACTCCAGAGGCAGACTGCTATCTGGAAAATGAAATTAAACAGGCCTCAAAAAGCAATAAATTAGTCATAATGGGGACTTCAACTATCCCCGAATAGATTGGCTAAATTCTTGTTCTACGCATGAAAGAGAGATAAGGTTCCTCGACATGCTAGCTGATTATTCCCTTGAGCAGATGGTCATAGAACCAACCAGGGGAAAGGGGATCCTGGACTTGGTGCTAACTAATGAACAAGATCTCGTTCAAGATGTCCTTGTAACTGAGCCCATCGGTACCAGTGACCACAACACAATAACCTTCAACTTAAGTTTGGATAGCAAACTGTCAGTGAAAACTAACACAGAGACCTTAAATTTTCAAAAAGGGAACTTCACCAAAATGAGAAAAATAGTAAAGAACAAACTAAAAGGAACAGTACAAAAAATCAAATCCCTCCAAAATGCTTGGAAACTGTTTAAAAATACTTTAAAACAAGCCGAACTAAAATGCATTCCTAAAATAAGAAAGAGGCCGGAAAGTCCAAGAGGACATCGGCATGGCTTACAAATGAAGTAAAAGATGTGATTGGAAAGAAGAAAACTCATTTAAGAAATGGAAGGCTCTTCCTACTGAGGAGAACAGAAAGGAACACAAGCTCTGGCAAACTAAATGCAAAGCAACCGTCAGGAAAGCCAAGAGAGATTTTGAGGCACATATAGCTAAGAACATTTAAAAAATAACAAAACTTCTTTAAGTACCTCAGAAGTAGAAACCCAACTAGAAAAGCAGTTGGGCCACTTAACGAAAATGGTAAGAAAGGGACAATAAGTGAAGACAAGGAGATTGCCGAGCGGCTAAACGACTTCTTTGCCTCCGTTTTTACACAGGAGGACAGACAACATATGCCTGCAGCTGAGTCAGTTTTTTCAGGGAGGGAATTAAATGAATTAAACCAGATAGAGATAAACAAGGAAGATGTTCTCACATGCCTTACTAAACTAAATGTCAACAAATCACCAGGGCCAGATGGCATCCACCCCAGAGTTCTTAAGGAACTCAAGTGTGAAATTGCTGAAATTCTAGCCAAAATATATAACCTTTCTCTAAGATCAGGCACTGTACCCGAGGACTGGAGGGAGGCAAATGTAACTCCGATCTTCAAGAAAGGATCCAGGGGTGATCCAGGAAATTATAGGCCAGTTAGTCTAACCTCAGTTCCAGGCAAAGTGATGGAAACCATTATTAAAGAAAAAAATTACTAAGCACATAGAAGAACAGGCATTGCTGAAGGAAAATCAACATGGTTTCTGCAAAGGCAAATCATGTCTTACTAACTTGTTAGAATTCTTTGAGGGTGTAAATAAACACATAGATAAAGGGGACCCAGTCGATATTGTTTACCTTGACTTTCAAAAGGCTTTTGACAAAGTCCCTCACCAAAGGCTCCTAAATAAGCTCTTCAGCCATGGAATCAGAGGACAGGTCTTGTCCTGGATTGGAACCTGGCTAAACTGTAGGAAACAAAGGGTGGTAATAAACGGACATTTCTCTGGGTGGAAAGAGGTGAGAAGTGGCGTACCCCAAGGTTCAGTTTTGGGTCCGTTACTTTTTAATTTATTCATTAATGACCTGGATGTAGGAGTAAATTCTGAGGTAGCAAAGTTTGCAGACGACACTAAATTGTTCAGGGTAGTTAAAAATGAAAATGATTGTAAAGAGCTCCAGAAAGATCTCTCGAAATTGAGTGAATGGGCAACAAAGTGGCAAATGCATTTTAACCTAAACAAGTGTAAAGTCATGCACATCGGGGCAAAGAACCCCAACTACACCTACCAATTGATGGGGTCAAAGCTTTCTGAGACAAACCAGGAAAGGGATCTTGGGGTTTTGGTGGACAGCTCAATGAAGATGTCAACCCAGTGCGCAGCAGCAGTAAAAAGCAAATTCTATGCTTGGCATGATCAGGAAGGGAATCGAAAATAGGTCGTCAAATGTTGTATTGCCTCTCTACAAATCTATGGTGAGGCCACATCTGGAGTACTGTGTACAATTCTGGTCACCGCACCTCAAGAAGGATATAACAGAACTGGAAAAGGTACAGAAAAGGGCAACAAGAATGATCCAAGGGATGGAGCAGCTCCCTTACGAAATCAGGTTGCAACGCCTTGGTCTTTTCAGCCTTGAAAGACGGCGTTTAAGAGGTGACTTGATCGAAGTGTATAAAAACATGCATGGGATAGACAGGGTGAATAGAGAAAAATAATTTCTCTGTCACACAACACTAGGACTAGGGGGCACTCCCTAAAGCTCCAAGGTAGGAAAGTTAGGACTAATAAAGGAAATATTTCTTCACCCAGAGGGTCATTGGGTTATGGAACTCACTTCCAGAGGAGGTTGTGACAGCTGTCAGCCTGGACAGCTTCAAGGCAGGATTAGACAGATTCATGGATACCAAGGGAATCAGTAGCTACTGAAATGGACATCCAAGTGCCACCTCTGTGTTGATGGAGGCAGGCAGGATTTCCCCGGGTACTGGTTGTGGGGGTCGGGAGCAGGTGAGGGTTTTGCCCTCCTTTCTGCTCGAGATCCCCGTGTACAACTAGTGGGCCACTGTGTGACACAGAATGCTGGACTAGATGGGCTGAGGCCCGATTCAGCATGGCTCTTCTTATGTTCTTATGTTCTTATGTTCTTATATTATTAATATATAAATATTAAATACATTATTAATATATAAAGCCCTACACCATCTAAGACCAGGTTACAAGAAGGAACATCTGCCCTTCAATAACATACCAAACCTTAAACGGTTCCGGCACAACTTACCTATCCGAACGTATCTCTCCGTATAAACCTGTGAGAGCGTTAAGGGGAGGAACTGCTCTTGGACCCACTTCTGTTGAAGGTGCAATTGGTGTGGATGAGAGACAGGGCCTTCTCAGTGATGGCCCCTTGGCTATGGAACTCCCTCCCCAGTGAGATTACACTGGCTCCTTCCTTCATTGTTTTTAGAAAAAAAGCTAAAAATTTGGTTATGCACTCAGGCATTTGGGTAGTGCAACATGGATTCGGCATAATGTAGCAACACAAATAATGGTGACAGGATTAGGTACTATGTTTTTAAGTTTTGTTATATTTATATGTTTTATCTATTTTATTGTTCACTAGCTTGGGGACCCGCCGGTGCCCGGGTTATTTGAGGAAGGCATTGTTTGCCAAGGTTGGTTCCTATTAGATGTTTATGTGGCTTGCAGTGGTCTCAGGAACTTAGTGAAGGTACTGCAAGTCTCATTGGCCATGGTCCAGCCCCCTCCAAACAGCACCAGGATGTAGAGTGGGTCATGGGGGCTCTGTGTGTCACATTTGATCTTGATCATTCTGTGGATGAGGGTTGCAGCGGTCACGGAAGGTGAGTGAAGGTATTTCAAGTCTCATCATCTGTGGTCCATCCTCCTTGAAACAGCACCAGGGTGTACAGTGGGTCAAGGGGGCTCTGTGTGCTAATTTTGGTCTGTAGTGGTCATTGGGTGTGGGTCGCGTTGTGAAGTGGGCCATTGAGCCCCTGTGTGGGAAGTTTGGTCCTGATCCGTCACTTCTGTGGGCCGCAGTGTCTGACTGCCTGAGGCCTTTCCTTTTCCCTCTGAGTCACCTTAGAATGTTGGAATGTGAATGGCCAATACCATTTAAGTGGCAACCAATCCCCTCTGTCTGGTGCCGTAGAATGTTGGAGTTCTGAGGCTGGCCAATCAGAGTCCTTTATGCAAATAATCCCTTAGCGGCAACCTATCAAAACGCTGTCACATATTCCTTGGCACCTCCGCACCCCCCAGAAAATGAACATTCCATTGCCAACAGAAAAAAACTGTTATTTGGCTTACTCAAGCATTCAGTTGCATTCTGTTTTGCTGGCCAATATGAGTCCTTTATGCAAACAGTTTCTCAGTGCCAACCAATGCCCTCTGTCTGGTGCCTTAGATTGTTGGAGTTCTGAGGCTGGCCAATCTGAGTCCTTTATGCAAATAATCTGGTGCCTTAGAGTGTCGGATTTCTGAGGCTGGCCAATCAGTGTCCTTTATGCAATTAATCCCACAGTGGCAACCAATCGAAATGCTGGCCCATATTCCTCCGCACCTCCGCCCGCAAACACTGACTTTTATTATATACATAGATAGATAGATAGATAGATAGATAGATAGATAGATAGATAGATTGTATTGTTTATATATTGTTGAATTGTGCCAAATTATTATGTAAGCCGCTCTGAGTCCCTTTCAGGGTGAGAAGAGCGAGATATAAATATAGTAAATAAATAAAATAAAATAAAATAAAAATACCAGTAACTACAGCAATAAGAGAGGAGATGCTTACTGTGGCAGCATCTGCATTATGCAATGACTCCACATCCTCTGTCCCTGCATACTTTGTAGCTCAAGAGCTTTAGGAGCTTATTACAGATACACCGTTTTAGCTTGGATTTCTCTAAGGCTGTTTGGAACTCTCTTCGTGTTTAAAATGTTTTTTATCTTGTTATTACAAAACCAGAGAAAATCGGTAAGGGTGCATATAAATACTTCAAATAAATAAATAGAATAAGCTTTAAGTCTTGAGACTCCAGCATAACTCAAGGAAAGAATAGGACATTACGGTGGCATCCGCAGCCAATTTTATGATGTAAAAATGCAATTAACCCAGGGCAAGATGGTAATCTCCTGACTCTGAATTTGTGCCAGAACTGTGCAGTGAGAACTTACCCAGTACATTATCATCCTTAATATCACACATTATGAATCATGTGCAGCAGTTCATTCGTCAGTCTCAGGATGTACAAATACCCACTCTATAAGTAGATAGATGGAAGAGCACAGGAACATGGTTCCATGCCAGTTTTCCAGTGTCTTAGGCACGTGTCATTCCTATCTGATCCTTTTAAACTGGAAATGTCAGAATGGACCTGATATACATGAGGTCTACCACTGAGCTATGGTCCTTCTCACATTGGGGAGACAATCCTCTGGGAAGTTTTTCTGCACATGGCTTATTGAAGTGAAGTGAAGCCTCAGTTTATTCTCTTGGTATGTAGGCAAAATCCTAAATGTACAATCCTAAATGTACATTGAAGAAAATGGAAGTTCTCTACCAGCCCGCACCACAGGAAGAACACCATCATCCCCACGTCAGCATAGGCAAATCTGTGCTTAAGTCCGTTCTGCAGTTCACCTACCTGGGAAGCATCATCTCTTCAGACGCCGAGATTGATAAAGAGATAGATCACAGATTAGCAAAGGCATATAGTGCATTCGGAAGGCTTCACAAAAGAGTCTGGAGCAACAAGCACCTGAGGTAAAGCACAAAAATCAGTATGTACAGAGATATCGTACTGTCTATTCTCCTATATGGGTCTGAAACATGGGTCACCTATCGCCAACACCTATGGCTCCTCAAACGCTTTCATCAGCGCTATCTTCCCTCAATCCTAAATGTACACTGGACTGACTTTGTGATGAATGTTGCTGTCCTTGAGCAAGCAGGGATCACCAGCACTGAGGCCATGCTATTGAGAACTCAGCTGCGCTGGGCAGGGCACGTCTCTAGGATGGAGGACCACCGCCTCCCTAAGGTACTACTCTACGGTGAACTCGCCATGGGTCAGCGCAAGAGAGGCGCCCCAAAGAAGAGATATAAGGACTCCCTGAAACAACATCTCAGGCTCGGCCGGATTGATCACCAACAATGGTCCACCCTGGCCTCACATCGGGAGGCATGGAGACACACTATCCACGGTGCTGCAGCCTCTTTCGAGAAGACACGCCGAACGGATCTCGAAGATAAATGACAATGCAGAAAGAACCGCAACTTGGAAACAACATCACCCAAGGAGACTTTCTGCTGTGCTTTCTGCAACCGGACTTACCTATCTCAGATTGGCTTTTTAGATATCAACACGCTTGTAAAAAGTGTGGAATGAGTCCTTCCGAAGAATCTTCGTTCGCGAAGTGATGCCGAGAGATGTAGGCAAGAGAACAGATCTATCAACTGAGCCCTACAAGAACCATACATTAACTGCAGCTGTAACAACTAGCCCAAGAACTAGCAGTAATATGCATCAATAAAATTAATTTCGGTGCCTTATTAATATAATGTATCATATACACAAAAATTCACACACAGTGTTCCTTTTTTCAAAGGAACAATAATGACATCTTTTTCTTTCCCCACTGAGATACCCTGTGTATGCCAATTAACGTATTTCAAGAGTTAGCAAAGAAACGGGATGTTTTACTACTACTACTTCACATCAAAATAAATACGAACATGTTGCAGTAAAAAAAAAAAGCAGAAAAATTAACAATCCGCTAGCTAGACAGATGGAAACGGCACAACATATCCTGTAATTATGTTGTTGGTATGCATAATAAAACGAAATGGGAATGCTCATTAGCAGAGATAATAAAATCTACTTCAAAGAAAACAGTCACCTGTAACACTCGCTGCTATCCAATTCTGTAATTTGATTTCCATCCCAGCAATTTTTAATGTTTACTATCACTTATTTTCTGTCTCAGTTTCTACTGCTTCATTTGTGTCCTGCATTTTCCCTGACATTGTATGGGGAATTTTAATTACAAAACAATCCTGTAATGTTCATTATGGCAACAACATGCCCAAGACCACCCCATGGATTTTAGAGAGAACAGTCATTTGAATGTGTATCTCAAATCTAATAATAGTAATAATAATAATAATTTTATTTCTTACCCACCTCTCCCCATGGCTCAAGGAAAGTCACAGCACAGTAAAAAAAATCCCACACAAATACTATAAAATTCTACAAACACAGATATTAAAATGCAGTTCCATTTATTATATAAAGGGGTTCCCGTCATGAAACGACAGTCCCAAACAGAGAAACCTTACAATGCAGAAACACCAAACTTGCCAACAGAAATAGACCTCAAGCAAGGTACGTTTGTAGCAAAGAAATTCCCCCCCCCCCAAACCTAAAAGGCCCCCAAACCAACGAGTAAAAAAAAACCCTACATTTCCCAGCATCCTCCGCGGCTGCCAGCGAATGCCATTGGCCGACATCGGCCCACTCAAAATGCAGGGAGGCTGAGTAACCATAGCAACACTGGCCAGAGCCATTCAAGGCTAGGATAGAATGCTGAGAGATTTAAGTTGTCAGTTGGTGTTTGAGGGTTAAACTGTCAAAACCAAACTCTATGAGGGACCCAGGACAATTCTCCAGCAATTCCTACCCACACAACACAACACAACTTCCAATCACAACCCATCCCACCAACCTTACGGGACCCCGTACACACAACACCTACAAACACCACAAACAAAAACCAATCCTTCCTTCCACACAGACAGAAACTGACCCAAAAGACAAGCCATGCCTTCTAAAAATAACAGCATCGAATGACACACTCGCAACGCTACATACATCAAACAAAAAAGGGCGGAACAAACGCCAGAACAGAAACACACTGCGCAGCAGAGACACAGACAACAGGTCACTGCACAGCTGAGAACCAAATGCAAAGAACTGCACGACAAGAAGAAGCGCGCAGCCAGGAACAACAATGCAACACAACAATGCAGAAATGCAACACAACAGCAGTGCGCAAGGAGCGCAGAAACACGACGTCGCAACACAGAAAACAAACTTCAAAAACACCACAACCAATTCCACCACTCAGCCTTCAGATACAATGCTGCAGAAGACTACAGCATGGTGCCAGAGGCCGACATTGGCACCCTAACGCACATCTGCACATACTGCAAAGCCCTGAAATACCCAGCAGAAACACCGGGAATGTGCTGCCTAGCCGGTAAAGTCTCTCTACCACCACTTGCCACTCCTCCACAACCACTACAGACTTTGCTAAGTGGAGACACTCCAGAATCAAAACACTTCCTCTGCTATATAAGACAATACAACTCATGCTTCCAGATGACATCATTTGGAGCACACATAGAAAGTGCGCAATTCATGCCTACTTTCAAAATCAAAGGACAAATCTATCACCGAGCTGGCTCCCTGCTCCCAAACACCGAGGGAGCACATCAATTTCTTCAAATGTTTTTCATTGGTGATGAAGACACCGAAATCAACACACGATGCCACATTTCCCCAAAAGTTAAAGACCGTAAGTAACATCATTTCCAACCCTTACATACTCAGACTTTCTCGCATCTCCTAAATAGGGCACAGCAACGCGTGCCGGGTACAGCTAGTTATATATATATCAAGCACTTCTATAAAATGCACATTAATCACAAAGATTACTAATTACTAATCACTAATCCTTGTACTCTAAGCTTTCTGACATGGGGAACTGGCAATTTCCTCCCAGGTGTACAAGGGATTAGAACTCAGGTCTCCACCATGAGCAGAGCAGCGTTTTTCCATCTGCGCCAGGCAAGGCGGCTGGCGCCCTACCTTTCCGGTGACGACCTGGCCACGGTAATCCAGGCCACGGTCATCTCGAGACTGGACTACTGTAACGCCCTTTACATTGGCCTTCCTTTGTCGGTAATCCGGAAACTGAAGATGGTGCAAAATGCTGCGGCTCGACTGCTGGCTGGAGTGACACTATCGTGCCACATCACACCAGTCCTACAGCGCTTGCACTGGCTCCCTATCGAGCACCGGATTGCCTTCGAAGTGCTGGTGCTAACCTTAAGGCCTTGCATGGTCTCGGGCCAGTGTACCTGAAGGACCGCCTTTCCCTGCATGTTCCCCAGAGACCACTACGGTCCATGGTTCAATACCTATTAGAGGTTCCATCACTTAAGATCTGCCACATCGATGCGGCAGCACACTTTTTCTGTAGCAGCACCTACCCTTTGGAACGCCCTCCCGGAGGAGGCACGAGCAATAACTGATGTACAGTCTTTTCGGAGGGCCTGTAAGATCGACCTGTTCCATCAGGCGTTCAATCTCTAAGCTGTAACCCCTACTCTGGTCTTAATCTGTTTTTATTATGTTTTCAAGTATGTTGTGTTTTGTTGTTCATTGCTGTGAACCACCCTGAGCCTTTTCGGGAAGGGTGGTATATCAGTCAAAATAATAAATAAATAAACAAACAAATAAATAAAAATATATTTGTGTCCATTGGCTATAATTGTCTCTTTCTTTTCTAGACACTATCCAAAGACTGCTAGCCAACAACTCACAGACCAGCATCAACATATGTGCCACCATTCTGAGGAACTTCACTACACTAAGCTCACTTGGTAACTATTTTATATTGTGTAAGCCAGTGTTTCCCAACCAGTGTGCCGTGAGCGATCATCAGGTGTGCCGTGGGAAATTGGAGCCTCCAATGCCCTTTGTCCCCCTCCTGTTGAACAGTTTTGCTTCTCCACTCAGGCTCCTTTATGGGAGTTCTGTGTGGGAAGTTTGATTCCATTCCATCATTGGTGGAGTTCAGAATGCTCTTTGATTACGGGTGAACTATAACTCCCAGCTGTTGAGTAAGACCTTCGTGTGTGTCTTTCTGCCATTCCTGCCAGGATATCTATGTTGTGATCATTGAAACAGGCCCTGGTTTCACACTGAGTGTACAAATACATTTTTTAAAAAATTAACTATATGTATTACTGTGTTAGAGTGTCATTTTGGTTGGTGGTGTGCCCCAGGATTTTGTAAATGTAAAAAAATGTGCCGCGGCTCAAAAAAGGTTGGGAAACACTGGTGTAAGCCATTATGCACAGGTATAATTCATTATGCACAGAATGGTGTAATTACAATTATGTGTTTCAGAAATAGTTCACCAAAAAATTTGAAATGCTAATTTTTTGACCTTTCTATGTGACACAGATTTTCAGAAACACTTGAAAATCAGTGATTTGGGTAAAGTTTTGCAAAAAGCGAGCTGCAGGCTCACGGAAGCAATTTAGATTGTCTCCTCATTCAAGAGATGTCCATAAAATGTTCAATAATTGCCCATCAAAATAAAACAAAATCTACAAAAGAGCAAATACCTTTATTGACCAAACAAAATGTACAATACACTTTATGCAGCAGGCTTTCAACATTCCACTGAATTTTTCACCAGGCAAAAGATGCATAAAATCATATTGGAGAAGAAAAGAGTATTGGAACCACAGGTCTACATTTTGTATCAGATGTTGTTTCTGTTGCTGTTCAGTTAGTCTGGAGGGATTTTAATGTGGGTAGGGGTTACGACCCTTTTTATGGTCTTATGAGAATCAAGACAAGGGATCAGTAAAATTGAAACTCCACTAGTTGCAGTAAAATAACTTCTCCTGGGATGGAGGGTGTCTGTGATTGTCAACTATGGCCACTCAGACTACAAAGAAGAATGCACTTTGAACATATTAAAACAATTAAAAGATGAATTCTCGCAGAACTATATGGCTATTACTACCAGCACGCCGATATACATTTTGCATAACATATACGTATGTTTGTGTACAGAACTATGTGTACATAAGTGTATGCGTTTGAGTAGTAGATAGATAGGTAAAGGAAAGATTTCCCCTTGACATTAAGTCTAGTCGTGTCCGACTCTGGGGGGTGGTGCCCACCTCCATTTCAAAGCTGAAGAGCTGGCATTGTCCGTGGACATCTCCAAGGTCATGTGGCCATAGGGTTCCCATATGTCCCTTATTCTAAGGGACGTCCCTTATTTCGGCCCTAAAATTTGTGTCCCTTATTTTCAGGCCCTGTCCCTTATTTTTGACTAGCAGGACAGGACTGGGCAGGGTTGACCAGAGGAAGGTGCGCTGTGGTTTCCACGGCAATGCCTGCCCGGGATTCCAACTCGCAGGGCAGCCTGCGTCCCCGTTGGAAGGAAGAGGCGATACAGGACTTTTTCAAAGTACAGTAGACTAATTAACCGTTACCCAAGGGGAATGTTGGATCATGTTGGATAAAGATAGTTTCTGGTTGCTTGAGAGTTACTCTTAAAATAGGCCTAGCTGTGCATCCCAATACTATACAATGCGGTGTAACTATACCATTAACTATTGACATAATAATCATGAAGATGTACTGTCTTATAAAATGTATTTTATTGTAATGTTGAGACAGTGCACTTTTAAAGTCAGCAAAGTCAAGTACTAAATACAGATGGAGAAAATTAGGTAGTTCTAATCATGTTTTTTCTGCATGACAAAGCATGCAGAAACATACCATGTCCTGTTAAGAGGGAGTAAGTTAGCTTCTTTTGTGAGTTTCAATCATTATCTTATTCTGCTAATAAAACTATTTCTACCTAATGTTTGAGTTTCAAGTTTTTAATGAAGTGTCCCTTATTTTTGTGAAAAATCCCGTAAATATCCCTTATTTCTTATATCAAAAAATGGCAACCCTATGTGGCCAGCATGACTGCATGGAGCACTGTTATCTTCCCACCAAAGCGGTGCTAATTGATCTACTCACATTTGCATGTTTTTGAACTGCTAGGTTCACAGAAGCTAGGGCTAACAACGGGAGCTGACCCCATCCGCGGATTTAAACCGGTGACTTGCCAATCAGCAAGTTCTGCAACTTAGTGGTTTAACCCGCTGCACCATCGTGGCCCCATAGATAGATAGATAGATAGATAGATAGATAGATAGATAGATAGATAGATGGAACGCCAGAAATCGTTGTAGGAACCATCAACAGGAAATAACAAAATTGGGTACTGCCCAGGTGAAGCAGTGTAGGTTTTATGGTTCATACTTGCCTTGCTAAGACTTTGCTACCCCAAATAACTGAATAACCATAAACTTCCCAATAGGCAATCCATTGGCAAGGCAAAGGTTGTAAGGGGAGAGAAGATAGCTGAAGGAACTAGATTGGGTCTTTGGATTTCTGTTGTCTAATTTTCCTTTTATGTGCTCTGTATATTGCAATACTGTCTATTCTTCTCTATGGCTCTGAAACATGGGTCACCTATGGCCAGCACCTACGACTCCTCGAACGCTTTCATCAGCGCTGTCTTCGCACAATCCTAAATATACACTGGACTGACTATGTGATGAATGTTGCTGTCATTGAGCAAGCAGGGATCACCAGCATTGAGGCCATGCTATTGAGAACACAGCTGCGCTGGGCAGGGCACGTCTCTAGGACGGAGGACCACCGCTTCCCAAAGATACTACTCTACGGTGAACTCGCCATGGGTCAGTGCAAGAGAGGCACCCCCAAAAAGAGATATAAGGACTCCCTGAAACAACATCTCAGGCTCGGCCAGATTGATCACCAAAAATGGTCCACCCTGGCCTCACATCAGGAGGCATGGAGACACACTATCCACAATGCTGCGGCCTCTTTCGAGAAGACACGCCGAACGGGTCTCGAAGAGAAAGGACAACGCAGAAAGAACCGTAACTTGGAAACAACATCACCCAAGGAGACATTCTGCTGTGCTTTCTGCAACCAGACTTGCCCATCTCAGATTGGCCTTTTTAGGCATCAACGCGCTTGTAAAAAGCGTGGGATGAGTCCTTCCTAAAGAATCTTCGTTCGTGAAGTAATGCCGACAGATATTACAATAGACAATATATCAAAGCAAGACCAGAAACTCTGAAGTTCAAATCTTCACTTATCTTTAAGCTAACTAAACAAGCTTGGAGCAATTGCTAGCCCATAATCTGATTTACTTTATGAAGCACTTATAATTGTAAATGTGAGAATGTGTCGAGGAAAGCAATGCATTCAAATTTAATGCCTCAGAGAAACAGTAGGATAAAATGTGAAAGAATTCACGATTAATATTTGAGAGCTGTAAATTTCACACTCAAACACAAGTCTTGGAAAAGAACTAAATTTCTAGAATAATTTACATAATTTACATAAAAGATTATTTACACAAGTTATAAACCCCAGTTGTGGACGCAAACACGTGTAACAATGTGCTGACATCTAGTGGTAACATGAGAACTTTAAAAATCATTAATTTATGTGAACAGACCTGCGCTGATAAGATTTAATTTTGTGCTAACCACTCCAGACTAATATATGAACTCTAGATGACTAAGATATGCTCCCACAGAATCTTGCTGAAGTACCTTCTAGGAATGTTCTATCTAGGCACTCCAGTGAGACGTCTATTTCATTACATGGTCATTTTCATTATCCATCACTCCCTTGTTACATGGTTGGTTCAGGAACATCTCCACGAGGGGTACATGAATCATATTGTAGTTTAAACCACTTAATTCCTGCTCCAGAATAAATAAATGCTTTGTTCATGTAATCTTGTCATAATGGCAGACACAAGAGTGTGGGAGGGAAAACCAATAAATATGCACATTCCAAAATGAAGAAATCTTATAATGGTGAACACAGTCGCAAGCAAATGAATCAGTATTTAAAGATGGTGGCAGGCCCGGATTATCCATAAGGCCACACTAGGCCATGGCCTAGGGGCGCAAGCCAAGTGTGTGTGGGGGGTGCAGTCCACACGGACAATTTTTTTTTAAAAAAATTATTATTTTTTAAAACCCACATGGTTTGAAGGAATCATAGGGCGCGAATGGAGCCAGAAGTGTCTGTGATGGGCTCTCGCTGGGGCCTCTTTGGCCCAGAGGGGGCGTGGCCGGCGTGGGGAGGGGGGGCGCTCGTCCTCCAGCTGCATCATGGGCATGCGTGCGTGCGTGCCGGGCGTCGCGGAGCATGCGCAGGAGAGGGCTTTGTGGAGCAGCCAAGCCGGCTCGAGGAGAAGCGGGCCCGAAGGCGTCGGCGCGGAGGAAGAGGCCAAGGAGGAGCGCCGCGGCGGCGCCATGAGGGCCGGGCGGTGAGGGAGGGCCGCCCCGGACTCAAAGGCCTCACCCCCACACGGGGAAGGTGGAGAAAGGAGGCCGGGGAGGGAGCCCGCTGCTGAGCTGAGCTGAGCTGAGCTGAGGGGCCTCCAGGCCGGACCTTGGCCCTCCTCACTAGGCCTCCTCCCCCTCCTCCCCCTTGCATTTAGAGCCCTCCAATCACCTCCCTCCTCTATATTATTATTATTGTTATTATTATTATATTCTCTTTCATTTGCAACTCAAATAGCCTTCTTTCTGTAGATTATTATTGTTGTTATTATTATTGACTCAAGGAAGGAGGGTGCGCGGAGCCGCGAGGAGGAGGGGGGGTGCGGTAGAGGTTAGTTTGGGGGCGTAATTCCAAAGTGTGGCCTAGGGCACCAAAAGGGCTTAATCTGGGCCAGGATGGTGGAGTATACAATTAGGCCAGTAGTTCTGAACCTGTGGGTCCCCAGGTGTTTGGCCTACAATTCCCAGAAATCCCAGCCAGTTTACCAGCTGTTAGGATTTCTGGGAGTTGAAGGCTAAAACATCTGGGGACCCACTGTTTGAGAACCACTAAATTAGGCCATTTCTATCTCCATTTCCCCATACATTCCAGACCCTAATGTACATGTAGGTATTCCAGATTAAAAGAAAACCTTGCACAGGTCCCTGCAGCTGTACAGTTAAAAACGAACATCATGTACGATATTGCATGCATAAAAAATCAGACACCTTGCTGTCAACTAAAATAAATCCTAATCCATATTTACCGTATTTTTCGCACCATAAGACGCAGTTTTTTTCCTCCCAAAGTGGGATGAAAAATCAGCTGCGTCTTATGGAGTGAAAACGCAGGGAGGGAGGGGGGAGCAGAGGGGGGCGATATATTGTACTTACCGGGGCGGCGGAGGAACCCGAGGTGGAGCAGGAGGAGGAGGGGGAGGGGCCCCACGGAGACCCGAGACAGGCGCTTCTTCCTGACGTCAGGAAGAGCGCCTGTCTTTGGTCTCCGTGAGGCCGCCCGAGGCCCAAAGACAGAGGTGCTTCTTCCTGACGTCAGGAAGAAGCGCCTCTGTCTTCGGGTCTCCGTGGGGGCCGCCCTCGAGGCTCGAAGACAGAGGCGCTTCTTCCTGGCGTCAGGAAGAAGCGCCTCTGTCTCGGGTCTCCGTGGAGGCCGCCCCTCGAGGCCCGAAGACAGAGGCGCTTCTTCCTGACGTCAGGAAGATGCGCCTCTTCCAAGGAGGAAGGGGAGGAAGGCCTCGCCGGCTGTAAGTACGCACGGAAGGAGAGAGGCCGGAGGGAGGGAAGGAAGGAAGGAGGAAGAGGCCGCAGCGCCTCCGCAGGGCTCCCTTTTTTCCTATTTTCCTCCTCCAAAAACAGGGTGCGTCTTATCAGCAGGTGCGCCTTATGGTGCGAAAAATACGGTAAATAAAACCCTTCCCTTAGTTAAATAAAATGTATCAAACACATTCTAGAACTATAATTCAAATAGGAAGTTTTAAGACAGAGGCAACAGATTTATCACTGCATCTGTTCATACCTTTCCAAGAGCTGCAGCCTGATTCAAAATATTTTGCTTTAGTTCATCTGCTTTCTTCAAATGAAAAGAATTCCTTTGACTTTGGATGACAAATACAATTTCTTTCAGTTCTGCAAATGAAAATAAATAATCATAATTAAAGGAAATCACGGCCAAATGAATAATGAACGCCATTGCAAATAGTACATAGAAACACCAAATAATTAACGTAAAGGATTTCTGGTCCCTAAGCTCTCTGGAGAACCTGAAAGTAAAGCTTTCAGTTTTGATGAAAATACAGTCTTTGCTATCCTTGAATTTGGCTGGAAATGTTCCTTAACTATTCTGAAAGATCTCAGTTCACAAATACTATGGTGTAGCACAGTGTTTCCCAACCATTGTGCCGTGGCACACTAGTGTGCCGTGAGCTATCATCAGGTGTGCCGTGGGAGATTGGAACCTCCAATACCCTTTCTTCCCCCTCCTGCTGAACACTTTTTCTTCTCCACTCGGGATCCCTTCTTCCCAGCCTCGCTCTGCTCGCTTTGCCTCGCTTTGCTCTGGGGCGAGTCTGCGCAGTAGCGCCCGCACGGGTCACATCTTCCTCCCTCCTCCCTCCCCTCCTGAACACGCTTACGCTATTTTCCCCAAACTCGATATGTGTTCACATTTGGGCATATTGAGTATTCATGCCAAGTTTGGTCCTGATCCAACATTGTTTGAGTCTACAGTGCTCTCTGTATATAGGTGAACTACAACTCCGAAACCCAAGGTCAATGCCCACCAAACTCTTATAGCATGTTCTCTTGGTTATGGGAGTTCTGTGGGGGAAGTTTGTGTCTTTCTGCCATTCCTGCCAGGATATCTATGTTGTGTTCATCGAAACAGGCCCAGGTTTCACACTGAGTGTATAAATACATTTAAAACATATTGACTATATGTATTACTGTGTTAGAGTGTCATTTTGTGTCATTTTGATTGGTGGTGTGCCCCAGGATTTTGTAAATGTAAAAAATGTGCTGCGGCTCAAAAAAGGTTGAAAAACACTGGTGTAGCAAATATTCAATAAAAGTGTAAACAGTCCATATAAGGGTTTCAGCCAAATCAGACCAGACTGTATCTATATTGGAGCTAAAGCAATTTACAACTTAGCCTAAAGTAAACAGTTGTCAACAGTTAGTCACTGCTGCAGAAGAGGCATCATGCCTCAGTAGAAAGAAATCTAAATTTGTCTCCCAGGTGCAAACTAATTCAGTTGACATCCTTACTATTTCTGATAGTCTACTAAGCATACATAACACAATCTGATATATATTATATAACAAATATGGATCTTTTTGCTAGTTCACAACTGTTAGCTTTTCAGCATCGTTTCTAAATACATTGAGTAAAAAATATTGTCTCTCCTAACAAAAAAGTTGCCTAGCAATATATTATTCATTGCACCAGCTGGTTGTTTGCTCATGCCTTGAAGCACAGAGGTTTTATGTCAATGCAGCTACATTTGCTATTACCTAAGCATTCCTACATAAATCTTACTTAGATCTAAACTTTGCCATCACAAGTGAGAGAGCCTTCTCAAAGCAAAATCTCTCCCAGAGTATGTTTACACAGTAGAACAGTGTTTCCCAACCTTTTTTGAGCCACGACACAGTTTTTAAATTTACAAAATCCTGGGACACACCACTAACCAAAATCACACTCTAACACAGTAATACATATTGTTAATAAGTTTTTTAATATATTTATACACTCGGTGTGAAACCTGGGCCTGTTTCGATGAACACAACATAGATGAACCAATATAGATAAGTAATTTGAGCATTGTAGTTATGGGTGCATCTACACCAGGCATGGGCAAACTTGGGCCCTCCAGGTGCTTTGGACATCAACTCCCACCACTCCTAACAGCCTCAGGCCCCTTCATTTTCCCCCTCAGCCGCTGAAGCGGGGGAAAGGAAGGGGCCTGAGGCTGTTAGGAGTGGTGGGAGTTGATGCCCAGCACCTGAGGGCCCAAGTTTGCCCATGCCTACCCTGAAGAACTGATGGAGTTGACACCACTTTAGACTCAATGCTACGGAATTAGAGGGAGTTGTAGCTTTGCAAAGTCTTTAGCCGTCTCTGCCTAAACCTCACCAAACCACAACTGCCAGGTTGTCCCATAGCAATGAAAGTAGCCTTGAGCTGCAGTCATTCTAAGTCTAGATCTCTGGAGAGCTGGGTTCAAATCCCGGCTGCAGGAGAAACTGGGGCTCTCCCTCTCTCTCTCTCTCTCTCTCTCTCTCTCTCTCTCTCTCTCAGCCTCTCTCTCTCAGCCTCTCTCTCTCAGCCTCTCTCTCAGCCTCTCTCTCTCAGCCTCTCTCTCAGTCTCAGCCTCTCTCTCTCTCTCTCAGCCTCTCTCTCCCTCTCTCTCGCGCGCGCTCTCTGCCTCTCCTGAACCAACAAAGTTCGAAAAAAAGAAGGCTCAGGGATGACTCGCAGGCACAACCACAACAATAGAATGGGAGGGAAGCCAGGGAGGGCTGCTCTTTCCTCGGAGGAGCCTTTCCGACTCACCAACGGCGGGCTCCAAGGAGGACCTGGTGCTACTGGCAGAGGCAAGGGAGGAGGAGGAGAGGAGAGGGGGGCCAAGGGCCAAGCCAGGGGGCGGGGCCAGGGAAGAGAGGTTTCGCGACACAGCAGGTGATCCCACACGGAGCACTAGTGTGCTGTGTCACAGCGGTTGGGAAACACTGCAGTAGAAGATCAGAAGTAACTTCTGCTACTTCTCTCTTCTCTCTGTAGCCCCATGTATACTCCCAAAAAACTGATTGGGAAGTTTGGTGGCACAGTGGGGAACGCAAGAGTTAAACGCAGCACCAGTAGTGGTTGTGTTGGGGGGGGGGGGGTATCTGCCTCCTTTCTACCAGAGTAATCCTTCTAAAGCAGAGTTTTCCAAACACTTTTTAAAGATATGTATCATTTCGCGACACAGTAATTGTAGTTTCATGAGCAAACCAGAGGTTAACCCAACCCCTTTGTCACAAGAAATTCAATGTGCAGATTTGATAAATGTGAATTTAATATGATGTGTTGGAATGAATGGAAGAATGTATGGATGGAGTTGATAATTTTGGAGATATCCGTATAATATTAAGGCCTGCAATGACTAACTACCTCCTTGCTGGACTATAATTAAAAGTTGCTAATAAGAACTGAAAAGTAAACTCTGGTAAGAACTGGGACAGTGATAACGGAAATGTTTACAATGTTAAGGAGGAAGTCAACATAAGATCAACACCAATCAAAAAGAATCACCATCTGGCCAGGAAACTGAGATGGAAGATGTCTATAATTAATTTACAACTTTGGGACTACATCAGCAGAATATTCCTATAAAAGACGCAAACTAAAAATGCTCAAATTGTGGTAGACCTGAGGAACCTGTTCCACCTGCTGTGCTCTGCTCCATGGGAAGGCGAGAGATAGTGTACCATGGAGTGGCAGATTTGCTAGGGAGCAGTCTGGTCTCTTTGGTCTTCTTTCTCAAGGGAAGAGGAAGAAGTGCGCTTTTGAGGTCTTGGATTTTGTGCAGGGAGCCAGGGTCTGCTGTATGGAAAACATAGACCTGGTTCTTGGCATTGTTCTTAGGGAAATAAGTTTTGGCACTTCCGCGTTTTGAAGTTATGGAACTATGCGTTGGAAGGACTACAGGAAAGCAGGCTCTGGCCTAACAGGTGCTTTTCCAAGGAGGGAGAAAAGAATATAATAATATTTGTGTGCATGAGAATGAATGCATGTTCATGTGTGTGAATGTTGAGTGAAACTGTCACTACCCTTTGCTTGATTGTTAACCAATATAATTGTGAATCCAAGGTAGTTGCATAGAATCTGTATGTCTGTATGTCCAATGTCATTCTGTGTCTAAATGTTTTTCTGTAAAGTTCTGATATACCATCTCACACTGGAAATTGCAATAAAAAGAACCTATGCTCAGGCCCGGATTATCCATAAGGCCACACTGGGCCATGGCCTAGTTTTTTTAAAAGTCAATCTTTGGGCGCTTCTGTGCCTGCGTGCGGAGCGCCATCCACACCCGTCCCACCGCCTTTGCTCTGCTGCACTCCCTCCTCCTTAGCTCCTTCCTCCCTCCTCGGGCCACGCTAAGATTCCCAGAGGCCGCAGCGACCACACAGCGCTGCACACCGGCACCTTCCTTCCGCTTCCGTTCCACTGCCTCTGGGACGAGAGGAGACAAGTCTCAGGCATGGTGGCTTGACTATGCTTTAAAGTTATTGAAAAGTCATTCATGACACGTAAACTATAATAACAAAATGTATGGAGACACAACATGTCTCATTAAAACCTTCCATTTATATTTTTAGATATATGATTTATTGCTAATTTTACATAGACTTAGATGTTTTTCATTGCGTTCACACAATACATCTACACCAGTGGCTCTTAACCGGTGGGCCGCGGACCACCAGTGGGCTGTGAGGACGAAAATCCGGTCTCTGAGCCTCCTTCCTCCTTATTTATTTTATTTATTTTATTTACGCTCCTTTCGTGGTGCCTGCCACTCCTTCCCTATCGCTGACTAGCCCCATCTCCTTGGATAGACCACATTAACTCTAGATTATTAAATATGATTTTCTGTGGGTGACTACTGGATAACATATGTTATGTATCAGAAATAATAATAACAACAACAACTTTATTTTTATACCCTGCCTCCGTCTCCCCAAAAAAGGCTGCTTACAAAGGGACAAGCCCAAGAAGTACAGGTTAAAACAAGCACAGAAAATACAATCAACAACAAATAATCAATAAAACATCACAATCAGACAACATCATATAAACAATATCATGACTGAACAACAAAAGCTGGGTTCAGGCTCATGATTCCTAAGTAGAGACAAGGGAAAGTGTGACGGTCAGAGGGCTGGGCTGGAGGGATAGTGCCCTTAACCAGTGTTTCTCAACTGCTGTGCCACGAGAAAAGCTCTCTGCCCCCCTTCCTTCCCCCCTCCTCCTGCCGAACTCCTGCTGCTTGGGGGAGGAGGAAGAAGGTCCGGGCGGTGGCGAAGAAAAATAAGAAGGGGCCGGGGCGCCGCCTCCTTCGGCCGTTTCCCCAGCCAGCCTCCAATCCGCCATGACTCCTGCCATGACTCTCGCCCCTCGCTCGCTGAAGCAGCGCAGAGGAGCCCCGCCCACTGAAGCCCGTCCACCGCTCATGCTCCTCCTCCTCTGCGTGGCTTCAGCAAGCGAGGGGCGGGAGTCATGGCAGAGAGCAGGGACGGGGGACATGACTCTCGCCCCTCGCTCGCACTGCCCCCTCAAGGCTGGAGAAGCTGTGGGAGAGCTGAAGTCGGGGGAGGGGGCATGGCACGGCCTGACTCCGCCGCCTCCTCCCGACTTCAGCTCTCCCACAGCTTCTCCAGTCTTGAGGGGACAGTGCCAAGCCAGCATTGTGCTGGCTCTGCCACCGTTGGATGACACTGCCCCCTCAAGGCTGGAGAAGCTGTGGGAGAGCTGAAGCCGGGGGAGGGGGAAGGGGAGGGACATGGCATGGCTCCTCCCCCTCCCCCAGCTTCGGAACTCCCAGCAGCCGCTCCCAGCAGGCCACTATCCCCCAGCCGTTCTTTACTGTGTTAGAGTGTCATTTTGTGTCATTTTTTTTGGTGTGCCCCCGGATTTTTTTAATGTTAAAGTGTTAAAGGTTGGGAAACACTGCCCTTAACCATTAAAGTGCAGGAAAGGTGTCAAGCTAAAGTGCAGGAGCTTACATAAGGTCGAGAAAATTCTCTGGTGAACTGCCTAATCAAACGGAACAACCATTTTTAAAAATTCCTAGAGCTGATGTGGTCTATCCAATGCGATTTTCTGAATCAGCACCACAAATAACCAAACCAAATGTAAACTTGATGAAAAACTGATTCGTAACCCTTTTGGTACTAATGTTGGAGAGTGGTTACTGGTCAAAGTGGTCCCTGGTCAAAAAAAAGTTGGGAACCACTAATCTGCACACTGCAGCCTACCCACTAACGCAGTAGTGTCAAACATGTGGCCCTCCAGGTGTTTTGGACTTCAGCTCCCAAAATTCCGGGCCATTGGACAAGCTGGCTAGGGCTTCTGGGTGCTGGTGGTCCAAACATCTGGAGGACCACAAGTCTGATAGGTCTGCACTAATGTGTCACGACACACAGTTTGGAAAGTTCTGCTCTTGAGAATCCAAACCTGTCTTTTGAGGGTGAGGCCTTTCATATGTAGCAAGTGAGGTTTCCGGTACAAATCTATATGTCCACAAACAAGTGGCAAGTGAATGCAAATATATGGTTTATTTTATTATGTTTTACGTGTTAACATCTAGGTATGTTTCCTTGAATATTTAATTGCTGTGTTTGTGAAAAGAAATGGGAAGAACTGCACTGCATAATCACATCCTTTAATCTTTATTTTGCGCAGTTCCTGCATTACTGTATGTTTACAATGTCCTCTAACCTTTATAACATCCGCTGTGCTAATCAAAAGATATACAAGCTTGCAGTGCAATTTTTTTTTTACTTCGTAGCTGCTTCAAAGGCTCATTAGAGAAGTTTCCTATTTACATCAGCTTCCCAAACAATCACAAAGACTCTCAGGGCATGTAAGTATTCTTCAAATGTTGCAAATCTCATCATGTTGTATAACTGCATATTAATATTTTTCTACTGTGAATTGTTTATGTATATTAGACTGTTATGCATAAATAAACCCCCAAATAATTCAGGCACATAACAGAAATAACATGCCAGTATTTGTTGCACCATAGACTAAATGCCAGTGGTTCTAGGAAGCTTCTAAATTTCATGTCATTTAAAGTCTACATTGTCTCCACAGGGGTGGGCAATTATATTTTCCAAGGGGCCACACGAGAACCAAAAAAATATTATGGAGGGCCGCACCTGAAGGCTGAACTACATTCTACATAATATCAACTGAATTTATTTAAAAATAATCTTAAGCAGAGAGTTCCACTGCTGAACAGCTCTCATTAGACCACAGGTATAAAAACAGACAGTAAGCAGCCAGACCTTGAAGCTGCAAGGCCATTCAGTGCTCAATCAAGGTGGCCAGGGGCTGGCAACATTCCCACTTGTCTCACGCAGACAAGGGTTCTTTCTCCCACCCTGGACATTATTCCACAGATATAAAAACAGGCAGTGAGTAAGTACCATAAAAACAAAATAAAAAAGACAGCCTGGAGCAGCCTGGAGCAAGGCATCCCTAAGGGCGAAAGGACCGAAAGAGGTAGAGAACGAACCAAGGAGAGAAGGAAAGAAAAAGGGTAAGGAAGGAAGGAAATAGGGGGCAAAGGAAGGAGCGAAACAAGGAGAGAGAGAGAGAGGTAAGGAAAGGAAAGAGAGATGGAAGCAAAAAGTCAAGGAAAGAGGTAGAGAAGGAAGAAATGAGACAAAGAAGAAGATAAAGGAAGGAACAGGCCCGGATAACCCATAATGCCACCCTAGGCCATGGCCTAGGGCAGCACCTTTTGGGGGGCAGCAGGTCCGGACCCCCCAAAAAAGGTTTTTTAAAAATTCAAAAAATATATTAAAAAATCAAAAAAAAAATAAGGGCGCATGCGCGCGGCGGCATAAGCACCATCCATGGCCGCCTCCCCCCTTAGCTCTGCTCTCCTCGGCTCTGCCCCCGCCCTCGGCTCCGCCCCACCCCCAGCTCCGCACCCACCTCCTCGTGCGCCCAGTCTGTTTCCCTGCCTCCTTTGTCCGGCTCGCGCACCTCAGTCTCTCTGTGTGTTTGTGTTTCCCTGCCCCTCTCTCTCTCTCTCTCTCTCTCCTACCTCCCTCCCTCCCTCAGTTTGCGCCCCCCCCAGCCTGTGTTTCCCTGCTTCTCACGCGGGGGCGGAGCCGGGGGAGGGGGCGGAGCTGGGGGCAGACTCGGAGCCTTTGGCCTAGGGCGCCAAAAGGGCCTGATCCGGACCTGGGAAGGAAGGAAGGAAGGAGGTACAGAAGGAAGGAAGGAAAGAAGAAAGAAGAAAATGGAGGGGTGGAGGCGAGAGAAGACCGGGGGCACCCAGGGACGGAGGCCAGGCCCCCTGGATGCCTCCGTTTTCCCCCCACACCCACGCAAGCTCGGGTGGAGGTGAGAGAAACCTGGAGGCACCCAGGGACGGCCGGTAGGAAGAAGTCCACTCACCATGCAGGAGAGGACAGAGGGTGAGTCTCTTCTTCCATGCGGCTTTGCCTCCGCAGCTCCTCCTCCTGACTACCCACATGTCTGTGGGAAGTGCAAGAGCAGGAGCATACCAGGACTGCCATGGGGGGGGGGGGGGGCAAGGCAGAAGAGAAGGGAGGAGGAGAGCAAAGGTATGTTCTTGCGGTGGCGCTTGCTCCTGGCCGCCTTTTCTTCTCCCCCTCCCTTCCTCTCCGTTGGCCGCTCTGCTTGCCTGCCTGCCTACCAGGGCCCTTACGCGGGCCGGTCAGCATTGGCCGACGGGCCACAAAATGCCCAGGTTTGCTCCACACTGATATTCTGTTCCATTAAATGTAGATTAAATAGTAAGCCCAGGCTGTGTGTGTATTTAGCAGAATCAAAATAAATCCAATTGGCAACTTAAAATATTTTTTTCCTTTTCCTTTCCTTTTCTTTTTTTTCCTTGGGAAAACATTTACAACATGTTTGTGAATATGTTACTTGCAGCGTTGGCTGCTTTTCTTATCCGTCTCGTTGCTCATTCTAATGACAAAGTAGCACATGCCAAAATTCACTGAAAATAATTTTGAGATTAAAGGATGTTCCAAAAAGACTGATTAATTATGAACTCGGCACAAATCAACTTGAGGATCTGAAGAACAAGATAGATTAATTCTAGCTTATTATCATCATCATGTTTAATCAGTATTCAGCTGACAACCATACATGCAATGATACATTTTTACACTGCTTCATTAATAAAATATATTTTTGACTAGGGGAGTGGCATTAAGAAAGAGGTTAACACAACCATACTAAACTGAAGCATAGAAACACTCTTTATCAAATTCAGAAAATTCTTAATTGGTGGTAAAAGCGGAAAGAGGAATTAGGAGCAACCACGTTCTTAGTGATGGAAAACATGCTTTGCATGCAGAAATCCTAGATTCAGGCTCAGGCTCATTAGCCAAAGAAATTAGGTAGCAAGTGATAGAAAATTCCGCCTGGCACACTAGACAGGCACTGCCAATAAGCCAGATGGGCAAATAGTCTGTCCTATTCCAATACAAAAATGGAATTGGAAAATAATCTTGTCAGTACCATGAACTGCTTCTACAAATCTCTGAGGAGGAGACATGTGAAATACTGTTTAAAACTCAGGTTAACAATCTCCAAATTGATTCTGTAGGGTTTAAAAAGATAAAGAAAATAGTAACCAAAATGATCATTTTCTTTGAGGAAAAATTAGGAAGTATTCTAAGATTGGGGAAGGAAGCATCCAAGAAGAAATACTACTGATATTTGAAGGACTATGCATAATGGGGAGAATGTAAAAAGAGGTTTCCCAGGAAGCACTGGCCCTTGAGCGCTCGAACTGGAGGTCAGCTGTGACTAGCAGTGCTGCAGAATTCAAAGAGGCATGAATGGAGGGAGAAAGGGAGAAACATGCCAAGAGGAAGGCGCAACAAGCCAACCCTGACCAGGACTGTCTTCCACCTGGAAACCGATGTCCTCACTGTGGGTGAACATGCGGATCAAGAATAGGACTCCACCCACTGTCAAGACACTACACTTGGAGGACCATCATCCCTGGGCTACGAGGGATTGCCTAAGTAAGTAACTAAGAGGTAAGTTCTTCTTGCTCTATCAAAATACTAGAAATCGTGTATTCAAAAGGAAACAGAACAATTCAAGGAGGGTACATCTATGACGGTTTAGAGCTGGGCTGCTAAATCAGTTGTATGGAACTTTTAATCAATGGCTATAGCGATATTTTACTGACTTTATTTAATAGACGTTGCTTTTGTTAATTTTATATGTCTGGTTTTATGTAAATGTGTTATTGATTTTATATGTTGATGTACGAAGGCGGGTCAATAAGTCCGTGACTTTTTGAATTTCCTGCCTCTTAACTGAAAGGGCAACACTGCTCCTGTCAAGAGGCATCTGTCAGTTGACTCCTGTCAAAATTTGAACAAGTTGCGTCATTTAGTTTGCGTTTTGACAGCCATTGATAGCAGACTACCACGTGATTTGAGGAGAAAATGGAAAAAAGTGAATTTCGTGTGCTCATTAAGCATTATTTTTTTTTGCAGGAAAAAACCATCACTCAAACCAAGGCGAAGCTTGATAAATACAATGGGGACTCTGCACCATCAATTTCAATGGTAAACAAGTGGTTTACTGAATTTTGTTGTGGCTGTACAAGCACGGAAGATGCCGAACGTTCTGGACGCCCAGTTGAGGCCTCTACACCTGAAACAATTGAAAAAAATCACGATATGGTGTTGGCCGATTGGAGATTGAAAGTGCGAGAGATTGTGGAAGCCATAGGCATCTCACAGGGCTCAGTGGATTCAATTTTTAATGATCACTTGGGTATGAGAAAGCTTTCTGCAAGATGGGTGCCGTGTTTGCTCACAATCGACAACAAACGCAATCGTATGACAATTTCGCAGGAGTGTTTGGCGTTGTTCAATCGCAATATGGACGTGTTTTTGTGCCGTTTCGTAACCGTGGACGAAACGTGGACCCACCACAACACACCAGAGACCAAACAGCAGTCAAAACAGTGGGCTTCTCGGGGTGAATCGGCACCAAAGAAGGCCAAGGTGGGTTTGTCAGCCAATAAAGTCATGGCGACCGTTTTTTGGGATGCATGTGGTATAATCCACATTGACTACCTTCCAAAGGGTAAAAAAAATCAATGGCAAATATTATGCCAACTTATTGGGTCGATTTAATGAGGATTTGAAAAAAAAAACTGACCACATTTGGCCAAGAAAAAAGTTCTTTTGCACCAAGACAATGCAAGGGTGCACACATGTGCAGTTTCCATGGCAACAATCCATGAATTGGGATACGAATTGCTCCCTCATCTGCCCTATTCTCCGGATTTAGTCCCGAGTGACTATTTCTTGTTTCCAAACATGAAGAAATTTCTCGGTGGAAAGAGATTTGATTCCAACGATAAAATGATCTCACAAACAAATACCTATTTTGATGACCTTGACAAATCTTATTTTTTGGAAGGGATAAAAAAATTGGAGAAACGTTGGACAAAGTGTATAGAGCTCAAAGGAGACTACGTTGAAAAATAACATGATTTTTTATCCAAAAACCCGTGTTACATTCAAAAAGTCACAGACTTATTGACCCACCCTCGTATTGTATTTTATGTGTTGGTTGGCACCATTGTGTGCTAATTTGTAAGCCGCCCTGAATCCCTATAGGAAAAGGTGGTGTGATACAAATAAAGCTTTATTATTATTATTATTATTATCTACTAGCCATGACATTTATATGCATCCTCTAACCTCAGTGGCAGTATGGACAAACCAAACACAAACTGGAAGACAAAAATGGAAAACATGGTTTCTTCCATGTCCTAATCTGATTGCTACATCTGGGAAATAAGATCCTAAATGTGATGGACAGTCTAATTCAGCCATCTTTTTATGACAGGAAAAGCAATTTATGATCTTGAATTTCAAACCTGTCATCTATTTCTCTGACAGTCCTAAACCATTTTACACAGACTAAACTGACATTGTACGAAACACATGAGATTAAGTCTACTACAAATTGGAGTAATGAAAGGCTTGCTTACCTTGGCTTATTTGACTTGGGTCTCCACTTTTTTCAGCTGTCTATATGAAGAAAAGATATGTCAATGGGAACAATATAATGATGTACTCATAAATAAAGCATTCAGATACCCAATATATATTAGCCAGTTTTAGTATGCTCGAACAAACACAACTTATGCACCATTTCCCCCCCTCATATATTGAAAAATTGTTCCCAGCATCTGTGCATTTGACATGTTTAACAGGCTTCAAAACAGCATCTCAGTTATATCCATCAAAACCTCACAATGTTAGGATGCCATTATTATCCTCATACTGAAAGTAGATAAAGAACAGGAACTAAAAATCAGCTAGGGAAGTTTTGGCTAAGGTAAGATTTTAACTACATGTTCATATTCTTAATGGGACCGCGGTGGTGCAACGGGTTAAACCAGTGGTTCCCAAACTTATTTGGCCTACCGCCCCCTTTCCAGAAAAAATATTACTCAGCGCCCCCCTAGAATTTTTTTTTAAAAAAATTAATAACAATTACACAGAAAGATATATGTATTAATGTTTCTACCTTTTTTTTGTAAAATATAGTAAAGAAAGGTGTAAATTGGAAACATTGAAGTTTGAAATTATGAAACTATTTATTGAACTTAGAACAGAAAGATAATACAAAAAAAATAATACAAAAAATGCACCTGTGGCCACCACCCACTTTGGGAATCACAGGGTTAAACCATTGGGCCACTGAACTGGTT
The DNA here is from genome assembly GCA_030556195.1 of Anolis apletophallus. Classification (NCBI taxonomy): domain Eukaryota; kingdom Metazoa; phylum Chordata; class Lepidosauria; order Squamata; family Anolidae; genus Anolis; species Anolis apletophallus. The sequence goes on along the minus strand of JARBWK010000004.1, from coordinate 196,128,921 downwards.
GACCTGAAGATTGGCAGTTGGGGTGAGCTCCCAAAAACATGCAAATGTGAGTAGATCAATAGGCAGTGAGAAGGGCGAACAGGTGCTCTGTTGCACTTCAGATCGTGGACAGCCCCCCCTAGATCACACACACACACACAGGTGGATGCAATAAATGTATTTTTATTCAGAATAAAGGATAAAGAATAGTCCAAGGAAGTAAGAACATAGCAATCAAAATTAGTCCAATAAAGTTCTGTAGCTGCAAGCCCAAGCGGCTTAAATCCCAAGGAAAGGAAAGTTCCAAAACAAGGCAAACTGCTCCGGCGGTCAAACGTGGTTCTTGAGGCAAACCGCAACGGCAGTCAACATGAACTTGAGTCCGTACCACTCCAGTGGTCGGCTTGAGCTTGGAGACTTGAACGTGAGACTTGATCAAGCTGAATGTAGCTTCAGGTCTGACTAGAATCCCCTGGGCAGAAGCTAATAAGGAGGACTAGTTTCGCACCCCCTTCCTCAAGCTCCATGTTTTCCTAGAATCCCTGATACTAGCCCTTCAGTCAAATTCCATCTCATTAGCAGACCCAGGTGCATTACTATCAGAGTGAGAAGCAGGAAACTCCCTATCTCCGGAATGCTCATCTGGAAAGGGAGTAGAAACTCTCTCTTGGGAACCAAGGCCACCGGGCCTCTCATAGTCTGATTCAGAATCAGCTTCCATGGAATACTCAGTAAACTCATCTGCAGTCCTATATCCCTCTAGCCATTCATCATCCCATTGCAAACTCTCATTTGGAGACCCATACCCATCTGGCCATTCATCATCTCCAAGCTGACCCTAATCAGCTGGGACCTCCGGTGCCTGACTCTGACCACTGGACTGACTAGGCTGTAACACCACATGCTCCAAGCAAACATGTTGGCTATGAGACCAGGAGCTCCTCGGCTTGGAAATGGAGATGAACACCTCCCCCAGAGCCAGAGTTGAGCATTGCCTCCAGAAGCCAGAGATGAAAGAAGCCTTTGCCTGTGCTTTTGTCTGTGAATGTCCGTCTCATTGTTCCGAGGCATTAAATGTTCGCCTGTGTTTATGCTAGTATATATACTCTAAGCCACCCTGAGTCCCCTTGGGGAGATAGATCAAAATATAAAGTACTAGCTATACCCGGCACGCGTTGCTGTGCCCTTTTTAGGAGATGCGAGAAAGTCCAATCATCCACGGTGTCCAATCATCCACGGTCCTCTAAACTGCAGTTGGATGGAGTGTGGGTCATGGGGGGCATGGTGTGCCAAGTTGGGTCTTTATTGGTCTTGGTTCTGGGCCACAGTGGTCTGTGGGGAATGATGGGTTTTGAAGTACTACAAATCCCATTTTCCATGGTGGTACTTCAAGTCCCATCATGCATGGTCGGGGCTCTGTGTGCTAAGGTAGGTTACTGTAAATTCAGGCCATACACAATGTCCCATGAGCTGAGGCCTAGTTAGGAACAGCAAGTTAAAGAATTCAGCCTTACTGTCAATGAGCAGGCCATAGAATCACAATGTCCAATGAGCTGAGGCCTTCCCAGTCGGGAGAATCAAAATCAAGTTAATGAAGTCTTACTGTCAATTCAGAGCGTAAACAGCTTCCCAGTAAGTGAGGGCTAGTTAGGGAAATCAAGTTAATGAAGCCTTACTGTCAATTTTGGGCGTGGTCTGTGATTTTTTGGGGTGTAAATTTTCGGTTGGAAGTGATTTGGGTGTTTGTGGTGGGGATTGGCTCAGGCCTTTTCCTTATTCTGTTTTGGCAGTTTAGTATGGATCGGAATTTTCATGTTGGCAGGCCAGTGCAGCAGTTATGCAAATCCGCCCTTATTGGCAGCCAATCATGTTGTTCAGAATGTAGAGGCTGGGTGAGTCTTTGGCTGCCCCGGAGGATGCTGGTAAATGTAGTTTTATTTTTACTCGTTGTTTTGGGGGCCTTTTAGGTTTTGGGGGAAAGTTTCTTTGCTACAAACGTACCTTGCTTGAGGCCTATTTCTGTTGGCAAGTATTGTGTTTCTGCGTTGTATGGTTTCTTTGTTTGAGGTATACATCACATGACGTGAACCCATTTATATAATAGATTATTATTCTTATACTTATTCTTATGTTTTTAATTGATGACTTTATTTGGTTTTAATTATGATGTTTTATTATGATATGTGTATGTTGTGAATTTACCGTAATTGTTGAAATAGCCTCTAAATGGGGCTCAATATAAGCCACCCTGAGTCCCCCTTCGGGGGTTGAGAAGGACAGGATAAAAATGCGGAAATAATATAAATAAATAATTATTAATCACTGTGCTAGACTACCTCCATCTTAACTGAACTTATTATATGGAAACATGAATTCAAATTATTTTTATTGGTTTATAATAATCCACAATTAAGAAAATCACCATTTAAAAAACTTTTCTTACAATGGATTTGGACAAAGGAGCAGTAAAAATCACAAAAATGGATGAATTATTGCAGATTACAGAAGGGATTCCTACCCCTATAAAGACCTCAAAGGTAGCATTCTCGGAAATTCTACTGGTTCCACGCGCAGGGACAGCCAGACAAGCAGAGCTCAGGAGCTTCAATGCGTGGATGAGGCAGTGGTGTCGAGAGGAAGGGTTTAGATTTGTTAGGAACTGGGGGACATTTTCAGGAAAGCCAAACCTTTACAAAAGGGACGGGTTACACCTGAACAAAAATGGAACCAGACTGCTGGCAATTAATATTAAAAAGGCTTCAGAGCAGCTTTTAAACTGATTCCTAGGGGAAAGTCGACAGGAGCTGGGCAGCTTCCGGTTCGAGAGGGTGAAACGCCAAGTATGGAGGATGAAATTTACGCACAAATGGCTGACTCAACAGAAAAGATAGAAAGTAGTCAAGAGGTAGGACATGGTAGGCCTTCTACAAATTCTCATAAACAGCCAAAGTTGAAAGGGCATCAGAGCAATAAATATAAATGTCTGTACACAAACGCTAGAAGCCTTCGAACAAAAATAGGGGAGTTGGAATGTTTGGCAAAAGAAAAAAATATTGATATTATTGGCATAACAGAAACCTGGTGGACAGAGGAAAACAATTGGGACACAAAAATTCCAGGTTATAAACTGTACAGGAAAGACAGGAGAGGGAAAAACGGTGGCGGTGTGGCCTTGTACATAAATGAAGAGCTAGAATCTCATGAATTAGAATTTCAAGAAAATTCAAACTCACCTACAGAAACATTGTGGGTAAAAGTCCCAGGACAAAAAACTAATCTAGCATTAGGGATCTGCTATCGCCCTCCCAACCAAACTCCAGAGGCAGACTGCTATCTGGAAAATGAAATTAAACAGGCCTCAAAAAGCAATAAATTAGTCATAATGGGGGAATTCAACTATCCCCGAATAGATTGGCTAAATTCTTGTTCTACGCATGAAAGAGAGACAAGGTTCCTCGACATGCTAGCTGATTATTCCCTTGAGCAGATGGTCATGGAACCAACGAGGGGAAAGGGGATCCTGGACTTGGTGCTAACTAATGAACAAGATCTCGTTCAAGATGTCCTTGTAACTGAGCCCATAGGTACCATTGACCACAACACAATAACCTTCAACTTAAGTTTGGATAGCAAACTGTCAGTGAAAACTAACACAGAGACCTTAAATTTTCACAAAGGGAATTTCACCAAAATGAGAAAAATAGTAAAGAACAAACCAAAAGGAACAGTAAAAAAAATCAAATCCCTCCAGAATGCTTGGAAACTGTTTTAAAATACTTTAAAACAAGCCGAACTAAAATGCATTCCTAAAAAAAGAAAGAGGCATGGAAAGTCCAAAAGGACCCCAGTATGGCTTACAAATGAAGTAAAAGATGTGATTGGAAAGAAGCAAAACTCATTTAAGAAATGGAAGGCTCTTCCTACTGAGGAGAACAGAAATGAACACAAGCTCTGGCAAACTAAATGCAAAGCAACCGTCAGGAAAGCCAAGAGAGATTTTGAGGCACATATAGCTAAGAATATTTTTTAAAAATAGCAAAAACTTCTTTAAGTACATCAGAAGCAGAAACCCAACTAGAAAAGCAGTTGGGCCACTTGACGAAAATGGTAAGAAAGGGACAATAAGTGAAGACAAGGAGATTGCTGAGCGGCTAAATGACTTCTTTGCCTCCTCCGTTTTCACACAGGAGGACAGACAACATATGCCTGCAGCTGAGTCAGTTTTTTCAGGGAGGAAATTAAATGAATTAAACCAGATAGAGATAAACAAGGAAGATGTTCTCACATGCCTTACTAAACTAAATGTCAACAAATCACCAGGGCCAGATGGCATCCACCCCAGAGTTCTTAAGGAACTCAAGTGAGAAATTGCTGAAATTCTAGCCAAAATATATAACCTTTCTCTAAGATCAGGCACTGTACCAAAGGGATGGAGGGAGGCAAGGTTCAGTTTTAGGACCGTTACTTTTTAATTTATTCATAAATGATCTGGATGTAGGAGTGAATTCTGAGGTAGCAAAGTTTGCAGACGACACTAAATTGTTCAGGGTAGTTAAAAATGAAAATGATTGTAAAGAGCTCCAGAAAGATCTCTCGAAATTGAGTGAATGGACAACAAAGTGGCAAATGCATTTTAACCTAAACAAGTGTAAATACACTTATCAACTGATGGGATCAAAGCTTTCTGAGACAAACCAGGAAAGGGATCTTGGGGTTTTGGTGGACAGCTCAATGAAGATGTCAACCCAGTGCGCAGCAGCAGCGAAAAAGCAAATTCTATGCTTGGCATGATCAGGAAGGGAATCGAAAATAGGTCGGCAAATGTTGTATTGCCTCTCTACAAATCTATGGTGAGGCCACATCTGGAGTACTGTGTACAATTCTGGTCACCGCACCTCAAGAAGGATATAACGGAACTGGAAAAGGTACAAAGAAGGGCAACAAAAATGATCCAAGGGATGGAGCAGCTCCCTTATGAAATCAGGTTGCAACGCCTTGGTCTTTTCAGCCTTGAAAGACGGCGTTTAAGAGGTGACTTGATCGAAGTGTATAAAATCATGCATGGGATAGAAAAGGTGAATAAAGAAAAATATTTTCTCTGTCACACAACACTAGGACTAGGGGCACTCCTAAAGCTCCAAGGTAGGAAAGTTAGGACTAATAAAGGGAAATATTTCTTCACCCAGAGGGTCATTGGGTTATGGAACTCACTTCCAGAGGAGGTTGTGACAGCTGTCAGCCTGGACAGCTTCAAGGCAGGATTAGACAGATTCATGGATACCAAGGGAATCAGTAGTTACTGAAATGGACATCCAAGTGCCACCTCTGTGTTGATGGAGGCAGGCAGGATTTTCCCCGGGTACTGGTTGTGGGGGGTCGGGAGCAGGTGAGGGTTTTGCCCTCCTTTCTGCTAGAGAGCCCTGTGTACAACTAGTGGGCCACTGTGTGACACAGAATGCTGGACTAGATGGGCTGAGGCCCGATTCAGCATGGCTCTTCTTATGTTCTTATGTTCTAAGTAAATTGTGAGGTAGCAAAGTTTGCAGATGACACTAAACTGTTCAGGGTAGTTAAAAATGAAACTGACTGTAAAGAGCTCCAGAAAGATCTCTCGAAATTGAGTGAAGGGGCAACAAAGTGGCAAATGCATTTTAACCTAAACAAGTGTAAAGTCATGCACATCGGGGCAAAAAACCCCAAGGACACCTTCCCCCAATGCATATTGGGAGGAAGGGGCTTTGCCTCCCTCCCACGAGGAAGTGAAAAGGGGGAGGATCCAGATGGAGCCTCCCTGCAGCTGGGGCGTGGCTTCATCCACCGGAAGCCAGCCCCAGTTGCTCACTTCTTGCTGAGACTTCGAGGGAGATGGAGGCAAACTGCTCCCTCTCCAACCTCAAGAGTTCCTCAAGGAGAGGAAGCACAGGTCGGTCTTGGGGGGCCCTGGGGGGTGGGCCCCTCCTCTCCCCCGAAGTTAAGGGGTGGGGGGGTTCTTCCCAGGGGGGGAGAGGGCCCTGGGTCCCCCTCCGGCTCCCCCCACCCCCTCTTTTCCTTAATTGTTCTACCAAAGTTGCGGGCCTGGCGGCGGGGGAGGCCCCCGCCAGGCCGGGCATCGCTCCGGCGGCAACGTGCGCCGCCGTTCTTCTGGGGGGGAGGGGGCCTTGGGCCCTCCTCCAGCTCCCCCCCCTTTACTAAAGTTGCAAGCCTGGCGTCTGGGGAGGCCCCCGCCAGGCCCGGGATCGCTTCGGCGGCCACGTGCGCCGCCGGAGTTCTTCTGGGGGGGAGGGGGCCTTGGGTCCTCCTCCGGCTCCCCCACCCCCCTGGACGAAAGTTGCGGGCCTGGCGGCGGGGGAGGCCCCCGCCAGGCCCGGGATCGCTCCGGCAGCCATGTGCACCGCCGGAGTTCTTCTGGAGGGGGGGGAGGGGCCTTGGGCCCTCCTCCGGCTCCCCACCCCCTTTACTAAAGTTGCGGGCCTGGCAGCTGGGAGGCCCCGCCAGGCCGGGATCGCTCCGGCGGCCATGTGCGCCGCCGGAGTTCTTCTGGGGGAGGGGCCTTGGGCCCTCCTCCAGCTCCCCACCCCCTTCACTAAAGTTGCGGGTCTGGCGGCTTAGAGGCCCTCGCCAGGCCCGGGATCGCTCCGGCGGCCACGTGCGCCGCCGGAGTTCTTCTGTGGGGGGAGAGGGCCTTGGGCCCTCCTCCGGCTCCCCCACCCCCCCCCCTTACTAAAGTTGCAGGCCTGGCGGCTGGGGAGGCCCCCGCCAGGTCCAGGATCGCTCCAGCGGCCACGTGCGCCGCCGGAGTTCTTCTGGGGGGGAGGGGGCCTTGGGCCCTCCTCCGGCTCCCCCCACCCCCCCTTTACTAAAGTTGCGGGCCTGGCGGCTGGGGAGGCCCCCGCCAGGCCCGGGATCGCTCCGGCGGCCACGCGCGCCGCCGGAGTTCTTCTGGGGGGGAGGGGGCCTTGAGCCCTCCTCCGGCTCCCCCACCCCCCTTCACTAAAGTTGCGGGCCTGGTGGCTGGGGAGGCCCCCGCCAGGCCCGGGATCGCTCCAGCGGCCACGTGCGCCGCCAGAGTTCTTCTGGGGGGGAGGGGGCCTTGGGCCCTCCTCCGGCTCCCCCCACCCCCTAACCTTTACTAAAGTTGCGGGCCTGGCAGCTGGGGAGGCCCCTGCCAAGCCCGGGATCGCTCCAGCGGCCACATGCGCCGCCGGAGTTCTTCTCGAGGGGGGGAGAGGGCCTTGGGTCTTCCTCCGGCTCCCCCCACCCCCTTTACTAAAGTTGCGGGCCTGGCGGCTGGGGAGGCCCCCGCCAGGCCCGGGATCGCTCCGGCGGCCACATGCGCCGCCCGAGTTCTTCTGAGGGGGGAGGGGGCCTTGGGCCCTCCTCCGGCTCCCCCCCCCTGCCGTTAGTTTGTGGGCCTGGCGGGTTAGTAGGCAGCTGCCAGGCCCGGGGTTGCCCTGGCGGCCGCGTGGGCTGCCGGGTGCTTGGGGGGGGAGGGCCCTGGGTCCCCCTCCGGCTCCCCCCACCCCTCCCTTTCCTTAATTGGCAGGCCTGGCGGCTTAGTAGGCCACAGCCAGGCCCGGGGTTGCCCTGGCAGCCACGTGGGCTGCCGGGTTCTTCGGGGGGGGGGGGGAGGAGAGGGCCCTTTGATACACCAAATTCCTGACACCCCTTGAGTTAAGGTTAAGGACAGTTAAATAGGTAACAATTCAAATAAATGTTGCCCAATTTGAACCCAACCACTGTTGTCGTGTGTCTTATTTCGGGGGTGGCCAGGCAAGGACACCTTCCCCCAATGCATATTGGGAGGAAGGGGCTTTGCCTCCCTCCCACGAGGAAGTGAAAAGGGGGAGGATCCAGATGGAGCCTCCCTGCAGCTGGGGCGGGGCTTCATCCACCGGAAGCCAGCCCCAGTTGCTCACTTCTTGCTGAGACTTCGACCCACCACTCCCGCCCATTAACAGTATCGGCCCGGTTACCATTAGAAACTGGGGAGGAGTTTTTCCCCCTCCATTGATTGGGGTTTTTTTCACTCACCCCCCGGTACTGTTTAGGGGCTAGATGGGAGGGGTGGTTATAAATAGGCTTAGCGGAAAATAGATAAGGAAATTCCCATATCTTGGTGTGCTACTAAAGTACCCCCCGTTAGGGGCGAAGGCCATCATGTTAATACTCAACCAAAGTTCAAGTTGATCGGGGAGGTTCGGATAAATGGCCTGGAATGGGAGGAGGCTGGTCTCGATATCTTGGGGACCAGACCTCGCTCTCATTTCCCTTAACGGGTTGCCTTGGCCAGACATCAAGGAATCCAGTTGTTTCGCCTGCAAATTAACACCGAAACCAGGTAGGGTGGCTACCTGAATTTGATACACCAAATTCCTGACACCCCTTGAGTTAAGGTTAAGGACAGTTAAATAGGTAACAATTCAAATAAATGTTGCCCAATTTGAACCCAACCACTGTTGTCGTGTGTCTTATTTCGGGGGTGGCCAGGCAAATACACTTATCAACTGATGGGATCAAAGCTTTCTGAGACAAACCAGGAAAGGGATCTTGGGGTTTTGGTGGACAGCTCAATGAAGATGTCAACCCAGTGCGCAGCAGCAGTGAAAAAAGCAAATTCTATGCTTGGCATGATCAGGAAGGGAATCGAAAATAGGTCGGCAAATGTTGTATTGCCTCTCTACAAATCTATGGTGAGGCCACATCTGGAGTACTGTGTACAATTCTGGTCACCGCACCTCAAGAAGGATATAACGGAACTGGAAAAGGTACAAAGAAGGGCAACAAAAATGATCCAAGGGATGGAGCAGCTCCCTTATGAAATCAGGTTGCAACGCCTTGGTCTTTTCAGCCTTGAAAGACGGCGTTTAAGAGGTGACTTGATCGAAGTGTATAAAATCATGCATGGGATAGAAAAGGTGAATAAAGAAAAAATATTTTCTCTGTCACACAACACTAGGACTAGGGGGCACTCCCTAAAGCTCCAAGGTAGGAATGTTAGGACTAATAAAGGGAAATATTTCTTCACCCAGAGGGTCATTGGGTTATGGAACTCACTTCCAGAGGAGGTTGTGACAGCTGTCAGCCTGGACAGCTTCAAGGCAGGATTAGACAGATTCATGGATACCAAGGGAATCAGTAGTTACTGAAATGGACATCCAAGTGCCACCTCTGTGTTGATGGAGGCAGGCAGGATTTTCCCCGGTACTGGTTGTGGGGGTTGGGAGCAGGTGAGGGTTTGCCCTCCTTTCTGCTAGAGATCCCCGTGTACAACTGGTGGGCCACTGTGTGACACAGAATGCTGGACTAGATGGGCTGAGGCCCGATTCAGCATGGCTCTTCTTATGTTCTTATGTTCTTATGACGTACATATGAAAGCAGTAAATCTAAATTACACTGTAACCTAAATAAATACGAAAATGTTGCTGCAAAGGGAAAAAACAAAAGCCAGTAATTCAATCTTATTTATATTTGTCTCAGAATTTAAGCTTTGTGCTTAAGAGCAAAGAGTTCACAGTACCATCACCCAGGAAACCAAATTCTAAAAATATCTCGGCAGCTATTCGACAGCCACTAAACAAACTGAAAGAGCGTGTGCTTGTTGGGATTGCCTATAGGTTTGGGAAACAGTGTAATTAATGTTAAGGAGAAACACTTATTTGATTATTTTCATAAAATTGTAGCATGTGCTCACTATCCCAGATATTAAAGACATTGTTCATGCACCGGATCCTGATAACGGAGGCCCTCTGCTGACCCACAACCAATTCACTCTCCAAATTTCCTTCTTTATTGACATACTGAATCAGAACGTCCATAAACAAAAACAACTGTTCTTCATGGAGAAACTAAAAATGTTTTTTGAAAGTTTCTAAGGACAATTAGAAGCTTTCTAACGTGACATATTATGAATTGAGTGTTCTTAAACCAAGAAGATCTTTGTGGCTGTTAAGATTGTGAAGATATGGAGGGCTATTATGTACTGGATAGAAACAAACTTGATACAGACTATTGCAGTGAGTCTGAAAAAAGGAAGGCAATCACTACCCTATGACTACTACTACCTCAACTACAACTGCTACCACCAATAATAAAGTATTGTCAGGTTTTCACGGCCAGAATCACTGGAGCGTTGTATGATTTCGGGGCTGTATTCTAGCCTAACAAGAGCATGGGTTGAGAAACAACAAGCAAACACGAGTCAGCAGTATATCAAAGATACAAAATATAATAGTAATAACCAAAGTACTGAAGATACACACATATAAACCATAAATCGACTGAAGCTCATAACATTACCCATCCGGAGATGAAAATAGTCCCAAGAAGTAAGGTCCATAATCCTGCTATTCCGAGTTATATTTTGGAGTTTATTACATACTCTTCGTGGTCCGATCTTTTGCTGGGATTTACAGCCTACTCCCATTGTGGATATTATTGAGCTGAATTTGCACCGCTTGGAACTCTAATACATTTGAAGCTTTTCACGCATATACGGATATAATCCGGTTTATATTTAATCTGTGTTAACTCACCTGAGTGACTTTGCATTACCCGTGGATTATGGACCTTACTTCTTGGGACTATTTTCATTTCCAGATGGGTAATGTTATGAGCTTCAGTCAATTTATGGTTTATATGTGTGTATCTTCAGCACTTTGGTTATTACTATTATATTTTGTATCTTTGATATACTGCTGACTCGTGTTTGATTGTTATAGCCGTATTCTAGCAGCATTTTCTCCTGATGTTTCGCCTGTATATGTGGATGGCATCTGTTGGGCGAGTGGGGTTATTAACAAAAGACCCTCCTCATCAATGCACAACAGAGTAACTTATTAGCAGCAGTGTGACCCAGCACCAGTCAATGGCATTACTTTGCGATTGAAGATTCTTAGGAAGGACTCATCCCATGCTTTCTACAAGCGTGTTGATGACTAAGGAGGTTGGATGTGTCCTTCGGGCCTGTACAATGGGTTTTTCTGGTGGAGCGCAGCATGCGCAGAACTGGCCTCAACCTTTAAACCAAAGGTTCGTCTGCCGGGGCCTAGCAAGCTTGGATGGTGGCAGCGAGGTCCTCAGGTCGTAGGTTTGATTTGAGTTTCCTTCTCCAGATGGTTGACCTTACAGGGTTAGACGAGCACCATCTGCCCGGGTTTGAAATCAGAATTTTCCTTCTCTTAGGATGGTTGCCAAAAGACTAGAGAGCCCATCCTGCCCGTTGACGCTCTTTGTCAGACCCTTCGGTTGTGACCTGTCTGGCATGGGAGGCCCTACCGGTGGGTATTATGCCACCGCCAGCATAGCGCACAACTTCATTAGGGCAGTGTTTCTCAACCAGTGTGCCGGGGCACACTAGTGTGCCGTGAGTGATCATCAGGTGTGCCTTGGGAAATTGGAACCTCCGGGGGGGGGGGGGGGGAGAGAGTCTAGTGTGTTGAAGTATAAAAACCCTAAGAAACCTACCTCGATAAAGGCACAAAATTACACACACACCCTCCCCACCCGTTGTCTACTTGGTCTCTCCCTCTCCATGCATTGGGAATGCCCACCTCCCTTTCCCCAAGTAGAGACCTCCTCTTGCCTCCTGGGGGTTCTGTGTGGGAAGTTTGGCCCAGTTCTATCATTGGTGGGGTTCAGAATGCTCTTTGATTGTAGAGGAACTATAAATCCCAGCAACTACAACTTCCAAATGTCAAGGTCTATTTCCCCTGAACTCCATCTGCATTCATATTTGGGCATATTGAGTATTCATGCCAAGTTTGGTCCTGATCCAACATTGTTTGAGTCCACAGTGCTCTCTGGATATAGGTGAACTACAACTCCAAAACTCAAGGTCAATGCCCACCAAACTCTTATAGCATTTTCTCTTGGTTATGGGAGTTCTGTGTGGAAAATCGGTGTCTTTCTGCCATTCCTGCCAGGATATCTATGTTGTGTTCATTGAAACAGGCCCTGGTTTCACACTGAGTGTATAAATACATTTTAAAAACATATTAACTATATGTATTACTGTGTTAGAGTGTCATTTTGTGTCATTTTGGTTGGTGATGTGCCCCAGGATTTTGTAAATGTAAAAAGTGTGCCGCGGCTCAAAAAAGGTTGAAAAACACTGCATTAGGGTACGCGAGTTTCTCCCCCGCGACAAGGGGGCGCCAATGAAGAGGCCCAGCACCAGTAGTCCAAAGTGATAAAAAGAACAAAACCACACAGACCAATGGTATCTCTTCCATAGGAGGCTTTTCTTTATAGCAAAATAGTATGATTGTACTATTTACAAGAACAAGGTTTCCATAACACAAATAAAGTACTTTATACTTCTTTCTTTGCTTTCACATTGGGCTTCTTTCTCATACAGAGAAACAGGAGTGTCTCTTCTCACACCGGTTACACAGGAGCTTCCAACAGTAGCTTTTTACACACAGCAGCCTTCACACACAATGGCCTTCAACCTGGGGCTTTTCTCACCAACGTTTCTCACACCAGGCCTACTCATACTGAGGCCTTTCTCTCAGTGAGGTCTTCTCACACTGAGGGCTCTCTCAGACTGACGCCTCTCATATACAGAGGCGAATGAACACTGAAGCCTTTCATACTGAGGCCTACCTAACACACTGAGGCCCTTCTTCCACAGAGACCTCTCACAAACTGAGAGCTGCTAAGCATACAGGCTTGTATTGAGCTGCGGTTTTTGCTGAGTCGCAGCATCCATTTAACCCTTTCAGCATTTGACTCACATTTCTAATTAAAAATACCTAGTTAATCTGTATACCTTTATAAAACGGAATGTTTGTATGTGTGTATGCGTGTGTGTATGCGGAGGGCGGAAGGGCGGATATGTGGCAGCTATTTGCATAAAGTCCTTTGATTGGACAGCCTCGCCACTCCAAAATTCTAAGGCACCAGACAGAGGGCATTGATAGCCACTGATTAGCCAGCAACCCAGAATCCAGGCCTCTACATTCAAACAACAGGATTTCTTCCCACTGAGGGGAAAAAAGCCAGCAACCCAGAATCCAGGCCTTTACATTCAAACAACAGGATTTCTTCCCACTGAGGGGAAAAAAGCCAGCAACCCAGAATCCAGACCTTTACATTCAAACAACAGGATTTCTTCCCACTGAGGGGAAAAAAGCCAGCAACCCAGAATCCAGGCCTTTACATTCAAACAACAGGATTTCTTCCCACTGAGGGGAAAAAAGCCAGCAACCCAAAATCCAGGCCTTTACATTCAAACAACAGGATTTCTTCCCACTGAGGGAAAAAACCAGCAACCTTTACATTCAAACAACAGGCCTTCCCACATTCAAACAAACAGGATTTCTTCCCACTGAGGGGAAAAAAGCCAGCAACCCAGAATCCAGGCCTTTACATTCAAACAACAGGATTTCTTCCCACTGAGGGAAAAAAGCCAGCAACCCAGAATCCAGGCCTTTACATTCAAACAACTTCCCAGGGGATTTCTTCCCACTGAGGGAGGGAAAAGCCAGCAACCCAGAATCCAGGCCTTTACATTCAAACAACAGGATTTCTTCCCACTGAGGGAAAAAAGCCAGCAACCCAGAATCCAGGCCTTTACATTCAAACAACAGGATTTCTTCCCACTGAGGGGAAAAAAGCCAGCAACCCAGAATCCAGGCCTTTACATTCAAACAACAGGATTTCTTCCCACTGAGGGGAAAAAGCCAGCAACCCAGAATCCAGGCCTTTACATTCAAACAACAGGATTTCTTCCCACTGAGGGAAAAAAGCCAGCAACCCAGAATCCAGGCCTTTACATTCAAACAACAGGATTTCTTCCCACTGAGGGGAAAAAGCCAGCAACCCAGAATCCAGGCCTTTACATTCAAACAACAGGATTTCTTCCCACTGAGGGAAAAAGCAACCCAGCCAGCAACCCAGAATCAGGCCTTTACATTCAAACAACAGGATTTCTTCCCACTGAGGGGAAAAAGCCAGCAACCCAGAATCCAGGCCTTTACATTCAAACAACAGGATTTCTTCCCACTGAGGGGAAAAAGCCAGCAACCCAGAATCCAGGCCTTTACATTCAAACAACAGGATTTCTTCCCACTGAGGGGAAAAAGCCAGCAAAATCCAGGCCTTTACATTCAAACAACAGGATTTCTTCCCACTGAGGGGAAAAAAGCCAGCAACCCAGAATCCAGGCCTCTACATTCAAACAACAGGATTTCTTCCCACTGAGGGGAAAAAAGCCAGCAACCCAGAATCCAGGCCTCTACATTCAAACAACAGGATTTCTTAACACTGAGGGGAAAAAGCCAGCATCCCAGAATCCAGGCCTCTACATTCAAACAACAGGATTTCTTCCCACTTAGGGGAAAAAGCCAGCATCCCAGAATCCAGGCCTTTACATTCAAACAACAGGATTTCTTCCCACTGAGGGAAAAAGCCAGCATCCCAGAATCCAGGCCTTTACATTCAAACAACAGGATTTCTTCCCACTGAGGGGAAAAAAGCCAGCAACCCAGAATCCAGGCCTCTACATTCAAACAACAGGATTTCTTCCCACTGAGGGGAAAAAAGCCAGCAACCCAGAATCCAGGCCGCTACATTCAAACAACAGGATTTCTTCCCACTGAGGGGAAAAAAGCCAGCAACCCAGAATCCAGGCCTTTACATTCAAACAACAGGATTTCTTCCCACTGAGGGGAAAAAAGCCAGCAACCCAGAATCCAGGCCTTTACATTCAAACAACAGGATTTCTTCCCACTGAGGGGGAAAAAGCCAGCAACCCAGAATCCAGGCCTTTACATTCAAACAACAGGATTTCTTCCCACTGAGGGGAAAAAAGCCAGCAACCCAGAATCCAGGCCTTTACATTCAAACAACAGGATTTCTTCCCACTGAGGGGAAAAAAGCCAGCAACCCAGAATCCAGGCCTTTACATTCATAAGAACATAAGAACATAAGAAGAGCCATGCTGAATCGGACCTCAGCCCATCTAGTCCAGCATTCTGTAGCACACAGTGGCCCACCAGTTGTACACGGGGATCTCGAGCAGAAGGGAGGGCAAAACCCTGACCTGCTCCCGACCCCCCACAACCAGTACCCAGGGAAATCCTGCCTACCTCAACCAACTCCGAGGTGGCACTTGAATGTCCTTTTCAGTAACTACCGATACACTTGGTATCCATGAATCTGTCTAATCCTGCCTTGAAGTTGTTCAGGCTGACAGCTGTCACAACCTCTTCTGGAAGTGAGTTCCATAACCCAATGACCCTCTGGGTGAAGAAATATTTCCCTTTATTAGTCCTAATTTTCCTACCTTGGAGCTTCAGGGAGTGCCCTCTAGTCCTAGTGTTTTGTGACAAAGAAAATAATTTGTCTTTATTCACCTTTTCTATCCCATGCATGATTTTATACACTTCGATCAAGTCACCTCTAAACGCCGTCTTTCAAGGCTGAAAAGACCAAGGCGTTGCAACCTGGTTTCATAAGGGAGCCGCTCCATCCCTTGGATCATTCTTGTTGCCCTTTTCTGTACCTTTTCCAGTTCCGTTATATCCTTCTTAAGGTGCGGAGACCAGAATTGTACACAGTACTCCAAATGTGGCCTTACCATAGATTTGTAGAGAGGTAATACAACATTTGCTGACCTATTTTCGATTCCCTTTCTGATCATGCCTAGCATAGAATTTGCTTTGTCACTGCTGCAGCGCACTGGGTTGACATCTTCATTGAGCTGTCCACCAAGACCCCAAGATCCCTTTCCTGGTTTGTCTCGGAAAGCTTTGACCCCATCAGTTGATAAGTGTAGTTGGGGTTCTTTGCCCCGAAGTGCATGACTTTACACTTGTTTAGGTTAAAATGCATTTGCCACTTTGTTGCCCATTCACTCAATTTCGAGAGATCTTTCTGGAGCTCTTTACAATCAGTTTCATTTTTAACTACCCTGAACAATTTAGTGTCGTCTGCAAACTTTGCTACCTCAGAATTCACTCCTACATCCAGATCATTAATGAATAAATTAAAAAGTAACGGACCCAAAACTGAACCTTGGGGTACGCCACTTCCCACCTCTTTCCACCCAGAGAAGTGTCCATTTATTACCACCCTTTGTTTCCTACAGTTTAGCCAGGTTCCAATCCAGGACAAGACCTGTCCCCTGATTCCATGGCTGAAGAGCTTCAAACAACAGGATTTCTTCCCACTGAGGGGAAAAAAGCCAGCATCCCAGAATCCAGGCCTTTACATTCAAACAACAGGATTTCTTCCCACTGAGGGGAAAAAAGCCAGCAACCCAGAATCCAGGCCTCTACATTCAAACAACAGGATTTCTTCCCACTGAGGGGAAAAAAGCCAGCAACCCAGAGTCCAGGCCTCTACATTCAAACAACAGGATTTCTTCCCACTGAGGGGAAAAAAGCCAGCAACCCAAAGTGCAGGCCTCTACATTCAAACAACAGGATTTCTTCCCACTGAGGGGAAAAAAGCCAGCAACCCAAAGTCCAGGCCTCTACATTCAAACAACAGGATTTCTTCCCACTGAGGGGAAAAAAGCCAGCAACCCAGAATCCATTCCATGCAGGCCTTTTCCATTTTTTTTTACTCCTTTCTGTTTTACACCGGTATACTTTCACAGGCCAGGGCGGATATGTGGCAGCCACTTTCACAGGCCAGGGCGGATATGTGGCAGCCACTTTCACAGGCCACAGCGACCAGCGCGGGTGATGGACCTGCACCAAACTTGGTACACATAACCCCCTATGACATGACCCACGTATTATGGGATTTGTAGTACTTTCCAAGACTTTGGTTCCCACAGACCACTGAGGCCACCAAAAAGGACCAATACAGACCACACTCAGCACACACAGCCCCCATGACCCACTCTACGTCCTGGTGCAGTTCGGAGGAGGGTGGGCCATGGATGATGGGACTTGAAGTGCCTCTACTCACTTCCAAAGTCCGCTGCAACCCTCATCCAATCACTGATCGAGACCAAACTTGCCATACATAACCCCCATGACTGCCTTCACGTCCTGGTGAGGTTTGGGGGAGGACTGACAATGGATGATGGGATTTGCAGTACTTTTACACCCCTCTGTTCCCACAGACCACTGTGGCCCCCAACAAACACCGAGAAAGTCCACACTTGGCACACAGAGCCCCAGTGACCCACTCTACATCCTACTGAAGTTTGGAGGGGGACAGAACATGGATGATGGGACTTGCAGTACCTTCCCTCACTTCCCAATCCTGCTACAAACCTAATCCAATGACTGATCAACACCAAATCTGGCACACAGAGCCCTCATGACCCACTCCACAGCCTGGTGCAGTTTACTGTGAGACGGACCACGGATGATGGGACTTGAAGTACCTTCACTCACTTCCGAAAAACAATGCATCCCTCATCCATTCACCAATACAGACCAAACTTAGCACACAGAGCCCCCATGACCCAATCTACATCCTACTACACTTTGGGGGGGACGGGACACACAGCGATGATGGGACTTGCACTATCTTCAGTAATTTCATGATACCACTGCAACTCCCAGTAATGATGGATCAAGACTAAACTTGGCACACAGAGCCCCCATGACCCACTCTACATCCTGCTGCACTTCTCAAATGACCCGGGCAGGGCCGGGTCCCCAAGCTAGTATTTAATATTTCTGACAGCATCTTCAGAGGATCATGATCTTCAGCCACAGATGCAGGCAAAACGTCAGGAGAAAATTCTGCCATACAGCCAATACTTCAATAATAATCTTTATTTACTATTACTATATTTATATTCTGCTTCCAGTAAGACCCCCATATACACAGGTCCTATATAGGCAGTTTTGCTTATCAACTATTCACTAGGCCTGGGCAATCATGGTTCTAAATGGTTCTAAAGTACTTACGAAACTAAAGTTCTGGTGGTGAAAACTAGGTGGCGCTGGTGCTTTGCTTCTACAGTGTTGCTAAAGTTCTGGTGGTGAACATTTCAGAACTCGAACAAAACTTTCAAAACTTCGTTATAAATGGCAATTCCTAATTGGTTCTGTCTTAAAAATCGCCCATAATGAAATAATAATGAAGTTTTGAAAGGTTTTTTTTAGAGAAGCAAAGCACCAGCGCCACCTAGTGTTCACCACCAGAACTTTAGTTTTGTAAGAACTTTAGAACCATTTAGAACCATGATTGCCCATGCCTTCTCTCTCTCTCTCTCTCTCTCTCTCTCTCTCTCTCTCTCTCTCGGCATTACTTTGTGAACGAAGATTCTTAGGAAGGACTCATCGCACGCTTTTTACAAGCGCGTTGAGGACTACAAAGACCAATCTGAGATAGGCAAGTTCGGTTGCAGAAAGCACAGCAGAAAGTCTCCTTGGGTGATGTCGTTTCCAAGTTGCGGTTCTTTCTGCGTTGTCCTTTCTCTTTGAGATCCATTCGGCGTAACTTCTCGAAAGAGGCCGCAGCATTGTGGCTAGTGCATCTCCATGCCTCCCAATGTGAGGCCAGGGTGGACCATTTTTGGTGATCAATCTGGCCAAGCCTGAGATGTTGTTTCAGGGAGTCCTTATATCTCTTTTTGGGTGCACCTTTCTTGCGCTGACCTGTGGCGAGTTCACCATAGAGTAATATCTTTGGGAGGCGGTGGTCCTCCATCCTAGAGGCGTGCCCTGCCCAGCGCAGCTGTGTTCTCAATAGCATGGCCTCAATGCTGGTGATCCCTGCTTGCTCAAGGACAATAACATTAGTCACATAGTGGTCCACTGTATATTTAGGATTGTGCGGAGACAGCGCTGATGAAAGCGTTCGAGGAGTCATAGATGTTGGCGATAGGTGACCCATGTTTCAGACCCATATAGGAGAATAGACAGTACAATAGCTCTGTACACACTGATTTTGGTGCTTTGCCTCAGGTGCTTGTTGCTCCAGACTCTTTTGTGAAGCCTTCCGAATGCACCATATGCCTTTGCTAATCTGTGATCTATCCCTTTGTCAATCTTGGCGTCTGAAGAGATGATGCTTCCCAGGTAGGTGAACTGCTGAACGGACTTAAGCACAGATTTGCCTATGCTGACATGGGGATGATGGTGTTCTTCCTGTGGTGCGGGCTGGTAGAGGGCTTCCGTTTTCTTCAGGCTGACTTCCAGCCCAAACAGCTCTGCAGCTGCTGCAAAGCAGGATGTTAGGCACTGCAGGGCTGCTTCTGAATGGGCGACAAGGACAGCATCATCAGGTCTACTATTCACACAATAACCTTAGGCTTCAGGCGAGGGATGTGAAAGAATTACCTCTATCGCCACCAACTCCCTCCCGAGTATGTAGTGTGCACATTCATATACAGTAATAGTCTCTGTTTAGGGAGAGAGGGAGGCAGGAAGAACAGCTGCTGCCACCATGGCTTCATTGACTGGGAGAAGAGGGGGAACCATCCCACCTTCTCGGGATGACAAAGCAGAGAGACTGCCCCATCACTGGATAGAAGGGTAGGAAGATGCCTTGCCTTTCCATGGGCAAGAAAGCACAGTAAGGACATCATCACCAGGAAGAAGTCTGCAGAGAACCTTTTGCCCTTTGCTTTGCCTCAAATACCAAAAATGGCTTCCTTACATTGTTGCTGGGCTATGCTCAGGCCAAAAAAAGAAGGCGAGAAAAGAGGGCTACTTTTCTTTCTACGGTTTGAGAAATAAGGTAGGAGTGCTTCTTGCCTCTGCCATTTCACTGGATCCCTGATGCAATAATGACCTAAATATAAGGCAACATAGTTTTTTTTGTGTGGTTTGTTTTTAATCGACTTATACACAAGTGTATCTTTAGTGAAATAAACCTTTTAGTACATTAAGGAGAGTGGGTAAAAGGGTTTTCCTAGGGACACAGATTTCACTTTCTTTATTTTGCTTCCACTGCAAAGTTAAATGTTTTGTTGTTTTGCCAGATTCTGCTGTGCATCGTGGATTGTTTTTCTCCCGTAATTATTTCTGGCAGGTTTACTATGTTTATATATTGGGTTTTTTGAAAAAAAGACTATTTGTATTTTTCTTAGAATTTTTTGTTGCAAAGGAAACTACTACCTTTTATAAAATAAAAATAAGACTGAACTGCAGAGCCTGCCAATATTTATAACAAAAAATATATTAAGGTGCTTTATTATTTATATTTTAAAATAAAAGACTGAAATGAAAAGAGGGAATCATCCAAGTGTGATTAATCTTTAAACACTGTGCTCTTGGAATACAAAGCAAAGCCTTCACATATAAGGTAGTATACGTAAAGTATTTAGGATAAATACTCTTACAAGGCAACTTCCATAAAAAACATGCATAAAAAGTAAAACACAATTAAACATGTAAAAAATATAAACTGCACAAATATATAAACTACTATTAAAACAACAAAAATAACTATAAAATTATAATTTTATTCAGTTGTTACACAACAGTAACAGTAACGATTGATTAGAGTGCAGATTAAAAAGAAACCTGACTTATAGCTGAAAAGATGAAGACTGTTCAGAACCTTCGAATGGTCCAACAAACGGCAGCCAGATTGCTAATAGGAGCGGTGCTCAGGGAGCGTACAACTCCTCTGTTGCGCCAGCTCCATTGGCTGCCAGTTTGCTACCGGGCACAATTCAAAGTGCTGGCTTTAACCTATAAAGCCCTAAATGGTTCTGGCCCAACTTACATGTCCGAATGCATCTCCCCTTATGAACCAAATAGGACCTTAAGATCATCTGGGAAGGTCCTGCTCTCATTACCACCTTCGTCACAAGTACGTTTGGCAGAGACAAGAGACAGAGCCTTCTTGGTGGTGGCCCCTCGGTTATGGAACGTCCTCCCTATAGATATTAGTTCGGCCACCTCCCTCTTAACATTCCGGAAAAAAGTCAAGACGTGGGTTTTTCAACAAGCGTTTCCAAATGCAGAGTAACTGACATGGGAAAATGGAACGATGACAATGAGACTGGACAACGTTTTTAACAAGGAGACACTATGAATTTATATTTTATTGATTTGTTTAGTTTTTATTATATGTTATTTTTTAAATTGTATTTATGATATTGTAAGCATTGAATTTTACACTGTTATCTGCCTTAAGTCACCTATGGGCTGAGAAAGGCGGTATACAAATACAGTAAATAATAATAATAATAATATAAGGTGGCAATATATGCAGTTAAGAATGTCTTCACATCTGCATGCATAGCAAATGGAAATTCCCATTCTGCTGAACTCAAACTCCTATTCTACAGTTTTCTGCAGTGATGCTTTGAATAATCATTTGTCAGATAAGAATCAATTTAAATGCTGTACCATCGGGTATCCAGCAATTCCATGAGCAGAATTACACAGGACCCATTTCAGTTGGCGAGAACTACAGACGTGAACAAACTATTAGGATGAATAAGGAGGACAACTTATTCCCTCGATCTTTTGTCTTTTTTTTGGCTGGTCAGCCCAAGCAAGAATACAGTTAGAACTCAGCTGCAATCTATTATATAAATGGGTTCACCTCATGTGATGTATACCTCAAACAAAGAAACCATACAACGCAGAAACACAATACTTGCCAACAGAAATAGGCCTCAAGCAAGGTACGTTTGTAGCAAAGAAACTTTCCCCCCCAAAACCTAAAAGGCCCCCAAAACAACGAATAAAAATAAAACTACATTTACCAGCATCCTCCGGGGCAGCCAAAGACTCACCCAGCCTCTACATTCTGAACAACATGATTGGCTGCCAATAAGGGCGGATTTGCATAACTGCTGCAATGGCCAGCCAACATGAAAATTCCGAACCATAATAAACTGCCAAAACAGAATAAGGAAAAGGCCTGAGCCAATCCCCAACACAAACACCCAAATCACTTCCAACCGAAAATTTACACCCCAAAAAATCACAGACCACGCCCAAAATTGACAGTAAGGCTTCATTAACTTGATTTCCCTAATTCGCCCTCACTTACTGGGAAGCTGTTTACGCTCTAAATTGACAGTAAGACTTCATTAACTTGATTTCCCTAACTAGCCCTCACTTACTGGGAAGCTGTTTACGCTCCGAATTGACAGTAAGACTTCATTAACTTGATTCTCCTGACTAGGCCTCAGCTCATTGGACATTGTGTATGGCCTGAATTGACAGTAAGGCTTCATTAACTTGCTGTTCCTAACTAGGCCTCAGCTCATGGGACATTGTGTATGGCCTGAATTTACAGTAACCTACCTTGGCACACAGAGCCCCGACCATGCATGATGGGACTTGAAGTACCACCATGGAAAATGGGATTTGTAGTACTTCAAAACCCAACATTCCCCACAGACCACTGTGGCCCAGAACCAAGACCAATAAAGACCCAACTTGGCACACCATGCCCCCCATGACCCACACTCCATCCAACTGCAGTTTAGAGGAGGGCACACCGTGGTGATTGAACTTTCTCGCATCTCCTAAAAAGGGCACAGCAACGCGTGCCGGGTACAGCTAGTGTATTATTATTACCATATCTGTCTACAAGGAAGTGAAATTTAAAAGAAGTGGTGGTAAATCTCTTTTTTAAAAAGTCCTCCCTGGATCCTCTGGACTTTTACAACTATAGACCAGTGTCAATTCTTCCTTCATGAAGCAAGATGATTCAGAGGGCAGTTGCATTCCACCTCCAGACAGTCTTGAATGACAGAGGTTTTTCTAGACCCATTTCAAGCTAGCTTCAGATCAGGACAGAATTGAAACCACTATCGTCATCCTATCAGATAATCTTCACCTGAGTACTTATGGGGGAATTCTAGTGCTCTTAGATCTTAATACCATCAAGCATGGTACCTTCCTGGAACATCTGAAGGGTTTGGTAATAGACGGTAATATGCCTGAGGAGTTTCAGACCTATCTCTCATGAATGAATGAAACGTTATTTATAGCCCGCCCTATCTCCCCAAGGGGACTCAGGGTGAATTACAACAAAATACACAGTGGCAAACATTCAATGCCGGCAGTAATATCTATCTATTACATATAATAAAAGTCAGTGTTTGTGGTGGTGCGACCGAGCGACCGAGCGAGCAACGGGAGGAATATGTGCCAGCGTTTTGATTAGCTGCCATTGTGGGATTATTTGCATAACGGGCTCTAACTGGCCAGCCTCAGAACTCCAACATTCTACGGCCCCAGACAGAGGAGATTGGTTGCCACTTAAATGGAATTTGCATAACTGCCTCCAAATTCAAACTTTTAAAAGTGACTCAGAGGGAAAGGGAAATGCCTCAGGCAGTCAGCCACTGAGGCCCACAGAACTGACAGATCAGGACCAAACTTGGCAAACAGGCGACCAATGGCCCACCTCACTACCTGGTGTGGTTTAGGGCAGGAGGGGCCACGAATGATGGGATTTGCAGTACCTTCACGTCATTCACTTCCCAAACAACACTAAAGCCCCTATAAAACACAAACCTGCCCCAAAATTGACAGAAAGGCTTCCTTAACTTGATTTTCCTGACTAGGCCTTAGCTCATGGGATATTGTTAGGCTTCCTTAACTTGATTTTCCTGACTAGGCCTTAGCTCATGGGATATTGTTAGGCTTCCTTAACTTGATTTTCCTGACTAGGCCTTAGCTCATGGGATATTGTTAGGCTTCCTTAACTTGATTTTCCTGACTAGACCCCCGGGACTCGCAGTACCTTCACTAAGTTCCTGAGACCACTGCAAGCCACATAAACATCTAATAGGAACCAACCTTGGCACACAATGCCTTCCTCAAATAACCCGGGCACCGCCGGGTCCTCAGCTAGTATAAAAAATAAAAAAACAACTCAATCTATATAAATAAAAATGTAATGTTCGTTTGTGGGATTAACATAACTCAAAAACCACTGGAGAAATTGCCACCAAATTTGGACACAATACACCTACTAACCCAAGGAGTGATCATCGCTAAAAATAATTGAGTTTGTCATTTGGGAGTTGTAGTTGCTGGGATTTAACCTACAATCAAAGAGCATTCTGATCTCCACCAATGATGGAATTGAAAACGTGGCACACAAGACTTCTATGACCAACCGAAAACACTAGAAGGCATTGACCTTGGGAGTTGTAGTTCCCAAGTAGTTTGGGAGTTGTAGCTCACCTAAAGAAGGACAATTATATGTTGCATGTTCCAGAGTAGGCAAACCAGACAATCTCCACATCAACACTGACAAAGAAAAAAACAAGAAATACTGTTTACCCACAAGCATAAAGAAATTACATATATTAAAAACCAACACTTCTTAGTCATCAACACGCTTGTAGAAAGCGTGGGATGAGTCCTTCCTGAATCTTCGTTCGCGAAGAAAAGCCAAGAGAGAGAGAAGGAAAAACAAATTGAACTTGAACACAGACACGATGGAGGCACTTACTGTTTAAGGTTTAACCTAAGGTTGGAGGTAGATTAACCAGTCCTGGGTGAGGTTACAACCCCCCTGAAAGATTGTTCACAGCTTGGGATGTTTCTGCATCAATCACTCCGAACAACAACCCAACTAGATATAATGGCGAGGAGTCCTTCCTAAAAGTTTTGGCTGATACACCAGCTATGCCTCTTCCTAGAATTGTAGGACAAAATGATAGTAGTGCATGCACTTGTATCCTTAAGGCTAGACTTCTGGATTGCATTGTACATTGGCCTACTTCTGTACCAAGTTTGGAAACTTTAAATTACTGCAAAACATGGCATCCACATGGGTCACTTATGTTTCTAGGAGTGATCATATTATACCTTTATTTAAATCACTCTACTGGATGCCAATTAGTTTCAAAGAAAGATACAAAGTATTATGTTACCCTGAGAACTGTAGATAGTTTGGGTTCAAGTCACCTACAGCAGTGTTTCCCAACCAGTGTGCCGTGAGCGATCTTCAGGTGTGCCGTGGGAAATTGGAACCTCCAATACCCTTTCTTCCCCCTCCTGCCAAACACTTTTTCTTCTCCACTCGGGCTCCCTTCTTCCTAGCTTCGCTCGGCTCGCTTTGCCTCGCTTTACTCATGCTGCCGCTTCTGCGGGAAGGGGGAGGGAGGAAGACGTGACCCGTGTGGGCGCTACTGCGCAGACTTGCCCCATGTCTTCCTCCCTCCCCTCCACGGTGCTCTGGGGAGAGTCTGCGCAGTAGCGCCTGCACGGGTCATGTCTTCCCCCCTCCCCTCCTAAACAAGCTCACGTTGCCCCCTCAGATCAAAATGGCGGCAGAAGCAGCAAGAAAAAGTAAGCGTTCGGCAGGAGGGGGAAGAAAGGGCGGGAATGGGAAGGGGGAGGAAGAGGTCTCTGTCGAAAGCTGGCATGGGTAAACTTGGACCTTCCAGGTGTTTTGGACTACAACTCCCACCATTCCTAGCAGCCTCAGGCCCTTTTCCTTTCTCTCCCTCAGCCACTTAAGCAGGAAAGGGCCTCAGGCTGTTAGGAATGGTGGGAGTTGAAGTCCAACGCACCCAGAGGGCCAAAGTTTTCCCATGCCTGTTTGAGGGACCTTAAAGTGGTGAGCCTCCTTCCAACATTGTGATTCTGGATAGAAAACAAACAACAGCATAATATAACATTGTTTGAGTCCACAGTACTCTCTGGGTGTAGGTGAACTACAACTTCCAAACTCAAGGTCAGTTCCCAAGCAAACCCTTTCAGTACTTTCTGTTGGTAATGAGAGTTCAATATGCCAAGTTTGGTTCAATTCCATTGTTGCAAGAGTTCAGGATGCTCTTTGATTGTGTGTTAACTATAAATTGAACTGAAACAAGATCATAATTTAAAGCTAAAATTGGCTGATCTTCCTTTGGACAGTTTTTGGTTATCTGTTGCCAGGGAGTTCCCCATTCTGGCCAACAAAGCTATTTTGACATTGCTCCCGTTTTCAATCACATATCTGTGTGAGATTAGCTTCTCTAGCTTGACTGCGATAAAAACGAAACTCAGCGAGAGACTGACAGCTATTGAGCAAGACCTTCGTGTGTGTCTTGCTGCCATTCCTGCCAGGATATCCATGTTGTGTTCATCGAAACAGGCCCAGGTTTCACACTGAGTGTATAAATACATTTAAAAACATATTAACTATATGTATTACTGTGTTAGAGTGTCATTTTGTTTCATTTTGGTTGGTGATGTGCCCCAGGATTTTGTAAATGTAAAAAATGTGCCGCGGCTCAAAACAGGTTGAAAAACACGAACCTACAGTATAGGATTATCTTCTCCAATATAATGCTTCCCATACTTGCTTCTTCACTGGGACAGTTGCCAGGACCAGGCTGGCCACGTTAAGCAGATGACTTTTTCATCAGCCACTCTCAAATTGTGAAACGACCTGCTGGAAGAGATTTGACAGCTCCATACGCCGTCTGCATTTAAAAGAGCACGAAAGACCAATCTCTTCCAGCAAGTCTATCGTGATTGTTTTTAAATTACAAGTTTTAAAATGATGAATTGGTTGTTTTTAATATTTAAACCTTTTAAACTGATATTATGTTCTTTTACCGATTATGTATTTTTAATTGGTGTTTGTGTTTTTAACTGTTATGTATCATTTTGTTCCTGCCTTTTAATCTCTTGTTCCCTGCCTTGATCCACAGGAAGAGGTAGGTAATTCTTACTTGTCCCTCCCTATGGATCAGGGCTGGGAAAACAGATTAAAATATAATAATAATAATAATAGTAATCTATATATATAAAGGAAGACTCGTCATCGAACGACTGCCAGAGGCAGAGAAACCTTCCAAGGCAGACAAACCAAACTTGGCAACAAAAATAGGCCTCAGGCAAGGAAGGTTTTTAGCAAAGAAACTTTCCCCCCCAAAACCTAGAAGGCCCCCAAAACAACGATAAAAAAACCCTACATTTCCCAGCATCCTCTGCAGCCACCAGCGAAACCCATTGGCCAACATCGGCCCACACAAAATGCAGGGAGGTTGAGTTACCATAGTAATGGTGGGCAAAGCCAGCCAAGGCTAGATTAGAATGCTGAGTGATTTGAGTTTAGTCAGTTGGTGTTTGTGGGTTAAACTGTCAAGGCCAAGCAAATAGGGCACCAGGGACACAGGCACCACTGACAAACACATACCGCCGGAATAACACAAACTTGCAAAACCCACAAAAAAAACCCTGCAACACAAAAACCCACCCAAACAAAATACACAACAAACACCATTGGCAAAAGCAACACCCCCTCCACATCACAACCAGCACACAGCCAGACTGAGACAACTATGTCACCACAACACACACAAAATACACCCCACAAATACCTGACAACTTCCCCAACACAAAACCCAGGACTGCACTCACTATTCACCACCACACACACCTCCAAATACACACACGTCCCAGGCACAATACTCCAGCAATTCCTACCCACACAACACAACTTCCTATCACAACCCACCCCCCCAACCTTACGGGACCCCGCACACACAACGCTTACCACCAACACAAACAAAAACCAACTCCACCTATACTCCAACCACAACACAACACAACACAACACTGCACTGATACTCTACAAACACACACAAACACCCAAAACACCCCACCCACACAAGCATTCCACAACATACTACCACCCACAATGCCACCACACACCCACTAACTCACCAAAAAAGTAATACCTACATACAACACAATACGCACATAACACAACCTTGCGTCTACTGCTCAACCCATTTGTATGCCATTCCTTCCTTCCACACAGGCATAAGCTGACCCAAAAGACAAGCCATGCCTCCTAAAAAGAACAGCATCGGACGACACACTCGCAACGCTACATACATCAAACAAAAAAGGGCAGAACAAACGCAAGAACAGAAAGACACACCGACAACTCCACAGGACTTCAACATCCCACCCACCAGAACAACCCACAACGACACAGCCATGACGCCACCAAGACCATAAGTAACATCAATTCCAACCCTTACATACTCAGACTTTCTCGCATCTCCTAAATAGGGCACAGCAACGCGTGCCGGGTACAGCTAGTAATAATAATAATAATAATAATAATAATAATAATAATCTATATAAAAATGTAATGTTCGTTTGTATGATTAACATAACTCAAAAACCACTGGACGAATTGACACCAAATTTGAACACAATATACCTATCAAACCAACAAATGGCCATCACTAAAACATGATTTTATTTATTTACTCCATTTATATACCACTTTTCTCAGCCCTTGGGCGACTCAAAGCGATTTACAGTAGCAAAAATTCAATGCTCAACTTCATAAAAACAATTAAAACAATGGCATAAATATACGATCATTACAAAGTCAATACAACATAACTCGTTAGCGTCTCTTAATTAAAACCAGGATCCAATTTCATCATCCAGTCATTCCATGTTCCTATATTTGTTACACTGCCTATTCGAACACCTGCTCAAACAACCAGGTTTTAACTTTCCTCCGAAATACTAACAAGGAAGGGGCCGATTTAATGTCTCTAGGAAGGGCGTTCCATAGCCAAGGAGACACCACTGAGATGGCCCTGTCTCTCGTCCCCGCCAAACGTATTTGTGACGCAGGCGGGATCGAGAGCAGGGCCTTCCGAGACGATCTTAATGTCCTAGCAGGTTCATAGGAGGAGATACGTTCAGACAGGTAGGTTGGGCCAGAACCATCATTTGGGAGTTGTAATTGCTGGGATTTATAGTGCACCTAAAATCAAAGAGCATTCTGAACTCCACCAACAATGGAATTGAACCAAACTTGGCACACAGAACTCCCATGACCATCAGAAAATACTGGAAGGGTTTGGTGGGCATTGACATTGAGTTTGGGAGTTGTAGTTTACCTATACCCAGAGAGCACTGTAGGCTCAAACCATGATGGATCTGGACCAAACTTGGCACGAATACTCCATATGCCCAAATATGAACACAGATGGAGTTTGGAGGAAATAGACCTTGACATTTGGGGGTTGTAGTTGCTGGGATTTATAGTTCAACTACAATCAAA
This sequence comes from Anolis apletophallus, assembly GCA_030556195.1. NCBI lineage: Eukaryota > Metazoa > Chordata > Lepidosauria > Squamata > Anolidae > Anolis > Anolis apletophallus. Next base: position 196,100,010 of record JARBWK010000004.1, on the reverse strand, counting down.
GAGCATTCTGAATCCCACCAATGATAGAATTGGACCAAACTTTCCACACAAAACCCCAATGACAAACAGAAAATACTGTGTTTTCTGGTGGTCTCTGACAACCCTTCTGATACTCACTTGCGACCCCCCACCCAGGGTCCCAACCCCCATGATGAGAAATGCTGCCTTAAGGCCAGCCAGTCCAACTCCCTTCACCAGGGCAAGAAAACATAACGAAAGCCCTCCTGACAAAGAGCCATCCAGCCATAGATATAGATAGATATATGATGCACACACACACACATATATATGACAGATATCTGTATCTGTATACCTTTATAAAATGGAATGTTTGTATGTGTGTATGCGGAGGGCAGGAGGGCAGAAGGGCGGAAGCAGCCACTTTCACAGGCCAGGGCGGATATGTGGCAGCCACTTTCACAGGCCAGGGCGGATATGTGGCAGCCACTTTCACAGGCCAGGGCGGATATGTGGCAGCCACTTTCACAGGCCAGGGCGGATATGTGGCAGCCACTTTCACAGGCCAGGGCGGATATGTGGCAGCCACTTTCACAGGCCAGGGCGGATATGTGGCAGCCACTTTCACAGGCCAGGGCGGATATGTGGCAGCCACTTTCACAGGCCAGGGGCGGATATGTGGCAGCCACTTTCACAGGCCAGGGCGGATATGTGGCAGCCACTTTCACAGGCCAGGGCGGATATGTGGCAGCCACTTTCACAGGCCAGGGCGGATATGTGGCAGCCACTTTCACAGGCCACAGCGACCAGCGCGGGTGATGGACCTGCACCAAACTTGGTACACATAACCCCTAACCCCTTTACGTCCTGGCGCGGGTCGGGGACATTACCCACGGATTATGGGATTTGTAGTACTTTCCAACACTTTGGTTCCCACAGACCACTGAGGCCACCAAAAAGGACCAATACAGACCACACTCAGCACACACAGCCCCCATGACCCACTCTACGTCCTGGTGCAGTTCGGAGGAGGGTGGACCATGGATGATGGGACTTGAAGTGCCTCTACTCACTTCCCAAGTCCGCTGCAACCCTCATCCAATCACTGATCGAGACCAAACTTGGCACACATAACTCCCATGACTGCCTTCACGTCCTGGTGAGGTTTGGGGGAGGACTGACAATGGATGATGGGATTTGTAATACTTTTACACCCCTCTGTTCCCACAGACCACTGTGGCCCCCAACAAACACTGATAAAGACCACACTTGGCACACAGAGCCCCAGTGACCCAGTCCACATCCTACTGAAGTTTGGAGGGGGACAGAACATGGATGATGGGTCTTGCAGTACCTTCCCTCACTTTCCAAGACTGCTACAAACCTAATCCTATGATTGATCAACACCAAACTTGCCACACAGAGCCCTCATGACCCACTCTACATTCTGGTGCAGTTTGGAGGAGGGTGGACCATGGATGATGGGGCTTGAAGTACCTCTACTCACTTCCCAAGTCTGCTGCGACCCTCATCCAATTACCGATTGAGACCAAACTTGGCACACATAACCCCCATGACTGCCTTCACGTCCTGGTGAGGTTCGGGGAGGACTGACAATGAATGATGGAATTTGTAGTATTTTCCTTCCCTCACTTCCCAATCCTGCTACAAACCTAATCCAATGACTGATCAACACCAAATCTGGCACACAGAGCCCTCATGACCCACTCTACAGCCTGGTGCAGTTTACTGTGAGACGGACCACGGATGATGGGACTTGAAGTACCTTCACTCACTTCCGAAAAAGAATGCATCCCTCATCCATTCACCAATACAGACCAAACTTAGCACACAGAGCCCCCATGACCCAATCTACATCCTACTACACTTTGGGGGGGCAGAGATGATGGGACTTGCACTACCTTCAGTAATTTCATGATACCACTGCAACTCCCAATAATGATGGATCAAGACCAAACTTGGCACACAGAGCCCCCATGACCCACTCTACATCCTGCTGCGCTTCACAAATAACCCGGGCAGGGCCGGGTCCCCAAGCTAGAAGTATAATAGATTTTAAATGGAGCACTGAAGAAGGACAATTCTATGTTGCATGTTCCAGAGTAGGCAAACTAGACAATCTCTACATCAACACTGACAAAAAAACAACAACACAAAATACTGTTTACCTACAAGCATAAATAAATTACGTATTTTAGAAACCAACACTTTCTCATTACTTTATTTTCCAGATCACCAGGCTAGGCCACAGCGACACATGGCAGGGGACGGCTAGTAACAACAACAACAACAACCATTTATTTGTATTTCGCCCTATCTCCCCGAGGGGACTCTGGGCAAATTCCAACATAACAATGGCAAACATTCAATGCCTCCGCATATAAATTTATTTTTATTTCTTTTCTATCTTGTATCCTTTTATGCTTTTGTTTGCTCTAATTAGATTAGTTAAAGGTTCTATCGTTAGGGCAAAAAGTAAAGGGGAAAGAGGGCAGCCTCGTTTGGTTCTGCTTTTGATTTCAATAATTGTAGAATTGGATCCATTTACTATTACTTCAGCTTGATTATCTTTGTACAGTTCTCTAATTACTCCACACATCTTTTTCCCCAAGTTACACTCCTCACATTTCCAGAATAAAGAGGAAAGATAAATATATGGAGTTAAATAAGACTATCCTCATGATTGAACAATTGTAATAAGTATAGTAAACTGTTCCTGGGGGGGGGGGGTGTGGTGGTGGGATTGAGGAAAAATACTGGTATTTTGACTGCTTAATTTTGAAGATTGTATGCTTCTATGTATGATATAATAAATGTTTTTTAAAAAAACAGCAATCATTCAATGCCTACATAAATCACAAGATACTAACATAAAATCCCGGAAAAACCCCACACATAAAAGTAGCATTAAAACCTAACATCAAATTAAAAACCTAACATCAGTAAATTAAACCAGACATCAATCAATTAAACTACACATAGTCAGACAAAATTCTATAATAACATAAATCTAAACAAAACATCCATATATAGCAACAAATACACACATAACACAGTTAAAAACACAAACACCAATTAAAACGTTATTATTAAGCTGTTGGCTTTCCTACAGTTCTCTGATAATATTAGGTTGTTTATGATAACTGATGGGATGTCAGTGCACTCCTAAAGACAATATTGTAAACGGTTCTGGTCCAACTTATCTGTCCGAACGCATCTCTCCCTATGAACCATCCAGGTGTTTAAGATCATCCGGAGAGGCCCTGCTATCAGTCCCGCCTACTTTGCTGACCCGATTGGTGAGGATGAGAGACAGAGCCTTCTCAGTAGTGGCCCCTCGGCTATGGAACGCCCTTCCTAGGGACATTAGATCGGCCCCCTCCCACCTAACATTTCGGAAGAAACTGAAGACCTGGCTATTTGAGCAGGCATTTGCAGAAGAATTATAATCATTTAACTGAGACCTATGAATCAATTCGACGTTGCAATGGAAATCGACTCTATTGATGAGACGCTGAGATTGGGTTTTTTTTTTTACAATTTTATAATTTTAACTGTTAATTGTATTGTTTTTATATAGCTGTGTACCAATTGTTTGTTATCCTTTAATCCCACCGCTGCCACCAAATGTGACAAAGTCTGGACACACTTCGACTACTTTGTGACTTTTATAAACTGTGTGGCAGGACAATGTTCTCAATGTTTTCCTTCTTTCCGAAATTAATATTATGCTGCCACCATTTGTCAATGCTTGACCACTAGATGTGAGGGTCCTGGTGAATAAACGACTTCCACAGATGTAGTGTTGAAAGTGTTTAACAGTTTATTTTACACAAATGGGCTCAAAGCTTAGGTGGTTTCAAAACTCAGAAGAGGTACAAACTTGCAATATTAAACAATATAACTCTGGGGTTTTAAATTCCACTTACACAGTTACAATCACAAGTAACTACTTAATACTGGGTTACTCTCAACCCTAGGACTATACTTGTCCTTAACCTGGGTTTCTCTAAACCCACACACTTGGGTTTCCCTAAACCCACACAAGACTGAACTGAACTGCACACTGCAGCTCCTACAGACAGCTTGCAGCTTCAGCAACTGCTAATTCCCCCACTAACTCTGCTCACAGCTGCTGGCCAACTGACATTCTCCAACTGTCAGATTTAAACTGAACATTCTAAAGCCAGAGTGGCCTCTGTTGTCATGGCAACAGCCTCTGCTTACAGCTTGCTGCTGTGAACATTCCACTGCTCACTCTTTGCAGCTTTTAAAGAATGTCCCTTCTAAATGCATAAACAAACATGTGATTAACATATAGCACATGTATTTACACATAAATAACCACCTCATCACAACCGCCTCAAGTCGCCTTCGGGCTGAGAGGGGTGGTATAAAAGTACAGTAAAAAAAATAATTAAAAAATACTGGTTCTGCAAATAGGAAACCAGAGACAATGAATTCATATGACTGTTGTAGGTTTTTCGGGCTATATGGCCATGTTCTAGAAGCATTCTCTCCTGACGTTTTGCCTGCATCTATGGCAAGCATCCTCAGAGGTTGTGAGGGCCTCACAACCTCTGAGAATGCTTGCCATGGGTGCAGGCGAAGCGTCAGGAGAGAATGCTTCTAGAACATTTATTTATTTATTCAGTTTTAGATACCATCCTTCCCCGAGGTCTCAGGACGACTTGCGGAGAATATTAAAACACACTTTAAAACTACAGAAAGAATTAAACTCTTAACTAAAAACTATGAAACTGTTTACAGCTGATTAACCAGATCAGACCCCGAAAGCCTGCTCGAATAAAAACGTCTTACACGCTCTGCGGTACTTTGTTAGATCTCTCAAAGCTCACACATCTTCTGGCAGAGCGTTCCAAAGAATTGGAGCTATGATCGTAAACATGGCCATATAGCCTGAAAAACCTACAACAACCCAGTGATTCCAGCCATGAAAGCTTTCGACAATACAATGAATTCATATTAATTATATAAAAGTGTGTTTTTGTGTTAAAAAAAAACCGAGCCACAACATAAAGTACCTTTTCTCCTAAACTCTGGAGAATTCTCCCAAGACCAAAATGGAGGAGACCATGAAAAGTTGCCATGTTGCTCCCCACAGTGTACCTCCCCAAAGTGATGGGCAATTGTGAACAGAAATATGATAGCAGGGACAGCAAAGAAAAGCTCCTTATGGCACACTCCCTTATGGCAGTGTTTCTCAACTGCTGTGAGAACAGTAGTGTGCCGTGACAGACCTCCTGTTGTGCTGCGGGAAAAGCTCTCTGCCCCCCTTCCTTCCCCCCTCCTCCTGCCGAACTCCTGCTGCTTGGGGGAGGAGGAGGAAGGGCCGGGCGGCGGCGAAGAAAAAGAAGGGGCCGGGGCAACGTCTCCTTCGGCCGTTTCCCCAGCCAGCCTCCAATCTGCCATGACTCCCGCCATGACTCTCACTGAAGCCACGCGGAGGAGGAGCCCCACCCACTGAAGCCCGTCCACTGCTCATGTTCCTCCTCCTCCACACGGCTTCAGCGAGTGAGGGGCGGGAGTCATGGTGGAGAGCGGCACCGGGGACGGGGGCCATGACTCCTGCCCCTCGCTCGCACTGCCCCCTCAAGGCTGGAGAAGCTGTGGGAGAGCTGAAGCCGGGGGCGAGGTCGGGGCATGGCGTGGCCTGGCTCCGCCCCCTCCCCCGGCTTCGGCACTCCCAGCAGCTGCTCCAGCCTTGAGGGGCAGTGCCAAGCCAGCATTGTTCTGGCTCTGCCACCACTGGCTTGGCACTGCCCCCTCAAGGCTGAAAAAGCTGTGGAAAAGCTGAAGCCGGGGGAAGGGGGTGGGGCATGGCGCGGCCTGGCTCCACCCCCTCCCCCAGCTTTGACACTCCCAGCAGCTGCTCCCAGCAGGCCACCATCCCCCAGCCATTCTTTACTGTGTTAGAGTGTCATTTTGTGTCATTGTGGTTGGTGGTGTGCCCCCGGATTTGTTTAATGTTAAAAGTGTGCCGCGGCTCAAAAAAGGTTGGGAAACACTGCCTTATGGCATTAGTAGAGGTGCACTCTGTGTGTGTGTGTGTGTGAGAGAGAGAGAGAGAGAGAGAGAGAGAGAGAGAGAGAGAGAGAGAGAGAGATGGTTTGAGATAAGGGAGATAGGAGATTATGGACTTGGGAGGGAGTGGTAGGCATGAAAGTGAAAGGAGAAGGAGAAGGAGAAAGAAGGAGTTTGGGAATAAAGAGCAAGAGATGTGAATAAAAGGAACAAAGAAAACTGAACAATGCGCAGAAGCAAGGTTAGCGAAGTATACAGTCATGCAATTCAAGGTACTAGAAAAGGTGTGCAAAAGACAGAAGAGATGGGTGAAGTGGAAATGCCTAAATAAAGTAATAGCAGTGACACATTTATTTCCAAAATCACAGTGAAAGAAGAAGGTGAGGATGATAAGACTGTGCCAGAAGAGAAATCAGGAATGGGGTTCATAGATGTTACAAGACTCATAAAATCAGGAATAATTTTGTAGATACTCTAATATAATTTTCAAAATTTTATCAAGTTTTTTTTGGGCCAGAAATAGAGAACAGTATATTTTCCACACAATGAATAAAACTGCTTTGAGTAGAACAGAATGATAGAATCACAGAATTAGAAGAGACCTCGTGAGGAGCCATGCAGTCCAACCCCCTGCCAAGAAGCAAGAAAATCACATGATGTTGTTACAGTGGAGGGTTAAGGAAAGTTTCTGTGCAATATTAATTATACTAAATATAGCCTACTCCTTCTGTGCAAATGGGAGTTAAAATACTATGGATTCAGTTATTAAATTATAGGACCACAAGGGGTTTACAGTCCAGCACCATCCCACTATGCAGGAATATGTATTTGTTTAATGATATTTATATGCCGCCCTTCTCAACCCCGAAGGTGACTCAGAGCGGCTTACAGCAAACTGGAAATACAACAAACTACATTACTGCCATAGCACAACATCAGTACTACACATCACATTGCACTATAACATTATATCGCAATATCATTAGCAATATTGCATGTAAAACAAATATATAATTATAATATCACAATATCATTAGTAGTATTATATTGTATCAATGTATATACAATATATTATACCATACTCATATTATAATATATTATATCATAACTATCTTATAGTACATTTCATTATAATTATTACATTATAATATATTGACATTATAATATAACATTATATCATATTATTATAAAATAGTACATTACATTACAATTATTATATTATAATATAATACAATATATTGACATTATGATGTATTACATTATATTATATTACAATGTAATATAACATTATATTATTACCATATTATATTATATCATAATGAAATACAAAATTACATTATACTATATATATATATATATATATATATATATATATATAATTCATTTAAATAAAATAATACACAAAGCACTCCAACAGATGGAGCCTCCAGTGGCGCAATGGGTTAAACCCTTGTGCCGGCAGGACTGAAGACTGACAGGACAGAGGTTTGAATCCAGGGAGAGAGTGGATGAGCTCCCTCTGCCAGCTCCAGCTCCCCATGCGGGGACATGAGAGAAGCCTCCCATGAAAATGGTAAAACATCAAAACACCCAGGTGTCTCCTGGGCAGCGTCCTTGCAGACAGCCAATTCTCTCACACCAGAAGCAACTTGCAGTTTCTCAAGTCACTCTTAACACCAAAAAACAACAACAAAAAACCTCCCAACAGATGGCCATCTAGCCTTTATCTAAAAAGTCAAAGGGGGACTCCATCACATTGAGGCAATGTATTCCACATCAGGAGGTTTTTCTTAATGTCTATGTGGGATATCTTTTTCAGAAGTTTGAATCCATTGCTCCATGTCATAGTCTCCAGAATACCAGAAAACAGGGTTTAACCCGCTGTGCCACCGAAGGTTCCTGGTAGGTGTATGTAACAGGACTAAGACATCTAGTCAGCAAGGGAAAAGATCTTCTGGTGAAGTGCAGCCTTGCCACCCAACCCAATGCAAACAGCCATTTCTGCAGATTTAAGTCCCTAAGTCAATTATGGAACACTATTTTAAGGTAAGACTTTCTCAGAGTGGCAACATTTTGTAGCAGTTTGCTCTATTCTCCTATAACAGGGTCTGGTTTTCAGAACTTGCCAGGTGCTTTGAATGTGCTGTGAATGTCCCTTTCTTCCAATTTTGTCTCAGGATTTCTATTTTCCCCCCTCTTCGCTTTTTAGAGAGTACATCCTGAGAAATGAAGGTCACTAGAGGAAAAAGAGGAATGATAAGAGTGTCTGAACAGCAGACTGATGGCCCCCAGGGAAGCAGCAAATTCAGAGCAGTACTGTTAAGTATAGGAATGTCTGTTTCTCCGAAATATGTCTGACCGAAAATGAGAAAATTGTGATTGTTGCTGTTTCTTGTTTTTCTTTTTAACACCCAACAGTCACCTAAGGGAGATTATAATGTTTATCATGTGGAATTTGCAGGTAGGTAGGCTACGGTACAGTATTTAGTTTTACTTTTGTGCAGTACAGCAGAGTCTTAAAACCAAATTCCAGCAGCTACCAAAGACTCACTGTAGTAGGTTGAACTGAATGGAACGTAAACAAACATACCCATCTCAACATAAACATAATACACAAGGTTGTCAAAGTTTTAGTGTAAATGTAACATAGCATCACCCCTTCATTAACCTATTCTCTGGAAATAGCCACGCAATAAGGCAGTGGTTCTCAATCTATGGGTCCCCAGAGGTTTTGGCCTTCAACTCCCAGAAGTCCTAACAGCTGGTAAACTGGCTGGGATATCTGAAGTTGTAGGCCAAAACACCTGCGGATCCACATGTTGAGAACCACTGGAATAAAGCCTCCAACATGATTTGTCTCCTATGAGATCATAAAACTAATGGCAAATGAAATCACAAGAAAACAGCAACCCTAGATTAACCATGACTCTAAACCAGGGGTGCTCATTAGGTAGATCGCGATCTACTGGTAGATAAGAACATAAGAACATAAGAAGAGCCATGCTGAATCGGACCTCAGCCCACCTAGTCCAGCATTCTGTATCACACAGTGGCCCACCAGTTGTACACGGGGATCTCGAGCAGAAGGGAGGGCAAGATCGCATAGGGCGTCCTGGTAGATCGCAGGCAGGGCGGGAGGAAGGCTCAGTCCCACCCCGCAGGCTCCCGACGCCACTCAGGTGCAAAAGGAAGTTGGACTGGATGGCCCTTGGGGGTCTCCTCCTATTCTAGGAACCCATTGTTATTATTATTATCAGAGGCTGAATGGCCGTCTGTGAGGAATGTTTTGATCGTGTTTTTCCCTTATGGCAGAAGGAGGTTGGATTGAATGGCCCTTGGATGTCTCCTTCTACTCTATGAACCTGTTGTTGTTGTTGTTACTATTATTATTATTATTAGCAGAGGCTGAATGAATATTATCATTATTATTATTATTATGAATAAATTCAGGGGCTTATTATACTCACATTTAGTTGAATTCAGTCTTAAAATATATTATATGGCTCTCACTGAAATAAATTTCCAAATATTTTGCTTTTATGGCTCTCTGAGTAGTAGGTAGGTAGATCATTTTGACTTGGTTGTTTTAGAAGTAGCCCGCATGCTGAAAAAGTGTGAACAGCCCTGCTCTAAAATATCTAGTCTAAAATATAGATCACAGATTAGCAAAGGCATATAGTGCATTCGGTAGGCTTCACAAAAGAGTCTGGGTTACCTATCGCCAACACCTACGACTCCTCGAACGCTTTCATCAGCGCTGTCTTCGCACAATCCTAAATATACACTGGACTGACTATGTGACGAATGTGCTGTCCTTGAGCAAGCAGGGATCATCAGCATTGAGGCCACGCTATTGAGAACACAGCTGCGCTGGGCAGGGCACGTCTCTAGGATGGAGGACCACCGCCTCCCAAAGATACTACTCTACGGTGAACTCGCCACGGGTCAGCACAAGACAGGCGCTCCCAAAAAGAGATATAAGGACAGATTGATCACCAAAAATGGTCCACCATGGCCTTACATCGGGAGGCATGGAGATGCACTATCCACAATGCTGTGGCCTCTTTCGAGAAGTCACGCCGAACGAGTCTCGAAGAGAAACGACAACACAGAAAGGATCGCAACTTGGAAACAACATCACCCAAGGAAATTTTCTGCGGTGCTTTCTGCAACCGGACTTGCCTATCTCAGATTGGCCTTCTTAGTCATCAACGCGCTTGTAGAATGCATGGGATGAGTCCTTCCTGAATCTTCGTTCGCAAAGAAAAGCCAAGATTGAGATTAACCATGGAAATTTACCCTGTATCACAATGAAAATAATCTGGAGTACACAAAACAAATCACAAAACCAAACCAAAGAAATAAAATTGCAACACACCTTTCTTTGATTTCTAATAGGCCCTCACTATAAGGCTAAACAGATCTCATGGATTACTGTGCTGTTGTAGGTTTTTTCGGGCTATGTGGCCATGTTCTAGAGGCATTGTCTCCTGATGTTTCGCCTGCATCAATGGCAAGCAACCTCTGAGGATGCTTGCCATAGATGCAGGCGAAATGTCAGGAGAGAATGCCTCTAGAACAGGTCTGGGCAAACTTTGACCCTCCAGGTGTTTTGGACTCCAACTCCCCCCAGGCCTGCTCTAGAACATGTCCATATAGCCTGAAAAAACCTACAACAACACAGTGATTCCAGCCATGAAAGCCTTTGACAATACATTGATCATGGATTAGTTGTCCTTTAGATCTGGTAGCGACTTCCTGGAAGTGAGACAGAAATTTTAGTACCTGTGACAGCAGCGTAGTCTCCTCCTTTCCATCTTCACTGGCATCGTTTAGCATGAAGGCTGGAAAATGAAAGAGAAAAACATGAGCAAACTTTTTTTCCAAAATGACACCTTATTTTCAAATTTGACAAATTATGTCTAAATAGGATGTAAGAAGCAATTTAGCTAATAGTATCGCTTAATGCACAAAAAAGCCTGTCATAATTTTATTCAAGCTGAAGACAATTCTATTTCAAAACTAGTATCACTTACTATAGGCAGACAATCTTACTCTCATGCATTTCTGGACAGAAAATCGTTCTTTGATATAGAGCCAATTTATTTTGGATTCAAGTCAAAACAAATCCATTTTTTTAAAAAAAGCTGGCCACTCTACTTCAGTTTACAGATTATTACGTGATCGCGTTGGAAACCTGAATTTCTCTATATCCTTAGGTTAAGGTTTGTCATTATTAGAGGGGGTGAAATCTTTGAATCCAGGGTGAGAAGGAGTTCATGCTTAGTTTACTGAAACAATGCCAGGCTTCTTTTACATTTAGAGGGAACAGCCATTCTTCTTGGGTGCCAACTGTTAACAGCAACACAGCTACTACTAATATATCAAGGTCAAGCAAACCAGGCTGTGATATCTAAAGGTAGATAACTATAGGTCAGATACCAGACTGAATTCATACCATCTCATAAACGTTAAAAATAGATTTGCAAGTTTTCTATCTGAAATGACAAGACATGTTTGCACCCATCAATCCTTCTTTGTCAAAGCTATTATCTATTAGGGACTAGCTAATTACAATCACACAGCACCACAGATATGCCCTTAGACAACTGCAAGAAAAATGTAGAGAGCAGAACAAAGGATTCTATGTAACATTTGTTGACCTCACCAAAGCCTTCGACACTGTGAGTAGAAAAGGTCTGTGGCAGATCCTGGAACGACTAGGATGTCCCCCCAAATTCCTCAAGATGATTACCCCATTACATGGGGGCCTCAAGTCAGATACGGCGATGCTCTCTCAGAGCCCTTTCTAATAACTAACGGAGTGAAACAAGGTTGTGTTCTTGCACCAACCCTATTTACAATCTTCTTCAGCATGATGCTCCAAAGGGCTATGGCAGACCTTGAAGAAGAAGAAGACGGCATATATATAAGCTATCGTACTGATGGTAGCTTGTTCAACTTAAGCTGTCTGAGGGCTCGCACTAAGACTCTAAACTATCTAGTCCATGAGCTGCTTTTTGCTGACGATGCTGCCCTTGTTGCCATTCAGAAGCAGCCCTGCAGCGCCTCACATCCTGCTTTGCAACAGCTGCAGAGCTGTTTGGGCTGGAAGTCAGCCTGAAGAAAACGGAAGTCCTCTACCAGCCCACACCACAGGAAGAACACCATCATCCCCACGTCAGCATAGGCAAATCTGTGCTTAAGTCCATTCAGCAGTTCACCTACCTGGGAAGCATCATCTCTTCAGACGCCAGGATTGATAAAGAGATAGATCACAGATTAGCAAAGGCATATAGTGCATTTGGAAGGCTTCACAAAAGAGTCTGGAGTAACAAACACCTGAGACAAAGCACCAAAATCAGTGTGTACAGAGCTATCGTACTGTCTATTCTTCTATATAGGTCTGAAACATGGGTCACCTATCGCCAGCACTTATGACTCCTCGAACACTTTCATCAGCGCTGTCTTCGCACAATCCTAAATATACACTGGACCGACTATGTGACGAATGTTGCTGTCCTTGAGGAAGCAGGGATCACCAGCATTGAAGCTATGCTATTGAAAACACAGCTGCACTGGGCAGGGCACGTCTCTAGGATGGAGGACCACCGCCTCCCAAAGATACTACTCTACGGTGAACTCGCCACTGGTCAGCGCAATAGAGGCGCCCCAAAAAAGGGATATAAGGACTCCCTGAAACAACATCTCAGGCTCAGCCAGATTGATCACCAAAAATGGTCCACCCTGGCCTCACATCAGGAGACATGGAGATGCACTACCCACAATGCTGCGGCCTCTTTCGAGAAGACACACAGGTTTTTTAAATTCCTAATGAAATGGGATGGCTTTATTAAATTTATTTGATCAACTTCACCAGTTAGCAGTAACTTAATTCCAGAATCTGCCTGAACGAAGGAGGAACAGTTTACCTTGTCTTCTGAATTACATCAGTGATAGCTTCTACCAGTCTTGGACAACTGTTTCTTGACATACAGGTACACATGCACTACACCTGTACTGCTACTATATCACATCTGAAATGTGCCATGTGTCATCCCATCTTTGATAGGTGTGCCACAACACTCTATCCCTAGTTGTCCAGTACAGGAATGGAAGCACCATCCTGCTTAAGGTGGTTCATGATGCAATGTGTAAACAGTAGATAACGCACTCCATCAGTACTGGAGTCTTACAGGTTCGACTAAAATAAATGACTAGTTATCACACTTATTTATTTATTTATCATGCCAGAAGTGAATTGAGAATACAGTTATAATGTAATTTGGCCCCCAGCTATGACCCAAGGTCTAATCTGTGCACTTTACTACTATTCCCTGTCCATAGATATAGTGTTCTACTTCATCTTGTCCTTCTACTCCCAGTTCTGTCATCTGGCTTTTGCACTTTATCCATCAAACCAGTCCTTACAACTGATTGCACCAGCCCGCTCGCCCAAGTCCAGGAAATGTTTACCATATCAGGCTTCTGGTTGTTTGCTCGATGGTTGCTTTTTATACTGTGTTATGATGTTGTTTATCTTATATTGTTTTATGGTGTTGTTTTATGAATTTTACTGTGCTGTATTTTAAATTACGTTGTTCGGGCTTGTCCCCATGTGAGCCGCCCCGAGTCCTTTCGGGGAGATGGAGGCAAGATACAAAAATAAAGTTGTTGTTGTTATGCATAAAAACCCACAGAGTTAAAAACTTGGCATTGTACTAAATTTCTTTTGACCAGAAGCTGACCACTTCAAACCATCAATTACATTCCAAAACCCTACACCAGTGTTTCCCAACCAGTGTGCCGTGGCACACTAGTGTGCCGTGAGCGATCATCAGGTGTGCCGTGGGAAGTTGGAACCTCCAATCCCCTTTCTTCCCCTCCTGCCGAACACTTTTCCTTCTCCACTCGGGCTTCCTTCTTCCCAGCCTCACTCTGCTCGCTTTGCTCTGGGGCGAGTCTGCGCAGTAGCGCCCGCATGGGTCACGTCTTCCTCCCTCCCCCTCCCCTCCTGAACACGCTCACGCTGCCCCCTCGGATCAAAATGGCAGCAGAAGCGGCAGTGTAGAAGAAAAAGTAAAAGTTCGGCAGGAAGGGAAAGAAAGTTCGTGAAGGGGAGGGGGAGGAAGAGGCCTCTGTCGAAAGCTGGCATGGGCAAACTTGGACCTTCCAGGTGTTTTGGACTCCAACTCCCACCATTCCTAGCAGCCTCAGGCCCTTTTCCTTTTCCCCCTCAGCCACTTAAGCAGGAAAGGGCCTCAGGCTGTTAGGAATGGTAGGAGTTGAAGTCCAAAGCACCCAGAGGGCCGGAGTTTTCCCATGCCTGTTTTAGGGACCTTAAAGTGGTGAGCCTCCTTCCAACATTGTGATTCTGGATAGAAAACAAACAACAACGTAACATAACATTGTTTGAGTCCACAGTGCTCTCTGGGTGTAGGTGAACTACAACTTCCAAACTCAAGGTCAATTCCCAAGCAAACCCTTTCAGTACTTTCTGTTGGTAATAACAGTTCAATATGCCAAGATTGGTTCAATTCCATTGTTGCAAGAGTTCAGGATGCTCTTTGATTGTGTGTTAACTATAAATTCCAGAAACTGTAACTCCCAAATGTCAAGGTCTATTTTCCCCAAACTCCATCTGTGTTCACATTTGGGCATATTGAGTATTCATGCCAAGCTTGGTCCTGATCCAACATTGTTTGAGTCCACAGTGCTCTTTGAATATACATGAAGTACAACTTCAAAACCCAAGGTCAATGCCCACTAAACTCTTATAGCATTTTCTCTTGGTTATGGGAGTTCTGTGTGGGAAGTTTGTGTCTTTCTGCCATTCCTGCCAGGATATCTATGTTGTGTTCATTGAAACAAGCCCAGGTTTCACATTGAGTGTATAAATACATTTAAAAACATATTAACTATATGTATTACTGTGTTCGATTGTCATTTTGTGTCATTTTGGTTGGTGGTGTGCCCCAGGATTTTGTAAATGTAAAAAGTGTGCCGCGGCTCAAAAAAGGTTGAATAACACTGCCCTACACAGACCTTCAATCACATTCCAAAACCATCAAAACCACTAAAATAAAATAAAACTCAATAAAACTCAAGATAACGAGGTGCTATCACACTGATGAAGCCCAAGCTGGCGAACAGAAAAACAATGGCTGTCCAAGATGTTATTCTGGATAGTAGGCATGGTTTAGAACCCAAAAATAGGAAATCGAAAATCTAATTGGGGGGTTGATTAGTAATAGGAAGACTTACAAAAAAATTCCAAAATTTCTCAAATGTAACTTAATTACTAACGAAATTGTTAGTAGTTCGTATGCCAGCGCATGCGCATTCCAGATGGTTTTTTACAACTCCCAGAAATCCTAACAGCTGGTAAATTGGCTGGGATTTCTGGGAGTTGTAGGCCAAAACTTGAATAAATCACACGGAATTCTAGATGGGACTCTCCAAATAGGAAGGAGGGAGGAAAGGAGGGAGGGAGGGAGCAGGTATTCTATTCTTGGAAGCAGCAAAAGAAAAGGAGGAGAAGCCCCCCCCTCGCTCCTCGCTGCCTCTCTCTCACCCCGATCCCGAGGGAGCGAGGGCCCAAGTTTGCCCAGGCTGGTCATATACCTACATTCCATGCACATGCAATAATACAGCAGTAATAACAATGGGTATAAGAAGAGGTAAAATTCAAACCGAAGAATTCTGACTGGTCCCTGCCTCATGCGGTGCAAACGGGCTCTTCTCTGTGAGCCCGGAAAAGCCAGCGTTTCTGCTTGGGTGCACACACATACATATTCTTTGGGGGTTTTGCTGCAGAAGCTTCTCTATGCCCCGGGGTTTCTGCAGCAAATCCCCCCCCCCCCCCCCCCAAGAATATGTATGTGTGTGCTCCCAAGCAGCAAACGCTGGCTTTTCCCGGGCTAATTTCCTGGGCTAATAAGAGAAGAGCCCGTTTGCACCGCATGCACCGCATGAGGAGAGACCAGTCAGAATACTTCGGTTTGAATTTTACCTCTTGTTATTGTTATTACTGCTGTATTATTGCATGTGCATGGAATGTAGGTATGACCAGTTGGATTACTTATAATATTAGGCACTTACAGTAGCATTCATTCTATTATACATTAGGTTGGTTTCTCACCCCAATACTCTTTGATGCTTTAGATCCTGGCAGGCAGGAGAGGCAGGAAGCCTGGAAAAATGTAACAGAGAGGTTTACTCAGAAGTAAATCCACAAAGAAGGGCCCTTCATCCAAAGTGCCCTCCTTGCAGATTTACTTCTGAGTAAACCTCTCTGTTTACATTTTTTCCAGGCTTCCAGCCGAAAGAAGGAGCGAGTTTAGGGCTTGCCTTGTGTAATGACTCTCCAACCTCGGTAAGGAAACACGCGTAGGTAGTAGCACGGTCCAACACGATTTTATTGCAGGTACAATACTTGTGAAGCTAAAGCAAAGGCCCGCCACCCAAACACACCTTTTATACCCCAACACCCCCTCCCCTTGCCCACGCAATGTCCAAGGAGGGTTGCACCATATCCGGGTGAGTCAGCAGTTCCCATAGTCCAGGGATATGACCTCATAAGTCTCTGAGTCCGCATAATTAGAACAGTGTCCAATGTCCATGTCCAGAGGAGGTTACCTCACTTCCTCCAGGACTCAGCAGGCATCTGGAAGTTGCATCACTTCCAGACTGACACAGCACAGCTTCCCAGGAACTGGAGCAAAGGTCAGCACAGCTCCCACAGAACTGGGACAAAGGTCAATACCACCTCAAGGCAGACTGGGAATCTGAACTTCTTCAAAGCTCAGATTTCCCAGCTCTGACACCTTGCCATAATACTTATTGGCAAGGGAGGCGGGAGGGTGGTGAGAGAGAAGGAGGGTGCCCCCCCCCCTTACGACCTAATAACGACACTTAAGAAAATCCTGGCCCCGAAGTTCGAAAAAGAAAGTCCACTTCCTGGTTGGCGTTCCAGGTGCGGAAATACTCGAAAGTAGCATTTCTTACGAATTTCTTACGAAACGAATCATTTTCATAACTTTTTTCTCATGCCTACTGGATAGGTATGCTGATTTGTCCTGTATCTCAGACACTTTTCTGGATGAGCTGGAGGCGGGGGTTCCTCTCTCAGTTTTTCCTGCTATGTTTATCTGCACAGAAAACATGAGGAGGGTAGATGTACATAGTTGTCCTATCCTATCACCAGGTTTTGATATACTATTCAGCTGTCTCCGTTTCTGAATTAGCCAGAGTTGTCTTTGAGATTGTCTTCTGGTACTTCTGGAAATTTAGCATCCATTCTGAGAACATTCAGTCAGGAGGAGTAGCTCAGGATTTCATGGCCTCTATGATTACAGCAAATCTGTCTCAAAAATATCTGGCCCCATTCATGCCGCGAGCCACACTTGGGGACCTTGTTTCCTGTGCTAGATGGCATGATGGTGATTTTGGTGTGAAGCAACTGCTTGGAGTTTACTGCTAGATCACTGTTGGCAGAAGACTGATCAAGAAATAATGCCAGAAGACTGTTGCAGTCTGTCTGACAGAAGATGAGCCTGAACATACTTTATAGCCTACTCCATGGCAATGTGGGCAACAAACAAACTATTCCTTGCTAGTTCCCTTATGTCTGCAAGGAGGTATCCAATGGAACTGTCTGGAGTAGTGAGATGTCTGCTACATTATGAGCCAGAAGAAGGTACTGCAGATTATTTTACAGGCTCATGTGAATAATCTGCATAGCACTTTGCAAATAAAACCATTCAGATCTGTTACAACAGGGCTGTCCAACTTCTTCGGGCCCAAGGGCCGGAATTCAGGTGACTGATCACCTTGGGGGCCGCAGCGGGGGGCATCTGACGTGGCTTCCCTCCGCCTCCTCCTCACTCGCACCGCCCCCGCCCCTCCTCGTGCCGCCCCCCAGAGATCGAAAAAAATTTCAAAAAAAATTTAAAAAAATAAAAACTGATGTCTTGCAGGGGGTTAGGGGGCCGTAGGGAAGGGGCTCGGGGGCCGTGTACGGGCCCCGAGCCACCAGTTGGACAGCCCTGTGTTACAACTCTGATGCCATCATTGATACAGCCCAAGAGTGTGTAACAATGGCTCCTGTTTGCTCAGTAATAATGGATCCTTTTCTATTTGTACAGTATGAGAATGTGGACAGGGTCCTTCAAGAAGTGAGAGTTACACAAATTGTATTTATTATTTATTTACATCATTTATATTCTGCTCTTCTCACCCCGCAGGGGACTCAGGGCGGATTAAAATGTACATATACAGGCAAACATTCAATGCCATAGACACACAGTATATATAGACAGACACTCAGAGGCAACTTAACATTCCAGTTTCTGGCCACCAGGGGAGCTGTTGCATTCATTCATTCTTTTGCGTACTTCCTGGATATTTTTAATGGCCTCGTAAATCAGTTAAATCCACTAGGTCCTTGGCTTTTTGACTTATCGAAAGAGCCCAAGAAAAACTGGTCACATAAATACATGCACATGCAAAAACTATGCTGACCTTTCCGCCCAAAGCCAATGCCACTCTGGGGCTTCTTCCTGTCTTTTTAAAAAAACAAAAAAACCCTTTGCAGACGGTGCATTACTGTAATTCTGAATAACAGCAGCTTCCAAAGAAAGGGCAATCTACTGGATACCCTGCTGCAAAATATCATGTCTCCTGGTTGCAATAGGGTAAGCAGTGCTTTTCAATTGAGTAGGAAGCAAACCCATCTAAGCAGCGTCAACCACTGCCATCTCCATCCCTGGTGGCACTATGCAATTTGTTGTCAAGAATCAGTTTATGCAGCTTGGCTGATTAACAGAGAGTAATAATTGTATTAGTGTTCATTTTCTAATTAAAGGGTTGTGATATACACAATGAAATATAATATTGCTAAAACATTGGTATTTCATTACTGGAAATATTTTTTCCTTCAGTTTTGATCCAACAGATAGAAGATCCAATAACACTTGCAACATTCAATGGATAGAATACGTAATCACACTGAAAGCAGTGTTTCTCAACCTGAAAGTCAGGACCCCTGAGGGGTCGTGAGGGGGATGTCTGAGGCGTTACCAAAGATCATCAGAAAACACAGTATTTTCTGTAGGTCATGGGGGTCCTGTGTGGGAAGTTTGGCCCAATTCTATCTTTGGTGTGGTTCAGAATGGGGTCTTTGATTGTAGCTGAACTATAAATCCCAGCAACTACAACTCCCGAATGCCAAGGTCTATTTTCCCCAATATCCACCAGTGTTCACATTTGGGCATAATGAGTATTCATGCCAAGTTTTTGTCCAGATCATTATGGTTTGAGTCCACAGTGCTCTCTGGATGGAGGTGAACTACACCTCTAAAACTCAAGGCCAATGCCCACCAAACCCTTCCAGTATTTTCTATTGATCCTGGGAGTTCTGTGTGCCAAGTTTGGTTCAATTCCATCGTTGGTGGAGTTCAGAATGCTCTTTGACTGTAGGTGAACTATAAATCCCAGCAACTACAACTCCCAAAGGACAAAATCAAAACCCCCCAACCCCAACAGTATTCAGATTTGGGCGTATTGGGTATCTGTCCAAGTTTGAATACATCCCGCATGTCAAATATTTTCATCACGATTCATAACAGTAGCAAAATTACAACTAAAATAATTTTGTGTTTGGGGGTCACCACAACATGAGGAACTGTATTAAGGGGTAAAGGAAGAAGATTCCACCTGAACATGAGGAAGAACTTCCTAACTCTGAGAGCTGTTCAGCAGTGGAACTCTCTGCCCCAGAGTGTGGTGGAGGCTTTCCTTGGAGGCTTTTAAACAGAGGCTGGATGGCCATCAGTCGGGGGGTGATTTGAATACAATTTTCCTGCTTCTAGGCAGGGGGTTGGACTGGATGGCTCACAAGGTCTTCCAACTCTATGATTCTATGATTAAAAAGAAGGATGTATAAATAAAATTGCCAAATGAACCTTTATTTGGACATTTGACACAACTAAAGTGGTTATATTTTCGCCCTCTGAAGTGTTCTTTTTTATATTCAGGTCGGCTTACACGCGAGTAAATACAGTAAATAAGTTGTGAAGAATAGCATAAGATAGCGCAATGCAATTCCTCAAATTTTAGTATTAAAATTGCTTTTTTACACCAAAACTACTCAAGAGAATCAGATTCAAACGCGTCCTTACAGTTTCTATCATTTTGAAATTCGATAAGCTCTTCCTGGATTTTTTTCTGCAACCTCTCCAACATTAGTACCAATGTCTTTTTCATGATTATTTATTTATTTATTATTAACTTCACTCTATGTTTACATTTTTCTTATTTCCTACTTTTCTAAAACTTTATATTATTCCCCTTCTATTACTGTATGTATTCACTTGATTAAAAATAATAAGATTTTATTTTTTTTAAAAAAAACTTCATTTATACCCCGCAACCATCTCCCCAAGGGGACTCGGTGCGGCTTACATGAGGCCAAGCCCAATAACACATACTAACAACACAACAGCAATTATAAAACAATACCATCCAGCGAACATAAGCAATAACATACAATTTAAAACCATTTCGGGTGGGCCAAATGTGAATATTAAAATTTTAAAATAAATAAACATGGGATGCAGACAGAGGTAGATTGTAACAATTGAAATTCATTTCAATCATCATTAAATGGTTCCTGGATTGAAAACCTGTAGGCTGTCCAGCACACGGCAGAGGGCGTTCTCGGTGGCTGCCCCGGTTCTGTGGAATTCGCTGCCGGCCGAGACGCGAGCCTTGCGGGACCTGATGGCTTTCCGCAGATCATGTGTACAATTCTGGTCTCCGCACCTTAAGAAGGATATAACGGAACTGGAAAAGGTACAGAAAAGGGCAACAAAAATGATCCAAGGGATGGAGCGGCTCCCTTATGAAACCAGGTTGCAACGCCTTGGTCTTTTCAGCCTTGAAAGACGGCGTTTAAGAGGTGACTTGATCGAAGTGTATAAAATCATGCATGGGATAGAAAAGGTGAATAAAGAAAAATTATTTTCTTTGTCACAAAACACTAGGACTAGAGGGCACTCCTGAAGCTCAAGGTGGGAAAATTAGGACTAATAAAGGGAAATATTTCTTCACCCAGAGGGTCATTGGGTTATGGAACTCACTTCCAGAAGAGGTTGTGACAGCTGTCAGCCTGAACATCTTCAAGGCAGGATTAGACAGATTCATGGATACCAATTGTATCGGTAGTTACTGAAAAGGACATTCAAGTGCCACCTCGGAGTTGGTTGAGGTAGGCAGGATTTCCCTGGGTACTGGTTGTGGGGGTCGGGAGCAGGTCAGGGTTTGCCCTCCCTTCTGCTCGAGATCCCCGTGTACAACTGGTGGGCCACTGTGTGATACAGAATGCTGGACTAGATGGGCTGAGGTCCGATTCAGCATGGCTCTTCTTATGTTCTTATGTTCTTATGTAAGACCTGGCTGTTCAGGCAGGCATTTGGCCTGACCGGTGCTTGAACTGCCAATCCCTCACCAGCCGTGCTGCCGTTGCTACTCTGAATGAGCTTTGCTCTGATTGTGTGTTTTATACAATTTTATATGTCTGCAATTGACCATGATTGTCATGGTATTTTAGGGTGTTTTTAGGATGTTTTTATCTCGATGTGTTTTATAAGTTTGGAAACCGCCCTGAGCCTCGGGAAGGGCGGTTTAGCAAGTTGAAATAATTAATAAATAAATAAAATAAGTCAAAAACTAATATGAATATTGAGGACACACAGTGCCATTGAATCACTAAAACAGCAAAACAGAATCACGGACACAGCCAAGCAATACAAAACAATGTGTGCGACTGACTGACGCTGGGTGGCATGACATGTAATGTCAATCGCTTGCTCTCTCCCTGGCCTCCAGCGCTCGCCCGACGTCCTACTCACTGGCAGCGCCCACGTAAAAACGGATTCATTAAAATGAAGAAAGGTTTTATATTTTCAATCTTTTACGGACCATATTTTAGTTCTTGCGGACCACTGATAGTCCGCAGACCACTGGTTGGGAACCACTGAGCTACATAGTTACAACAAAAAATTTGCATCTCTCTCTCAAGAACATAACGGAATTACTTCAATATGTATAACCTAATGGAAGTTCATCTCAAGATTTGAGAAATTATGCTTAAAACAGGACAAAAAAACCATCTTAGATAATAGGAGCACAGAAACAAAGCACAGGAAATTATTTAGAAAGCCTTCAAATCACGACAATTGCCATCTAATTACTATTTTCATACTTTAAACCCATCCGCTATCAATTTTTTTAAAGCACTGTTTTAACGCTGCAAGTCTAAATACACTTACTTCCAGAATCCCACTAATATAAATGGGATTTATTTTTCAGCAAATACGCTTAGAATTGAAGTGTGAGAAGTTTAATTGCATTCTGAGTTTCATAGAAGAGTTATCTTACGTACATATGCAAATTGCATTTTCAAGGTCAGCACACAAATGCTGCTTTACCTAGCAAAATGCAATCACTTGCAAGATTTTTACATGAAAAGAGTGCTCACTGCTCTTCAGTTTTGCATGTAAGTGAGAAACCACATAAAGAAATATATACTGTATTTTCTGGCGTATAAGACTACTTTTAACCCAAGAAAATTTTCTCAAAAGTCAGGGTCATCTTATACGCAGGAGTCGTCTTATGGAGCGGATGCTGTAACTTCCAATCCGGACTGGAGTATCTGTGGTTGCCACATATGGTGGGGGGGGGGACTCAAAAATGGCAGTGGCCGTGTTCCTGCCGTATGCAGCAACTGTATGAAAACATTAAGGGTTACGCTGTACAAGTACGGTAGAAGAAAAACCATTCAGCAGGATTTGTGGACTTATTTATTTATTTATTTACTTACTTACTTTATTTATATTCTGCTCTTCTCACTCTAAAAGGGACTCAGAGCGGATTACAGTACACATACTTGCAGACAATCCCTGCAGTTCAACATATGACATATAAACATGTGACATTCGTCACAGTACAGTACATACATTTTGACATATTACACACATATATACATGAACAGAGGCAAACTTTCTGGCTACCGGGGGAGCTGACGCACTCCTCATCTCGCAGCGTTTTCCAGCGTCCCTTGTTGTTCTTTCCGCATTCCTCAGCGATTCCTGGGTTCTTTTTTAATGGCCTCATAAATCAGTCAAAATTTGCCTCCCCACTTTAATGTGGTACCTTTATCTCCTACTTGACAAATGTAACTGTCTTTCGGGCTGCAAAGGTCGACAGCAGGCTACACTTAAGGTCGAGAACCCACCTCGACCCGGGCAGGCCTCAAACTCATGACCTACTGGTCAGAGAGAACTTATGCAGCTGACACTTAGCTAGCTGCGCCACATTCCCAGTGCTTATGCGGTCCCGATGGTGAGGTAAAGGGGCGCCTCATTGGGAAGGTGTAAGTGAAGGGTGGAGCAAGCTGCAGGCGTCCAGGGCACCCGGGGTATGGAAAAAAGAGATGGCTCTGGGCCCAGAAAAACACACGTCTTTTACCTGTCTGGTCCGCCCTTGTATCCTATTACCATACCTCTTCCTCTACCTCTCAGATCTCGCTCCTGAAGACGGCAGTGAAGCGGTGCAGGTGCGCAGGTGCGAGATCTGAGAGGCAGAGAACAGTAATAGGAAAATTACCATATTCAAATCAAATCTGATGCTTTTAAAAATTTTATTTGGTGTGCGTTGGAAGAGGGGTAGTCTTATACAGCAAGTATATCCCAAACTCTATATTTTAACTGGAAATGTTGGGGGTCGTCTTATACCCTGGAAAATACAGTACTTATATATGCAGCTAAGACTAAAGACATTCTACTTATCTCATCATAACTTTTTAATATCTCATGTGGTTCAGAGCCCATTAAATATTAAAACTTGTGAACCCTGAAAGAAGTCAAAGATTACAGATCTATCCTGGATACAAGGCTAAATTCACATTAATTCCAACACTGTAGGGGGAAAATCCAATAAGAAATTATGTATTATCTTCTTTCTGCCACAGAAGTCTACAATGTCTACTCTTAAGTAAGGGCCACTGAGTTCAACAGTGATTACAGTAATCCCAGGTAAGTGGAAGTGCAATCCTAGTCACATGGACCTCTTCTTCCACTGAAATTAGCGCTTTTTCTCCTTATTCTCTTACTTTCTTCTCCAATGGTTCAATCCAAATGGTTATTATTGATTGCATCCTGCATCTCTTTTTCTTTCTGCATTTATTTAATGGTTCTATTCCCTAAATTATGCACTTTAGGAAGCAAATGGTTACCTGGGAGACCACCTTCTCTCGTAAAGATCCCATTCAGTCTTTGAAATCATCTTCAAAGTCTTTCCTGGTAATACCACATGGAATTCCTCAGCAATCAATCAGAGCACAGAGTTCAATATGATGGCGCCTACTATGAGCTCTTCCACTAAATAGTCAACACACTCCAATTATGCTTAATTTTAGATGTATGTTGACAGCATACATTTTTATGCTACCGTAGTATCTACTGGGCCACATGAATAACGTATATGCTAATTTGTGTGCTGTGTATTTTGTATACTTTTATTTACCTTCCCCAATCACCATTTTCATGATTGTTAAGTTTAAAACTTCAACCCACCCTTGCCACACATTTATATTCAAATCACTAAAAGTGATGTAATTTGAGAATGCATTTTTTTAACAAAGAGCATAAACCTTCACAAGACTACTCAGGACCCCAAATACTCATCTATAAGTCTGGTACGTTTAGCCCCCAAATCAACCTTGGTCAAATTATACATGGGTCAATATGAGTACTGCACTTTAACTCTTATTTTAAAAAATAGAGTAGTGAAAGGCAAGAGCTTAGTCTGTCCCAGGAGAACTTAAAAGAAGCATCAATCCCTTTACCAGGGGTGCTCACACTTTTTCAGCATGGGAGCTACTGATTAAAAAACCAAGTCCCAAAGATCACCTGCCCAGAAATGTAAAACATATAACTATTTTCTTATTTATTTATTTATATTTATTATTCATTTTTATATACCGCTCCTTCCAGCAGGCTCGGGGCAGTTTACATAAAATGAAGTTATAAAACATCAACATTTCAATTTACTAACAACAATATAAAACAGAGCATAAAAATACATCCAACCACCCCATTTCTCCCACACTGCCATATTACCACACATATCATCAGCCAGAAAGTAAGAAGAGAGGCTGTTGAACTGCAAGGCCATTTAATACTCAGCAAGGTAAACAAAGGGGCATGCAAAAATACATCCAACCACCCCATTTCTCCCACATTTCCATATTCCCCAACATATATTTCTCAAGGAACAAAGCAAGCAGAGGCTTTGGAGCTAAAAGGCCATTTTTAAACATTAAAAATAAAAAGGGGCATGCTACAGAACAATCAAGCACCCACCCCAAAGTAAAAAGACTGACCTTTGAGATGCGGTAAGGAAATGACCCCAACGCGTCCTTCTTCTTCTCTCCTCCGTCATTGCTCCTATTTCCACGCCGCCAACATGCGTGCCGCCTCCAAGAGCTCACGAAAAGTCCGAGAGGCAGAATGGGCACTTCTGTGCATGCGCTCGGGGCCAGCCATGCATCGCGTTATCCAGGCCCGCCCCTTTGGTCTCCTACGACTCTGAGTGGCTGGAGAAGGACGGAGGGAGGAGGAGGAATCCAAAAGAGGGAGCCCATTCTGCCTCTTGGACTCTGGAGCTTTTGGAGGCGGCGCAGGAGCAGGGAAAAGCAACGACGGAGGACTTCTTTGCAGCGTGCAGGGGCATGTGAAGAGGACCAACAGCAAAACATCTGGTCAGGGGCCTGAAGATCACCAGGATGAGGCCCGAAGATCACCCTGGTGATCCCGATCACCATTCTGAGCACCCCTGCTTTTACTGTCTTTGCCATAGTGCTGTGTCTGGGCTTTTTGAATCTGGGCGGGGGTGACAGCCAGGAGTGTAGACTCACTGAGGTTGGCATTAGTGCTTTTCCCTTTCCACGAAATGACTCCCAACTTATCCACAAGTCGTATAAAAATCCATAATTTGGCCCTCGACCTATATATGAGGTTGACTTCTCTCTCGGCATTACTTCGCGAACGAAGATTCTTTAGGAAGGACTCATCCCACGCTTTTTACAAGCGCGTTGATGACTAAAAAGACCCATCCGAAAGGAGATTGGGAGGAGAGCAATGACCTATCTCAGTAAAATAGTGAAGAGTAGAGACATCACACTGGCAACAAAGGTCCACATAGTTAAAGCAATGACACTCTCTGGCATTACATCGCAAACGAAGATTCTTAGGAAGGACTCATCCCACACTTTTTACAAGTGCGTTGATGACTAAAAAGGCCAATCCGAGATAGGCAAGTCCAGTTGCAGTAAGCACAGCAGAAAGTCTCATTGGATGATGTTGTTTCCAAGTTGCAGTTCTTTCTGCGTTGTCGTTTCTTTTCGAGACCCGTTTGTCGTGTCTTCTTGAAAGAGGTCGCAGCATTGTGGATAGTGCATCTCCATGCCTCCCGATGTGAGGCCAGGGTGGACCATTGTTGGTGATCAATCTGGTCGAGCCTGAGATGTTGTTTCAGGGAGTCCTTATATCTCTTTTTGAGGGCGCCTCTCATGCACTGACCCGTGGCAAGTTCACCGTAGAGTAGTATCTTTGGGAGGCGGTGGTCCTCCATCCTAAAGATGTGCCCTGTCCAGCGCAGCTGAGTTCTCAATAGCATAGCCTCAATGCTGGTGATCCCTGCTTGCTCAAGGACAGCAACATTTGTCGCATAGTCAGTTCAGTGTACATTTAGGATTGTGCGAAGACAGCGCTGATGAAAGCGTTCGAGAAGTCGTAGGTGTTGGCGATAGGTAACCCATGTTGCAGACCCATATAGGAGAATAGACAGTACGATAGCTCTGTACACACTGATTTTGGTGCTTTGCCTGAGGTATTTGTTACTCCAGACTCTTTTGTGAAGCCTTCTGAAAACACTCTATGCCTTTGCTAATCTGTGATCTATCTCTTTCTCAATCTTGGCATATGAAGAGATGATGCTTCCCAGGTAGGTGAACTGCTGAATGGACTTAAGCACAGATTTGCCTATGCTGACGTGGGGATGATGGTGTTCTTCCTGTGGTGCGGGCTGGTAGAGAACTTCAGTTTTCTTCATGCTGACTTCCAGCCCAAACAGCTCTGCAGCTGTTGCAAAGCAGGATGTTAGGCTCTGCAGGGCTGCTTCTGAATGGGCGACAAGGGCAGCATTGTTGGCAAAAAGCAGCTCACGGACTAGATAGTTTAGAGTCTTAGTGCGAGCCCACAGACAGCTTAAGTTGAACAAGCTACCATCAGTATGATAGCGTGTATATATGCCGTCTTCTTCGAGGTCTGCCGTAGCCCTTTGGAGAATCATGCTGAAGAAGATTGTACATAGGGTTGGTGCAAGAACACAACCTTGTTTCACTCCATTAGTTATTAGAAAGGGCTCCGAGAGAGCATCGCCATATCTGACTTGACCGCGCTGGCCCTCATGTAACAGGGTAATCATTTTGAGGAATTTGGGGGGACATCCTAGATGTTCCAGGATCTGCCACAGATGACCCATGTTTCAGACCCATATAGAAGAATAGACAGTATGACAGCTCTGTACACACTGATTTTGGTGCTTTGCCTCAGGTGCTTGTTGCTCCAGACTCTTTTGTGAAGCCTTCCGAATGGACTATATGCCTTTGCTAATCTGTGATCTATCTCTTTATCAATCTTGGCGTCTGAAGAGATGATGCTTCCCAGGTAGGTGAACTGCTGAATGGACTTAAGCACAGATTTGCCTATGCTGACGTGGGGATGATGGTGTTCTTCCTGTGGTGCGGGCTGGTAGAGAACTTCCATTTTCTTCAGGCTGACGTCCAGCCCAAACTTGTGTATAAGGTTGACTTATACACAAGTATATATGGTAATTCCTCAATAGCCTACTATTCTCTTGAAAGTAGATGAGAGCTAGCAAATTGAAATTGAATCAAGACAAGACAGAGGTCCTACTGGTCAGTCGAAAGGCCGAACAAGGTATAAGGTTACAGCCGGTGTTGGATGCAGGTTCGCAGTTCGCAGTCTGGGAGTGATCCTGGACTCATCGCTGAACCTGGAACCCCAGGTCTCGGCGGTGACCGGGAGAGCTTTTGCACCGTTAAAACTTGTGCACCAGCTGTGCCCGTACCGTGGGAAGTCTGATCTGGCCACGGTGGTCCATGCTCTGGTTACATCTCGAATAGATTACTGCAACGCACTCTACGTGGGGCTGCCTTGGAAGACTGTTCGGAAACTTCAAGTAGTCCAGCGGTCGGTAGCCAGGTAACTAACTGGAGTGACGTACAGGGAGCATACCACACCTCTGTTGTGCCAGCTCCACTGGCTACCTATCCAATTCCGAGCACAATTCAAAGTGCTGGTTTTGACCTTTAAAGTCCTTTACGGTTCTGGCCCAGCTTACTTGTCCAAACATATCTCCCCTATGTTCCACCTTGAAATTTACGATATTCCGGGGAGGCCCTGCTCTCGATCCCACCTTTGTTGCAAATACAATTGGTGGGGAGGAGGGACAGGGCCTTCTCGGTGGTGGCCCCTCGCCTGTGAAACTCGCTCCCTAGCGAAATAAGGTCAACTTGTTCCCTCCTTTCCTTTAGAAAAAAAGTTAAAGACGTGGCTTTGGGACGGGACATTTGGTTGATGTGGGGCAGTGCACGGACATTTGAATAATGACAGGATTGTAGAGGTGGACTGCGGATTGGCTTGAACAGCCTATGAGTGCGGAATGGGGATTATGTGGTTAATTATTGATATTTGATTATTTTAATCTGTTTTGTAGTATTTTATGATGTGTTGTTGTTTTGTCTCCTGTGTATGCGGCGTCGAATTGTTGCTTTTTTGTTAGCCGCCCTGAGTCCCCCTTCGGGGGTAGAGAAGGGCGGGTTAGAAATAAATGAATTAAAAAATAAATAAAATAAGTGTATATAGTAGACCCAGAATGCTACTGCTCTCCAGATGTTGCTGGACTCCCATTCCCAGATAGCTTAGTCAGAGTTCAAGGGTAACAAATATGAATAGATCAACATTATGTGAAAGGCCACAGGTTCTTTAGACCTGGTATATAAGAACACAACTGACATTATTAGCATGGGCTGGAGATAGTGTTAGATTACGACCTACTTCAGCCCTAGCCATTGCAACCAAAGATGGAGAAAGAAAGGAGGCAGCAATATAATATTATATTTTATTTATATTCCACACTATCTCCCCAAGGGAACTCAGGCTGGATTACAGAACACATATACGGAAACATTCAATGCCTTTATCCAATTAACAAGGACAGACAATACATAAACAGAGGTATAGTTGCACTAAAATTCAACTATACTTACATGATCATACTTTTCTCATTGCTGCCATTGTGGCTTAGGGCAGTGTTTCCCAATCGCTGGGACGCGGCACAGTAGTGTGCCATGACAGACCTCCTGCTGTGCCGCGAGAAAAGCTCTCTGCCCCCCTTCCTTCCCCCCTCCTCCTGCCGAACTCCTGCTGCTTGGGGGAGGAGGAGGAAGGGCCGGGCAGCGGCGAAGAAAAAGAAGGGGCCGGGGCACTGCCTCCTTCGGCTGGTTCCCCAGCCAGCCTCCAATCTGCCATGAGTCCCGCAACTCACTTGCTGAAGCCGCGCGGAGGAGCCCTGCCCACTGAAACCCGTCCACCACTCATGCTCCTCCTCCTCCTCCACGCAGCTTCAGCGAGCAAGGGGCAGGAGTCATGGCGGAGAGCGGCGCCGGGGGCCATGACCCCCGCCCCTCGCTCGCACTGCCCCCCCTCCCCCGGCTTCAGCCTCTCAAGGCTGGATGAGAAGCTGTGGGAGAGCTGCAGCCGGGGGCGGAGCATGGTGCGGCCTGGCTCCTCCCCTTCCCCCCCCGGCTTCAGCTCTCCCACAGCTTCTCCAGCCTTGAGGGGACAGTGACAAGCCGGCATTGTGCTGGCTCTGCCACCGCTGGTTTGGCACTGCCCCATCAAGGCTGGAGAAGCTGTAGGAGAGCTGAAGCCGGGGGAGAGGGGGCATGGCCTGGCTCCCCCCCCCCCCCCCCGGCTTCAGCACTCCCAGCACCTGCTCCCAGCAGGCCACCATCCCCCAGCCGTTCTTTACTGTGTTAGAGTGTCATTTTGTGCCTTTTTGGTTGGTGGTGTGCCCCTAGATATTTTTAATGTTAAAAATGTGCCGCGGCTCAAAAAAGTTTGGGAAACACTGGCTTAGGGGTTACATTTGCAAAAATGAAGAACAAATTACATTTGAAACAACATTTTCTAATGTTTCTAAGTTTTTTTCAGGATAGTCCACTCCATCCCACAGTTTTTGACTTTCTCAAATCAGACAAAATTCTGCAACGAGTGAGCACATTCAGTCTTCAATGCATTGCATTGTATGTTTAAGGTTTCTTTGAGGGGGGGGGAGTGTTCTCATAAAGATATTCTACTTCTGCAAACCTTGCAGTTTCTACAGCCATGATGATAAGTCCTTATTATTTTGGCTACAAAACAATCTAAGAACATAAAAAGAGACATACTGAAGATGACCACAGGCATATCAAGTTCAGTGTTCTGTTCTCAAGATGGATAATTACCTATGCCGGGCCTGCCCAACTGACGGCCCACGGGCCGTACATGGCCCGCCAGCCCTCTGAACGCGGCCCGCAAGACCTCCGCTTTTAATTTTATTTTTTAAAAAAAGGCTGGGGGGGGGGTTGATTTCTCTCAGCTTTGTCCACCGGGCTACTCCATACAGCACCAATCGAGACTGGGAGGGCGGGGAGGGGGAGTCGCAGTGGTCTATAAGGATTCCATCCCCTTGACCAGGTGCCCCATCCCGCAGTCAACCACGTTCGAATGTGTCGGCCTAAGGGTTGGTGACCGGGACAGGATAGGGATTCTGCTAGTGTACCGACCACCCCACTGCACTACAGTCTCCCTACCGGAGCTAGCCGGAGTGGTCTCGGGCCTGGCGGTGGAGTCCCAACGGCTCATTGTGCTGGGGGACTTCAACGTCCATGCCGAGACCACTCTATCTGGTGCGGCTCAGGACTTCATGGCCACCATGGCAACCATGGGCCTGTCTCAATTAATATCGGGTCCCACCCATAGTGCAGGACACACGCTAGATCTGGTTTTCTGTCAGGGATGGGAAGAAGGTGGCGGAGGGAGGAATTGACCACCATTCCTTTGCCATGGACTGACCACCACCTGGTCAGGTTTAGACTCACTGTGCCTTTCCACCTCCGCAGGGGTGGTGGACCCATTAGAACGGTCCGCCCCAGGAGACTTATGGATCCGAATGGATTCCTGACGGCTCTTGGGGATTTTCCCACCTCCTCGGTAAGTGACCCTGTTGAGGCTCTCATTTCTCTCTGGGATAGGGAGATGACAAGGGCTATTGACACGATCGCTCCAGAACGCCCCCTCTCGAGTAACCGAGCTAAACCAGCTCCTTGATTTACTGAGGAGCTGGCAGCGATGAAGCGAAAAAAGAGGAGGCTAGAGTGCGTGTGGCGTCGGAAGCGGAGCGGATCAGCCCATGCGCGTCTGGTCTCTTATTTGAGGATGTATGACGCAGCAACGAAGGCTGCACAAAAACATCCATTGCAGCCAAGGTGGCCGCTGCTAAAAACCGTCCAGCGGAACTGTTCCGAGTCGTCAGAGGACTACTAAATCCGCCACAGTGCGAGATCCCTGACGGCTCAGCGGTACGCTGCGAGGAGTTTGCTCGGGCCTTCGCAGACAAAGTGGCGCTGATCCGTTCTGATTTCGATACCACTTTAACGGCAGTCTCTGAGGATGTGACACGAGCACCTGCTTGTCCGGTTTTAATGGATTCGTTTCAATTGGTTCAGCTCGAGGATGTGGACAAGATCCTTGGGGAAGCGAGGCCTACCACATGCATCCTAGACCCCTGCCCATCCTGGCTGATAAAGGAAGCCAGAGGGGGTTTGGCAGAGTGGGTGAAGGTGGTGGTTAATGCCTCCTTACAGGAGGGCAAAATTCCAGCCAGCTTAAAGCAAGCTGTGATAAAACCGCTGTTGAAAAACCATCACTGGATCCCACTCAATTAGTGAACTATCGGCCAGTTTCCAATCTCCCCTATTTGGGCAAAGTCATGGAACGTCTGGTGGCTTCGCAAATCCAGTGGTTCTTGTTAGACACTGATTATCTTGATCCGGCACATTCTGGCTTTAGGCCGCGACATGTTACTGAAACAGCATTGGTCGCCTTGGTAGATTATCTACGCCGGGAACTCGACAGGAAGAGTGTGTCCCTGTTGGTTCTGCTGGACCTCTCAGCGGCTTTCGATACCGTAGACCACGGTATCCTTCTGGGTCACCTTGCAGATATGGGGCTTGGGGGTACTGCATTGCAGTGGCTCCAATCCTTTCTGGAAGGTCGCACCCAGAAGGTGTTATTGGGTGACACCTGTTCGGCTCCGCAACCTTTGTCTTGTGGAGTCCCTCAGGGTTCAGTACTGTCCCCGATGTTATTTAACATCTACATGAAACCGCTGGGAGAGATTATTCGGAGTTTCGGAGTAAGGTGTTATCTGTACGCAGATGACGTCCAGATCTGTCACTCCTTCCCACCTGTCACCAAGGAGGCTAACCTTAAACCGGTGCTTGGCTGCTGTGTCGGACTGGATGAGGGCTAGCAAATTGAAACTTAATCCAGACAAGACAGAGGTCCTCCTGGTCAGTCGAAAGGCCAAACAGGGCATAGGGTTACAGCCTGTGTTGGATGGGGTTACACTCCCCCTTAAGACGCAGGTTCGCAGCTTGGGAGTGATCCTGGATTCATTGCTGAGCCTGGAGCCCCAGGTCTCAGCGGTGGCCGGGGGAGCTTTTGCACAGTTAAGACTCGTGCGCCAGTTGCGCCCGTACCTTGGGAAGTCTGATCTGGCTATGGTCGTCCACGCTCTGGTCACATCCCGAATAGATTACTGCAACGCGCTCTACGTGGGGCTGCCTTTGAAGACAGTTCGGAAATTACAACTAGTCCAACGGGCGGCAGTCAGACTACTAACTGGAGCTGCATACAGGGAGCATACCACCCCCCTGTTGTGTCAGCTCCACTGGCTGCCGGTCCAATTCCGAGCTCAATTCAAAGTGCTGGTGTTGACCTTTAAAGCTCTATACGGTTCTGGCCCAGCTTACTTGTCCGAACGCATCTGCCGCTATGTCCCACCTCGTACTTTAAGATCATCCGGGGAGGCCCTGCTCTCGCTCCCGCTGGCTTCCCAGGTGCGGCTGGTGGGGACGAGGGAGAGGGCCTTCTCGGTGGTGGCTCCCCGTATGTGGATTGCGCTCCCTAGCGACATACGATCAATTCCATCCCTCCTGACATTTAGGAAAAAGTGAAAGCCTGGATGTGGGACCAGGCGTTCGCATAGCACACAGGACAGCACTTTAGTAGTTTTAATGGAAAGTTGGTGAATAGGGCTCAATGCTTTTATGGACGGAACACTGTTTTTAACATAGGTGAATGCATAGGATGTGTGAATATAATTGTATTTTAATGTATTTTAGTGTCGAATGCTGGAGGGTTTTATATTGTGTTTATACTGCGATTGTGAAGTAGGCATCAAATTATGCCTTTTGGAAGCCACTCTGAGTCCCCCCTCGGGGGTTGAGAAGAGCGGGGTAAAATGCCATAAATAAATAAATAAATAAATAAATACTGGCTCGCAGCCATCCAGTAACGGCCTCGAGGCAATGTTGGAAATTATCGGGTACAGATCCAGGCCTGCCCTCCATCATCAGAATGATTTGAGTGTCATCAGCGTACTGATGGCACTCCAACCCAAAACTCTGCACCAGCTGTGCAAGTGGCTGCATGTAGATGTGTTGTGTGTCTATGGCATTGAATGTTTGCCATGTATGTGTACATTGTAATCCGCCCTGAGTCCCCTGAGGGGTGAGAAGGGCGGAATATAAATACTGTAAATAAATAAATAAATAAAATTATATCCAGGAATAAAACTATAGACTGATGCCTTTAATAATCTTCTGTAAAATAATAACATCATTGACTGCCACTGAATATCCCTTTCTCAGGAGATCTTTCAATGTTGGATCCCAAGCAGTATTATAACTATAAACACTTGGAAGTAAAGCCTTGAAAAAAACAATAATTTGATGTTTGTCTTGGTTATCTCCTTGTTTTTAGGCTTCGTATGATAGGTGCAACGTAAGCTATATCTGCTTGCAGACAAACTTAGTTGGTTTGATCTAGCACAGCACATAATAACTGTTCTCAGGGAGAAATTCTACCTAACTAGCAAAACACCAGCAGCCATTTTGCTACTACTTTAGAAAATCATACTGGAGGTAAAGTGAAGCTGTACTTACAGATATGCTGTATTTTAACCTATCTCCATTTGTACTCACATGAAGTCTGTTTCCCCAGATAACAGAAACAGAAATAAGAATCAAAAGAAGAGATCAGGCTTCCCAATTTTCACCCACTGTCTGATAACACTTTATGCTCATATATTTTCAGTCACACATTTTCAGTCAGAGTTATTTTCAATTTTATCTTTAAACTATATTCAGTACAGGAAATCTGGATGGGAAGTGCCACTAGGAGATGAAAAGAGGAGACTTTCACTGTTCAACAAGCAAAAGACCATTTAAAAGTACCAACTTAACAGCATAAAACTACACAGAATGAAGTCTCATTCTGCAACAGCAAAGAAAAGCTCTCTCAAACATCTATTTTTAAAACAATTACCGGTAAGCTATTATCAAACCATTAATCTATTTTAAGAATGTTTTAAACATCCTTACTTACTATTTATTTATTTATTTATTTATTATTTCAATTTTATATTCCGCTCCTTCCTGCAGGCTCGGGGCGGATGACAATAAAATAGATGGGCGACATGTCACAGACAAGTAGACATGTGGCCCTACAATAAAAACATAAAACATATTAAAAACACATTACGTCATATCACAGGTGTCGGATGACATACAGGCACGTTTCATAAACCGATATGCCTAATTAAAGGCTAGTTCAAAGAGGGCTGTCTTGCAAGCCCTTCAGAAGGGGGCCAGCTCCGGACTGGCCCGGGTACTGTCCGGGAGGGAGTTCCATAGCACCGGAGCTGCCACAGAAAAAGCTCTTTGTCTGGCTGTAGACAGATGGCAGGAGCGGATTGATGGTACCAGTAGCAGATTCTGTTCATCTGAACGCAGTGATCTCGGGGGAGAATACGTGGTAAGGCGGTCCCTCAAGTATGCAGGCCCTAGGCTGTGTAAGGCCTTAAAGGTCAGTACCATCACCTTGAAGGCAATTCGGTACTCAATAGGGAGCCAGTGCAGTTGCCAGAGGATGGGCGTGATGTGCTCCCTCACTGGCGATCCCGTCAGCAAGCAAGCAGCGGCATTCTGCACTAGCTTGAGTTTCCGGATTGTCGACAAGGGAAGGCCAACGTAGAGGGCATTACAGTAGTCTAACCTCGAGATGACCGTCGCTTGGATTACCATGGCCAGGTCGTTCCTGGACAGGTAGGGTGCCAGTCGCCTAGCCTGTCGGAGGTGAAAGAATGACGTCCTGCTGACTGAGGAGACCTGAGTCTCCATGGTCAGCGAGGAGTCCAACTGAACCCCCAAGCTCTTAACCAAGGTTGACGGGCTAAGTCGCTCACCATCCAGGGTAGGCAACCGGCACCCACCCAGCCCAGGCCGACCAGGCCACAGGATCTCCGTCTTCGACGGGTTCACCTTCAGCCGGCTGGCACGCAGCCAACCAGTCACGGCTTCAAGGCATAGATGGAAATAATCGGGTACGGTCTCCGGCCTGCCGTCCATTCTCAGCAGAAGCTGGGTGTCATCAGCGTACTGACAACACTCCAGACCAAAGTCGCGGGCCAGCTGGGCCAGGGGGCGCATATAAATGTTGAATAATAAGGGGGAGAGGATAGCCCCCTGGGGGACCCCACAATTAAGTGGAAGTCTCCCAGAGACTTCCCCACCCCCCTCCACACGTTGTCCCCGGTCACGGAGGAAGGAGGCCACCCATTTAAGGGCGGCTAAACGGTGGGTCAACAGTGCGTGGTCTACGGTATCAAATGCTGCTGTCAGATCTAACAGGACAAGCAGGGCTGATCCACCCCGGTCCAATTGGCCGCGAAGTTGGTCTGTAATGGCGACAAGCACGGTCTCCATGCCCAATACGGAAGCCGGACTGGAAGGGATCAAGTCCAGCTGTGTCGTCTAAGAACCGCTGCAGCTGATCCGCTGCTGCCCTCTCAATTACTTTGCCTAGGAAAGGCAAGTTGGAAACAGGCCTGTAATTGGAGGGAGCCGAAGGATCTAAATTCGGCTTCTTCAGCAGCGGTCTTACCATGGCCTCTTTTAATCCCCCTGGGAAGACTCCTTGCTCAAGGGAGCTATTTATGATCTTTCCCAGGGGGCCTCGTAGCCCCTCCCGGCAAGGTCTAATAAGCCAGGAGGGGCACGGGTCGAGGGACAACATACATTATATTTTTATTTGCACATAACTCTTTCAATCTCCTTAGCATTTAATGACACGGCATCACTATCTGCTTGCCTAGCATTCTCTAACACAGTGTTTCCCAACCAGTGTGCCAGGCACACTAGTGTGCCATGAGCAATCATCAGGTGTGCCGTGGGAAATTGGAGATAGGAGAGAGAAAGAGAGAGAGAGAGCCCTCCTGTCCTACCGGGAAGCCCTAGCCGGGGTTCAATCCCTTGCCTTTAAGACCGGCGATGTGCTGGTCTTAAAGAGGAATGAACCAAATGGTCTTTTAAGTTCTTGGATCTTTTATACGCAATAAGAGGTGGGTTCTTGAATATTGGAATGTCTGGGAGGATATCCCAATGTTTTTTTTACCATCCTCACAATATCCTTGCTGTGGGGGGTGAGAGTTAGTGGCCAAACCACTCTACTGATGGATGTTTTCTGTTTTCTTTGAAATAATGTGTTGCGATTCACATTATCCGCTCTCAACCTAGCCGGTGTGATGACTCTGGAGGGATATCCTCGTTCCAGTAGTTGTCCAGTCAATTTGTTAGCCGCTTGTGTATAATGGTCCGAGCATGTAGAATTCCTCTTCAGACAAATAAATTGTAAATAAGGTAGACTGTTCCTTAATGGGACAGAATGGTAATTTGAGTAATGCAATATTGCATTTTTGTCCGTCTGTTTCCTGTAGTTGCATACACCCAACTTCTTATTCATTTTAAACACGGTTGTGTCCAAGAAATTGACCTTGGTATCGCTGTGTTCCATAGTAAATTGTATTGCTGGGTTCAATGAATTAAGCCAAGAAAGAAATTCCGGTACAGGTGTGTCCTTGCCTAAAGAAACAGCCGTCTATATATCTGCCGTAGAACTTTATATATTTCCCTGGGGATGATGGGTCATGTAGTTGTAATTGTTCTAAGTGTCCCATATATAAATTCGCAATTGAGGGTGCATAAGATTGTCCCATGGCAATTCCATTAGTTTGGATGTACATCTCATCCCCAAAAGCAGACAGTCGCATGCTTGCGAGTGTGTGCCTGCCAGTTGATCCAGCAGAGAAGGAAAGCCTCAGCGTCTGCAAACGCCCCCTGAGTCACTGCGGCGTTTGCAGGCGCCTCCTGGGTGATGGCCGTGGCACGAAGGAAAATGCAAGCAGCTCCCAATTTCCAAGGTCCAGTATTCTGTATTGCTCAAGTTTAGTTCAATTCCATTGCTGTTGGGAGTTCAAAATGCTCTTTGATTATAGGTGAACTATAAATCCCAGCAGCTACAACTCCCAAATGACAAAATCATTCCCACACAACTCCACCAGTGTTCAACTTTGGGTATATTGAGTATTTGTGCCAAATTTGGTCCAGATCCAGGGTTGTATGGGTTCAGAGTGCTCTCCAAATGTAGGTGAACTACATCTCCCCTAAATCACTGTGGATTCTTCCCAAACCCCTCCAGTATTTTCTGTTGGTCATGAGGGTTCTGTGTGCCAAGTTTGGTCCAGGTCTGTCATTCATGGGGTCTCGGCTGTGGAAGTCAGAGCTGAATTGGTCGAAGGTACTGCAAATTCCATCATCCATTTCCAGACTCCCCCAAACATATTGTTTTTGTGATTAATCACTATGCTTTAATTATGGTTAATATGTAACAATGATAATACATCCTGAATATTAGATATTTGCATTAGAATTTATAAGAGTAGGAAAATTATTTATGAAGTAGCAACGAAAATATGGATTGGGGGGGGTCACCACAACATGAGGAACCTTATTTAAGGGTCACGGCATTAGAAAGGTTGAGAACCACTGCATTAATACATATATCTTTCTGTTTAATTGCTATTACATTTTTTTAAGAAAATACTTTCTAGGGGGGCAGTGAGTAAATCTTTTTCTGGAAAGGGGGCCGTAGGCCAAAAAGGTTTGAGAACCACTGATCTGAACTATGCTTTGTCTGATTGGTGGAAACATGTCCATAACATTTACAACTGGCTCTGACATTTTGCTTTGCTCAAGCTCTTAGTGCTATTAACTGCGAAGATGCATCTTCCCCAGCATCTTCCCTGTCCCTGAGATACTTCCCAAACTGTTCAAGAACCCTTTGCCCCAGCTGACTGGTGGGCAGTTTTCATTGTGGTCCCATCTACACTGTGATCTAGGGGGCACTGGAAGGTCCAGGAGAATTTTTATGGGGGTGCTGAACCCCACCCCTGTAAGTGGGCGGTGGAAGGTCAGGGGGCGGTGGCGTGAACCAGGTGACAGGCTACCATCCATCTCTGTGTGTCTCTCTTCTTCCCTCCTCCTGCTCCTTCCTCCTCCTCTCACCAAGCAAGGGATAATAATAATAATGCCTTTGGGGTTCCCTTCCAACCGGTTGAGTCATATAACAATAATAATGTCCTTCAAGGTATTTAGTGGAACATGGATTCAGTGTGGTAACCAATTTATTAACAAAAAAGAAACCGATTGCGAAATAGTCAACCGCGATGATTTGAGATTACTGCTGATGAAAATAGAGCCGCGGATTACTAGGTTGGTAGCAGCATGGCAGGTTCATCCTTCTCATTAAGATGATTTCGAATGTTTTAACTTTTTTGTATTACCTTTCTATTTGAAGTTCAATAAATAGTTTCATAATTTCAAACTTCAATGTTTCTAATTTACAACTTTATTATACAGTATTTTATGAAAAAGGTAGAAATATTAATACATACTGTATATATTTTTGTTTAATTGCTGTTAAAAAATTTAAAAAAATAATTTCTAGGGGGCAGTGAGTAATTTTTTTTCTGGAAAAAGGGCGGTAGGCCAAAAAAGTTTGGGAACCACTGTTTCAACTAATTGTGTCAGAAAGGCCTTTTTAATAGAGTTTAGAACATAAGAACATAAGAACATAAGAAGAGCCATGCTGAATCGGGCCTCAGCCCATCTAGTCCAGCATTCTGTGTCACACAGTGGCCACTAGTTGTACACGGGGATCTCTAGCAGAAAGGAGGGCAAAACCCTCACCTGCTCCCGACCCCCCTCCACCAGTACCCGGGGAAAATCCTGCCTGCCTCCATCAACACAGAGGTGGCACTTGGATGTCCATTTCAGTAGCTACTGATTCCCTTGGTATCCATGAATCTGTCTAATCCTGCCTTGAAGCTGTCCAGGCTGACAGCTGTCACAACCTCCTCTGGAAGTGAGTTCCATAACCCAATGACCCTCTGGGTGAAGAAATATTTCCCTTTATTAGTCCTAACTTTCCTACCTCGGAGCTTTAGGGAGTGCCCCCTAGTCCTAGTGTTGGGTGACAGAGAAAATATTTTTTCTTTATTCACCTTTTCTATCCCATGCATGATTTTATACACTTCGATCAAGTCACCTCTTTGTTGTACTTTGATCTGTTCTATATTTTAAAAGAGAAAAACAAAAAGAGCAAAAACAGCTGCAAATGAAGAAAAAGCTACCAATTGCTCTAAAAAACGAAAACTGAGTATGAGTAACAAATAGATTGGAAATGAAATAGATATGCGAAAACTTCTATAACAACTTATACGATTCCGAAGTGCAGGTAGTCGAAGTCAAACCACATGTTCAGATGGAAGAAATCCCAACAATATTATGGAATGAGGTAAATGCGGCCATAAGTAAAATGAACCCAGATAGATGCCCAAGAAAGGACGGAACAGAAATAGAACACCTACAGGCGGGAGGTTATAATCTTAGGAAAGCCCCCACTTTGGAAACCTTTAAAAAACACCTGAAAACCTGGCTCTTTCGCTGTGCCTTTGGAGAGTAGTTTCACAATGCCCCCGTTTCTGGTCCATTCCCCCACAATGGAGGCTATGCCGCTTACCTCACTCCGAGTTTTTAACAATTTTCTATGTGCTTGCGGCCCGCTCTGTCTTTGTGATTTGTGTTGCAACTCAGATCAAGGAGAACCCCCCCTAGATCACACACACAGCAGGCAGTCTCTGAAGAATAGGCTTTTATTGAACAAATATAGTGTCCAACAAAAGGGTTAAAAGAATATCAAAATTAGAATATATTTCCAAGGTAAAAATACAATTCAAATAGTCCCAAGGTTCAAAAGCAAGGCATGAAGCTGGATATAAATCCCATGGAATATTCAAGGCAGCAAGAGGAACAACAGGCCTGAAATCCTAGGCCCAAACAGGAAACTTAGAGACAAGGTAAACGAGGCATCATTTCTGAACGAAGCTTGAGGCCTGAAAGCAATTAGCTTAGCTAGTTCTATAAAGGCAAATTACTTTCGATTTGCTAACTGGCCACTCCGCCGTAAACTGGCGTCCCGCCTAGAAGTTAGAATGTTATCCCAACGGTCAAAAGAAGCCTCGTTAAAATCTCCAGGTGCCTCACTATCAGTCTGGAGGCCGTTATCTCCCTCAACACAGGAATGTTCATCTACAGCCATGGGAACTGAGCTGTTCTCAGGAAAACAAACCTCGTCTGACATTTCACTTTGCATTTCAGAATTCACATCATCATCAATTTCATTAACAGCATTTTCATCAGCATTTACATCAGCCATCCCATCATGCACATGAACACCAGGCTGAAATACCACAATTTGAGATATTTAGCTGTATATTGTGTTTTTATTTATATGTATGTATTTCTATTGCATTTACTGTTGATGTTTGATTTTGTATTGTAATTTGTTGTTGTTTGGGCTTGGCCTCATGTTAACCGCCCCGAGTCCCCATTAGGGAGAGGGAGCTGGTTACAAATAAAGTTTATTATTATTATTATCTTCAAAAGGTGATCGCAGAACATTTTACACAAGACTTGTGAAGTGCTATCCTACCTAAAGATTGGACAATGCCTGGTACCATACTTCTAAAGACCGAAGGAGACACATAAAACCTTAGCAACTATCGTCCTATTACACTTCTCTCTCAACTATATAAACTGTTCACAAGGATCCTTCTACAAATAATATCTCAAGATGTGGAAATCAACAGAGAACAAGTGGGCTTCAGATGTGGTTACTCCACCCACGATCATATTCACGCAGTCAAACAGCTACTGGGAAAAAGCAGAGAATATCGAGTTACGGTTTGTCCTGCTTTCGTTGATTACCAAAAGGCCTTCGACTCAGTTGAGATAAATGCCATCCTTAACGCTCTGCACCAAGTCGGTGTTAAATCCAGTATATGTGAATCTAATAAAAAGCATCAATACAGAGTGCACAACAGCTATTAAACTGTTGTCAGAAGTGTGTCATATAATAGACAACAGAGTGTGTCAAGGAGACACAATATTGCCAAAACTGTTCACGGCCACGTTGGAAAGCCTCTTCCGAAAAACTAAATTTAAAGGCGGGAATTCAATTGATGGTGAACAACTTTCTCATCTCCTCTTTGCAGACAATTGCGTCCTTTTCATCAAACATCCGGAAGATTTAAAACAAGATCTCCAACAACTAGTGTGACTCTCAAAATCCGTAGGACTGGAAATGAACTTGAAGAAAACGAAATGGATGAAAAATGAGCAGTGTGTCCAGGGGCGCATCGTTATAAATAGAGATGAAATTGAGATGTGACTGAATATGTATATATGGTCGAATAATTTAGCAAATGGCAAATGGGCAATAAGATGCTAGGCAGCTTGGATGGCTTTTAACTAAAACCGGACAGTGCTAACAGATTATAAGCTACCAATGAAGGTCAGAGCAGATATCTTCAACACTACAGTTTTACCGGCAATGTTATATGCATCTGAAACATGGGCAACAACAAAGTCAGAGGAGGAAAAACTGGTGGTGACTCAGATAGCAATGGAAAAAAAGATGTGTTGCGTGACTATAAGAGAAAGTAAGCAATAAAGAGCTTTGGCAAACAACGGGGGTACGTGACGTGGTCAATGAAACCTATAAGGCAAAAAGAAGATGGGCAGGGCATATCGCACGGACAAAAGACAACCAATGACATGTCGACTCACAAACTGGATACCAAGAGACCACAAGTGGCCCTTGGGCAGACCCCGTACTAAATGGGACAAATTTATTTATTTATTTTATTTGCTTTATTTATATTCCGCTCTTCTCACCCCGAAGGGAACTCAGAGCTGATTACAGGTGCACATACTTAGCAGACAATCCCTGCCGTTTTCACATACACAACATATAGACAAACAGAGGCAAACTCTGGCCACCAGGGGGAGCTGACGCACTCCTCATCTCTCAGCGTTCCCAGCGTCCCTTGTTGTTCCTTCCGTATTCCTTCAGGGTTCCTGGAGTTCTTTTAATGGCCTCATAATTCAGTCAAAATTTGCCTCCCCACTTAATGTGGTACCTTTATCTCCTACTTGACAGATGCAACTGTCTTTCGGGCTGCAAAGGTCGACAGCAGGCTACACTTAAAGGTTGAGCACCCACCTTGACC
The DNA here is from genome assembly GCA_030556195.1 of Anolis apletophallus. Lineage (NCBI taxonomy): Eukaryota > Metazoa > Chordata > Lepidosauria > Squamata > Anolidae > Anolis > Anolis apletophallus. The sequence continues at coordinate 196,057,041 of JARBWK010000004.1, read as the reverse complement.
GAGGCAGGCCTCGAACTCATGGCCTACTGGTCAGAGAGATCTTATGCAGCTGACACTTAGTCAGCTGCGCCACATTCCCAGTGCTAATGGTTAAGCTATTTGGTCAGAAATAGAAAAGAAAAACACAGGACCATATATTTTGGCAAATGGTAGATTTGTGTGAAGCCCAAAGGAGTGGATCGACAGCAAATTGGATAGGATATTTTAAACATAAGAACATAAGAACATAAGAAGAGCCATGCTGAATCGGGCCTCAGCCCATCTAGTTCAGCATTCTGTGTCACACAGTGGCCCACTAGTTGTACACAGGGATCTCTAGCAGAAAGGAGGGCAAAACCCTCACCTGCTCCCGACCCCCCACAACCAGTATCCGGGGAAAATCCTGCCTGCCTCCATCAACACAGAGGTGGCACTTGGATGTCCATTTCAGTAGCTACTGATTCCCTTGGTATCCATGAATCTGTCTAATCCTGCCTTGAAGCTGTCCAGGCTGACCGCTGTCACAACCTCCTCTGGAAGTGAGTTCCATAACCCAATGACCCTCTGGGTGAAGAAATATTTCCCTTTATTAGTCCTAACTTTCCTACCTTGGAGCTTTAGGAGTGCCTCTAGTCCTAGTGTTGTGTGACAGAGAAAATATTTTTTCTCTATTCACCCTTTCTATCCCATGCATGATTTTATACACTTCGATCAAGTCACCTCTTAAACGCCGTCTTTCAAGGCTGAAAAGACCAAGGCGTTGCAACCTGATTTCGTAAGGGAGCTGCTCCATCCCTTGGATCATTCTTGTTGCCCTTTTCTGTACCTTTTCCAGTTCCGTTATATCCTTCTTGAGGTGCGGTGACCAGAATTGTACACAGTACTCCAGATGTGGCCTCACCATAGATTTGTAGAGAGGCAATACAACATTTGACGACCTATTTTCGATTCCCTTCCTGATCATGCCAAGCATAGAATTTGCTTTTTTACTGCTGCTTGGCGCACTGGGTTGACATCTTCATTGAGCTGTCCACCAAAACCCCAAGATCCCTTTCCTGGTTTGTCTCGGAAAGCTTTGACCCCATCAATTGGTAGGTGTAGTTGGGGTTCTTTGCCCCGATGTGCATGACTTTACACTTGTTTAGGTTAAAATGCATTCACCACTTTGTTGCCCAGAGATCTTTCTGGAGATCTCTTTACAGTCAGTTTCATTTTTAACTACCCTGAACAATTTAGTGTCGTCTGCAAACTTTGCTACCTCAGAATTTACTCCTACATCCAGGTCATTAATGAATAAATTAAAAAGTAACGGACCCAAAACTGAACCTTGGGGTACGCCACTTCTCACCTCTTTCCACCCAGAGAAATGTCCGTTTATTACCACCCTTTGTTTCCTACAGTTTAGCCAGGTTCCAATCCAGGACAAGACCTGTCCTCTGATTCCATGGCTGAAGAGCTTATTTAGGAGCCTTTGGTGAGGGACTTTGTCAAAAGCCTTTTGAAAGTCAAGGTAAACAATGTCGACTGGGTCCCCTTTATCTATGTGTTTATTTACACCCTCAAAGAATTCTAACAAGTTAGTAAGACATGATTTGCCTTTGCAGAAACCATGTTGATTTTCCTTCAGCAATGCCTGTTCTTCTATGTGCTTAGTAATTTTTTCTTTAATAATGGTTTCCATCACTTTGCCTGGAACTGAGGTTAGACTAACTGGCCTGTAATTTCCTGATCACCCCTGATCCGTTCTTGAAGATCGGAGTTACATTTGCCTCCCTCCAGTCCTCGGGTACAGTGCCTGATCTTAGAGAAAGGTTATATATTTTGGCTAGAATTTCAGCAATTTCACACTTGAGTTCCTTAAGAACTCTGGGGTGGATGCCATCTGGCCCTGGTGATTTGTTGACATTTAGTTTAGTAAGGCATGTGAGAACATCTTCCTTGTTTATCTCTATCAGGTTTAATTCATTTAATTCCTCCCTGAAAAAAACTGACTCAGCTGCAGGCATATGTTGTCTGTCCTCCTGTGTGAAAAACGGAGGCAAAGAAGTCGCTTTAGCCGCCGGCAATCTCCTTGTCTTCACTTATTGTCCCTTTCTTACCATTTTCACAAGTGGCCCAACTGCTTTCTAGTTGGGTTTCTACTTGATGTACTTAAAGAAGTTTTTGTTATTTTTTTAATGTTCTTAGCTATATGTGCCTCAAAATCTCTCTTGGCTTTCCTGACGGTTGCTTTGCATTTAGTTTGCCAGAGCTTGTGTTCCTTTCTGTTCTCCTCAGTAGGAAGAGCCTTCCATTTCTTAAATGAGTTTTTCTTCTTCCAATCACATCTTTTACTTCATTTGTAAGCCATGCCGATGTCCTCTTGACTTTCCCCCGGCCTCTTTTCTTATTTTAGGAATGCATTTTAGTTCGGCTTGTTTTAAAGTATTTTTAAACAGTTTCCAAGCATTTTGGAGGGATTTGATTTTTTTTACTGTTCCTTTTAGTTTGTTCTTTACTATTTTTCTCATTTTGGTGAAATTCCCTTTTTGAAAATTTAAGGTCTCTGTGTTAGTTTTCACTGACAGTTTGCTGTCCAAACTTAAGTTGAAGGTTAAATGTTTGAAGGAAATGTTTTAATAGGAGTAATAGCTTTAAAAAAATTCACTGTTTTTGTTGTATACATATTGTATTAGCAAATACTATAAGCCACCTTGCAATATAAATTGTAGAAATAAAAATGGCAATGTCTGAAAATTCATATAAGATATAATTTCTTTTCTTCGTTGCATGGAATAAAATTGTAGTAATTAATATTGTCACATATTTGCCTCAGGTTTTTCAATTTTTCCCATTTGCTGTATCTGATATTTTGACTTTTATAAGCACACACTATATTGTTTGATATTTATCATTTAACCAAAGTCAACTTGCTTGTCCAATATTACATTTTTTTAAAAAATCTCCTTTCAGGACATGCCAACCTGATTACAATGAGTTTGCCTTATATTATAAGTCAGAAGGTTCAGGAGCTTTGATACAGCGGCAGCCAGGTGCAGTAAACCAGCAAAATAAATCAGTGAAATAGCTGTGAAGTTTGTATATCAATTTTCTTGACAGCAGCTGCATATAACAGCATTAGCCAGTGATCTAGTCTGATAAGATTTGCTATAGAATTGAACTCAATATTGTACCATGACGCTCACGGAGAAAAACTTAAATGTCATGGCTTAATAATATGAGTATATGGATGCTCTGCGTCTGGCATATCTTGAGAGAAAAATAATGAATGATGCATGTTAATAGTATGGATTTTCATTTTAGCATCTAAGAGTGGCACAAACATGAATCTCAATCTTCCATTCAGAACTTGATCCCAGATTAACATGGTCATGTATTACAGACTTGGCTGGAAGAGGCAGGGAAAGCTAATTTAATTCAGCTTTGGCCAATTGACAAGCCCTGCAGGGTCGGGGAGACAGTTGCAGTGATCCCTCAGATTAAAAATCCCCTGAACATCATTTAATCCCAGGATCTGAATATGTTTGTTTAAAGCTGGGTGGCCAGGACAGATTAGAGATCCTACTGGAGTACTGCTGACTCTGCTGCTCAACAGCTTCCAATCATGAGCTAGCCAGGGTGGTCCCAGGGGGTGTGTTGGAATTTCCATGAGTTGCGATACTATGGGACTCCAACATGTATATCCAGATTAGCATATTGGCATGATAATCGTGATAACCACTAGTCTGTTCCAATTAATCCGGTTGGTGGGACGGTCCAGCTGCCTACCCTGGATGGCGAGGCATTATGCCTGTCATCTTCTGTAAAGAACCTCGGGGTTACTTTAGACCCTTTGCTGACGATGGAAGCTCAAATCTCCAGCGTCAGCAAAACCGCTTTCTTCCATCTGCGGCAGGCTAGGCGGCTGGCTCCCTACTTATCCAGAGACGACCTAGCCACGGTGATCCAAGCCACGGTCATCTCGAGACTGGACTACTGTAATGCCCTTTACATTGGCCTGCCCTTGTCTCTGACCTGGAAACTTAAGCTCGTCCAGAATGCCGATGTGCGACTTCTTACTGGAACTCCGGTGAGAGGTCACATAACTCCCATCCTTCTGCAGCTTCATTGGCTTCCAGTCGAGTACCGGATCACCTTCAAGGTGATGGTGTTGACCTTCAAGGCCTTGCATGGTCTGGGGCCGTTGTATCTGAGGGACCATCTTATCCCCTATCAACCCCAGAGATCACTCCGCTCCGAACACCTGAACCTCCTCGAGGTACCTAGCGTTAAATCTATCCGCTTGGCGTCCACCCGGCGTAGAGCCTTTTCTGTGGTGGCACCATCAATTTGGAACACTCTTCCAAATGAAGTCCGGGCTTTGCAAGACCTACCATCATTCCGCAAGGCCTGCAAGACTCATCTCTTTCAGTTAGCATTCGACTGCTAATTTGTATAACTATTTCCGCCAATTTTAAATGCTGTTTTGATTGTATTATGTTTTTATGTGACTGTGAGCCGCTCCGAGCCCTCGGGGAGTGGCGGCATACAAGTTCAAATAATAAATAAAATAAATAAATAAATAGTATATGTCCCCACTCATGTTGTCAGGCAAACTCTAGACCAGAGCTCCCCAAACTGCGTGTTGTGACATGTTAGTGTGTCAGTTGCAGTGTGTTGGTGTGTTACACAAACGTAACAAGAAACCTGAGTACAAAAATGACAATTTCAGAGATTAAAAACAGAGATATGTTAAGCGGAAACATTCTGATTTGGCCAATAAACCGGGTTGATGGCTTGCTTTTAGATTACGGATATCGAAGATTAGAATTGGTAAATAAGACATTATTAACCAAGACAAGATTAAATCAATACTCCATAACTCCTCCTCATCTTTCTACAAAATTACTGATCCATCTAAAGTTCTCAACCTATAGGTCCCCAGATGTTTTGGCCTTCAACTCCCAGAAATCCTAACAGCTGGTAAACTGGCTGGGATTTCTGGAGTTGTAGGCCAAAATACCTGGGATTCACAGGTTGAGAACCACTGATCTAAAGCATCCCTGAGAAAATATCTGGGGGGGAAACCCTCTGTACATTTAATGAAGATCAAGAAAAGAGACTTGAAGACCCAATCTCAATGACGGAGCTTGATGAGGCAATCTCCAACATAAAGATGGGAAAGGCTCCAGGTCCAGATGGATTGACAGCACTATCATATAAGGCTCTGCAAGATCAGCTATGTATACCGCTACTCCCAACGATTAACAATGCCTTAAATAATAACATCCCTGATTCCTGGTGTCAACCTACTATAACACTTATTTCTAAAGAAAATTGAGATATTTTCTAAAAATTACAAACCTGTATCTCTGCTAAATAAGGACTATAAAATCTGTGCTGTGATTTTGGCTAAGAGGTTCAAGAAAGTCCTACAGGCCTTGATACATGAAGATTAAGCAGGGTTTCTGCCAGAGACACCTAAATTATAATGTTAGATGTGTTTTGGACATTCTGGAATATTATGAGGCACATAATGAAAAAAGGCGGCCCTGGTTCTCTTAGATGCTGAAAACACCTTTGATAATGTGTTGTCAAAGGCTTTCATGACCTGAACCACTGGGTTGCTGTATGTTTTCCAAGCTGTATGACCATGTTCCAGAAGCTTTCTCTCCTGCCGTTTTGTTCGCATCTATGGCAGGCATCCTCAGAGGATCCCTGCGATAGATATGGGCAAAACGTCAGGAGAGAATGCTTCTGGAACATGGCCATGCAGCCTGGAAAACTCACAGCAACCCACTTTTGATCATGTATCCTGCTTTGTAATAAGCAAAGTGCTCAAATTTTGGTCAACAGGGAACTGACTAAATCTTGCAAAACACAGAAAGAGATTAGACAAGGCTGTCCCCTTTCTCCACTGCTGTTTCTGTTGGTTACAGCAATAGCTGATTTAGTGGAAGCAACCAAGTTGACCCACCTATAACTGGCAGGCAAAGCCTAAGGCATGGAAGGGATTTGAAGCCCCCCATGAAGGACATCGGAAAATTGATTTAATTAAGTCTATAAAAAATATAGAATGAAACATACGGTACTATTTAAATTATTTTGTGTTATGGAACTACCCTTCATGATTCGCCTAATTTTTTTTACAAACACCCCCCCCCCCTTTTTTTTTCTGGCTATGGCCCTGGTGGTTGTGTAAAAGGGCCCAGAAATATTGGGCACAAATACATGTGATTTTAGAAGAAATTGTTAAGGCTAACATTGAAATGAAACCTGAACTCTATCTGCTTGGGATCTTAGTCGATCAACTCGATAGAAAATGTGGAAGGTTACTGTTAAGGGTGGAAGGCTTAACACAGTTATACAATCACAATAAAGTATATCATATCTATACTTATAATACTATAACATTCAACATACTGGCATCCAGTTCATGCAATTCTCTAAACCAGTATTTTTCAACCTTTATTGAGCGGCACATTTTTTACATTTACAAAATCCTGGGCCACACCACCAACCAAAATGACACAAAATGACATTCTAACACAGTAATACATATAGTTAATATGTTTTAAATGTATTTATACACTCGGTGTGAAACCTGGACCTGTTTCGATGAACACAACATAGATATCCTGGCAGGAATGGCAGAAAGACACAAACTTCCCACACAGAACTCCCATAACCAGGAGAAAATACTATGAGTTTGGTGGGCATTGACCTTGGGTTTTGGAGTTGTGGTTCACCTATATCCAGAGAGCACTGTGGACTGAAACAATGTTGGATCAGGACCAAACTTGGCATAAATACTCAATATACCCAAATGTGAACACAGATGGAGTTTGGGGAAAATAGCGTGAGCATGTTCAGGAGGGGAGGGGGGAGGGAGGAAGACGTGACCTGTGCGGGTGCTACTGCGCAGATTCGCCCCAGAGCAAAGCGAGGCAAAGCGAGCAGAGCGAGGCTGGGAAGAAGGGAGCCCGAGTGGAGAAGAAAAGGTGTTCGGCAGGAGGGGGAAGAAAGGGTATTGGAGGTTCGACTTTCCCACGGCACACCTGATGGTCGCTCACGGCACACTAATGTGCCACGGCACACTGGTTGGGAAACACTGCTCTAAACCAATGTGGGATAAACAACTAATTCTTATTAGTTTTCCTTTTAGTTCCTTGACTGTTGATACATAAATGGTACAGAACCCCAATTAAAATAGCCCACATAATAAAAACATAATAAAAAGTACCACATAATAAAAACTACCACAAAACTTTGTTGGCACAGATGTGGGAAAATTGGCTTCTATTCCCTCATATGGTGAGAATGTGACAGAGTACAAGATTTTTATAATAAGTTAAAGAAAGAAATGGAAGAATTAATAGGGTATAATTCCGCCCCGAGCCTGCAGGGAGGAGCGGAATATAAAATTGACTAATAAATAAATAAATAAATAAATAAATATAAACTGGCTTTGAACAAAAAAGAATTTTTCACACAGAAATTAGACAAAAAAGCAAATATCAAAGCCTAGGGGGAAATTATAAAATACATGATAGTAGCTGCCCAAGCAACTATGGCTTTGGGATGGAAAGACCATAGAAAGTGGGAGGTTAAAAATGGTATGATTATTTAGCAGATTATATGCTTCAGGATTATATCTATGAAGAAGAGCCAAATACACAACATGCTGATTTAAGAAGACCTGGGTTCAGAAATGGAAAAGACTGATAGAAAAAGTCAAAGGAAAAGAAAGATATAAAGAGCTGAACCATTCTCTTTTTACGATTGTTCAATTAAATTAATATCTGAATTAAGATAAATACTGTTCCCTAAGGGTGGGGGGAGATGGGTTGGATAAGATCACTAGGAAAACAATATGTGATATGTATTTATAATGTAATTCAATATTTAATAATGGGGATTGCTTGTGATGCTATTCTACCTGTGTCAACAATAATATATATATATATACAGTATATGTATATATGTATATATGTGTATATATATATATATATATATATATATATATATATATATATATATATATATAAACCAGCTAATTCTTACAGCAAAATGCATAGGTTTGTAGGTTCTTTTTGAAAACCAAAAGTTTATCAATAACAAATCAAAATTTGTAAGTCTTTTTGCAAGTCTCTTAATCCAGAGCATCTTAATGTGGGTGCACAACTGATTCCTATGATGGCATTATCGATAACATGTCCTGGATAACCTTTGGCTATAAATTGATTTTTTTTAACTGATGCTAAATTATATTCACAATCTTGTTGCAGAGTGCAATTGCGTTTGATTCTCAGTATCTGAGAATAAGGTAAATTATTCTTTAAAGATGGCGAATGGGAACTGGCATAATGAAGAATTGAGTTTCGATCTGTGGGTTTTCAGTAATTATTGACCACTCGTCTACTGTACAGTTTGGTAACCAAAACAGCTAAGTACGGAATGCTATTTGGATCAATATGTCCTGGCCTTTGACATTAACTAATTTCTCTAGACAGGTCATCAAAACTGTAAAAAAAATATTAGCAACTTGTAAGGGACATACCAGGTTGTGAAAAAACTCCTATGATCGCACACAAAAGAACACAAAACTGATTCGTATGGCTTCCAAAATGCCTCAGCTAGCACATCCAAGGCACACCGCTGCCCTTGGACGTGCTTGCTGAGGCATTCTGAGAGCCGTAAGAGGACTCATTGAACTACGGCTCCCAGAATGCTTCCGCGAACACATCCCAGGCATGCCACCGCCGGGGCTGTTGGGAGTTGTTGTCCAAAGGCGCTTCCTTACACTTCTGGACGATGACTCCCAACAACCCCAGGCAGCGGCGTGCCTGGGATGTGCTCGCTGAGGCATTCTGGGAGCCATAGGACTCACGGAACTACGGCTCCCAGAATGCTTCAGCAAGCACATCTAAGGCATGCCGCCACCCGGGGCTACGGTGCACCTAGGATGTGCTCGCTGAGGCATTCAGGGAACCATAGGAGTCAGAGAACTACAGATCCCAGAATGCCTCAGAGAGCACATCCCAGGCACGCCGCTGGCCGAGGCTGCTAAGAGTCGTCGTCCGGAGGCACTTCCTTGGGCCTAGGCGGGTCCAGTGGCCTTCGAAGGAGGTGAACGGCAGGGGCAGAGGAGGGCCTTGAAAGTAGAGCAGGGAGAGCTTCAAGGACAGCCCAGCGGCCATCCCCCCGGCTGGTCTCCGTGAAATGCGGAGTAATCCCTAACTCTGTATTTTGTCTTGAAAAGTTGGGGGTCGCCTTATATCCCCAGACGTCTTGTATGCCAGAAAATACGGTACATTTAATACATTAATTCCAGCTATAAGCTTAAATTGATTACCAAACTTCCAATAATTACAATTAAATAATGGCTAGATTTTTATCCTATCCTTTTCAGCAACTTTTCATCAAAAACAAGTTCATGAAGTGCTTATAGAGTTATTTTCTTACACGACTGAATGCACAGGAATAGTATACCACAGCCAGACACAAGATAATGCTCTAAGATGCATGCTTTAAGGACCATTACTTCAAAACAATCCATGTGCAACACTCAGATGTAAAAATCTTGCGAGGCATTAACCTTCTGCAAAGAAATGATAATTTTGTGACCAGTTTCAATGTGGCCAGATGGTTGCCACCAATGTGAAATATTCTCAGCAATGAAGATGGTACTCACAGGATTGCAGATACGGTACAGTAATGTCCTTGTAGGTTAATTTGTATTAAGGCCTAAACAGCCAAAAGGCACCAAATGCTGTCTGATCTTGGGAGTTAAGAAGGATGAGCCCTAGTTAGTCCTTGATTGGGAGATCAATGAATACCAAGTGCTTTGGGCTATTTTTCGGAAGAAGAAATTCACAAAACCACCTCTGAGTACTCCGTGGTCCAAGAAAACACTATGAAATTCATGGGGTCACCCTAAGTTGACAGACAGCTTGAATGTAAACATACAATCAGTACAAGTAAATTATCCTGTTTGACAAACTTTGCATGCTATAAACACATGCATACTCCTTTAGAAGCACATTCTGCTTCATTCGGGAGTGCTCTGTTGTGTGTAATTTGGATCTGCTTCTCAATGAGTGTGCAACCTGTCAAGGGTTTCTCACAACAGGTGCATCTACACCAGGCACGGGCAAATTTTGTCCCTTCGGGTGTTTTGGACTTCAACTTTGTGGGAGTTGAAGTCCAAAACTCCTGGAGAGCCGCAGTTTACCCATGTCTGATCATTGTCTATGGACAATGCTGGGTCTTCAACTTAGAAATGGAGATGAGTGCCCCCCCCCCCTCCCGAGTTGGACACAACTAGACTAATGTCAAAGGGAAACCTTTACCTTTCCCCAGGCAGGTAAAAACCAGGCTCTGAAGCTGCAATGTTGGTTCATCAGGTGCCCCCAATACCTCTTAAGAAATAATTTCCTCAGGCAGGAAGAAGCCAGGCTCTGAAGCTGCAAGGTTGATTCATCAGGTGCCCCCAACACCTCTTCAGAAATAATTCCCCCAGGCAGGAAGAAGCCAGGTTCTGAAGCTGAAAGGTTGGTTCAACACCTCCTAAGAAATAATTCCCCCAGGCAGGAAGAAGCTAGGCTCTGAAGCTACAAGATTGGTTCATCCGGTGCCCCCAACACCTTTTAAGAAATAATTCCCCCAGGTAGCAAGAAGCCAGGCTCTGAAGCTGCAAGGTTGGTTCAACAGCTAACAAATATTTCCCCCAGGCAGGAAGAAACCAGGCTCTGAAGCTGCAAGGTTGGTCCAGCAGGTGCCCTCCAAAACCTCCTAAGAAATAATTCCCCCAGGCAACAAGAAGCCAAGCCCTGAAGCTGCAAGGTTGGTTCATCGGGTGCCCCCAACACCTCTAAGAAATAATTCCCCCAGGCAGGAAGAAGCCCATGCAAGGTGCCCCCAACACCTCCTAAGAAATAATTCCCCCAGGCAGGAAGAAGCCAGGCTCTGAAGCTGCAAGGTTGGTCCATCAGGTGCCCTCCAACACCTCCTAAGAAATAATTCCCCCAGGCAGGAAGAAGCCAGGCTCTGAAGCTGCAAGGTTGGTTCATCAGGTGCCCCCAACACCTCCTAAGAAATAATTCCCTCAGGCAGGAAGAAGCTAGGCTCTGAAGCTGCAAGGTGCCCCCAACACCTCCTAAGAAATAATTCCCCCAGGCAGGAAGAAGCCAGGCTCTGAAGCTGCAAGGCCATTCAATGCTAACTGCAGCATCCACACGTTCCTGAAGCAAACAAAGAGTTCTTTCTCCCGTCCTGGACCTTTCCTATATATATATATAAACTTCACTTGCTTAGTTTCCAAGATCCCTCACAACCTCTGAAGGTGCCTCAAAAGTAGAAGCAGGCGAAACGTCAGGAGAGAATGCTACTGGAGTCTGACCAGGCAGCCAGGGAAACTCAGAGCAAGACAAGTAACTGTACTGAGGATTCTGTGAGTTTGTCAAGAGTGAGTGAGTGAGTCAGTCGTCTCAGTCTCTCTCTCTCTCTCTCTCTCTCTCTCTCTCTCTCTCTCTCTCTTTGCAAGACAAGAGAGGCTCCCGGAAGAAGGAGGAGAAGCCGAGCAAGCCATGCCTGTATCCCACCAACAAACTTCAAGGGAAGCGGAAGGGGCGCTCCCACTCCCCACTCACTCCCCGCGCACTTCTCTCCCCAGCCTTGCGTTTGATTTCCCGCCCGAGGAAGAAGAGCAGAGGAAGGAGGAAGAGGACAAGATGTCCCTGGCGACTCACTCACTCACCCGGGGAGCCGAGCAGGAACAGAAAAGCGGCCCAGGCGCAGGACGGAGGCAGCATCGCAGCAGCAGCCGCCTGGCTCCTCTCTCCTCCTTCCCAGCAGAGACTGAGCAGGAAGCGGCAGGAACGGGCTCCTCCGCCGCTCAGCAGCAGCAGCAGGGGCCGCCCCCTGCCGGAGAGGAAAGGAAGCGCGCGCCGCTCGCCTCCTTCATCAACACGCTCAGCTCTCGCTCACTGCTCATCAGGACCACTGTCGAGATGGATCAGGCATGGGCAAACTTGGGCCCTCCCTCCAGGTGTTTTGGACTCCAACTCCCACAATTCCTAACAGCCGGCAGGCTGTTAGGAATTGTGGGAGTTGGAGTCCAAAACACCTGGAGGGAGGGCCCAAGTTTGCCCATGCCTGAGATAGATAGATGATAGATAGATAGGTAGGTAGGTAGGTCAACCAAAACTCTAGTAGACAGACAGATCAACCAAAACTCAGATAGAGAGATAGATAGAGAGATAGAGATACATAGATCAACCAAGACTCTAGTTTACAGACAGATCAAGCAAAGTTTAGATAGACAGATATAGATCAACCAAAACTCTAGATAGATAGATAGATAGATAGATAGATGATAGATAGATGATAGATAGATGATAGGTAGGTAGGCAGGTAGGTCAACCAAAACTCTAGTAGACAGACAGATCAACCAAAACTCAGATAGAGAGATAGATAGAGAGATAGAGATACATAGATCAACCAAGACTCTAGTATACAGACAGATCAAGCAAAGTTTAGATAGACAGATATAGATCAACCAAAACTCTAGATAGATAGATAGATAGATAGATAGATGATAGATAGATGATAGGTAGGTAGGCAGGTAGGTCAACCAAGACTCTAGTAGACAGACAGATCAACCAAAACTCAGATAGAGAGATAGATAGAGAGATAGAGATACATAGATCAACCAAGACTCTAGTAGACAGAAAGATCAAGCAAAGTTTAGATAGACAGATATAGATCAACCAAAACTCTAGATAGATAGATAGATAGATAGATAGATAGATAGATAGATGATAGATAGATGATAGATAGATGATAGGTAGGTAGGCAGGTAGGTCAACCAAAACTCTAGTAGACAGACAGATCAACCAAAACTCAGATAGAGAGATAGATAGAGAGAGAGAGAGAGAGAGAGAGAGATAGAGATACATAGATCAACCAAGACTCTAGTAGACAGACAGATCAAGCAAAGTTTAGATAGACAGATATAGATCAACCAAAAACTCTAGATAGATAGATAGATAGATAGATAGATGATTGATAGATAGATGATAGGTAGGTAGGTAGGTAGGTCAACCAAGACTCTAGTAGACAGACAGATCAACCAAAACTCAGATAGAGAGATAGAGATACATAGATCAACCAAGACTCTAGTAGACAGACAGATCAAGCAAAGTTTAGATAGACAGATATAGATCAACCAAAACTCTAGATAGATAGATAGATAGATAGATAGATAGATAGATAGATGATAGATAGATAGATAGATGATAGGTAGGTAGGTAGGTAGGTCAACCAAAACTCTAGTAGACAGACAGATCAACCAAAACTCAGATAGAGAGATAGAGAGATAGATAGAGAGATAGAGATACATAGATCAACCAAGACTCTAGTAGACAGACAGATCAAGCAAAGTTTAGATAGACAGATATAGATCAACCAAAACTCTAGATAGATAGATAGATGATAGATAGATAGATAGATGCCTTTCTTTTGGAAGTTTTGTTTCAAGGCACCTAGTACCTACGCTGCGGTTCGACCCCATTTCGAATAGTAGTGGCTCTTCTTGGGAGTTACAGTTCGGTGGGGACAAAGGCACCCCTAGCTAATAGGGCTGGGCGATCAGGCCAGGATTACCCATAAGGCCAACCTAGGCCTTGACCTAGGGATGCAAGCCAGGGGGGGCCAGATCACAGACCAAAATCTATCTATGTATATAATAAAAGTCAGTGTTTGCTGCCGAACGGTGGGAGGAATATGTGGCAGCGTTTCGATTGGCTGCCACTCCGGGATTATTTGCATAAATGGCTCTGACTAGCCAGCCACCCAACATTCCAACACAGCAGAGAGAGGAAAGGAAAGGGCCTGAGGCAGGCATAAATGGCTGGAGTTGAAGTTAGCCAGTTGACCGTTTTTTTCTGTTGGAAATGGAATATTCATTACCTTCACCCAATACACTTCTAAGGTGACTCAGAGGGAAAGCAAAAGGTCTCAGGCAGTCAGCCACTGCGGCCCACAGCAATGACGGATCAGGACCAAACATGGCAAACACGGGACCAATGGCCCACTTCACAACCTGGTGTGGTTTAGGGCAGGATGGGCCACGAATGCTGGGATTTGCAGTACCTTCACCTCATTCACTTCCCAAACAACACTGCAGCCCCTATAAATCACAGACCAGGCCCAAAATTGACAACAAGGCTTCCTTAACTTGATTTTCCTGACTAGGCCTCAACTCATGGGATATTGTTAGGCTTCCTAAACTTGATTTTCCTGACTAGGCCCCCAACAATGACAGAACAAGACCAAACTTGGCACACAGACCCCCCCAAGATGCACCCTACATCCTGGTGCAGTTTGAGGAAGGATGGACCATGGATGATGGGATTTGCAGTACTTTAATTCACTTCCTTGGAGCACTGTGGCCCACACCAATGATGAACTATGGCACACAATGGCTTCCTCAAATAACCTGGGCACCACCGGGTCCCCAAGGTAGTAATAATAATAAAAATGTTGAAACAAATAAAAACGCATCGCGCATGGAGATGAGGAAGGAAGGATACCGGAGGTCCTCCTTTTTGGCGCAGGCCCCTGCCCCTTCCTGAATACCAGCTCCTGCCTCTGCTATTGTTGCGCAAACGGCGTATGCGCAGGGGCTTTGACACTGGCGTTGACAGGAGGAACAATTAACTCCCTTGATGCCGACAGCTAGGGTTGCCATATGTCCCTTATTCTAAGGGACATCCCTACTTTGGCCCTAAAATTTGTGTCCCTTTTTTTCAGGCCCTGTCCCTTACTTTGGACTAGCAGGCCAGGACTGGGCGGGGTTGACCAGAGGAAGGTGCGCGCTGTGGTTTCCACAGCAATGCCTGCCCAGGAATTCCAACTCGCAGGGCAGCCTGCGTCCCCGTTGGAAGGAAGAGGCGATACAGGACTTTTTCAAAGTACAATAGACTAATTAACCGTTACCCAAGAGGAATGTTGGATCATGTTGGATAAAGATAGTCTCTGGTTGCTTGAGAGTTACTCTTAAAATAGGCCTAGCTGTGCATCCCAATACTATACAATGCTGTGTATCCCATACTATACTATACCATTAACTATTGACATAATAATCATGAAGATGTACTGTCTTATAAAATTTATTTTATTTTAATGTTAAGACAGTGCACTTTTAAAGTCAGCAAAGGCAAGTACTAAATACAGATGGAGAAAATTAGGTAGTTCTAATAATGCTTTTTCTGCATGACAAAGCATGCAGAAACATACCATGTACTGTTAAGAGGGTTTAAGTCAGTTTCTTTTGTGAGTTTCAATCATTATCTTATTCTGTTAATAAAACTATTTCTACCTAATGTTTGAGTTTCAAGTTTTTAATGAAGTGTCCCTTATTTTTGTGAAAAATCCCATAAATGTCCCTTATTTCTTACATTAAAAAGTGGCAACCCTACTGACAGCATCCACTTACTGGCTCCTTCAGTGCAAGTGCAGGAAACTCCATTGCGCAGTCTGCGCATGCCCTAACACCATGAAAGCTGGTATTCCTCCTCCAACACAAGGAGGAGACTCCTCCTTACTGGAGAGAGAAGCGCAACTGCCGGCTACGGCACATGCGCAAACCCCAGTACAGGAGAGAAGCCCAACGCAACAAGCCCCAGTATTGGGGAGAAGCGCGGCATCAGTACAGCTGCTGTCTACAACGCATGCGCAATCCCCGATACCGGGTAGGAGCCAAGTGCCTCAAGCCCCGGCATCGGGGAGGAGGCTCTCCCCCCATGCCTGCATCCATAGTGCCTGCCGAGAGGAAAACTCCTGTGGTGGACCTAGTGGGGCCACACCGGGAGAGCTGGATGCGGGGCCCTAAGGGGGACGAGCAGATGAAAGGATGTGGGAGGGGGTGCGGTAGAGGTTGGCTTAAAGGGGGCGTAATTCCAAAGTGTGGCCTAGGGTGCAAAAAGTTGTTAATTCGGGCCTGTGGGCAATCCTTTGAAAAAAAATTCTTCAAAACTCGCCTCGTATTTATTTATTTATTTATTTATCTATTCGGCTTCTATACTGCCACTCCCAAAGGCTCGGGGCGGTTCACAACCAATACAACAATTAAAACAGCATTAAAAATACGATTTAACACAACTCGAAAGGCTTGTTTAAACAGATGGGTTTTGCAGGCCCTACGGAAGGACAACAGATCCGTCAATGCTCGGGCCTCTGGGGGGAAGGTGTTCCACAATGATGGAGCAATAAACGAGAAAGCCCTGCGTCTAGTCGCCTTCGGACGAAAAGCCTTGCAGCTGGGAATCTCTAACAGATCCTGATCTTCTGAGCGTAGTGATCTCTGGGGTTTGTAGGGGACAAGGCGATCCTTCAGGTACACTGGCCCCAGACCATGTAAGGCCTTCAAAGTGAGAACTAACACCTTGGAAAGTGACCCGGTGTTCGATACGCAGCCAGTGCAGTTGCTGCAGTACTGGAGTGATATGGCAACCTGCTGGCTCCCCAGCGAATCGTAACAATCTAAGCAATGGGGGAGGTGGTTCACTAAATACAGTCAAGGTAATGAGGAGCAACAAACTCAAAATGAATAATGCTGTTGTATTAAACAATGAATGGCAATATGCAGGTATATCACATAACATACATGTATACAACTAGCAGATCATAGTATAACATAGATATATTAACAGTCATCAGTGGGGAACCTTTCCCTAAGCGTACTCACGCTTTATGAGCCCACAATGGGAATGTCTCTGCACATGAAAATATAAAGCCCACAGGCAAGTCTCTTTCCCACAAATGGGGGACAAATGTCAAATCAAGAGTGCCCAAGGAGGGTCGGTGACATATGAAGGGTAGATCCATCCAGAGGGGTTTCCTGGGTCGACGATCAGGTGTATCATATCGCGGTATCGTTTCTCCTTTGGCGGCTTCTTCCGGACCCAAGACTCGATTGCAACACAAAGTCGCGGCTGGGTGTTGCAATCGAGTCCTGGGTCCGGAAGAAGCCGCCTAAGGCGAAACGATACGGGCGCTGGATACCCCTTATCGTCGACCCTGGAATCCCTCTGCATGGATCTACCCTTCATATTTCTCCGCCCCTCCTTGGGCACTCTTTGATTTGGACAGTTGATTTGGACATTGTCTGCTGGGGAGGGGGGTTATTCCGCGTCCAATCTGTGTGTTTATCTTTAACCCACGTTAGTTCCCAGGTGGCGAGGAGGGATGGAGGGGATGCTCCCTTCCTCCTCCTCGCCAGCTGGGAACTAACGCTGGCTACATCCCTCCCAGCAGATCTGGGGAAACCCATGTTTCCTCAGATCTGCTGGTGAGGACGTTATTCTGCCTCCAATCTGGGTGTAAATAAACAGTCACCCAGATTGGACGCAGAATAACGTCCCTCCCCAGCAACTGGGGGAAACTGGGATTGGAGGGAAGGAAAGAGGCCTCGATCGTGGGTAGAAGTCCCGCAATCGAGGCCTCTTTCCTTCCTAACTTGGAGGGAAGGAGAGAGGCCTTGATCGCGGGAGGGGGAAAACCGGTTCCAAGCCACATTTCCTAACAGTTCCGATCCAGTTCCGATATTTTCTGATAATAGCGGCCGGAAACTTCCGGTTTCTCATACTTTGCTCTTATTCATTCAAAAGGTTGCTAAATAATGATTTAATAACGATAAACTAGCAAAAACATGGATATTGCCCAGGCCTAGCTAAGGCAGAAAAGAGTTGAGGGCAGGCTTGGGCAAACTTTGGCCTGACAGGTGTTTTGGTCTCCAGCTCCCACAATTTCTAATGTATTATTTACTAGCTTGGGGACCCGGAAGTGCCCGGGTTATTTGAGAAAGGCATTGCGTGCCAAGGTTGGTTACTGTCAATTCAGGCCATACACAGTATCCCATGAACTGAGGCCTAGTCAGGAAAATCAAGTTGAGGAAGCCTTACTGTCAATTCAGGCCATACACAGTATCCCATGAGCTGAGGCCTAGCCAGGAAAATCAAGTTGAGGAAGCCTTACTGTCAATTCAGGCCATACACAGTATCCCATGAACTGAGGCCTAGTCAGGAAAATCAAGTTGAGGAAGCCTTACTGTCAATTCAGACCATACACAGTATCCCATTAACTTAGGCCTAGTCAGGAAAATCAAGTTAAGGAAGCCTTACTGTCTATTCAGGTCCTACACAATATCCCATGAACTGAGGCCTAGTCAGGAAAATCAAGTTGAGGAAGCCTTACTGTCAATTCAGGCCATACACAGTATCCCATGAGCTGAGGCCTAGCCAGGAAAATCAAGTTGAGGAAGCCTTATTGTCAATTCAGGCCATACACAGTATCCCATGAGCTGAGGCCTAGCCAGGAAAATCAAGTTGAGGAAGCCTTACTGTTAATTCAGGCCATACACAGTATCCCATGAACTGAGGCCTAGTCAGGAAAATCAAGTTGAGGAAGCCTTACTGTCAATTCATGCCATACACAGTATCCCATTAACTGAGGCCTGGTCAGGAAACTCAAGTTGAGGAAGCCTTACTGTCAATTCAGCCATACACAGTACCCCATGAACTAAGGCCTAGTCAGGAATTCAAGTTGAGGAAGCCTTACTGTCAATTCAGCCATACACAGTATCCCATTGAAGGAGATTCATTGAGTTGCAGAAGAAATGCCAGGAGAGAATGCTACCCAAGCATAGGCTAGGCATAGAGAAGGAGGCAGAGTTAGCCAGCACGTTAGAGAACAGCAGTGATTGGTTTAGAAGGGACGCCACCTCATTGGTTGTCCTGGTGCACTACAATTGGTTTAGAGAAACACCATGTGCCCTTTGTTTACTAGACAGTGATTGGTCTAGGAGACATCACATGTGTTAGCCTAATGAAACACCCACTTGGCCGGTCCGTGGGAAAGCTTATCAGAAAAGTAACAATATAGGGACAATCTACGCACATAGACAAAGCTTTAATAACTGGTCAGGAAAATAAACTGCGCAATGTTTGTTAGCCAATGAATTATTAAATTACCTAATGCATTGTTAATTGGTTAGAATCAGAAGCACATCATGAGTGACAGCCAGTGAAATGAATGAACGGGGCGGGACTTAGACCGGCTCCATTGATTGTATAAAACTGAATGACTGGAAGGAGGGGGGTGTTCTGTTCCGTGCGTCTTGTTACGCCAAAGGGCAGACCCTACAGCTGTGGATTTGGAATAAACTGTGTTTCCTGAAAAGTAACCCAGTTGTCACGTCTTCGTTCCTGCGCCCGCACGGATAGCAGCCTGGGAGTCAAAGGGGTAATATTTGGTAGGATTTTTCCTGCTACACCATGAACTGAGGCCTAGTCAGGAAAATCAAGTTGAGGAAGCCTTACTGTCAACTCAGGCCATACACAGTATCCCATGAGCTGAGGCCTAGTCAGGAAAATCAAGTTGAGGAAGCCTTACTGTCAACTCAGGCCATACACAGTATCCCATGAGCTGAGGCCTAGTCAGGAAAATCAAGTTGAGGAAGCCTTACTGTCAACTCAGGCCATACACAGTATTCCATGAACTGAGGCCTGCTCTCCTCAATGCCCCCATTCTTGGAGTCTACCCCCCTCCCCACCTCCGCGTAAAGGATGCTATTCTGCTTATCTCACCCTGAGTTTTTAACATTTTATATGTGTGCCCGCGGCCTGCCTTGTCCTTGTCATTTTAGATATCTAGTTGTATATTTTTTATTTATATGTTTGTATTTTCATTGTGTTTATTGCTGATGTTTTTGATTTTATTTCGTTGTAAGTTGTTGTTTGGGCTTAGCCTCATGTGAGCCGCCCCGAGTCTCCATTGGGGAGATGGGGGCGGGGTACAAATAAAGTTTATCATTTATTATCTATATATATATAAAGGAGGACCCGTCATCCAAAGGCTGCCATAGGCAGAGAAACCTTCCAAGGCGGAGACACCAAACTTGGCAACAAAAATAGGCCTCAGGCAAGGAAGGTTTTTAGCAAAGAAACTCCCCCACCAAAAAAAACCTAGAAGGCCCCCAAAACAACGATTAAAAAAACTACATTTCCCAGCGTCATCCGCGGCCGCCAGCGAATCCCATTGGCCGACATCGGCCCACACAAAATGCCGGCGCCGCTTCCCAGCGCAGGCCACGCCCCCTGTCACCCCACAAGCACTCCATCCCCTTCCCCGGGCTGGCCCGCCCCCCCACCCCCTGCGCGCGACAATTTCTTAAAAATAACTGCCGCCAAAACAAATCACCTCAGGACAGCCTCCCACTCACCACAGCCAGTCGGACTGCCGAGGACACACAGTGCCTAAAGGACAGGCTCCTTCAGCCTCGCCCACACTGGCCAAACCAGTAAAACTGACCACTGGTAATCACCACAAACCACTGACCACGGTACGATCAGCCACACAATCACAACAACAAAATAAAAACACACACCACACACTCCTCCAGACACTCCAACTCTCACAACCACACTCGAGAAACACAATCCAAAAGACCAAGCCAGCACAAAATACCACACAACGCCAATATGATGAGGAAACACAACTATGTGCACAGAGCACATACATACCACTCACAGGACAAAAGACACCCACAAAAAAGACACCCACTTAACAAACACCACACCCACAACATGACAGCCACACAACCCGCGATGCCTACCTCTACAGACCCACAACACAACTCACACACAACACACACAACGCATACATACCACTGCTCAACAGAAACCAGCACAGTACAACCAACTAACACACCCCACATACACACCGTACATCCACACCACACTACCACTGTACACTCACAACAACAAACTACACACTCAACACCACAAACTCTTCTCCAAGCACCATCCCACCCACACACCACCAATCCTCCACTTTACAAACACCACACCCACAACATGACAGCCACACAACTCGCGATGCCTACTTCTACAGACCCACAACACAACAGACCCATAACACAACAGACACACAACACACACAGCGCATACATACCACTGCTAAACAGAAACCTACACAGTACAACCAACTAACACAGGAGGACATAACAACTACCAGGAGGACATAACACTAACACAAATAGGGCACCAGGGACACAGGCACCACTGACAAACACATACCGCCATTTAAAATTGGGTGCAGCCATCATTATGCTGAGAAACATTGATCAGCCAAAACTCTGCAATGGCACACGTCTTGCCGTCAAAGCACTGCAGAACAATGTCATTGAGGCGACCATCCTCATTGGACCCTACAAGGGACAAGACGTCCTCATACCACGCATACCTATGGTCCCGACCGATATGCCGTTCCACTTCAGCCATCTCCAATTCCCAATTACACTAGCTTTTGCCATCACCATAAACAAGGCTCAAGGACAAACACTACAAATCTGTGGCATAGACCTTGACACAGAATGCTTCTCCCACGGACAACTCTATGTAGCGTGCTCTAGAGTTGGGAAACCACAGAACCTCTACATCAACACAGCAGACGGAAAGACAAAAAAAATGTATATCCACAAGCTCTGCAGAACGTCAGCAACACCACACACCGACAACTCCACAGAACTTCAACATCCCACCCACCAGAACAACCCACAACGACACAGCCATGACCCCACCAAGACCATAAGTAACATCAATTCCAACCCTTACATACTCAGACTTTCTCGCATCTCCTAAATAGGGCACAGCAACGCGTGCCGGGTACAGCTAGTTTATTATAGTTGCTGATGATTTACCATCTGTGCTAAACCTCTGACCCCAATGCCCTGCCTCATGCACAGAGGAAGAACTGTTTAAAGCAGGCATCCTCAAACTGCGGCCCTCCATGTGTTTGGGCCTCCAACTCCCAGAAGCCCTAATGAGCTTGTTCAATTGTCAGGAGTTTTGGGAGTTGAAGGCCAGCAGTGGGAGGGGGGCTTACCAGTGTTTTGCATTGAGTGTCACATGTATGACTATCTGCCTGCTGGGCAGAAGTCTTGGGTGTGCATTCGCTGAGCTCCTGGCTCTCAGGGAACGTGTTCTTTCCCTTGAAGCCAAGGTAGCAGACCTGAGAAGCACAGAGAGGAAGTGAGGCAGGAGGAAGAGATCTCCAGGGATGAAATAGGAGCATCCCACTCTGTCTCTGAGCAGCCCTCCAGCTGCTTTGGAAAAATGGGGGGTCTTGGGCAGGGAGGACATCAGTCTGAGGAAGAGGGACCGGCCCCTTAGTTGGGACCCCTTCCCCGGAGGATGTGCCCATATCCTCTGCACCGAGGATACTTCAACGGGTGTAGGAGGGGGCTTTGTAGTGGGCGATTCGATTGTCAGGAACATAGAAAGCTAGGTTTGTGATGGATGTGATGACCCGATGGTAAATTGCCTGCCGGGTGCAAAGGTTCCGGACATCACGAGGCATCTAGATAGGCTGGTAGATAGTGCCGGGTGGAGCCAGCAGTCGTGGTACACGTCGGTACCAATGACATTGGGAAGGCCAAACGGATGGTCCTGGAAGCCAAATTTAGGTTGCTAGGTAGAAGATTAAGGTCCAGGACCTCAAAGGTAGCATTCTCGAAATTCTACCGGTTCCACGCGCAGGGACAGCCAGACAAGCAGAGCTCAGGAGCTTCAATGCGTGGATGAGGCAGTGGTGTCGAGAGGAAGGGTTTAGATTTGTTAGAACTGGGGACATTTTCGAAAGCCAAACCTTTACAAAAGGGACGGGTTACACCTGAACGAAAATGGAACCAGACTGCTGGCAATTAATATTAAAAGGCTTCAGAGCAGCTTTTAAACTGATTCCTAGGGAAAGTCGACAGGAGCTGGGCAGCTTCCGGTTCGAGAGGGTGAAATGCCAAGTATGGAGGACGAAATCCACACACAAATGGCTGAGTCAACAGAAAAGATAGATAGTAGTAGTCGAGAGGTAGGACATGGTAGGCCTTCTACAAATTCTCACAAACAGCCAAAGTTGAAAGTGCACCAGAGAAATGAATATGTCTGTACGCAAACGCTAGAAGCCTTCGAAGCCTTCGAACAAAAATAGGGGAGTTGGAATGTTTGGCAAAAGAAAAAAATATTGACATTATTGGCATAACAGAAACCTGGTGGACAGAGGAAAACAATTGGGACACAAAAATTCCAGGTTATAAACTGTACAGGAAAGACAGGAGAGGGAAAAATGGTGGCGGTGTGGCCCTGTACATAAATGAAGAGCTAGAATCTCATGAATTAGAATTTCAAGAAAATTCAAACTCACCTACAGAAACATTGTGGGTAAAAGTCCCAGGACAAAAACTAATCTAGCATTAGGGATCTGCTATCGCCTCCCAACCAAACTCCAGAGGCAGACTGCTATCTGGAAAATGAAATTAAACAGGCCTCAAAAAGCAATAAATTAGTCATAATGGGGGACTTCAACTATCCCCGAATAGATTGGCTAAATTCTTGTTCTACACATGAAAGAGAGACAAGGTTCCTCGACATGCTAGCTGATTATTCCCTTGAGCAGATGGTCATGGAACCAACCAGGGGAAGGGGATCCTGGACTTGGTGCTAACTAATGAACAAGATCTTGTTCAAGATGTCCTTGTAACTGAGCCCATAGGTACCAGTGACCACAACACAATAACCTTCAACTTAAGTTTGATAGCAAACTGTCAGTGAAAAACTAACACAGAGACCTTAAATTTTCACAAAGGGAATTTCACCAAAATGAGAAAAATAGTAAAGAACAAACTAAAAGGAACAGTAAAAAAATCAAATCCCTCCAGAATGCTTGGAAACTGTTTAAAAATACTTTAAAACAAGCCGAACTAAAAAGCATTCCTAAAATAAGAAAGAGGCCGGAAAGTCCAAGAGGACATCGGTATGGCTTACAAATGAAGTAAAAGATGTGATTGGAAAGAAGAAAAACTCATTTAAGAAATGGAAGGCTCTTCCTACTGAGGAGAACAGAAAGGAACACAAGCTCTGGCAAACTAAATGCAAAGCAACCGTCAGGAAAGCCAAGAGAGATTTTGAGGCACATATAGCTAAGAATATTTTAAAAAATAGCAAAAACTTCTTTAAGTACATCAGAAGTAGAAAAGCAGTTGGGCCACTTGACGAAAATGGTAAAAAGGGACAATAAGTGAAGACAAGGAGATTGCTGAGCGGCTAAACGACTTCTTTGCCTCCGTTTTCACACAGGAGGACAGACAACATATGCCTGCAGCTGAGTCATTTTTTTCAGGAGGGAAATAAATGAATTAAACCAGATAGAGATAAACAAGGAAGATGTTCTCACATGCCTTACTAAACTAAATGTCAACAAATCACCAGGGCCAGATGGCATCCACCCCAGAGTTCTTAAGGAACTCAAGTGTGAAATTGCTGAACTTCTAGCTAAGATATATAACCTTTCTCTAAGATCAGGCACTGTACCCGAGGAGTGGAGGGAGGCAAATGTAACACCGATCTTCAAGAAAGGATCCAGGGGTGATCCAGGAAATTATAGACCAGTCAGTCTAACCTCAGTTCCAGGCAAAGTGAAAAAAATTACTAAGCACATAGAAGAACAGGCATTGCTGAAGGAAAATCAACATGGTTTCTGCAAAGGCAAATCATGTCTTACTAACTTGTTAGAATTCTTTGAGGGTGTAAATAAACACATAGATAAAGGGGACCAGTCGATATTGTTTACCTTGACTTTCAAAAGGCTTTTGACAAAGTCCCTCACCAAAGGCTCCTAAATAAGCTCTTCAGCCATGGAATCAGGGACAGGTCTTGTCCTGGATTGGAACCTGGCTAAACTGTAGGAAACAAAGGGTGGTAATAAACGGACATTTCTCTGGGTGGAAAGAGGTGAGAAGTGGCGTACCCCAAGGTTCAGTTTTGGGTCCGTTACTTTTTAATTTATTCATTAATGATCTGGATGTAGGAGTGAATTCTGAGGTAGCAAAGTTTGCAGACGACACTAAATTGTTCAGGGTAGTTAAAAATGAAACTGACTGTAAAGAGCTCCAGAAAGATCTCTCGAAATTGAGTGAATGGGCAACAAAGTGGCAAATGCATTTTAACCTAAACAAGTGTAAAGTCATGCACATCGGGGCAAAGAACCCCAAATACACTTATCAACTGATGGGATCAAAGCTTTCTGAGACAAACCAGGAAAGGGATCTTGGGGTTTTGGTGGACAGCTCAATGAAGATGTCAACCCAGTGCGCAGCAGCAGTGAAAAAAAAAGCAAATTCTATGCTTGGCATGATCAGGAAGGGAATCGAAAATAGGTCGGCAAATGTTGTATTGCCTCTCTACAAATCTATGGTGAGGCCACATCTGGAGTACTGTGTACAATTCTGGTCACCGCACCTCAAGAAAGATATAAAGGAACTGAAAAAGGTACAAAGAAGGGCAACAAAAATGATCCAAGGGATGGAGCAGCTCCCTTATGAAATCAGGTTGCAACGCCTTGGTCTTTTCAGCCTTGAAAGACGGCGTTTAAGAGGTGACTTGATCGAAGTGTATAAAATCATGCATGGGATAGAAAAGGTGAATAAAGAAAAATATTTTCTCTGTCACCCAACACTAGGACTAGGGGCACTCCTAAAGCTCCAAGGTAGGAAAGTGAGGTCTAATAAAGGGAAATATTTCTTCACCCAGAGGGTCATTGGGTTATGGAACTCACTTCCAGAGGAGGTTGTGACAGCCGTCAACCTGGACAGCTTCAAGGCAGGATTAGACAGATTCATGGATACCAAGGGAATCAGTAGTTACTGAAATGGACATCCAAGTGCCACCTCTGTGTTGATGGAGACAGGCAGGATTTTCCCCGGGTACTGGTTGTGGGGGGTCGGGAGCAGGTGAGGGTTTTGCCCTCCTTTCTGCTAGAGATCCCCGTGTACAACTAGTGGGACACTGTGTGACACAGAATGCTGGACTAGATGGGCTGAGGCCCGATTCAGCATGGCTCTTCTTATGTTCTTATGTTCTTATGTTCTTATGTTCTTAAGGCCCAAACAGCTGGAGAAGACAGGAAAGCTTGGAGATGATAATGATGCGTTCCTTACGGTCCAGCTCTAACATTCATAGGTTACTATGGGGAATATCATTGCTTTACCTCTCTGTTGGCACCCCCTTGCCATAGGGGAGAGGCTTGCGTACCCTAATGAAGTTGTGAGCTTTGTCTATTCTCCTTTATGGGTCTGAAACATGGGTCACCTATCGCCAACACCTATGACTCCTCGAACGCTTTCATCAGCACTGTCTTCGCCCAATCCTAAATGTACACTGGACTGACTATGTGACGAATGTTGCTGTCCTTGAGCAAGCAAGGATCACCAGCATTGAGGCCATGCTATTGAGAACACAGCTGTGCTGGGCAGGGCACGTCGCTAGGAGGGAGGACCACCGCCTCCCAAAGATACTACTCTATGGTGAACTCGCCAGGGGTCAGCGCAAGAGAGGCACCCCAAAAAAGAGATATAAGGACTCCCTGAAACAACATCTCAGGCTCGGCCAGATTGATCGCCAACAATGGTCCACCCTGACCTCACATCGGGAGGCATGGAGACGCACTATCCATAATGCTGCAGCCTCTTTCGAGAAGACACGCCAAACGGGTCTTGAAGAGAAACGACAATGGAGAAAGAACCGCAACTTGGAAACAACATCACCCAAGGAGACTTTCTGTTGAACTTTCTCCACCCGGACTTGCCTATCTTGGATTGGCTTTTTTAGTCATCAACACGCTTGTAAAAAAGCGTGGGATGAGTGGGATGAGTCCTTCCTAAGAATCTTCGTTCTCGAAGTAATGCCAGAGAGTATCATTGCATTAACTATGTGGACCTTTGTTGCCAGTGTGATGTCTCTACTCTTCACTACTTTACCGAGATAGGTCATTGCTCTCCTCCCAATAACTAAACGTCTTCTGATTTCCTGTTTGCAGTCTGTGTCTGCAGTAATCTTCGCGCCTAGAAATACAAAGTCTGTCACTGCCTCCACATGACAGACTTTGTATTTCTAGGCACAAAAATTGCTGCAGTTATTTATTTATTTATGCAATGCTTTTAACACAAAATAAATAACAGTAGCAAGAAATATTTTTCATAAAAAGTTGAAATAAACTATCCAAAAAAAAGGAAAAACTTTTTTCCTTTGCATGACACATCCATCAATGTTCAATGGTTGAATACAGCGTGATAGCAGGCTGGATAGAGCATGACAGCCAAAGGAATTAAGATATATCTCTCAAGTGTAGGGGAACTTCACTCTTGCAGAGTCTTGCTTTTTTCCTTTTTAAAAATTAATCTTTCCAACATATACCTACTGACTTTTAATGCACAAAGGAAAAGGATCTATTAACAGCTAAGCTACAAATCGGGGATTAGCATTATCTTCAAGTATCCAAACAAGCAGCCATCAGAGCATCCACACACAGAGAGAAATCACCCATATTCCATCCCTGCAGTTCTCACTCTTGCACCAGGCCAGGATTACCCATAAGGCCAACCTAGGCCATGGCCTAGGGGTGCAAGCCGAGGGGGGCGCAGATCACGGACCAAAAAAATGAAAACGTTGAAACAAATAAAAACGCAACGCGCATGGAGATGAGGAAGGAAGGATACCGAAGGTCCTCCTTTTCGGCGGCGCCCCTGCCCCTTCCTGAATACCAGCTCCTGCCTCTGATATTGTTGCGCAATTGGCGTATGCGCAGGGGCTCTCGACACTGGCGTCGACAAGAGGAACAATTAACTCCCTCGATGCCGACAGCATCCACTTGCTGGCTTCTTCAGTGCAAGTACAAGAAACTCCATTGCGCAGTCTGCGCATGCCCTAACACCATGAAAGCTGGTATTCCTCCTCCAACACAAGGAGGAGACTCCTCCTTACTGGAGAGAGAAGCGCAACTGCCGGCTACGGCACATGTGCAAACCCCAGTACAGGAGAAAATCCCAACGCGACAAGCCCCGGTATCGGGGAGAAGCGCGGCATCGGTACAGCTGCTGACTACAATGCATGCGCAATCCCCGATACCAGGTAGGAGCCAAGTGCCTCAAGGCCCGGCATCGGGGAGGAAGCTCCTCCCCCCATGCCTGCATCCATAGTGCCTGCCGAGAGGGAAACTCCTGTGGCGGACCTAGTGGGGCCACAGAGCTGGATGCAGGGCCCTAAGGGGGACGAGTGGATGAAAGGATGGGGGGGGGGTGCAGTAGAGGTTGGCTTAAAGGGGGCGTAATTCCAAAGTGTGGCCTAGGGCGCAAAAAGGTGTTAATCCGGGTCTGTCTTGCACTCTTAAGCAAATCCATAATATGATTCCAGTTGTTTACCCTGAACACGACTTCTGGCCCTAAGAAACATTTTACAGCTTCTTACTTTAATTCTGCAGAAGTATTCAATCAAGGCATAAATGATGCCTGGTATATACAGTTAAAAGGCATGACCTCTGATGAACTCCATGAAATCTTTAGCTCCAGCCCTTACAGCACAATAGCTTTCACATAACTCCTGTCCACAGTAATTTTCAACATGAGCATCTCTCCCATACTTCTTGGAAGTACATGCCCTGATTCATGTAGCATGCATTATCAGTTAAGTATAGTTTGGCATCCTGTTACATTTCTCGGATGAGATTCTCACTGATGATACAGAGCAAGGGTAGTAATTGCCAAAATTCATCATTACCTGATTCAGTACATAAATATGTCCGTTTCGTAATAATGCCTGAATTACAGTCTTAAGAGCCATTCCCACAATGGGTACTTCAGCTCTGAATATGCACAATCAGTAATCGACACAAAACCAAGTACTTTTGTAGGCAAATTTGCAAAAGTTAATTCCCTCCTTACACTCAGCTCTTCTGATTATGATGAAGTCGCGTGATTAAAGCTCTCCTTTATATTGGCAAAAGTACAAAAAGTTAATATCAACTTGTTCATCTCAGTTAAATACCCATTCATTTGATATATAAAGCCCCACATGGCTTGGAGCTCCATTTCTGAAATACTGCCATGCCCCAGTGTGTGCTCTCAATTCTATCCAAGCCTATCACGTTTTGTTAGCAGAATTTATTCAGAGGGGATTTTCCCTTTCCCTCCTCTGAGATTGAGAGAATTTGACTTCGATTTCCAAGACTGAGCTGGGATTTGAACTCTGATCTCCCAGAAAACTAGCCCAACTTACAAACTATTATACCATACTGGTGATCATGACACCTCTTTACTCACTCAATATATTTGAATATCAGATTTGTTAAGTGAAGTCCTTTCTGACGTTGTGTAGTGTTTTTGGCGACCATTTATTTATTTATTTATTTATTTATTGCACGATATTTATATATTTATATATATTTATATAATAATGTCAATATATTGTATTATGTTATAGTATAATAATTGTAATGTAATACTAATATTAGTATATTACGGTATGGTGTGTTGTATATGCATTTGGTATTGGTGGTGTTGTAATGTAACACAGTATAATGCTGCCAATGATGTGATATAATAATTATATCGTGATATTATAATTTGTATATTTGTATTACATGCAATATTGCTAACAATATTGCGATATGTTGTAGTGCAATATGATGTGTAGTGCTGATGTTGTGCTATGGCAGTAATGTTAATTGTTGTTTTTTCAGTTTGCTGTAAGCCACTCCGGCAATATTGTTATATGTACTGTACATTGTAAGCCACTCTGGCAGTATTGTTGTTTGCTGTAAGCCGCTCTGAGTCCCCTTCGGGGTTGAGAAGAGCAGCATATAAAAATAGTAAATAATAAATATGCCGCCCTTCTCAACCCCGAAGGGGACTCAGAGCGGCTCACAAGCAAAATGCAAATACAATAAACTATATTATTGCCACAGCACAACATCAATATTACATATCACATTGTGCTATGACAATATCGCATTGAACTATAACAATTATATCGCAATATTATTAGTAATATTGCATGTAACACAAAATATATAGTTATAGTATCATATGTAGACAGGCTATGGGCCTGTCTACATGGATCACATACTTTGGAAATGATCTGGAATGGGCTACTCCAGTTTGATGCCAGGGGTCTCCTCAAAACCAGCCACCAAACCAGCTCAACAGCTGACAGGTGTTCACACTGCATGGTACTGAGCTGGTCTCATGTCTGGAAAACGTCCATACATCCCAAGCACAACCAAGCCCAGTTCAGTGCCACTGAACGGCCATCCTTAACCATTCCTTTCATGTCCTCAGTTTAATAGTGATCATCAGACTCAAAATTGCTGGTGGTGATCATTTGTCACATCTATTGATGCCCGCCAGAGCACCAGAGCGACGTGAAAGGGGAAAGGAGGAATCACCACTCCCTTCCCCTCCAGGCAGGATGCGACAACTACCAGTGATTACTTCCCTGGTGGTCACCACTAAGGCAAGGAAGTGAAGGGGATGGTATGGCTGGGAGGAAGCAAAGAGGGAAAAGAAAGAGAGGGAAGCAGATCAGAGCATCTTCGGCGAGAACTCACCTGGACCCAACTTAAGTGCAAGAGCCTCCCCGGGACGGAGCTGGCCCTTCTTAAAGGGCACCTGGTGTGGGCTTCTCTGGGAGGCTGAGCACAGCACGCACAAAGCCAGTCTCTGCTATGGTGCTAGCTTTCCTCCCGCACTCTTCCCTCCTCCCCCACCATTGCGCCGGGTTTGACAGGGGCCCGCCCTGCATCCGGCCTCTCTGTTTTAGGCCGTCGCCTTTGTCCCTGCAAAGCAGGGGACTTGCCGGGCTGCACCTGTGGCCCAGCTCCTGGCTTTTGGCTGTCTCTGTTAGGAGGGAGGGCTCGCGTGGGGGTGCCTGCCCGCTCCCCCCCTTCTCGCCGCTGGCCCTGGCTTGACTTCCAGTCAGGCAGGGGAAGGTCTCGGGCCGCCATCCAAGCGGGCCCAGCCTGCCCCAGTCCACCCCACCTCCCTCGCTGTAGATTTTGGTCCCTGCGGGGCCCAACACATAGTGTTTTCCACGGCCCAGGGCCGCTTTCCAGCAACTCCTTGGGCGGGGAGGCGCCTGCGGCCTGGCATCCAGGTGGTTTTGCTCCTGTTGGGGCCTGCCTTGCCTGGGAGCCAGATGCAATCGTCAAAAGAGGCATATATGGCTCGCAAGCCATAGGTTCCCGACCCCTGCATTAGAGAATGAATCCACTTTAAATCTAGTTGCTGCCTCCTTCAGAATTCTGTGGTTTGTAGTTCAGGGAGGAGACTTTAACAGCCTCACTAAACTACAAACCCTAGAATTCTGCAGGAGGCAGAAACCGGATTTAAAGTGGATTCATTCTCTAGGGCAGTGTTTCCCAACCAGTGTGCCGTGGCACACTAGTGTGCCATGAGCGATCATCAGGTGTGGCGTGGGAAATTGGAACCTCCAATACCCTTTCTTCCCTCTCCTGCCTACAGTGCTCTCTGGGTGTAGGTGAATTACAACTTCCAAACTCAAGATCAATTCCCAAGCAAACCCTTTCTGTACTTTCTATTGGTAATGAGAGTTCAATGTGCCAAGTTTGGTTCAATTCCATTGTTGCAAGAGTTCAGAATGCTCTTTGATTGTGTGTTAAATCCCAGAAACTGTAACTCCCAAATGTCAAGGTTTATTTTTCCCAAACTCCATCTGTGTTCACATTTGTGCACATTGAGTATTCATGCCAAGTTTGGTCCTGATCCAACATTGTTTGAGTCCGCAGTGCTCTCTGGATATAAGTGAACTACAACTCCAAAACCCAAGGTCAATGCCCACCAAACTCTTATAGTATTTCATCTTGGTTATGGAAGTTCTGTGTGGGAAGTTTGTGTCTTTCTGCCATTCCTGCCAGGATATCTATCTTGTGTTCATCGAAACAGGCCCAGGTTTCACACTGAGTGTATAAATACATTTAAAAACATATTAACTATATATATTACTGTGTTAGAGTGTCATTTTGTGTCATTTTGGTTGGTGATGTGCTCCAGGATTTTATAAATGTAAAAAATGTGCCGCGGCTCAAAAAAGGTTGAAAAACAATGCTCTAGGGTGATGAAGTACTAAGACATCAATCTAGCACATTTTAGTTTCCAGATAGTGAAATAATGGAGGGCTTGTATGCAGCTCCACCAATATTCAAAGCAGTGAGAGAAAACAAACCTTTCCTAGACCTCACCATGGTAGCCTGTAAACTCTGAGTCATTTCCAAATGGAGCCAAGGGGGATTTGTCCATCACTACTAATTAGTTTAAATGAATTGTCTCCAGTGAATGACAGAAAAATCTGTAATCATGTAATGTAATACTCACATTTCAGTGATGGGTGGCTCTTCCCAAGGACATTCTATCTGCAAGACTTTACTTTTAGATCACCTTGAATATTTTTTAAATCGCACAATGTATATTTTTCAGCACAGCTTGTCTTACCATGAAACCAGCAGGGTGCATCTTTGTATATCTTTTTTTTAAAAGTAGTGAAGGGGAAAGTCATTTTCTGACTGTAGTTTCAGGTGTGAACATGAACAAAAACATTTGGGAGACAAAACAAAGACCGTCTGCATTTCTGAAACTGGCAAAGGACAAAGCATTTCTATGCAGAATGGATTCAGCCTTGCTTGCGTTCATGCAACATTCACAGAAGGGTATCAAGCAGGGCGAAGAATAAAGCAAGAAGAGGAAAGTTATATGAATTTTTTTATCATTGAGTAAGACTGGGTGATATTTTATTTAAAAGAAAGCAAAATTAAGTTTTAAAAAATTCACAGACCGGAACAGCATGGCTCATCTGTATAGTTGCAGTGGACTCTCCAGCTGCGATTTCCAGCAAACACAGATCATATACACTATACCAGTGTTTTTCAACCTTTTTTGAGCCGCAGCACATTTTTTACATTCACAAAATCCTGGGGCACACCACCATCCAAAATGACACAAAATGACACTCTAACACAGTAATACATATAATTAATATGTTTTAAAATGTATTTATACACTCAGTGTGAAACCTGGGCCTGTTTCGATGAACACAACATGGATATCCTGGCAGGAATGGCAGAAAGACACACACGAAGGTCTTGCTCAATAGCTGTCAGTCTCTCTCTGTGTTCTTATGCATCAATAAGGAAGGAAGGAAGGAAGGAAGGAAGGAAGGAAGGAAGGAAGGAAGGAAGGAAGGAAGGAAGGAAGGAAGGAAGGAAGGAAGGAAGGAAGGGAAGAGAGCAGGAAGAAGGGGAACCAAAAAGTAAAGAAAGGGAGGAAAGAAACAGGTAGAGAAGGAAGAAAGAAAAAGGGAAAGAAGAAGGAAAAGAAAAAAAGGGAAGAAAGGAAAGAGGGAGGGAAGGAGAGAAAGAGGGAGAGAAGGTTGGCCACAGCAATGCGTGGCGGGTACAGCTAATAAATTTATACAGCATATATAATATTTATACAGCATATATATATATATATATATATATATATATATATATATATATGAATGGTGGGAGATGTAGGCCAAAACACCTGGAGGGAGGGCCCAAGTTGGCCCAGGCCTGCCTTAAGTGAGCAAACCCTGTTAAGTTTTCGGCCCCTGCTTAAAGGTGCCTCAACCCTGTGTCCCGAACGCCACTTGACCCGCCTTGGCTGAGTTCGAGGGAATCACGGGAGTGGTAGTTTGACACCATCCTGAGCCTCCCCAAACTACAAATCCCGGGATTCCCCAGCCTTGCGCCCTGGAAGACCAAGGGGTGCCTCACTGCATGAATGCTACGGTGTAGATCCGCCCGCAAGCATCAGGGGGACCCGGGGAAGTCCTATCCCAGGATCTTCTCTCTCTCCGCATGGCTCTTTCCGCCTGACACAGTCCCCGCCTTTTGGTTCAAACCCTTCCGAGGCCGAGGAAGGAGCGGAGGGGAGGAGGAAGCCCAAGAAGGCAAGTGGTGAGTCCAGCGGCACAAGGCTTCCCAAAAGGAGGCTGTGTTTGCGGGACTCAGGCAAGGGATCAAGCCCCGGCTAGGGCTTCCCGGTAGGACAGGAGGGCTCTCTCTCTCTCTCTCTCTCTCTTCTATCTTTAATTTCCAACGGCACACCTGACGATCGCTCATGGCACACTAATGTGCCATGGCACACTGGTTGGGAAACACTGCACTATACATATTTCCCAAAACCTCAAAATTTTACAGAAAACACTATAGCGATAACAGTCTTCAGGGGAAGCAAAGCAAAAGTAATTTAGATATATTAATATGTCATGGCAAAGAAATCACAGGTGCTAGATACTATCAAAGCTCACAAATTTAAAAAATGAAGGCTTGTTTGATAATGTATCTTTTGAAAAATGATGTTGCTCTTTAATGCACCAGAAAATATAAATTATGAACCTAATGTTAACTTGGTAGATGTTTATACTGTCATATATATGTGTATCAGGGAGAAAGTCCCAGTAAACAAAGTAGGATTTATATATGAATCATAGAATTATAGAAAAGAGTTGGAAGAGACCACATGGACCATTTAGTTCAACCTCCTGGCCCTGCCATGCAGGAGAAGCACAATCAAAGTATCCCTGACAGATGGCCATCCAGCCTCTGTTTAAAAGTTTCCAAGGAAGAAGCTTCCACCACACTCCGAGGCAGAGAATTCCACTGTTGAACAGCTCGTATATGCAAGAAGTTCTTCCTAATATTCAGGTGGAATTTCCTTTCCTGTAGTTTGAAGCCATTGTTCCACGTCCTAGACTCCAGGGCAGCATAAAAATGCCTTATGACACCCTTTCATATATTCAGACATGGCTATCATGTCTCCTCTCAATCTTCTTTTCTGCAGGCTAATCATACTCAGTTCTTTAACACACTCCTTACAGGGCATGGTCTCCAGACCTCTGATCATTTAGTTGCCCTCCTCTGGACACCTTCCAGCTTGTCAGTATCTCTTTTGAACTGTGGTGCCCAGAACTGGACACAGTATTCCAGGTGCGGTCTAACCAAAGCAAAATACAAAGGCACCATGACTTCTCTTGATCTAGACCAGGGCTGTC
The DNA here is from genome assembly GCA_030556195.1 of Anolis apletophallus. NCBI lineage: Eukaryota > Metazoa > Chordata > Lepidosauria > Squamata > Anolidae > Anolis > Anolis apletophallus. The sequence goes on along the minus strand of JARBWK010000004.1, from coordinate 196,022,104 downwards.
CAACTTCTACCGGCCCAGGGGCCTGAATTCCGGTCACTGATGACCTGGGGGGCCGTAGGGTCTGCCCCCGCCCCCAGCTCCGCCCCCAGCTCCGCCCTCTCCCCGGCACCCTCTCCCCCTTATTTTAATATAATATTAAATATATTTAATTCCATCCTCCCCTCTCCCCTTATTTTAATATAATATTAAATATATTTAATTCCATCCTCCCCTCTCCCCTTATTTTAATTTAATATTAAATATATTTAATTCCATCCTCCCCTCTCCCCTTATTTTAATTTAATATTAAATATATTTAATTCCATCCTCCCCTCTCCCCTTATTTTTATTTAATATTAAATATATTTAATTCCATCCTCCCCTCTCCCCTTATTTTAATTTAATATTAAATATATTTAATTCCATCCTCCCCTCCCACGGATCCTCTACTTAATCTTTCGGGCGAGGTCCCCGACGCTCTAGGCTCCTCCGTCTCCAATCGGTGCTCTGGGACCTCGTCCGGTCTAGGCTATGGTACCAACCCCTCCTGCTATTCTCGATGTCTCGCCTCCTATCAAAGGAACGGCCTTGCCTCTCACCAGCTGTTTCCCTATCTCTGTGAGAGCTCTCCTCCCTCGAATCTTCCCAGCCGCTTCCTTCCATGTTTTCACCCAAAAGGTCTTGAGAACCCCTCCCCCCCGGCCGTTCATAACTTTCACTATCCAAACTTTCCATGTGCACTTGGTTATCTGATTCCTCGAGCGGGTCAGGCCAACCTCCCTCCCAGGACAAACTTTCTACTGGAGATGCAGGCCCCATGCGCAGCTCTTCTTCAGTTAACCCTTCTAAGTCCTCTTCAGAATCTACCTCAGCTGCTGCAGGCCCCAATGCCAATGGAACCCCCGGTGCAGCCCCCTGCCCTCCAGGCACAAACGAGAACTGGGGTGCTACAATATTAAATATATTTAATTCCATCCTCCCCTCCCCCTTATTTTTATTTAATATTAAATATATTTAATTCCATCCTCCCCTCTCCCCTTATTTTTATTTAATATTAAATATATTTAATTCCATCCTCCCCTCTCCCCTTATTTTTATTTAATATTGAATATATTTAATTCCATCCTCCCCTCTCCCCTTATTTTTATTTAATATTAAATATATTTAATTCCATCCTCCCCTCTCCCCTTATTTTAATGTATCCCATCTCCCCTTATTTCATCTTTAAATATATTTAATTTTATATTTAATACATGAGGGAGATGGGGGAGGAATGAGGAGCCCCTGAGGAGCCCCCAGCTTCGGCCTACCTTTTCCAAGCGCGCAGGATCCAGGAGTACCCGGACGACGAGAGGCGACGACCGACTGAGTCGAAGGAGGTCCTAATCGCGTCTGTGGGCCTCAGCGATCCAGTAGTAGAGTAGCCGAAGAGTATCGCGAGAATATGCAATCCACACGGGATTTCACTGTCAATGCCGGCGTGATCTCGCGTTGACAGCGAAATCCCGTGTGGATTGCGTATTCTCGCGATATTTGCTCCGAACCCGGAAGTAGGTTTTTTAAAAAAATATTATTATTTATTTTATTTTTCAATTTTTAGTTTTTATTAAAAAGCTTAGGGGGCTGTAGGGAAGGGGCTGGGGGGCCGGATATGGCCCCCGGGCCGGCAGTTGGACAGCCCTGATCTAGACATTATACTCCTTTTGATGCAGCCCAAAATCCCATTGACCATTTGACTAGTTTGCTTGCAAGAATGTCCTGGGGGAGTTTGTCAAAGGCCTTACTGATATCAAGATATGCTACATCCACAGCATTCCCTGAATCTACCAAGCTTGTAACTCTATCAAAAAAAGTGTATTGTATGGGATAGTTTTGCAAAACATACAATTCAATTCAGCCTTATTTTTGAGTGTTTCTCACAGAATTCAGGAATAGACCTGAACAGGACAATGCTCCAAGACTTAGTTTTTAAAAGCGAGCTACCATTCACATGTAATGTATCCCCCCCCCCCCCCCAGGTTTAATGTACAGGTGGTCATACAGTTGTTTATCAAGTTGGATCTACATATGCAACCATTTTCCATCAAAGATATTCCACCAGTGGTTAAAGTACTCGATGGAGCAGATCGGCATTCATTTCTCACTTCCTTTTATAAAGGCTGAAGGACCATTCCTTTCTTAGGCTTTTCTGCCACGTGGAAAATAGCATGCCGTTAACCATCAAGAAATAGTTTGCAAAATGAAAGCCTATTTTTTTTAAATGTCATTGAAAATCCATCAACTATTTTAAAAAATATAAAAAATTTATGAAGTACTGCATTTGTGGTTTGAACACATATTCTAATGGAATCACAAAATATTTTTGGGGTGAGAATGAATACAGGCATACCTCCGTTAACAAAACCTCTGCCAAACAAGCTCCTTTCTTTTCACAAGAGCCCAGTCCTTTTATTTTTTTTATGTGTAGCTGGAAGGTTTGTTTTGTTTTGTTTTGTTTTGGCAACAACAGAATCAGAAAGACAAGCCACTGTGGTAGAGTGCTTTAAGCATCCGGCTACGACTCTGGAGACAGGAATTCAAATCTCCGCTTGTCTGTAGCAACCCACTGAGTGACATTGTGCAAATCACACTTTCCCAGCCTCAGAGGAAGAAAAACTAGTGACAGGGTCAGCTTAGGGTTGCCATAAATTCAGGGGCGGTCCTACAGGTATGTCAAGGAAGCGGCTGCATGGGGCGCCATCTGGGTAAGGGCGCATTCCCCCGCCCGTCAGACAGCGTCCGGCCTCCCTCCCCCTAACCCTAACCCTCTCCCGGAGCATGCGCACAACCACTGCCCCCCTCGCTGTCCCTGGGTTGCGTGTGCAGCCGGCCGTCTCCACCAGAGCGGCCCCTCAGGCGGTAAGCCACCAGCCGGGCGAAGGCGCGAAGCCACCTGCTCAGACTGCAGGGCCCACGGCATGAGGGCGGCGAAGGCGGCTCCTCGCTCCTAGTCATAATAATGCGAGTCGCGGACCCGAGAGGCCCCGAGTCACTGCTGCTGCCGCTGCCGCCTCTGCCATGTCACCCCCAGCCTCGCCGGCCACCCTGGCCACCAGCAGCAGCGAGAGCGGCAGCAGCACCTCGGTGCCTCAGGAGGAGGAGGCGGCGGAGGGCGCCCGCGAGGAGACGAGGCCAGGCGGGGCTTGCCTCCCTTCCCTTCCCTTCCCTTGGCTTGCTTTCTTTCCCTTCCTTGGCTCTCTCCAGGACCCCCTTCTCTCTTGGAAGAGCAGCAGCAAAGGGATGGATGGATGGGGCGGGCAGGCCTTTCTCCCCTTCTCGAGATGTAGCACCCATGGGTTCGTTCGTGCCACTGGGAGGGGGTGAGGCGCCGGGGGTCCCGATGCCATTGGGACCCGCACAGGCTGAAGGGGCATTCTCCCGGGGTAGGAGGGGTCCAGGTGGAGATGGGAGGCAGCGACGCAGATAGCGGAGATAGTTATGAGTTCCCAAACGGCCGAGGTTCCCAGGAGCTGGCCGAGCAGCAGATGGAGGCCAGCGGCTGGGAAAGTTCGGGGGAGGCTGCTTCTCAAGGAGATAGCGATACTGAACTGGAAGAGCGGGGCCGTTCCCATAACAGACGCAGGGACATAGAGCAGGGCAGGAGGAGCTGGCATCTGTCCCTAGACCGTCACCGTTCGGAAAGTAGAGACTGGAGACGCCGGGCCCTAGATCGTCGAGGGGCCGGCCGAAGGATTAGAAACGGCCCGTGGGAACTGATCCTCAGTTCTCCGGCCAGCGTCTGATCTGAAGGCGTGAAAGCGGAGTGAACGACGAGTTGGAAGGCCCAGAGCAAGATTGGTCGGCAGTGCCTTTGCCCAGTTCACCTGTAGAGAGTTTAGCATGGGATCTCGAGTGGGAGCATTCTCCCGGGGAAGGAGCGGACCAGGTGGAGATGGGAGGCAGCGAAGCAGATAGCGGAGATAGTTATGAGTTCCCAAACGGCCGAGGTTCCCAGGAGCTGGCCGAGCAGCAGATGGAGGCCCGCGGCTGGGAAAGTTCGGGAGGCTGCTTCTCAAGGAGATAGCGATACTGAACTGGAAGAGCGGGGCCGTTCCATAACAGACGAGGGACATAGAGCAGGGCAGGAGGAGCTGGCATCTGTCCCTAGACCGTCACCGTTCGGAAAGTAGAGACTGGAGACGCCGGGCCCTAGATCGTCGGGGGTCCCGGCCGAAGGATTAAGAACGGCCCCGTGGGAACTGATCCTCAGTTCTCCGGCCACGTCTGATCTGAAGGGCGTGAAAGCGGAGTGAACCACGGAGCCTAGTTTGGCTCGCCTTGGACCAAGACCTTGCCTGGTTATTGATTCGCATTGCTGCGGATACCTTGCTTTGTTCCGGAGTCGATCCGGGAATTTGCCAAGTTTATTGCCACGTTTGCTTTTGGAACTATCGTTTGGAACTTTGCTTTCTTAATTGGACTACAGCTTTGCTGTTTGCTTTATTCTTTGATCTCTTCAAGAGAATTGTCTTTTGGACCTTTTTATATTCAATAAAACTAGTTAGCCTTTGCTACGTCTCCGTGTGTGTGTTAAAGGGGCAATACTAAGTCGGTGTTTGTGACACGAGACTCAGGGGTCCCAGGGAGTTTGTTCGCTTTCTCTCCCCCGCCCCAAATAAGGTCCTTAGGCTATGGCAGGCAGGGCGGACCAAGCTTTTCCCGGGGTACGCAAAAAAAAAGTTTTGCGCCCCCAGTGTGCGTGTGCCAATCTGTGCACGCGCACTGGCTCCAAAGTAGGAGCCAGTACGCATGCGCGGACCTTTTCGCGCATGCGCAAAAAAAGTCCGCGCATCCGGAGCGCCCCGGGCTGCCTATCAAAGGCGCGGCGTGCGCGGCGGCTGCACAGCCGGCTGCGGAGGCCTGGCCGGCGGCTGCGGGGCAGCGCAGCACAGGCACTGTGGGTGCCATGGTGCCGTGGGCGGCGGGGAGCCAGCGCGGCGGCGCCTGGCCCCGGGTGATGTTGCTGTCTCTCGGTGACGTCGCCCTACGCGCCTGCTTCCTCCGCCTAATGGACGAACCGGCCCTGGTGGCAGGTGCCTCTCCAAACTACAACTCCCAGGACCCTGTGGCAGTTAAGCAAGGCCAGGCTGCATTAATTCATTCAGCAGTGTAGACGTGCCAATTGCAATATTCACACTTGCCTCAAGCAGACAAGGGTTCTGTCTCTCTCTCTCTCTCCCCATCTTGGCTGCTAATCTGGTTTGTGAAGAAGCCCCCAATGAGGAGGGCACCAAAATAATTTTTGGGGGGGAGGGGCAAAATGTTTGCTTACCATTTTAAATTACCTTAGACCACCCCTGCATAAAATGAAAACACCACCACAACAAAATTGGGGAAGGGGGAGGTGGGGTGATGGGGTGAATGAGGATCAGAGAAAGGTAGACTTTTAGTAATGGATTACAGAAGTGAGTCTCCATAAACAGTAGACCCGACGAAAAGAAATGCCCATGAAGACATCTCCTTTGTTAACTGAGTATACCTTTAAAGCAGTGATCAACACGCTGAGCGTGATTCGGAGTCAAATTATGTTATGGCTACCCAGGGAGTCTCACTAACAGATATCATTTACCTAAATGGGACTTTAGTGATAATGTTTATGACTAGGCTGTAAGTCACATTGATTTTAGAGGGAAAGATTTAAGTGCGTGCTTAACTCTCTTGTTGAAACCGATAACAGAAAGGCGAGCGTTTGGCTGAGTCTCTGGATAATGTAGTTCTAGCATCTCTTTTTTTAAATTAATTTTTTTCTACTGCACTGAGAGTCTTGGCTATTGGTCTTAGGAGCTTCCCAAGCAGCTAAACAGACTTGTGTTCAGAAGTGTTAGAAGGCGTCCACAGTCACTGTATAATTAAAGCATTTTGATACCACTTGAACTGCTGTGGTGGAATGGGTTAAATCCTTGTGCCAGCAGGACTGCTGACCGAAAGGTTGGTGGTCCGAATCCAGGGAGCAGGATGAGCTCCAGCCTGTCAACTCCAGCTTCTCATGCTGGGACATGTTAGAAGCCTCCCACAGGATAGTAACACAACCGGGCATCTGGGCAACGTCCTTGCAGGTGGCCAATTCTCTCACACCAGAAGTGACTGTCAAGTCGCTCCTGACAGGAAAAAAATGCAATAATGGGAGTTGTAGTTTTGCAAGGCAAAGAGTGATGGTCACATCACGGACTTGATAGGTTTCAAAAACATTTGCAGAAAGCTGGGATTTAAGAAATATGTTTAAATCTCGTTTGAGCTTACTTTGAAGTTTTTTGGATCCAGGCACAACAAGGCACTCAGGGTGGTTCCATGCAGCCCTTTAACCCTGGAGCAATCGTGTTTTAAATACACGGTTGTGCCTGGGTTGAAGTCTGCACACACCCCAGAAAGTGCATGCTTTTCATGGGGGGGGGGGGGTTCCACATGTCCACCCAGAACCTTCCAGAACCGCCCACACCCATGGCCGGATTACCCATAAGGCCAACATAGGCCATGGCCTAGGGGCGCATGCTGAGGAGGGGCGCAGATCATGGACCAAAAAAATAAAAATAAAAAACTGGTCTGTGCCCCTTTCCCCCCCTTTCTCATGCCCCTCCTCACTCCTCCTTCTCCTTCTCCTTCTCCTTCTCTCTCTCTCTCTCTCTCTCTCCCTCTCTTGTTCTCTCCCTCTCTCTTGTTCTCTCTCTCTTTCTCGTGCATGCCTTTGGAGCGAGTTTGCAACCCCTGCACTCTCCCCAAGCCTCCCGAGAAGACCTTCAGAGCACAGCGGAGCTTTCCAACTGGTGGGAATGGGGACCTTGGAGGTGGCGGGATGGTGCCTACTCGCCTTTCTCTTCTGCTCCGGAGGCACCATGGCGAAAGCCAGCCAAGTGTGGGTCTGAGTGGTGTGTGTGGGGGGGTGGGGGGGGGTAGAGGTTGGCTTAAAGGGGGCATAATTCCAAAGTGTGGCCTAGGGTGCAAAAAGGTGTTAATCCGGGCCTGCCCACACCCCTCCCCATAAGCTCTTTAAAAAGCCTTTAAAAAGGAAAATAACTTACCTGGTCACTGTTAAACTGCTGTCAGAGGTCTCCTGACATGTAGAAATGATGCACCAGGAGAAGGGGGGGAGGAACTATTTTACTCCTCCCCTTCTCCTGGCACATCATTTCTACACGCTGGGAGAGCTCCAGCAACAGTTTAATGGTGGCCAGGTAAGTTTTTAAAAGGCTTTTAGAATTGAATAGAACAGAATTTAATATTTGTTAATCGCCCTCCATCATAGATGCTCCGGGCGATTTACAGCAACAGAACCACAACATATACAAAAAACACAGAGGGAAGAACAAAAGGGTGGGGAGGGAGGGAGGAAATAGGGAAGTGTCCGCGGCGATGCCCTTCTTAAGGCCCCATTCTGCCATCGAAAGGAGGCAGGCAGGGATGTCCCAATACCATCACCGGTGCCAAGGCGCCGGTGGGGGTTAAAACCCGCGAGCTCCCATATGGGAGTCTAGTTTGGGAGTCCCGGCCTGACCGCGCAGTGTCCTTCACATCTTTATTGATCGTCCGGTGAGGCCCTCGGAGCTTCGACTGCTTGTAGCAGGAGCTCCAAAATGTCCTGATGAAGAACGACTTCGGGGCCCTCTCCATTCTGGACCCATCAGCAAGGGGATCGATTCTCCGAGCTCAGTCCCTTCGGCCAATCTGGCGGGAGGCTGGTCCCGGCCTCCATTCCATGGCCTGTGGGGCAGCTCGGGTTCCTTCCTTCCTCTTCCGGCGGCATCTCCTCCTCTTCCGGGGGCCTCGCTGTACTCTAGTCAAGTCAACGCTGGGAGCGGAGTCCTCCGAGGGCGGGACTTCCGGGAGTTGACTACTTCCAGGTGGCGTTTCTTCCTGAGGCCCCAGCACATGGGCTGGCTGGGCGTCTCCAAGGACACACGCCATGTTGGGTCTTGCCTCCTCGAGGAGGCTTCCACAACTTCTCCCAGGATGATGTCGGCGGCTGCAGGCATCAGGAGGGGGGGGGGGCCAGAACGGCCGAGATGTCAAGCTCGGCCAACGATGACTCCGCCAACACCGATGGGACCCCAGGGCTCACCGGTCGGCGCTCAGGGTCTTCGGGTGGCTCTTCCACTGAGGGTAAGTGGGCAGCCTGGGCTAGTTCACTTCCAGCGTCGGAGTTTGTTTCCTCCCGGTTCTCCCGGCTCATCCCCAGGTCCTCGTCAGGGGGGGACCGCTGGCGGGCCAGGTCAGGGATGGTTCCAGGGATGATTGAGGGGTCTTTGACTGAGGGGACAGGCCTCTCCCGACCCATCTCTGCGGTACAGGTGGGAAAATCCCACGACTGATCCCACCTAAGGTCCTGGCTTGCGGGAGGGACTCGCGGGGGGTCATCCAGGCTGGTGGACTCCAGGTTCAGAATTGGGAACTGCGCAGTGGGAATCCCTATATTCTCCAGCAGTCCGCCGAATTTATCCCCAAATTCCTGGACGTGAGCCATGAGCTTGGCGTATTCCTCAAACAGCTCAGCATAAATGCAGGGGTCAAGTTGATCAGCGGGAGGGCCCTGGTACGCTTGCCGAGGCCTCCATGGGGAGCTGCTTCTTTGAACCACCTGTGGCCCAGAGGTCTGGGGCCTCCTGTTGGCTGGCTGTTCCGCCATCAGGGGAGTCCGTAGGGGCGATCTTCTAATAGACGATCTCCTACCGAACATCCTCAAGAGGCGGGCGCCAGAGGCCGTCACTGGTCGGATGACCCATCCGTCCTTGGACATCTTGGGCGTCCTCCGTGATAGCCCGGTTGCTTTTCCCAGCCAAGTTTGTTTATTCTGTGTCCGTGGGTCTCCCAAAATGACCCCCTGGGTTTGGCAGTCGACCGTCATCCCCCCGGAGAGGGATCGACAGGACCAGCCGGCTGTGTCCAGGAAATCAGAGAGACTCTTCTGGAGCTCACCCACAGGGAGCTCTATAGCAGACGCCAATGGACCCTTACCGCAGGCAGCCGGTGGCGTGGGGCCCGGTATGCTCTTTCGCAGGCCCCAACTGAAACGTCTGCTGTTTCTTCGTTCTATGTAGGCTCCGGGGGGACCTTCTACAGCAGTTCCCTGCTGGAGGTCAGACCCCATAGATAGTGGTGTTAAAGGTTCTGTGTCCACTGCCGCCATCTCTCAACTAATGTCTAAAAATGTCTAAAAATGTCCACAAGCTGAGATAGTCAACAAAAAACAGCAAAAGACAGTTAAATCAAACAGGCAGGTTCCAGCATTTGCAGCCGGAACACTCCCCTGAGTTGCTTACTGCTGCGGTGTCTTATCTGTATAAGTAAAGATAGCAGTCCTTTGGTAGCAAAACATATTCCATCTTTTAAAGGTGTTTGGGTGGGGGCTGTCTTGTGTTTCTTGGGCTCCAGGTGCCCAAGAAATCCGAGACAGCTGTGTAGATAGGCACCAGAAGTCCCACAGCACGATCTCCATCTACACAGTGTCCGTACCTGGAACAACACGGATCTTCTGAAAGACTCGGGTCTTTCCTGCTGACAAATTACCTCGGGACAAATCAGGGTTTTCCTGCTTTGTCCCGAAAGCATTCGCTTTTATGTGGGATGTTGTTTGGGCCCCCCTTGTGAAAAAGCGAGAGTTCACACATTTTAATTTAAGCTGTCTGGATGTGCCCTCAGTTACCTGGATGTAAACTTATTTTTCAGTTTTAAAGTACCCAATAACCAGTATTCTCTAGGACCGGTGATGTAGAACCTGAAAGCATAATAAAATACTAATGCAATCAGTGAAATATATTTCTGAGTAAATATAGGTAGGCTCGTAGGGAATATCTGTTATTATTGTGCAACTTGTAATTTCAAAATCAAACACCCATGGGGGAAAAAGGAATACATTATCGCAGTAAGAATAAATTCATCATCACAATTTGTCTGCATGCTGCTTTGAGATCCATGAAGGAAGACAGGGTACGCATGTAAGAAATAATTTGAATGAAATATAAAGGTATTTTTTACGCCTCATCAAAATTACCCTGAATTTTGGGACACTACATCTCCAACATTTACTGGCTCAGCACAGCTGTTCTTCCAAATGAGTTGTGTCGGTGGATTTTACAGCATATATGAAACACAACATTGCATTTCTCAGCTTTATTTTGAATTCTGAAAGAACTGCTAGTGTGAAGGACAATGACTGTAAATATTTATTCACTAGCAGTAAAAGCCTGTCTAATATTATGCAGCTTGAAATAATATTGCAAAGATTTCCATATGTGGGTTATTAATGTATCTGCTTTCTAATACAGGATGCCAGAATGAATGAAGAGACACCTCAAAGACACTATTATGGCTTCAAAAGTTACAATGACTTTGGCATCAGAATTATTTATTTATTTATTTATTCATACCTATCTGCCGCCCTTTCCCGAAGGCTCGGGGCGGCTAACAGCATAATCATAAAAACAATAGTACATAAAAGCATTAAAACATGATAAAACACATCTAAGAATACAATAAAACGACATAAGAGCCACAGCTGGGCGAAGTGTGACACAGGGTAAAACAGATAATCGAATATGGCGGCGCGTAACGAGGGCTACAGTTCATCCGGCTCCAAACGCCTGCTGGAAGAGCAAGGTCTTCAGTGCTTTCCGAAATGGAAGGATGTTCTGAATGGCGCGAACGTCAGCAGGCAACAAGTTCCAGAGCGTTGGAGCCACTATTGAGAAAGCCCGCCGACGGGTTGTCGTCAAGCGATACATTTTGGGGGAGGGAATGACCAAAAGGTTCTGTTCCTCAGAACGCAACGATTTGGTGGGATAATACGGGATGAGGGGGTCCCGCAGGTACACTGGCCCCAGACCATGTAAGGCCTTAAAAGTTAAGACTAACACTTTGAAGGTGATCCGGCATTCTACCGGTAGCCAGTGCAGTTCGCACAGAATGGGCGTGATGTGAACGCTCCCCGCGCTCCTCGTGAGGAGCCGGGCTGCATCGTTCTGCACCAGTTTGAGTTTCCGGATCACCGACAGAGAAAGGCCAATGTACAGAGCGTTACAGTAGTCTAGCCTTGAGATGACCGTGGCTTGGATCACTGTGGCTAGGTCACAGCGAGACAGATAGGGGGCCAGCTTCCTTGCCTGGCGAAGATGGAAAAATGCCACTTTGCTGACGGCGGAGACATGCGCCTCCATTGACAGCAGAGGGTCCAGGGTTACCCCAGTAACGGCCTCAAGGCAGCGATGGAAATTATCGCGTGATTTGAGCGTGACAAAATTAAAATAAAATTTAGGAATATTTCAGTACACCCTTCCAATTTAAAAATAAAATAAAATTATGTGTAGTTTTAAGGGGAATGTAGATTCCCTGCAGTATTCTTCCAACAATGGATTATATGTGCCTTGGCAATTAGATTTCTGAATTAAGCAAACCTGATGACTAAACAAACTTTGCTCCCACGCATATCAAATGCAGGTGAGAGAATGTTAAATACCATCTGAAATAATTTAAGTACAGATTGACAGGCAAAACAATTACACGTAAGAATGGATTGTCTGAACTCTTTCCAATTGTTCAGCATACGCACCTTTTTTCACCCTCTTTTGACCTTTTCCTCGCACATCAACTAGAAATCAATTAGAAGTATAACTAATTAGCTGAATTTACAACTGAGCCGTAAAACACAAGGGCACAGAAAGCAAACCAGGCAAATTTACTTAATTGAACTTCTTTTGTCAATTCTTGAAAAGAGATTTCTGGCTTTTACAAGAAGCAATACGTAGGATTGTAAAAAAAAAATCTCTTGGTGCCACCTTCTGAGTGAGAAGTACAAAGGCCACATTTTCATACTTCCCGTCAATCTGCCATCTTGGATTATATAAATGCATCATATTTTAGAGCTTTAACAATTGAAACCAACCAACATCAACTAACAGTAATCTGGAAATGGTGGGCATGATCAAATTGGTTCCTTGGTAAACCAAAATGCAAAATGCACACTATAGGGCTGGGACTGGTGGGTAAATGCTTTAAAAAACCCACAAATCAATAAATTAGTGCTGGCAGATCTGATCAGAGACAAAAAAAAAACGTCATTCAAAGGCACACTGGAATATCCACCGGGAATGTGGCACAGCTGGCTGGGTGTCAGCTGCATAAGATCTCTACTGACCAGAAGATCATGAGATCGAGGCCTGCCCAGGTTGGGGTGAGCGCTCGACCAATTGTGTAGCTCTTTGTTGACCTTTGCAACCCAAAAGACAGTTGCATCTGTCAAGTAGGAAATTTAGGTACCACTTGAGTGGAGAGGCTTAATTTAACTGATTTACGAGGCCATAAAATATCCAGGAAATACACACAAAAGGAGTGAAGGAATGTGACAGCTCCTCCTGGTGGCCAGAAAAGCTGGAATGCTAAATTGCCTCTGTGTCTGTCTTATATGTTGTATGTCAAATGGCATTGAATGTTTGCCTGTATATGTGCATTGCGATCTGCCCTGAGTCACCTGCGCGGTGAGAAGGGCGGAATATAAATTATGTAAATAAATAAATAAATAAATAAATCCAGGCTTTCAATTCCTTGCAGAAGGTGGATAGAGTGGGGGGTAATGGACTCCAGGCAGATGACCATCCAGTCTCTGCTTAAAAACCTCTGAAGAAGTAGACTCCACCCCACTTTGAGGCCGCCTATTCCACTGCAGAACAGCTCTTACTGTCAGTCAACTTAATGTTTAGGTGTGGAATCTCTTTCCCTGCAATTTGAATCAATTATATAAAAAAATAGGTGGGCAGATAGTTACAACACCTGTCATACTCTCTGTGGCATTTGGATCTGGTTTACCAAGGAACCAGCTGGTTCTGCGTGTGCGTATTTGGTACGGCGCGGGCGGCCCTACACGAGGCCAGAGACGAGCCGCCCACAGCGCGAGCTGCCTCCCACGAGGAGTACCCAGCAGCAGGCCAGAACACGTGAATAACTTTTATTTTATTTTTATGTGTACCTTTTATTTTTCAGTGATTGGGGGTGTGCCAAAATAATGTTCGCTTACCATTAAAAATTACCTTCGTCTGGGCCTGATTGTATTTATGACTGTGGTTGGCATTTGAATGAATGCCTGTTATGAAGCCGCCCTGAGTCCTCCTCCAGGATGGGGTGTGTGTGAGAATGACAGTGTACAAATATGCAAAATAAATAATAAATAAGACATTGGGGTTCTGTGTGGGAAGTTTGGCCCAATTCTATCGTTGGTGGGGTTCAGAATGCTCTTTGATTGTAGGTGAATTATAAATCCCAGCAACTACAATTCTCAAATGACAAATAAAATCCCCTTCAATCCCACCAGTATTCAAATCTGGGTATATCGGGTATTTGTGCCAAATTTGGTCCAGTGAATGAAAGTACATCCTGCATATCAGATATTTACATTGTTGTTCATAACAGTAGTAAAATTACAGTTATGAAGTAGCAACGAAAATAATTTTATGGTTGGAGATTACCACAATGTTATCGAACAACCGCCAATCCCACAGGCCTGTTGTTGGACAACCGGACAAGTCCCACAGACCGACTGCGGGACAGAGGCCGCGAGGGTTCGGTTAACCTGGCGAGCCCGGAGCGACTAGGTCCTCGTAGTCTACCCGCCTCCCGTAGATCCAATTATGCTCACCAATACTGCAAGGTAGATGCCATGAAATTGTTTATTCTGCTCAGCTGAGAGGATGCGAACCGCAATACCCCGATTCCCGCAAAGAACGCATGCATATACATTCAAAACATTGGTTTTTAAAGGTTACAGAACTGTCAAAACAATTGAATTTCCCGCCCGCCTTCTTCTGGGCCGGCTCTGCTGGTGATTGGTTGAGGCCAGCTGATGGGCGGGAGGCCGGTCAGTTCCAGGGAGCCTATCAGCGCTCGCTCCCATTTGCCGGCTTCGGCCAATCAGAGGTCTGTGGCCATATATGGAGTTCCAGGAAGGAAGGCTTAGGCGGGGATTACTGACAGGTTGGCATATGAATGTAAACAAAGAGTCCGAGCCAGGTAACAACCTGGGGCAACACCTGGAAGTGATGAAATCATTGAGTTGATGTGTCCCATCCGTATGTGAATGTGGGAGAAGGGGAAGAAGGCCTGGTGATTTACTCAGACCCTTTTGGTGACAAAAGGACTTATTTTGGGGCACACCTGGTTTCCGAGGCCAGCTGTGGCACCCGCTGTGAAGACAAATATTTAATGTCCAAATTCCAAAGGCTAGTTTAGTTAGACTGGAAATCCGACTGTTAAACTGCCTCAGGACTGATGAAACGTGGGGCTTAAGTCAAGAGCTTAGCTTATCCATAACAAGATTTCCATCAGAAAGCGCATGCAATATGAATAATGGTGATCCATAAAGGTTTTGGGAACAGGGCTCAGCCGCATTTCCTCTTGCCAAATACAACAAAACACTTTCAAGGCAGTCTTTTTCTCAACAAGGGCAAAGGGGGAAGGGAAGGGTTACAAGGGAACAAGGGAGGCATGGGGCAACATAGTATGCAACACAGAGATCCCCAGCAATTTCCCAGTACATTCCCATACAGTTCTTGCTCCCAGAGTTATGATCTTTAAACCAGGCAACGCAGTGCTGCCTTCCTTCTGGGAGTTGTAGTTCTCCTTGATGTAATTACTGTCCTTGGGAACTGCAGAGCCTTTGGGGCTTGGGGTGCAAAGCAGTGAGAATAGCAGCAAGAGGAGTCGTGACCAGTGTCCTTGGGTGAACTTCAGGTCCCAGCTGGGAGCCAGGCCGCTGAATGAGCGGCCGCTTTTCCCGGCTTTCCCCAGGCATGGGAGGGAGAACGGGGAAGAAAAGAGCAGAGACAAGATGGGGAAGAGGCAGAGTGCCTTGGGGCAACAACGGGCAAATCGGGGGAACTTCCAACTTGTGGATACTGAATGCATGGGTTCTATTGGCTGTGCAAATGTTGTGTGGATGGGGCAATGGGAGGCAATGGTGGCTGGGTGTACTGGGAGGGACGAAGTTGGTGCAGTGTGATGTATGGAACTGAGTGAGGCAGAAGGGAAGGGGGAAAAAGGGGTCTGGTACTGGTGCAACTTAGGCCATGGGCCAAAAGGAATACTGGGGACTCTCTGCGGTTTGACCTTCTGGATTCGGAGCTTCCTGGTTCGACTACAACAACATGAAGAACTGTATTTTTTTTTTAAAAAAAATTCACCTGAAAAAATACATGAAGAACTGTATTAAGGGGTCGCAGCATTAGGAAGATTGAGAAACACTACCCTCAACCGTTAAATGAACAGAAGCAGCTACAGTAAGATAACTCAAGACTCTGCTCAGGGAGCTGCAGCAAAGCCCACTAGTTCATCAAGTACGTGGATAATGTTAGTCCTCGGGGCATCTTTTCTCTTGGAATCATATGAAAGGTAAATAGTTCGGTGAGACTTGCAGTTTTAACTACTTCTCTGAACAAGACGATCTTACACTGTGCTTTCTGTACTTCTGTTTTATAATATTCTGTGAATGATTGCTATGTTTGTGGCAGCTTGGGACATTCCCAAGCTGCCACAAACTCCCCAGCCACCAATATTTGCCATAGTGTTTGAAGATATACCTATACAAACCTCTGCAATCACTAGCAAGGGGGTAATAAGATGCAAATCTTTCAAGGTGCCTGTTTGCACCACATTTGCAGTTATGTCTCTCCTTAAAATAATAGAGTATGATCTATATCAATGCACAAATGTTCTCTCTAACACACATATACACTAGTCCAGTTGCAATATAATCAGTCTAGACCAGGGGTGCTCATTATGGTGATTGGGAGCACCTAGGTGATCTTCGGCCCTCTTCCATGTGATGTTTGGGCCTCACCAGCCGAATAGTGCGCTCCTGCCATGCGCGCGCATGTGTGCTGCCGCTGCCGCCTTCGTGGGGCTTCTTTTGCCAAAATGAGGCTTTAGTGGGCGGGCCCTGGCGCTCGTCTTGCCACGCACGGTGTGGGGACATGACCGCCATGGGTTGCTGCTGGGGGGTGATCAACAGGTGCACAACAGGTGATCTTTTCAACTTGATTGTTCATATAGTAGCTCGCATGATGAAAAAGTGTGGGCACCCCTGGTTTAGACTTTTTTTTACAGAACTGCATTTTAAAACTACATAATTAAGTCCTCTACAAACCACATTTACTGCCTATAAGTAAAGTTATTATTATTATATTACTGGTTGTGATACTTTATGGTTCATGTACTGATGGTTTTGTGGGAAAGTTTGAAAAAATGAGGAGCTTTTCTGTCGCGATGCAGAGACCAAGCAAAGCCAGACCCAGGTGTAAAAGGGGATAACAAAAGGTTTATTGAACAATAGCTGGGAGAAGGAAGAACAAAAAAATAGCCAACTCAGCTCAAAAACCCTCAAAATCCCAGGAAAGAATCTCACAAAATAAAACAGCCCAAAACAAACACCAGACGTCCGTCTGCAAAGTCCGAAGGGAGAATCCAGAAGAGTAGTCGCAAATCCGGTCCAGAAATCCAAGCCAGGAGAAAGGCAGATGAAAAGGAGGAGACCATCCAAGGCAATCAGGAGCTGAGTATACATGAATAGCACAAATCATAGTCCCCATAGAACACAATGCCAGCCTCCCTCCATTTCATACGGTACCAGATTCTCTATCAGGAACTCACGTAAACTCAGCGGAGACCAAGCCCTGCCTCAGGGACACACGGCAGGTAACTAAACAGAAAAGCACACATTGAATTCCACCCCCCCCCAACTTTTCCCAAACATCAGCTAGAACAAAGAACACCCCAAGAACAAAGTGGAGAAATAGCCCATAACCCATGAGTATCAGGAAACAGGAACAAAGGCACTTGATAGCAGGAACACAGGAAAGTCAGAGACAAGAACCAGACATCAACTCTTTGACCGCCGCAAAGGCAGTCCCAAAAACCCATATCTTATATAGCACTTAAACATCACTGTCTTCTGAAGACACTCCTTGATCATGAGCACCAGCTGCTGCATCTCCTACAGCTGCTGTGCTCTGTGCAGACCTCCAATCTTGCCAACGCTGTTGAAAAGGCCAGTCTAAGTCACTGTCAAAGCCACAGAAGGTGTCAGAATTAGACTCTTCGTTACACATATCCCTTACTTCCTGAACCAATGTTGAGTCTAAATCCGTATCACTTTCCTCTGACCCCATTTCTTCTTCCCCAGGAGAACTTTTGGAAGGTGTCTGAATCAGAAGGTGCTCTAAGTATCTGCTGGATTCTTTTTCTCGGTTCCAATCCTCCCACACTAGAATCACTAGCAGCCCTTTTCCTTCCAGCTGCAGACTCTTGATCATCCAGAGCCTCGCCCCATTCCAAACTATTGCTTGATGCTATTGACCCAGCATCTTCCCCAATACTACTAGTAGTAGTAGCTGAAGGCTCAATCACAACATTTTCTATAACTGAACAATGTTCTTCTATTATGACTCTTTTTTTACCCCAATATAAACTTATAGGAAGGCATGGACGTAAGGACCTGCAACCTCTAAGCCTTATCTTCAGTTTCAAGGAAGTGTAATGCACATTTTCAGGAATTTGTAAAGATAACATCCATGAAAAAAGAAACAATATAATTAGTCTATTGTTCCTATTGTGGTTTTATATTGTTTTAATGCTTAATCTGTATTTTGCTGTTGTGTGTACTAACTTGTTGTAACGCCTTGAGTCGCCGACAGGCTGAGAAAGGCGGTATACAAGTGTAGTAAATAAATAAATAATAAACAACATTGAAACAAAATGCAACAATATTAGTGCAAACAAAATTATTTCAATAATTTGGCATGGACTGCCCTAAGAAATCCTCTGTTGTCTCACTTTTTCAGCTGCAGTTAAAATATCCCAGTTTCTCTTTACTCATCTCAGCATACTTCAATTGCTACAAATTGAGTTCAAAGTGCAAAAGGTCAGGAGAAAATGCTGCTAGTGGCCATACAGCCACATAACTCCCTGTTGGTACCAAGACATTGACTGGATCTACACTGCCTTATAATGCAGTTTGAATCTGCATAGGATGATCAGTGTAGACCCATATAATGCAGTTCAATGACAGTATGGATCCATCTGTTGTGAGAATTTTGAATCCAGAATTCTGGCTTGGATGTAACATAAGTACTTTCCATAGAAAACATTATTCCTAATACAACAGTGGAGGATGCCTATTAGAATCGGACTTTGGAAGACAAGACCAGGACAAAATTAGCAGATACTGGGGAATAGTCTGTCTCTCTCTCTCTCTCTCTCTCTCTCTCTCTCTCTCTCTCTCTCTCTCTCTCTCTCTCTGGCATTACTTTGCGAACGAAGATTCTTAGGAAGGACTCATCCCACGCTTTCTACAAGCGCGTTGATGACCAAGAGGGTTGGATGTGTCCTTCGAGCCTGTGCAATGGATTTTTCTGGTTGAGCGCAGCGTGCACAGAACTGGCCTCACCCTTTAAACCAAAGGTTCGTCTGCCGGGGCCTAGCAAGCTTGGACGGTGGCAGCGAGGTCCTCAGGTCGTAGGTTTGATTTGAGTTTCCTTCTCTAGATGGTTGACCTTACAGGGTTAGACGAGCACCATCTGCCCGGGTTTGAAGGTCGAGTTGTCCCTCTCCTAGAATGGTTGCCAAAAGGCTGGAGAGCCCATCCTGCCCTTGGACGCTCTTTGTCAGACCCTTCGGTTGTGACCTGTCTGGCAAGGGAGGCCCTACCGGTGGCTATTATACCACCGCCAGCATAGCTCACTTCATTAGGGTATGCAAGCCTCTCCCCCACGACAAGGGGGCGCCAATGGAGAGGACTGGGGAATAGTAGTAACAAGGAAAAGGTACGTGTATGCCAGGATTGTCTCCTGTCATCACATGCCCATCTTCAAGTGGGCATGAGAAAAGCCAAGCGGTAATGCCATAAATGTGGTGTTCCAGCCTGGTACATGTGGACACCACAGTGATGATGGGTTACCAGATGAGTTAGCCGGGGATGAGGGGTTGCCTGGTGAGCCTGCTGTTAATGAGCAGGTGGATAATGAGGAAGAAATGGATGTTGATTCAGAGTTCGACAGTGAGAGTCAGGACGGCCTTGGTTCCCAAGAGAGAGTTTTCACTCCCTCGATCTCAAGCGAGAATTCCAGAGATGGGGAGGATGAGGTTTCCCAGCCTGATAGCACCGCACCCGGGAGCTCTAATGAGCAGAGCTTCGACAGAAGGGCGAGCATCAGATCCAACCGAAAGGATTGGAATTTGAAGAGGGAGTGCAGTGGACACATAGAAGTTAGGTTCCTTTATTAGACCAGGCTGGGAAGGGTTTCGCCAGACCTGAAGCTACGTTTAGCTTGGAAGGACTCGGGCTCAAGATTCTAAGTTCACGTTTGACCACAGGAGCAATTTGCCTTGCCTAAGGAGGATTGCTTTCTATGGGATTTATGCCAGTTTGAGGACTATACGGGACTATCGTTGGAGCTGCTTTGTTTTGCTTTGCTTCTTCTAACCTTTGGACTATACCAGGGCTGTCCAACAGGCGGCCCTGGGGCCGTACACGGCCCTCGAGCCCCTTCCCTACAGCCCCCTAACTTGTTTTAATAAAATACAAATAAAAAAAAACCTACTTTCGGGTTTAGGCAAGCATCGCGAGACTACACCAGCCACAGACGGGATTTCGTATTCTCGCGATAGCTGCCGAAATCTCGGGTCCCGCGGGATTTGCGGCCGGCCTGGGCGCGCGCCTCCTCCTCCCTCACGGCTGCTTCCAGGCCAGCCCCCATTCCCTCAGAGAGAGGGAGGAGGGGAGTGAGGCAGGGAAAGCCCCTCCTGGCTCCGTCCTCTTCCTGTGGAGGGCCCTTGCTTCCCGCCCACGGATGGGAGAGCTGCCGCGCCCGGCCTGAGCTTGGCCTCGGCTCTAGCGGGGCTCTTCGGGATGGCGGCGGCGTTGGCGCCCGGTCCTGTGGCGGCTCCTGCAGTATGGGTAAGGAAGGGCCTGGCTCGAATCAATCAATCTAAAAACAGTGGGACGTTGGGTGAGGGGGGAGGGGTCCCTCAGCGGCGGTTTTCTTGGCGACGCTTTCTTCCCTCCTTCGCGCCCCTCCCCTTGTTGTGCTGCCTTCCCCGCGTGCAGGGCGCAACGTGGCTTCCTTGCGCCTGCCCCCACGGCTTGTTTTCCCTTCAGGGAGGGAGGGAGCTCTTTGGGCCTCCTCCACCCGCCTCTGGGAAAGGAGGCCCCATCAAGCCCTGCGACGGCATTGAGGTGATTGGGGTTTTTTTTTTATGTGTCCCAATTTGAGTGTGGACTCAAATAACTCAAAGGTATTAGGAAACATTCCCCCAAATCCACCAGTGTTCCCATTTGAGTATATTGAGCATTCATGCCAAGTTTGGTCCAGATCCATCATTATTTGAGTCCACAGTGCTCTCTGGATGGAGGTGAACTACAACTCCACAATTCAAGGTCAATTGTGGGTAATTGAGCCGGGGAGGGGCGGAGCCGGGAGGGGGCGGAGCTGGGGAGGGGGCAGGGAGGGGGCGGAGCCGGGGCGGAGCCAGACCCTTCGGCCCCCCAGGTGATCAGTGACCGGAATTCCGGCCCTTGGGCCCGTAGAAGTTGGACAGCCCTGAACTATACTTTATTCTAAATAAAGGTACTTATACAGAGACGGCTTGTGTGTGTGTGATCTAGGGGGGTACGGCCATGATCTGAGGTGCAACAATAAAGGACATTATCCTAATTGCTTGGGGAAAAATAAAACAACTATGTGGGTTGAATGAAAAGTAATGCCTCCAACTTCGTAACTCCTCAAGAGATGGCGGTACTGGTATGTGGCAGGTGCTGGCTTGTTCAGTAGACTCTCCTCTACAGTTCCATTTTGGCGGAAGCCTTAGCATTGAATGGTTGTGTTATTAAAAGACAAAGTATGGAACCCTGCGCAGACGGTTGGTCAATGCAACTTAAGCAACGTGCAGTCATTCAATTTTTGACAACAGAAGGTGTCACCCCAAAGGAGATTCATCAGCGAATGCAAGCTGTTTATGGGGATTGTGTTGATGTGAGTACTGTGCATCATTGGGCGAATAAGTTTAAAGATGTTGAGGTGGGAACATCTGACTTGCGTGACAAACAAAGAGTTGGATGCCCTGTGACAGCAACCACTAAGTTTCACAAGCAAAAGATTGACAGATTGATTCAGGACGTTCGTCATATCACTCAGAGAGAAATTTCAAACATAATCAGCATTTCACAAAAACATGTGGGTCACATTATTGTTTTGCTTGGCTACCGGAAGAGCTTTGCATGATGGGTACCCAGGCTGCTGACGTCTGAAATGTCAGATGCCACTACATGCTACCGGAGCAGAACTTCAGAGACTGGATCTCACCATCATACGGCATCCTCCATACTGTCCAGATTTGGCACCGCCTGACTTCCATCTCTTCCCGTTAATGAAAGAAGATCTGTGGGGACATCGTTCTGCTTCTGATGAAGACGTTGAGAGAACCGTGAGACGCTGCTTGCAGAAACAGAGCATCGACTTCTTCCGTGACGGCTTCTGAAAACTTGTTCATCGTTGGCAGAAATGTATCCAACTATCTGGTGATTATGTGGAAAAGTGAATAGTGGTAGTTAAAGAGCACATTCGAAGGATTATTTCTGTGTTTGATTTATTACAATATTCCCATCCAAACCCAAGTAACAAAGGTGGGGGCATTACTTCTCATTCAACCCTCATATTTCCCACTACTTGGTCATCAAGAATGAGGAAGAAGAGCAACTAAAGACGGACTTAGTAAAATGGGAATACCATATATCAGGGGTGCTCACACTTTTTCAGCATGGGAGCTACTGATTAAAAAACCAAGTCCCAAAGATCACATGCCCAGAAATGTAAAACGTATAACTATTTTCTTATTTATTTATTTATATTTATTATTCATTTTTATGTACCGCTCCTTCCAGCAGGCTCGGGGCAGTTTACATAAAATGAAGTTATAAAACATCAACATTTCAATTTAATAACAATATAAAACAGAGCATAAAAATACATCCAACCACCCCATTTCTCCCACACTGCCATTTTACCACACATATTATCAGCCAGAAAGTAAGAAGAGAGGCTTTTGAACTGCAAGGCCATTTAATACTCAGCAAGGTAAACAAAGGGCATGCAAAAATACATCCAACCACCCCATTTCTCCCACATTTCCATATTCCCAACATATATTTCTCAAGGAACAAAGCAAGCAGAGAGGCTTTGGAGCTAAAGGGCCATTTTAAACATTAAAAATAAACAAAGAGACATGCCACAGAACAATCAAGCACCCACCCCAAAGTAAAAAGACCGACCTTTGAGATGCGGTAAGGAAATGACCCCAAAGCATCATTCTTCTTCTCCTCCGTCGTTGCTCCTATTTCCATGCCGCCAGCATGCGTGCCGCCTCAAGAGTTCACGAGAAGTCTGAGAGGCAGAATGGGCGCTCTGTGCATGTGCGCGGGGCCAGCCATGCATCGCTTCATCCAGGCCCTTTGGTCTCCTACGACTCTGAGTGGCTGGAGAAGGACGGAGGGAGGAGGAGGAATCCAAAAGAGGGGCCCATTCTGCCTCTTGGACTCTGGACGGAGCTTTTGGAGGTGGCACGCGAGCAAGGAGCGGGGAGGAGCAACGACGGAGGACTTCTTTGCAGCGTGCAGGGGCGCGTGAAGAGGACCAACAGCAAAAACCTGGTCAGGGCCTTGAAGATCACCAGGATGAGGCCCGAAGATCACCCTGGTGATCGCGATCACCATTCTGAGCACCCCTGCCATATATCGAGGTGACTTCACATCTCTAAGCCGCCCAGCACCTTGACTCCTCGCTGCCACTTGGCCCTCAATTTTCGTCTCGTTTGAAGACGTCCACAGGCGTTTGGACTCAGTTATTACCCCGGGACCTCCTTTGCAAATCTCTCCTTGAAAACCCACTCTGTCACGGACTTTACACTCCCTTTGAACTTACCTATATTAACCCTCTGAAGGGTAGGAGCCCATCCAGGGTGCTTTACATTGTTGTTGTATTTTGATATATATGTTTTGTGAGAATAACACTTGACTTTTGATACTTTATTACCTAAGAGTGCTCGTTGTGTGTATTGTAGAATGTAGTTCCGCCTTTTGGTGTGGCCCTCCATAATATTTTTTAACTCTCGTGTGTCCCCTTGGAAAAAAATAATTGCCCACCCCTGCCTTATGAAGAGCAGCTGGACATGTTTAGCCTGCTGAAGAGAATGCTGAGAGGAGACATGATGGCCATATATACATATGTGAGGGGAAGCAATTGGGAGGAGGGAGCAAGCTTGTTTTCTGCCCTGCAGACTAGGACGCCCTAGTCCTGGAGACTAGGATGCGGAACAATGGCTTCAAACTACAGGAAAGGAGATTTTTGGCTGGGGGTTGGACTGGATGGTCCACAAGGTCTCTTCTAACTCTATAATTCTTTGTTTCTATGATTCCATACCACTGACAGTGAAAGTGGTATCAAACTACATTAATCCATCAGTGTAGATGCGCCATGAGTTAACATGAAGGCAGAACAGCATCTTGCATCCAGTAGAGACTATCGGAGCAAGGCACGGAATGTTGAACAATAAATGGAGAAGCATGTATTCAATCAATCAATCAATCAATCAATCAATCAATTGCCTTTATTACAGTTAACAAACCTTAGGCAGATACCAAATGGTTTTTTTTTGTTTGGTTAGAGCTCCCCCTAGTATTCTCATTAGGATTAGGAAGGACTTTTTCTAATGCTGTGCCATTGGATAATCTTGAGTTTAACACACACACAAAAATCAGCTATAACAACAGGAAATAAGTATGCAGAAGAAGATTTCTGAAAATTCCTGAAGTGTTTTGGTTGCAATTTGAGAAATTTGGATCCGTAACATTCTCTCTCGGCATTACTTCGCAAACGAAGACTCTTAGGAAGGACTCATCCCACGCTTTTTTCAAGCGCGTTGATGACTAAAAAGGCCAATCTGAGATAGGCAAGTTCGGTTGCAGAAAGCACAGCAGAAAGTCTCCTTGGGTGATGTTGTTTCCAAGTTGCGGTTCTTTCTGCGTTGTCATTTCTCTTCGAGACCCATTCGGCGTGTCTTCTCGAAAGATGCCACAGCATTGTGGATAGTGCATCTCCATGCCTCCCGATGTGAGGCCAGGGTGGACCTTTGTTGGTGATCAATCTGGCCGAGCCTGAGATGTTGTTTCAGGGAGTCCTTATATCTCTTTTTTGGGGCGCCTCTCTTGCGCTGACCCGTGGCGAGTTCACCATAGAGTAGTATCTTTGGGAGGCGGTGGTCCTCCATCCTAGAGACGTGGCCTGCCCAGCGCAGCTGTGTTCTCAATAGCATGGCCTCAATGCTGGTGATCCCTGCTTGCTCAAGGACAGCAACATTCGTCACATAGTCGGTCCAGTGTATATTTAGGATTGTGTGAAGACAGCGCTGATGAAAGCGTTCGAGGAGTCGTAGGTGTTGCCAATAGGTGACCCATGTTTCAGACCCATAGAGGAGAACAGACAGTACGATAGCCCTGTACACACTGATTTTTGTGCTGAGGGCAAGAGTCAATGAATGTTACAGATTTAAGATCTAAGCTGAAATGGACAAATGTACATGTCTACTAAAAGAAGGGACGTTGAAGATTTTTCAAGACTGGAAACCTTTTATTCACTTTTTGCATGAAGAAGAGAAGGGTTTGCCAAAGAATAAAGTTCTTTTCTTGATGTTGTTATATCAGACTTTTGCTTACTTACTTAGGTGATCCCTCGTAGCTCGAGGATGATTGTCTTCCAGATGTGGTGTCTTGGTGGTAGGTCTGTAGGTGGCTATGAAGCCCTATTCTTGATCCGCACCTTCTCCCAAAGTGAGGACATTGGTTTCCGGTCCCGGTCAGCGTTGGCTTGGCACGTTTCTCCCTTTTGCCCTCCATCCATGCCTCTTCGAATTCTGCAGCACTGCTGGTCACAGCTGACCTCCAGTTAAAGGGACAGGGCTTTCCAGTTCTCGGTGTCTATGCCACAGTTTTTGAGGTTGGCTTTGAGCCCATCTTTAAATCTCTTTTCCTGTCCACCAACATTCCATTTTCTGTTTTTGAGTTCGGAGTAGAGTAACTGCTTTGGGAGATGGTGATCAGGCATTCGGGCAACGTGGCCAGTCCAGCGGAGTTGATGGCGGAGGAGCATCGCTTCAATGCTGGAGGTCTTTGCTTCTTTCAGCACGCTGACATTTCTCCACCTGTCTTCCCAAGAGATTTGCAGAGGTCTAGAGGTTGAAGCATATGGTATTAGCTTTCTTTGTGAGTAGATTGGAATAGACTGGAGGTCACCTATCTCTCCCCTCCCATATTTTTCCTCCCCCTCCCCCTTTAAAAGAGAAAGATGTCTAAAAAGAAAGGGTACAGATAAAAGCCATGTTATTTTTTAAAAAAACAAAGTTTATTATTTACATATAACATATAACAATAACATATAAGAATACATAGATACACATATAACAAAAACATTTAAAAGATGATTAGCATAATTATTAATGGATAAGGTGGGGGGAAGGTGGTGGCAGTGGGGGTAAGAAAAACATAAATTGGACACACTGATGAAAACATAGATCGTGACTAAAACAGTTTGACTTCTCGATGTGAATGAAAGATAATTAGTTTGGTTGCAGAGTTCTAATGATTAAATCCATAGTCCTTTTAAGTTAATATTACTCTTATTTTATATCTTTCGTTTCTGGGCAAGGTAATTGAGAGGGCAGCAATGGAGCAGTTGCAGTCCTTCCTAGAGGACGCTACTTGGTTAGACCCCTTCCAGTCCGGCTTCCGTTCGGGGCATGGGACGGAGACGGTCCTGGTCTCCATCACAGACAAGCTGCGGTGCCAGCTCGATCAGGGCGGATTGGCGCTGCTCATGTTATTGGACCTCACGCAGCTTTCCAAACTGTCGATTACAATCTTTTGACCCACCGCCTTGCCGGAGCCGGGGTGAGGGGGACGGCCTTAAATTGGCTGTCCTCCTTCCTCCGGAACCGCTCGCAGCGAGTGAGGAGGGGCGGGGATGTCTCCGGGGGTTCCCCACTTTGTTGTGGGGTGCCCCAGGGGGCAATCCTGTCCCCTCTATTATTTAACATCTATGTCCGACCACTTGCTTGGCTGGTCCGTAGATTTGGGCTGGTGTGCCATCAGTACGCTGATGACACCCAGCTCGTTCTGGGGATGGAGGGCAGGCCCGGAACCATACCAGATAATTTCCATCTGTGCCTCGAAGCCGTTACTGGATGGCTGCGAGCCAGTAGGTTGAAGGTGAATCCGGCTAAGACGGAGATCCTGTGGTTGGGTCGTCCGGGCGGGGTGGAGATCCAGCTTCCTCCCCTGGATGGTGTGACGCTATGTCCGTCATCTGCAGTTAAAAGTCTTGGCGTCACCTTGGACTCCCGACTGACGATGGAGACGCAAATCTCCACTGTCAGCCGAGTTGCCTTCTTTCACCTCAGTCAGGCGAAGAGGCTGGCTCCCTACCTCTCCCGCCACGACCTAGCCACAGTGGTCCAAGCCACGGTCATCTCAAGACTGGACTACTGTAATGCTCTCTACGTTGGCCTTCCTCTGTCGGTGATCCGGAAATTGAAGCTGGTCCAGAATGCGGCGGCTAGACTTTTGGCTGGCATTTCGGCGACCGCCCATATAACACCTGTCTTGCAGGAGCTGCACTGGTTACCAGTGGAACACCGGATCACCTTCAAAGTGTTGGTTCTGACCTTTAAGGCCTTAAACGGTCTGGGGCCAGCATACCTTAGGGACCGCCTTATCCCATACTGTCCCGCTAGGTCATTACGTTCCGAGGTGGGTCAACTACTGGAGGTGCCTGGCGTCAAAATGTATCATCTGACGACCACAGGGCAGAGGGCCTTTTCAATAATCGCCCGATATTGTGGAATGCACTGCTTT
The DNA here is from genome assembly GCA_030556195.1 of Anolis apletophallus. Taxonomy (NCBI): domain Eukaryota; kingdom Metazoa; phylum Chordata; class Lepidosauria; order Squamata; family Anolidae; genus Anolis; species Anolis apletophallus. Next base: position 195,995,160 of record JARBWK010000004.1, on the reverse strand, counting down.
CCGAGTCCGTGTTCTTACGGACTTAGTTGTATTCCGGAAGGCGTGCAAAACCCTCCTGTTCCGGCAGGCCTTCGGGTGTTAATGATAAGATTGGTAGGCACTTGCCTTCCGTGCTCTGCATACCATATTGATGTACTTATTGTGTTTTATTGCGTTGAGTGTTTTTAGTGCGCTGAATGTTTTAATGGTGTTTTAATATGTTTTAGTCTTGAATTCTGTGTAAGTCGCCCCGAGCCACCCGGGAGTGGCGACTCACAAGTTTAAATAATAAATAAATAATAAATAAATATATATTCCACCAATGGTTTCCATGTTCTATTAAATTGTTTTGATGTATTGTTTCTTAATAAAGTTGTTAATCTGTCCATTTCCACAATTTCTAAGATTTTATGGATCCATTCTTCTTCGTCCGGTAACTCTTTTGGTTTCCAATATCTTTCCAATGTGATTTTGGCAGCTGCTGTGATGAAAGATAGTAGTTTTTCCGTTTCTTTTCCATTTAAAAAAATGTGTAATGTGTAATGTAATCCGCACTGAGTCCCCTTCGGGGTGAGAAGAGCGGAATATAAATAAACAGTTGTTATTATTATTATTATTATTAGTCTTACAGAAGGAATGGGATTTGTTAAATCAGTGCTAATGTAATTCCTATTTATTCTATGCATCCACACTAAATTGTGACAAAGGCCTCTTCCACACAGATCAATAAAATGCCTTATTATCTGCTTTGAATTGGAATATATGGAAGTGTGGACTCAAGATTACCCAGGGCCTTTCCACGCAGCCCTATATCCCAGAATATCAAGGCAGAAAATCCCACAATATCTGCTTTGAACTGGGTTATATGAGTTCACAGCCAGATAATGTGGGATATTTTTGCCTTGATATTCTTGATATTTTAATGGTTGTTATATGGATTTTTATTATGTTATGCTAAATGTTTTAATGGCATTTATGACTGTTATGGCATCAAATTGCTACCAATATGTAAACTACTTTGAATCACCTTCGGGCTGGGAAAGGCGGGATAGAAATACTGCAAATAAATAAATAAATAAAGCGGTGTGGAAGGTCTCCCAGTTCAAAGCAGATGTTGTGGGATTTTCTGTTTTGATATTCTGGGTTATATGACTGTGGGAGGGCCCTAACAATTCAAATTTGGTCTTGGTGGTACTAATTCTTTACAATTGCTATACATGGTACCAGGTATTATTATTATATTTATTTATTTATACTCCACTTTATCTCTCCCTAAGGAGACTCAGAGAGGGTTTTTTTTGTTACTCAGGACCCTTCCACACAGCTAAATAAAATCACACATTATCTACTTTGAACTCCAGTGATGCAATGGGTTAAACCCTTGTGCTGACAGGACTGAAGACCAACAGGTCGGAGGTTCTAATCCGGTGGGAGAGCACAGATGAGCTTCCTCTGTCAGCTCCATCTCCCCATGCAGGTACATGAGAGAAGCCTCCCACAAGGATGGTAAAAACATCGAAACATCCTGGCGTCCCCAGGGCAATGTCCTTGCAGACGGCCTATTCTCTCACACCAGAAGCAACTTGCAGTTTCTCAAGTAGCTCCTGACACGAAAAAAAAGCCTACTTTGAACTGGAATATACAGCAGTGTGGACTCAGATAAACCAGTTCAAAGTGGATATTGTGGGATTTTCTGCCTTGATATTTTGGGTTATATGGCTGTGTAGAAAGGGCCCTCCGACTGATATCCTGCACATATTTAGCAACAGTAAATGTGCCTGGCAGCTGTCAAGTCATTAGGAGTGACTAGAGTTACTCGCTAATTTCTGCATTTTCTCAGGCCCGGTTTACCCATAAGGCCACCCTAGGCCATGGCCTAGGGTGGCATTATTGGGGGGGCAGCAGGTCGGGACCCCCAAAAAAATTGGAAAAAAAATTGAAAAAAATTCGAAATTTTTTTTTGAAAGTGCGCATGTGCGCGGCGGCACAAGCATCATCCACGGCCGCCGTCCCCTTTGCTCTGCTCCCCTTGGCTCCTCCCTCCCTCCTAAAGCGTCACGCCGGCCTCAGAAGCGGCGATTTCGGCCGCTTCTGAGGCCACCCGGCATGTCGCTTTAGGAGGGAGAAAGGAGCCAAGGGGAGGCTCCGCTTGGCTCCTCCCTCCCTCCTAAAGCGTCACGCCGGCCTCAGAAGCGGCGATTTCAAAGTAGATGTGTGATTTTATTTAGCTGTGTGGAAGGGTCCTGGGGGTCCTTCCAGTCAGACCCTATATCCCAGTATCTGATCCCAGGTTTTCTGTTTATCCCAGATTATCTGGCAGTGGGGACTCATATAACCCGGTTTAAAGCAAAAAACCTAGTTTCAGATTTTGGGGCCTGTCTGGAAAGGGCGCACCCAATAAAGTCAAGGCAGAAAATCCCACAATATCTGCTTTGAACTGGGTTATATGAGTCCACAAAAAAAAACCTTGGGGCCACTGCCGCGCATGTGTGGCATCGGCTCCGGGGGTGGGGCTTTCCTTCCTCCTCCTCGCGCTGGTGAGGAGGAAGAGGGACAGGGGCGGAGCCAGGGGCGGGGACAGAGCCTTTGGCCTAGGGCGCCAAAAGGCTATGATCCGGGCCTGCATTTTCTGGGACAGAGCCTGAGCTCAAATTAAGGCCAAGGTTATGAAAAGCACACAAATCAGCAGCAGGATTTCGGTTTCAGGCTTATAAAGCCACAACACACCCTTATTTAAACAATTAACCATCTATTCCAGGGCTGTCCAACAGGCGGCCCTGGGGCCATGCACGGCCCCCGAGCCCCTTCCCTCCGGCCCCCTAACTTGTTTTAATAAAATACAAATTAAAAATAAATAAATAAATAATAAAAAATACCTACTTCCGGGTTTAGGAAAGCATTGCGAGACTACGCCAGCCACAGACGGGATTTCGAGGGAGGTCGAAATCCCGTCTGTGGCTGCATAGTCTCGCGATAGCTGCCGAAATCTCGAGTCCCGTGGGATTTGCGGCCGGCCTGGGCGCGCGCCTCCTCCTCCCTCGTGGCTGCTTCCAGGCCAGCCCCCATTCCTCAGAGAGAGGGAGGAGGGGAGTGAGGCAGGGAAAGCCCCTCCTGGCTCCGTCCTCTTCCTGTGGAGGGCCCTCGCTTCCCGCCCCGCGGATGGGAGAGCCACTGCGCCCGGTCTGAGCTTGGCCTCGGCTCCAGCGGGGTTCTTCAGGGGCGGCGGCGGCGTTGGCGCTTCGGCCCTGTGGCGGGGCTCCCGCAGTATGGGTAAGGAAGGGCCTGGCTCGAATCAATCAATCTAAAAACAGTGGGACGTTGGGTGAGGGGGGAGGGGTTCCTCAGCGGCGGTTTCCTTGGTGACGCTTCCTTTCCCTCCTCCGCGCCCCTCCCTTGTTGTGCTGCCTTCCCCGCGTGCAGGGGCAACGTGGCTTCCTTAGCGCCTGCCCCACGGCTTGTTTTCCCTTCAGGGAGGAGGGAGCTCTTTGGGCCTCCTCCACCCGCCTCTGGGAAAGGAGGCCCCATCAAGCCCTCTTGCGGCATTGAGGTGTTTGGGTTTTTTGGTGTGTCCCAATTTGAGTGTGGACTCAAATAACTCAAAGGTATTAGGAAACGTTCCCCCAAATCCACCAGTGTTCCCATTTGGGTATATTGAGTGTTCATGCCAAGTTTGGTCCAGATCCATCATTATTTGAGTCCACAGTGCTCTCTGGATAGAGGTGAACTACAACTCCACAACTCAAGGTCAATTGTAAGTAAAGTGGAGCCGGGGAGGGGGCGGAGCCGGGGGCGGAGGCAGACCCTTCGGCCCCCCAGGTGATCAGTGACCGGAATTCCGGCCCTTGGGCCCGTAGAAGTTGGACAGCCCTGATCTATTCCATGGACTATCTCTGGGCCCTTCCACACAGCCCTATAACCCAGAATTGGTTGTTTATTCGTTCAGTTGCATCCGACTCTTCGTGACCTCATGGACCAGCCCACGGCAGAGCTCCCTGTGGGCCGTCACCACCCCAAGCTCCTTCAGAGTCAAGCCAGTCACTTCAAGGGTAACATCCATCCCTCTTGCCCTTGGTCAGCCCCTCTTCCTTTTTCCTTCCTTTCCCCCAGCATCATTGTCTTCTCCAAGCTTTCCTGTCTTCTCATTATGTGGCCAAAGGACTTCATCTTTGCCTCTAATATCCTTCCCTCCTATGAGTAGCTGGGTTTTATTTCCTGAAGTACGGACTGGTTGGATCTTCTCGCGATCCAAGGCACTCCCAGAACTTTCCTCCAACACCACATTTCAAAAGCATCTATATTCCTTCGATCAGCCTTCCCTATGGTCCAGCTCTCACATCCGTATGTTACCACGGGGAATACCATTGCTTTAACTATGCGGATCTTTGTCGCCAGTGTGATGTCTCTACTCTTAATTACTTTATGGAAATTGGTCATTGCTCTCCTCCCAAGTAGTAAACTTCTGATTTCCTGGCTGCCATCTGTGTTTGCAGTAATATTTGCGCCTAGAAATACAAACCCTGTCCCTGCCTCCACGTTTTCTCCCTCTATTTTGCCAGTTATAACCCAAAATGTCAAGGCAGAAAAAAACACAATATTCACTTTGAACTGGGATATATGGCAGTGTAGACTCAGATAACCCAGTTCAAAGCAGATATCGTCTGATTCTCTGCCTTGACATTCTGGGGTAGGGTTGCCAACTTTCCCGTATTGTACGGGACGTCCCGTATTTTGGCCCAGAATTCCGTGTCCCGTTTTTAAGCTTCTGCCCCGTATTGACAGGACAGGTGGCAGCAGGAGGCAAGGCTCTTTTAAGTTTGAGGTGGAGGCTCAAGAGGCCTCCTCCTTGTTCTTCATGCCCGCAGCCCGCCTGTTGGGCCGTTGCCACGGCGACGTGAAGAGAGCTGAGGGAGGGAGAGCGCAGGACGGGGACGTCACTTCCGGCACGCCGCACACTCTGCTTATTGGCGGAGCAGAGTCCCTGCCGGCGTCCCTCCTTCCGGACACGCCTGCGCTGGAGGAGGTGGTGCTGGAGGGGCTGGATGGCATCGCCCCAGGAGCCCTCTGGGAGCCACCCTTCCCACTCGCGCCCCTCGGAGCCCAGGCCCGGGGCCTGCTCTGGGCCTTGCTGGCCACCAACGCTGAGCTCCGCTTCGCCCCCCTCCCCAAGCTGCGTCCCCCACTGCACCTCTACAACCAGTAAGCCTTGGGGCCACGGCCTCGCGCCCTAGACCACGCATGGGCCAACTTGGGCCCTTCCAGGTGTTATGGACTCTAACTCCCACCATTCCTAACAGCCCCAGGCAGGGTCGTAGCCAGGATTTTGGTTCGGGGGGGGGGGGGCTGAGTTTGGTTCGGGGGGGGGGGCTGAGACTGGGTGGAAGAGGGTCTACCCAAGCAAACCTTTTGTATTGTTATCCCAATAACCCCATTAATGTGGGATATAATGAGCATGGTGATCAGATCATGATATGAATAAACATAACAGTTTAAATAATGTACCAGTAAGGCCTTTTCGCAGACCACCCTGAGAATTTGGGGGGCTGAAGCCCCTTAGCCCCCTGGCTACATGCCTGGCCCCAGGTCCTTTCCTCCCCCCCCCTCATCCCGTTTCCCGAGAGCAGTGTTTCTCAACCTGGGGTCGGGACCCCCAGGGGGTCGCGAGAGGGTTTCAGAGGGTCACCAAAGACCATCAGAAAACATATATTTATGATGGTCTTAGAGCTCTTTGGCAGAGAAGATTGAAGATCTCTCTGCTTGTCCTTCTCTTTCTTTTGGAAACAGACTGTGAATTCTCCCACCTAAGGCTCTACTCTGCGGTGATTGGCAGGCCTCCCAGCCAAGGGAGGGCTGTTTCTGAGACTCCAAGGGGGAAGCAGGCGTGCTTGGCGTATGGCAACATAATGCGCATGTGTGGATGAGGGAGAGTGTGTGAGGTGGGATGGAGGCTCACGCCAGCTAGTCCCTTCAAGGCATGAGGGTTCTGTGTAGGAAGTTTGACCCAATCCTATCATTGGTGGGGAGCAAGGGGCTCTTTGATTGTAGGTGAACTATAAATCCCAGCAACTACAACTCCCAAATGTCAACATCTATTTTCCCCCAAACTCCACCAGTGTTCACATTTGGGTATATTGAGGATTAGTGTCAAGTGTGGCCAAGATCCATCATTATTGAGTCTATAGTGCTCTCAATGTAGATGAACTACAACTCCCAAACTCAAGGTCAATGCCCACCAAACATTTCCAGTATTTACTGTTAGCCATGGGAAGTTTTTCTGCCAAGTTTGGTTCAATTCCATTGTTGGTGAGTTCAGAATGCTCTTTGATTGTGGGTGAACTATAAATCCCAGCAACTTCCAAATGACAAAATCAATCCCCCCCCCCCCGTCAAAAATACAGTTATGAAGTAGCAATGAAAATAATGGTTAGGGGTCACCACAACACGAGGAACTGTATTAAGGGGTCGCAGCATTAGGAAGGTTGAGAAACACTGCCCTAGAGCTTAAGCAGCCAAGGTGGAAAAGGAAGGTGCCTGAGGCCGTTAGGAATGGTGGGAGTTGAAGTGAATGCATATTTATTTATTTATTTACAAAGTGTCCCTTATTTTTGTGAAAAATTCCATATTTTTAGGTAAATGTCCCTTATTTCTATATCAAAAAGCGGCAACCCTATTCTGGGGGCCCTTCCACACAGCCCTATATCCCAGAATATCAAGGCAGAAAACCCTAGGATCTTGGGGCCTGTTTGGAAGGGCCCCACCCAATAAAGTTAAGGCAGAAAATCCCACAATATCTGCTTTCAACTGGGTTATAGGAGTCCACACTGCCATAGGAGCGGCTTACCCCATATGCGCCCAGAAGATCACTGCGATCAGAGGGGCTCAACTTACTTGATGTTCCGGGTATGAAGTTCTGCAGACTCTCTACCACGCGGCAGAGAGCGTTTTCAGTGGCTGCGCCGGTTTTATGGAACTCGCTGCCGCCGGAGACACATGCCTTGCGGGACCTGATGGCTTTCCGCAGGTCCTGCAAGACCTGGTTATTTAGGCAGGCGTTTGACGTGTGATGTCCGACGGTGCATGACTAATATTGCCACTCTGCCATACCACTATTACTCTGTACAAACCAGCTATGTCTGGCTATGTTTTTGTATGATCGTTTTTAAGATGTAATTTTATGCGTTTTAATCTTAGGTGTTTTATATGCTGTTTTATATGTTGTAAACCGCCTTCAGCCTTGGGAAGGGCGGTTTATAAAGTTGAAATAAATAATAATAATAATAATAATATATCCCAGTTCAAAGCAGATAATGTGGGATTTTATTCAGCTGTGTGGAAGGGGCCTGGGGGTCCTTCCAGTCAGACCCTATATCCCAGTATCTGATCCCAGGTTTTCTGTTTATCCCAGATTATCTGGTAGTGGAGACTCTTATAACCCGGTTTAAAGCAGTATCCCAGTATCTGATCCCAGGTTTTCTGTTTATCCCAGATTATCTGGCAGTGGAGACTCATATAACCCGGTTTAAAGCAGTATCCCAGTATCTGATCCCAGGTTTTCTGTTTATCCCAGATTATCTGGCAGTGGAGACTCATATAACCCGGTTTAAAGCAGTATCCCAGTATCTGATCCCAGGTTTTCTGTTTATCCCAGATTATCTTGTAGTGGAGACTCATATAACCCGGTTTAAAGCAGTATCCCAGTATCTGATCCCAGGTTTTCTGTTTATCCCAGATTATCTGGCAGTGGAGACTCTTATAACCCGGTTTATAAAGATCCCAGGTTTTCTGTTTATCCCAGATTATCTGATCTCATAAAACCCGGTTTAAAGGTTTATCTGATTAGGTTTTCCCAGATTATCTGGCAGTGGGGACTCATAAAACCCGGTTTAAAGGAGTATCCCAGTATCTGATCCCAGGTTTTCTTTTTCTCCCAGATTATCTGGTAGTGGGGACTCATATAACCCGGTTTAAAGGAGTATCCCAGTATCTTATCCCAGGTTTTCTTTTTCTCCCAGATTATCTGGTAGTGGGGACTCATATAACCCGGTTTAAAGGAGTATCCCAGTATCTGATCCCAGGTTTTCTTTTTCTCCCAGATTATCTGGCAGTAAGGAGTATCCCAGTATCTGATCCCAGGTTTTCTTTTTCTCCCAGATTATCTGGTAGTGGGGACTCATATAACCCGGTTTAAAGGAGTATCCCAGTATCTGATCCCAGGTTTTCTGTTTATCCCAGATTATCTGGCAGTGAGGACTCATATAACCCGGTTTAAAGCAGAAAACCTAGTTTTAGATGTTGAGGCCTGTCTGGAAAGGCCCCACCCTATAAAGTCAAGGCAGAAAATCCCACAATATCTGCTTTGAACTGGTTTAAATGAGTCCACACTGCCATATATTCCAGTTCAGAGAAGATAATGTGGGATTTTATGAGGCTTCCTTTTTCTCTCTGTTCCTCGCCTGGAGAGCTGCGCATGCTCACACAAGCCTCTCTCTCATGTCCCGCCCCCTTTCCTGCGTCAATCACAGCTCTCGGAGGCTTGGGGAAGCGAGGCGTCCGCGGTCGCCCCGGCAACTGGTGACGTCATGGGCCGCACGGCGTTCCCATTGGGCGGGCGCGTGCCAGAACGCCCGAGAGAGCGGAAGCGGAAGCCGCACGTGGAGCCGGCGACGGGCTGTCGCAGTTTCTGGAAACTTCGGTCTATTGTCATATTGAAGCCTCGGGGCTGCGGGAGGGAGGGAGGGAGGCGGGCTCGGCGCAGGGCGGCCATGGCGGTGGTGGGCTTCGACCTGGGCTCCCAGAGCTGCTACACCGCGGTGGCCAGGGCCGGAGGCATCGAGACGGTGGCCAACGAGTTCAGCGACCGCTGCACCCCGTGAGTGGCTGGCAGGGAGCCGGGCCCTGGGGAGAAGGGCCGGCGGGGCTTGGCAGGCCTCGGGCCTGGAAGCGGGGCCGTATTCCAGCAGCCATGGAGTCCAATTGTGAGCTGGGAGTGTGAATGTTGCACGCTGAATGGCCTTGTAGCTTCAAAGCCTGGCTGGTTGCTGCTCACTGGATGACTGAGCAAAGGTCTGGGAGCCAAGCCCTGTGAGGGAACTGGGGGTGTTTAACCCCATGGCCTTGTAGCTTCAAAGCCTGGCTGGTTGCTGCTAACTGGATAACTGAGCAAAGGTCTGGGAGCCAAGCCCTGTGAGGGACCTGGGGTGTTTAACCCCATGGCCTTGTAGCTTCAAAGCCTGGCTGGTTGCTGCTCACTGGATGACTGAGCAAAGGTCTGGGAGCCAAGCCCTGTGAGGGAACTGGGGGTGTTTAACCCCATGGCCTTGTAGCTTCAAAGCCTGGCTGGTTGCTGCTAACTGCATGACTGAGCAAAGGTCTGGGAGCCAAGCCCTGTGAGGGAACTGGGGGTGTTTAACCCCATGGCCTTGTAGCTTCAAAGCCTGGCTGGTTGCTGCTAACTGGACGACTGAGCAAAGGTCTGGGAGCCAAGCCCTGTGAGGGAACTGGGGGTGTTTAACCCCATGGCCTTGTAGCTTCAAAGCCTGGCTGGTTGCTGCTCACTGGATGACTGAGCAAAGGTCTGGGAGCCAAGCCCTGTGAGGGAACTGGGGGTGTTTAACCCCATGTTTAACCCCATGGCCTTGCAAAGGTCTCTGGGAGTGGGGATGTTTAACCCCAAGCCAAAGCCTGGCTGGTTGCTGCTAACTGGATGAGACTGAAAGGTCTGGGAGCCAAGCCAAGCCCTGGCCTGAGGCCTGGCTGGTTGCTGCTAACTGAATGACTGAACTGGGGGTGTTTAACCCCATGGCCTTGTAGCTTCAAAGCCTGGCTGGTTGCTGCTAACTGGACGACTGAGCAAAGGTCTGGAAGCCAAGTCCTGTGAGGGAACTGGGGATGTTTAACCCCATGGCCTTGTAGCTTCAAAGCCTGGCTGGTTGCTGCTAACTGGATGACTGAGCAAAGGTCTGGGAGCCAAGCCCTGTGAGGGAACTGGGGATGTTTAACCCCATGGCCTTGTAGCTTCAAAGCCTGGCTGGTTGCTGCTAACTGGATGACTGAGCAAAGGTCTGGGAGTGGGGATGTTTAACCCCATGGCCTTGTAGCTTCAAAGCCTGGCTGGTTGCTGCTAACTGGATGAGCAAAGGTCTGGAAGCCAAGTCCTGTGGCTGGTTGCTGCTAACTGGGAACTGGGGATGTTTAACCCCATGGCCTTGTAGCTTCAAAGCCTGGCTGGTTGCTGCTAACTGGATGACTGAGCAAAGGTCTGGAAGGGGATGTTTAACCCCATGGCCTTGTAGCCCTGGTTGCTGCTAACTGGGAAAAGGTCTGGGGTCCTGTGAGGGAACTGGGGATGTTTAACCCCATGGCCTTGTAGCTTCAAAGCCTGGCTGGTTGCTGCTAACTGGATGACTGAGCAAAGGTCTGGGAGCCAAGCCCTGTGAGGGAACTGGGGATGTTTAACCCCATGGCCTTGTAGCTTCAAAGCCTGGCTGGTTGCTGCTAACTGGATGAGCAAAGGTCTGGAAGCCAAGCCCTGTGAGGGAACTGGGGATGTTTAACCCCATGGCCTTGTAGCTTCAAAGCCTGGCTGGTTACTGCTAACTGGATGACTGCAAAGGTCTGGAGGCCAAGCCCTGTGAGGGACCTGGGGATGCTTAACCCCCATGGCCTTGTAGCTTCAAAGCCTGGCTGGTTGCTTATAACTGGATGACTGAGCAAAGGTCTGGAGGCCAAGCCCTGTGAGGGAACTGGGGATGTTTAACCCCAAGAATAGCTGGATGAAAGTGGACATCCACCTCAGCTTTAAAAACTGAGGCTGGATGGCCATCTGTTGAGAGTGCTATGATTGTGTGTTCTTGCATGGCAGAATTGAGTTTGACCACATGGCCCTTGTGCCCTCTTCCAACTTATTGTGGGATATCACTCAGTATTACTGTTGTTCAATAATTCAACATTGAGTCATTGATTTAGAACAGGCCTGGGCAAACTTGGGCCTTTCAGGTGTTTTGGGCTTCAACTCCCACAATTCCTCACCCTCAGGCCCCTTCCAAAGGAATTGTGGGAGTTGAAGTCCAAAACACCTGAAAGGCCCAAGTTTGCCCAGGCGTGACTTAGAATCATAGAGTTCTGCCGGGAAGCAGGAAAAAAAACACATTCAGAGCACCCCTGACAGATGGCCACCTAGCCTCTGTTTAAAAGCCTCCAAAGAAGGAGCCTCCAACACGGTCCAGAGCAGAGAGTTCCACTGCTGAACAGCTGTCACAGTCAGAAAGTTCTTCCTAATATTTAGGTTGAATCCCCTTTCCTGTAGTTCGAAGCTATTGTTCTGTGTCCTAGTCTCCAGGGCAGCAGAAAACAAGCTTGTTCCCTCTGCCCTATGACTTCCTCTCACGTATTTATACATGGCCACATCACCTCTCGGCCTTGTCTTCTGTAGGCTAAACATGCCCAGCCCTTTAAGCCGCTCCTCATAGGGCTGGCTCTCCAAACCTTTGATCATTTCAGTCGCTCTCTTCTGAACATTCCAGCTTGTCAACATCGCCCTTAAATTGCGGTGCCCAGAATTGGACACAGTATTCACAGTATTCTTTCCTACTTCCTTCCTGAATTTCCCATCAGTATCTTGCAGGATGCCAATAATGGAGTCAAACTGCATGAGGTCACTACGTGAGTCTCAGGGCCCTTGCACACAGTCATGTAATCCAGAATATCAATATTTATGTATTTTAATCTACTTGTATTTTAATATTTTATTGTTCTTGATGATGTTTTAAATTGAATTTATGATGTTTTAAATTGTAATTCGGCATTGAATCCTTGCTGTTAACCGGCCTGAGTCCCTCTGCGGAGGTTGAGAAAATCGGTATATCAAAGTTTTAAATAAATAAATAAATAAATAAACTCCCTGTCAAGAAGCAGGAAAATTGCATTCAAAGCACCCCCGACAGATGACCATCCAGCCTCTGTTAAAAGCATCCAAAGAAGGAGCCTCCACCACACTCCAGGGCAGAGAGTTCCACTGCTGAACAGCTCTCACAGTCAGGAAGTTCTTTCTATTGTTCAGATGGAATCTCTTTTCTTGTAGTTTGAAGGCTTTGTTCGGCGTCCTAGTCTGCAGGGCAGCAGAAAACAAGATTTCACCCTCTCCCCATGACTTCCCCTCACATTTATACGTGGCCACATCACCTCTCAGCCTTGTCTTCTGTAAGCTAAACATGCCCAGTTCTTTAAGCCAGTGTTCTCAACCTTTTTTGAGCCGCGGCACACTTTTAACATTTAAAAAATCCGGGGGCACACCACCAACCAAAATGACACTCTAACACAGTAAAGAACGGCTGGGGGATGGTGACCTGCTGGGAGCAGCTGCTGGGAGTGCCAAAGCCAGGGGAGGGGGAGGAGCCAGGCCACGCTATGCCCCGCCCCCTCCACACGGCTTCAGTTCTCCCACAGCTTTGCCAGCCTTGAGGGGGCAGTGCCAAGGCAGCGCTGGCAGAGCCAGCACAATGCTGGCTTGGCACTGCCCCCTCAAGGCTGGCAAAGCTGTGGGAGCACTGAAGCCGGGGGAGGGGGCAGAGCCAGGCCGCTCCATGCCCTGCCCCCTCCACCCGGCTTCAGTTCTCCCACAGAGGAGGAGCATGAGTGGTGGACGGGCTTCAGTAGACGGGGCTCCTCCTCCGCGCAGCTTCAGTGAGCAAGGGGCGAGAGTCATGGTGGGAGTCATGGCGAATTGGAGGCTGGCTGTGGAAACGGCCAAAGGAGGCGGTGCCCCGCCCCTTCTTCTTTTCTTCTCGCCGCCACTCGGCCCTTCCTCCTCCTTTCCCAAGCAGCAGGAGTTTGGCAGGAGGAGGGGGGAAGGAAGGGGGGTAGAGAGCTTTTCTCACGGCACACCTGATGATCGCTCACGGCACACTAGTGTGCCACGGCACACTGGTTGAGAAACACTGCTTTAAGCCACTCCTCATTGGGCTTGTTCTCCAGACTCTTACAGTGGCTAATCTAGCAGAGGGAACTCAGCATCTCGGCATAGGTTGGGATTTTGGACTATGAGTTCATTTTACACTGTAACGTGAATGTAGTTTGGCACCCCTTGAGCTCCCATGGCTCAATACTATAGCATCCTGGGAGTTGTAGTTTGAAAAGGTTCTTGGCTGTTCTCTGCCAAAGAGTGCTGGAGCTTCACCAAACTACAACTCCCAAGAATCGCATAGCATTGAGCCGTGGCAGTTCAAGTGGTGCCAAACTGCAGACCGTGATACAAGATAGGTCAGGCATGGGCAAACTTTGGCCCTCCAAGTGTTTTGGGCTTCAACTCCCACAATTCCTATCAGCTGGTAGTTTGCCCATGCCTGAGATGCACCCTTTGAGTCTGAGGACCAGTGTTCAAATTTCCACCAGAGTGGATGACCCTGGACAAGTCATGCCACACTCTCTCAGCCTCACCAGGAAGGCAAAAGGGCAAATTCCTCTCTGGATAAATCTTAGTCTGTCGTAGGGTCAAAAATGACTTGCAGACATACAGATCCAAGGACTTTGGAGAGGAATAACAATACCCTCTGCTTTTAGGTTTGGTGAGCACAACCCTCCTAACTTCAGTTCTTCCCAGTCTTAGAAAGGAAGATCTATACAGACCTCTGGCTTAATGCATAGCCAGCTGCTACCAATGGAAATGTGGGGGCTTTCCCCCCAAAGTCAGTCATGTTTTCTCAGGCTGGATCTACACCAGGGGTGCTCACACCTTTTCAGCATGCGAGCTACTTATAAAACAACCAAGTCAAAATGATCTAGCTATCCACTACTCAGAGAGCCATAGAAGCAAAATATTTGGACATTTATTTCAGTGAGAGCCATATAATATATTTTAAGACTGAATTGAACTAAATGTTTGTATAATAAGCCCCTGAATTTATTTATAATAATGATGATGATAATATTCATTCAGCCTCTGCTACTACCGTGTTTCCCCGAAAGTATGACACCCCCGATTGTAAGACGTATCGGGGGTGTCAGGGGTTGGCTAATGTGTCGCACTCGAATGTAAGCCGTACTCGTCGCCACGCCGCCGCCGCCGCCGGCCCATCGGCCGCGCGGCACACCTCTGCGGTGCACCTTTCTGCCAGGCCTCTGACACGTCCAAGAAAGGGGAGGGGAAGAGCGCAAGGGGCGGAGGGAGCGGCGACGCCAGAGTGACGCCTGACGCGTCGGCGCTTCCCTCCGCCCCTTGCGCTCTTCCCCCACCCTTCTTTTCTCCAAAAAAGGGAGGGGGAAGAGCGTAAGGGGCGGAGGGAAGCGGCGACACGTCAGAGTGACGCTCTGACGCGTCAGCGCTCCTCCGCTCCTTGCGCGCTTCCCCCTCCCTTCTTTTTCTCCAAGAAAGGGAGGGGAAGAGCGAGGGGCAGAGGGAGCGCGACACGTCAGAGTGACGCCTGACGCGCCGGGCGCTCTCCTCCGCCCCTGCGCTCTTCCCTCCCTTCTTTTCTCCAAGAAAGGGAGGGGGAAGAGCGCAAGGGCGGAGGGAAGCGGCGACACGTCAGAGTGACGCTCTGACGTGTCGCCGCTTCCCTCCGCCCCTTGCGCTCTTCCCCCTCCCTTCCTTCGTCGCGTCAGAGGCCTGACAAAAAGGTGCGCTGCGGAGGTGTGCCGCGGCGTGGGCGTGGCGACGGGGTACGTCTTAGTTTATATAAGACGTACTCGAAAGTAAGGCGTAGGGGGGACTTTTTGGGGGGAAAGAAAGTAAGACGCTGTCTTTCGGGGAAACACGGTACTACTAATAGTAACAACAACAATAGGTTCCTAGAGTAGAAGGAGACCTCCAAGGGCCATCCAGTCCAACCTCCTTCTGCCATAAGGGGAAAACACAATCAAAGCATTCCTCACAGATGGCCATTCAGCCTCTTATAATAATAATAATAACAACAATGGGTTCCTAGAACAGGAGGAGACCTCCAATGGCCATCCAGTCCAACCTCCTTCTGCACCTGGGCGGCGTCAGGAGCCTGCGGGGCAGGACTTGAGCCTTCCTTCCGCCCTGCCTGCGATCTACCAGGACGCCCTACCTAATGAGCACCCCTGATCTATGCAGTCCTCTGGCTTAATGCATAGCCAGCTGCTACCAGTGGAAATGTGGGGGCTTTCCCCCCAAAGCCAGTCATGTTTTCTCAGGCTGGATCTACACTGATATATTTTTGTTCTTGTTGTTATTATTATTATACTTTATTTATACCCCACCCTTCTCACCCCAATAAGTTTCAGAATGTGGATTAACTGCATTGATCTGGATTATAGAGCAGTGTAGATGGATATAATCCAGTTCAATGCAGTTAATTCACAACCTGAAACTGGATTATAGGGCAACCTCAGTGACGGAAGTGTTTGGAGTAACTGCAGCCTTCGAATTGCCACTTGGTTAGCTTTACTCCCCAGATCTGGGTGCTTACAACACTAAAATGCTCTATATTTTAAAATGAAAGAAAGATCTGACATCTGCTCATAAAGTGATGGATGTTCATTGTTTAGGACACATTTATTCTGCCCACACCACAGCTTGGCATTGTAGCATCTGTTGTTACTACTCTCTGCTTCCAGTTCCATCTGTCGTTTCTGTCTCCCTCTCCCTCCTGGCATCTGTGAAGGGGCATCAGGGAAGCCAATGCTCCGCCACACTCCTTTGTTGTGTCCACGTGTGGCAGGATTACAGAGATTTTTTATATTCGCCTTTTCCCTTGATTAAACAGGGAGGGGCCGAAGAGATGCTGCAGTGCTGGTATCTCACAATTCATTGGCCTGCCATATGCCTTTCCCCTGCGGAGTTCTTGTAATCTACTTGATGCTTAGAAGAGGGAAATGGGTGGGGAGGATTGCTTCAAGGAGGAGCCTATTGGGTCTTGAAGAGCCACGGTTAGCTATGTCTGACTTAAGGCAAGCATCTGGAAGCTCCTACGGGTTCCTCTAATCAGGTAGCGAAGGAGGGTGGATACAGATGTCATATCCGAACTGGTCTTTATCGAGTTTAGATGGAGCAGTCAGAAGATCATTGTGTTTAATTCAAGACCACTATATCCAAACAATGGGGTAGGTGACTCTGGGTGCATCTAGACCAGGCCTGGGCAAACTTCGGCCCTCCTTTGGCCCCCCAGCCGGCAGGCTGTTAGGAATTGTGGGAGTTGAAATCCAAAACACCTGGAGGGCCGAAGTTTGCCCAGGCCTGATCTAGATTAGAATGAATGCAGTTTAACACCATTTTAAGTAATGTAGGTCAGTGCTATGGATTTTTGGGAGTTGTAGTTCTGCAAGGCCTTTGTCTATTATTTATTTTATTTACATTATTATTACCCCGCCCTTCTCACACACACCCCGGGGGGGGGGGACGACGAGACGACTCAGGGTGGCTTACAAGGCAGCAATTCGATGCCATAGTACACGCTATAAAAACATACAACATTAGAAATAACAGTTAAAAATTTAAAACAATGTTCCGTCCACAAACCCACATTAAAAAACAGTACGCCATATTCTCATCTATTAGCTTGCCAGTCCTATTCCAGTCCAAAGTGCTGCTTTCTGCTATTGTACAAAGGCCTGGTCCCATAGCCAAAATTTTACTTTTTTCCTAAATGCCAGGAGAGATGGGGTCAATCCTATTTCGCTTGGGAGCACATTCCACAGGTGGGGAGCCACAGCCGAGAAGGCCCTGTCTCGTCCCCACCAGCCGCATTTGAGAAGCTGGCGGGAGCGAGAGCAGGGCCTCCCCAGATGATCTTAAATTATGAGGTGGGACGTAGAGGCAGATGCATTTGGACAAGTAAGCTGGGCCAGAACCGTATAGAGCTTTGTAGGTCAAAACCAGCACTTTGAATTGAGCTCGGAAGTGGACAGGCAGCCAGTGGAGCTGACACAACAGGGGGGGGGGGGGTGTGCCCCCTGTATGTAGCTCCTGTTAGTCTGGCTGCCACCCGTTGGACTAGTTACAGTTTCCAAACTGTCTTCAAAGGCAGCACTACGTAGAGTGTGTTGCAGTAATCTATTCGGGATGTGACCAGAGCATGGACGACCGTAGCCAGATCAGACTTCCCAAGGTACGGGCGCAGCTGGCGCAAGAGTCTTAACTGTGCAAAAGCTCCCCTAGCCACCGCCGAAACGTGGGGTTTCTTTGTCAAATGCTGCCGGTGCCAATCAAACAACAACTCCAGAATTCCTTAGCATTCAGCCATTGCACTTAAAGGGTTGTCAAACTGCATTAATTCTAAAGTGTAGATGCACTTTGAGGTACCTACCTTTTATCAAGAGATACTCCAGTGGCAAGTGATAAAGTAGACTCTAATCCACAAAATTTAGATTATAATATGTCTCATGTAGTTCCATGAAAAAAAAATTATTTGTCAGTATGGCCTTTAGATTTTTAATGGTTGAATTTGTGACCTCTAATCTGAATGCTTGTTCTGGTTTGCAGACTTTTTGGCATTAATTTTTGAAATCCAGTTTATATTCCTTTCATCAGGATGGTTACATTTCGCATCTTTTAAAAGATGTTTGGCATATAGTGGATTTTTAGTAGTGTAGAGCTTTTCATGTTTAAAATGCCATAAATATTGTGACTACAAATTATTGCTTCAATATGTACATACAAGTTGAAGTGTACAGTGAAAATTCGATCCACCGTCCTTTATTTTGATGGATTCATTTAAACCAGATGCATTTAATTAATCTAAATCACCAAAGGAAAAGGCCAGTATAGAAAAATGATTTAAATCAAAGGGTTGGTTAGTGACAAGCAAATGCCCGTGTTTCTTTGCAAAGACATAATCATAATGTGAGAAATAAACAAATTGCAACTATTTAAAATATGAACAATTATTAATGTAAAATAATTCAGACAGGTTTGTGGCATCTCTTGGAATCTGACTACATTCCAATGTCTTTATTAATTTTTTATCTATTTATTTACAGTATTTATATATTGTTTTTCTCACCCCTGGGGGGACTCAAAGCAATTTACACTATAATAATAGCAAAATTCAATGCCTTACTCGCAAGTCACTTCCCAGTTTCCAATAGCATGCTCATAATGCCAGTCTATAGTATACAAGATGCTGTCATGGTCTAGGGCAGAACTTTCCAAACATTTCATGTTGATGTCACGTTTTTAAGACATGCATCATTTTGTGACACAGTAATTTGATTTTACTAGCAAATTGAATGGGGACACAACATACCTCATTAAAACCTTTCATTTATCTATTTAAAAATATATGATTTGTGAGATAATTACATACATTTCCAAGATGTTCGTCATTTCTCGTTATGTTTGGAATTCACTGAGTCTGATATTCTAGTATTTTAACCATTTAAAATTTTAATTTTTTACCTATTTTAATCATTTGAACACATTAGTGGCATACTAATGTTCAGTTCAGTTCAGTTTGTGTGGCACGAACAGACAGTTTGGAAAGCTCTGGACAAAGTTTTTTTTAAAAAGTTCTTATTTTGAAGTAGACTGGCTGCAGGACCGGACAAAGGTAATCAATTGTAGTAAGCGAACCATTGTTTGGCGCCCCCTGGGTCTTCAGTGTGGTGATGATGGCGCGCACAAACAGCTAGTTTCGTGCATGTGCTATTGGGACCAAGCGCTTCTGGTGGAGGGAGTAGCGAAAAGCACTCCCAAGAGGATGAAAAGGACGGGGAAACATTTTGCAGCCGGGGCGGAGCCTCCCGCCTCAGGCTGCAAAATGTTCCCTGGCTTGTCCTTTTCGGCCTCTTGGGAGTGCGTTTAGCAGCTCCCTCCACCAGAAGCGCTCCGACCCGATGGCGCATGCGTGAAAGTTTCGCGCATGTGCTATTAAAACAGAACACTCCCAAGAGGATGAAAAGGACAAGCCAGAGAACATTTTGCAGCCGGGGCAGAGCCTCCCGCCCGCGCGCCGGCTAACCTGGCGGCCACGGCCGGGTGCGCCCTTGGCCAAGTGGCGCCCTGAAGTGGCCGCTTACTTTGCCTCCACTAAGTTCCGCCCCTGACTGGCTGCAGAGTCTGAAGGTTTTTGCCAGACATAGGAGCTTGCATGATGCCCAGCTTTGCCAGTTTGATCTGATTGTCCACAAGAAGACTATTTAGGGAGAGAATTAGTAAAGGAGATGAGGAAATTTGTCAATATAGCATTGTTGCAGCCAAACCGACAATAGCGAAATCATGGAAAGGTGAAAAAGAACTATCAAAAAGGATTGGAGAGAAAAATTATTATACTATATTCAAATGACCAAGTTATCTAATGGTATCTGGGAAGGAAATAATGAGGAGTTTGTAAAAAAAATGCAGGTTGGCATTTTAATACATGGAAAGGAAGACAAATGTGGACTTTAGCTGCATGGGGAATTTACTAACGTAGGTGTAAAAGTAGATTTTATTAGATTTGGGACTCACAGTGAGTAATGTTGGAGGTCATGGGTGGGAGATAAAAGTGTGGATAGAATATTGCAATGTATAGGGGGGACTGACAACATATTTGGATTATATGTATTTTATTATTTCTAGATGTTTTTTTCTTTTTATATTCTATATTCCATTAATTTCACTCAATAAAAACCCGAAATTTTTTTTTTAAAGGAAAGCTCTGGTGAGGGGATTTGAGTGCTGAACTGGGAGACTAGTATTCAGCATAGTGATTCTAGTGTTAGACCAGGACTCTGGGGCCCCTTCCATGCACCTAAATAAAATCCCCCAATTTCTGCTTTATTTATTTATTATTTATTTTATTTGTCGAATTTCTAGGCCGCCACTCCCGGGAGGCTCGGGGCGGCTCACAACAGGACAATACACAATAAAACACATTAAAACACATAAAGCACTCTAAAATATCCATACATTAAAAACACAATGCGCTGTACGAGATACGAAATGCACAGCATAATCTTCTGTATACCTTAATAAAACGGAATGTTTGTATGTGTGCGGAGGGCGGAAGGGCGGAAATGTGGCAGCGTTCTGATTGGCAGCCACTTTCACAGGCCACAGCGACCAGTGCGTGTGATGGACCTGCACCAAACTTGGCACACATAACCCCCCTAACCCCCTTTACGTCCTGGTACGGTTTGGGGGACATGACCCACGGATTATGGGATTTGTAGTACTTTCAAACACTTTGGTTCCCACAGACCACTGAGGCCACCAAAAAGGACCAATACAGGCCACACTTGGCACACACAACCCCCATGACCCACTCTATCTCCTGGTGCAGTTTGGAGGAGGGTGGACCATGGATGATGGGACTTGAAGTACCTCTACTCACTTCCCAAGTCCACTGCAACCCTTATCCAATTACTGATTGAGACCAAACTTGGCACACACAGCCCCCATGACCCACTCTACATCCTGCTGCAGGTTCGAGAAGGACGGACCATGGATGATGGGACTTGAAGTACATTCACTCATTTCCCGAGACCGCTGCAACCCTCATCCAATGACTGATCAAGACCAAAGTTGGCACATAGAGCCCCCATGACCCGCTCTACATCCTGCTGCAGTTTGCAGGACGGTGGACCATGGATGATGGGACTTGAAGTACTTCTACTCATTTCCTGAGACCACTGCTCCACTCATCCAATGACGAATCAAGACCACACTTGGCACACATAACCCCCTGACCCCCTTTACGTCCTGGTGCGGTTTGAGGGAGTTGACCCACGGATTATGGGATTTGTAGTACTTTCAAACACTTTGGTTACAACAGACCACTGAGGCCACCAAAACAGACCAATATAGACCACACTTGGCACACACAATACCCATGACCCACTCTATCTCCTGGTGCAGTTTGCAGGAGGGTGGACCATGGATGATGGGACTTGAAGTACCTCTACTCCCCAAGTCCACTGCAACCATTATCCAATTACTGATCGAGACCAAACTTGGCACACATAACCCCCATGACTACCTTCACGTCCTGGTGAGGTTCAGGGGAGGACTGACAATGGATGATGGGATTTGTAGTACTTTCACACCCTTCTGTTCCCACAGATCACTGCGGCCCCCAATAAACACCGATAAAGACCACACTTGGCACACAGAGCCCCAGTGACCCACTCTACATCCTACTGAAGTTTGGAGGGGGGCAGAACATGGATGATGGGACTTGCAGTACCTTCCCTCTCTTTCCAAGACTGCTACAAACCTAATCCAATGACTGATCAAGACCAAACCTGGCAAACAGAGCCCTCATGACCCACTCTACATCCTGGTGCAGTTTTGTGTGAGACGGACCACAGATGTTGGGACTTGGAAGTACCTTCACTCACTTCCTAAAAACAATGCAACCCTCATCCATTCACCAATACAGACCAAACTTGCCACACACAGCCCCCATGACCCACTCTACATCCTGCTACACTTCTCAAATGACCCGGGCACCGCCGGGTCCCCAAGCTAGTACAGTATAAAAGATAAAATCAACAGGCAAGACTGGGACACTGATGGCGTCTTAATAAGCCGAAGGCCTGTTGAAAGAGGAAGGTCTTACAGGACCTCCTAAAGGACATAAGATCTTGGAGGGCTCGTGTCTCGGCTGGGAGAGCGTTCCATAAAGTTGGAGCTATCACTGAAAACGCTCTGTTTCGGGTCGCAATTAGCCTAAGCGTCTTGACAGGGGGAATTGCCAATAGATTGATGTTCTCTGACCACAGTGATCTCGTAGGGCAATATGGGGTAAGCTGGTCCCTCAGGTACATTGGCCCCAGGCTGTGCAAGGCCTTAAAGGTAAGCACCAGCACTTTGAAGGTGATCCGGTGCTCAACTGGAATATATGGCAGTGTGGCCTCGGATAAACCAAGTCAAAGCAGATATTGTGGGATCTTTTGCCTTCATTCTCTGGGTTATATGACTGCAGAAGGGCCCTGTGATCAAAGGGCTCGACCTTTTGCTACTAGGCCATGGAAGCTTATTGGGTGACCTTGGGCAAGTCTCACACACTCAGACTCAGGAAGGCAAGGGCAGGCCCCTTCTGAACAACTTCTGCTCAGAAAATCCTATAATCGGGTTGCCTTGAGTCAGAAACTAATTGAAAGCACAAATACATAGATCGTATGTGCTCTGATTTTTTTAAAACTTAAAACTTGTTTTTTAACTTTATTGTTTTCAACTTATGGTGGCCCTAAAGCAGGGGTGCTCATTAGGTAGATCGCGATCGACTGGTCGATCCCAGGACCGAAGGAGGTCGATCCCAGCTGGATGGGGCACTTCTGAGGGGGCGGAGCTAGGCTGCGTGAAGCCCCGCCCCCTCCCCCGGCTTTAGCGCTTCCGCAGCTTCTGGAGGAAAGAGGGGGAGAATGCCAAGGCAGTAGTGCCATAGATAGCCACTACTGGCTTGGCATTCCCGCCCCCTTGCCCCCAGAAGCTGTGGAAATGCTAAAGCCAGAGGGGAGGGGGCGGAGCCAGGCCACGCGAAGCCCCTCCCCCGGCTTTAGTGCTTCCGCAGCTTTTGGAGGGAAGAGGGGGGGGGGAATGCCAAGCCAGAAGTGGCATAGATAGCCACTACTGTCTTGACATTCCCCCTCTGCCTCCAGAAGCTGTGGAAATGCTAAAGCCAGAGGCAGGGCCGTAGCCAGGATTTTGATTCCGGGGGGCTGAGTTTGGTTCGGGGGGCTGAGACTGGGTGGAAGGGTCTACCCTAGCAAACCTTTTGTATTGTTATCCCAATAACCCCATTAATGTGAAATATAATGAGCATGGTGATCAGATCATGATATGAATAAACATAACAGTTTAAATAATGTACCAGTAAGGCCTTTTCGCGGACCACCCTGAGAATTTCGGGGGGGGGCTGAAGCCCCCTTAGCCCACCCTGGCTACATGCCTGGCCAGAGGGGGCGGAGCCAGGCCATGCAAAGCCCCACCCCCTTCCCCCTGCTCCGCCCTGGTAGATCTTTCAGACTTGGTTTTATTAGAAGTAGCTCGCATGCTGAAAAAGTGTGGGCACCCCTGCCCTAAAGCAAACCTGTAAGTTGTTTTTTTCTGGTACTGAGGATCACCCAGTGGGTTCTCTTGACGCAGGGGGGAATTGAACTGTGGTTTCCAGAGTCGTAGCTGACACTCAAAGCCACTACCACGCACTGGCTCATAGAATGTTTACATATGCTGATCTAAAACAGTAGTTGGAAATTTCAGAACTTAGTCATAGAAGCATTTACAATTTATTTATTTATTTATTTCCAGCATTTCTACCCCGTCCTTCTCGACCCCTGAAGGGGGACTCAGGGCGGCTTACAACGGCAGCAATTCGATGCTGACAACATACAACGCATTATGTACAACATTATACAATAGATAAAACATTAGATCAAAATACATTTAAAACATTATCATGTAGCCGAATTTACAGGAAGCCTCTTTAAAACTATCATGCGGCAGAAGAGCTTTGCATCTTGGAAGCTTATGCATTTTATATTTGTAAATATTGGTAAGCCTAGGAGTGGAAATGGTATATTTTAATCATTGTCGAATTAATCTCTTTTCAGGTCAGTGGTGTCTTTTGGGTCCAAAAACAGAGCAATTGGAGTAGCTGCTAAGAATCAAGTAAGTCATCCAAAAAGAGAAAGACGCATTCATTAGTGAAGAAGATATTCTGAGTTTTCATTGGGCATTTAAAAATTTACCCCACTGTCTTACGCGTTTGCAGCACTCTGCCAAGAGTTACATTCTGGTTGAGCTCCTTTAAGCAGTTCTCTTTCTACGTGGAATGGTCTGTCAATGCGTGGAAGCTGCTCAGATAGAGTTATCACCTTTTTTGAATAGTTGTGTTTATAGTGCTGCAACTGGTGATGCTTCATAAATTATTTTATTTATGCTAGTTTCCAACATTCCATAATTTTCTAGCTTGACCAAGAACCACGGCACAAGATAGTTTTTCCCTTGAGAGGAACGCCCTTAGTTCTCTAGTCTCATAAGGGCCCCAGGAAATAGCTTCTGTTTCCCATATAATAATATTCTCAGAAGCTCTTTTTTGCTATTAGATGTTTTGGCATAAAACTGCTGTTCTGTGTGTGTGGATACGGAGAATAAAATACAATACTTTGATCAGTCCAGCTTATTTATTTGGGTTTGAATACATGATAGTGAATGTAGCAATAATTATATAATACAATTTTCCTTATAACATTTGTCATGTGTAGTAACGGCAAATAAGTTGGATTACTACATGTGTATCTTAGGGCAGTGTTTCCCAACCGCTGTGATGCGGCACACTAGTGTGCCGTGACGGACCTTCTGCTGTGCCGCGAGAAAAGCTCTCTGCCCCCCTTCCTTCCCCCCCTCCTGCCGAACACCTGCTGCTTGGGGGAGGAGGAGGAAGGGCCGGGCGGCAGCGAAGAAAAAGAAGAAGGGGCCAGGGCGCCCCCTCCTTTGGCCGTTTTCCCAGCCAGCCTCCAATGCGCCATGACTTTCGCCCCTCACTCGCTGAAGCCGCGCGGAGGAGGAGCCCCGCCCACTGAAGCCCATCGACTGCTCATGCTCTTCCTCTGTGGGAGAGCTGAAGCCGGGGGAGGGGGAGGGCATGGCACGGCCTGGCTCCGCCCCCTCCCCCCGGCTTCAGCGCTCCCCCAGCTTCTCCAGCCTTGAGGGGGCAATGCCAAGCCAGCGGTGGCAGAGCCAGCACAATGCTGGCTTGGCACTGCCCCCTCAAGGCTGGCGAAGCTGTGGGAGAACTGAATCCTGGGGGAGGGGACAGGGCATGGCACGGCCTGGCTCCTCCCCCGGCTTCGGCACTCCCAGCAGCTGCTCCCAGCAGGCCACCATCCCCCAGCTGTTCTTTACTGTGTTAGAGTGTCATTTTGTGTCATTTTGGTTGGTGGTGTGCCCCCGGATTATTTTTAATGTTAAAAGTGTGCCGCGGCTCAAAAAAGGTTGGGAAACACGTCTTAGGGGCATTTAACTTTTTATATATCTAGTAAATCTTTTGTCAGTAAAGATTTCCATAGTCATTTTCTCCTTTCTTCTTGCAGCTAATTACACATGCCAACAACACAGTGTTTAATTTCAAGAGATTCCATGGACGTGCATTTAGTGACCCTTTTGTCCAGAAGGAGAAAGAACATGTGAGCTACTGTGTGGTGCCAATGAAAAATGGAAATGTTGGAATAAAGGTAAATACGTACTTGTGCAAATATCAAGAAATTATTTGCAGGAAAAAAATGAAAGAAAAAATAATCGGTGAATAGCAGTTGGTTCCAAAGAAGATTGAGTCCAATTCAGGAGAAAGGCAAGATATAAGTGAAATAGATGATGAAATAAGATTGAATAGAACTGTGTTCAGCAACTGAGTTTTCCCAGCCTTCTCTGCATCTGCTTCAAAGATTATTCATGAGGGCTTGGCAGGGAGAGTGTTTGGGACAGGTCCAAACAGAGGGAAGCTGCTGGGGTACAATTGGTAAAAACCAAGGAAGGGATACTGCTTTATAACGATGGGTCCCGACCTAAACGGGGTCTCCTTAGCCCTAATTTGGCAACGGTAAAAGTTTTCTGAAGTGCCCCTGGTGGCTGTTTAAACATTTACACAAACCTGTTGTGTAGCATTTAGTGTACTCTGCAGAAGCTGCTTCAGCTTCACTTCATAAAAAGGAAAACCAGCCAGTTTAGCAAGCCTTGCAAATGCTGATTTGTGATCATTAAATGTTTGATGTTTATACCTATTACATACACATATGTACATAGCTATATGCCTGAGTAGCACAGTTAAGGGTTAACATCTCTGTGGTGTTTGTTTTGCTGTCTGCGCCCCTGTTCAGAAGATTTCACCTCATTTTTTTGTCACTGTGATAATTGGATTTTGAAAGAAAAATGGGCTCGTTATGGAAACAAGGACTGGTGATAAAGCTTCAGTAGAGACACTTATTTCCCCATGATAACTCCTTCAGGTGTGAATTTCCCTTCCTAGAGGTAGATTTCTCTCACTTCTATTGTCTAACCCAGACCTGGGCAACCTACGGCCTGCGGGCTGGATGCGACCCAGCAGCCGATTCTGTCCGGCCCGGGGAGAAGGGCGTCAGGGGCGGTGCCAAGAGGAAGGGGTGCCACTGCTGCCATCCCATCGTGGGCTGTGGGGCCTGCGTCGGCAGACAGCCCGCCGCTCCGGAGAACAATCAGAGGAGTGGCGGCTTTGGAGTGACTGCCATCCTGGGAGACAATCCGGGCCTGCAGCGGGAGCAGTCAGTGACCTGCGGCGGCTGATTGCCCTGGCGACCCGGAAAATTTGATTGTCTTCCGGTTCGCCAGGGCAATCACCCGCTGCAGCTCGCCGACTGCTCCCGCTGCAGGCCCGGATCGCCTCCCGGGATGGCAGGCACTCCAAAGCTGGGATGGCAGGCACTCCATGGCAGGACGATCAGCTGGGGAATGGCTGCTGCTCTGCTCTGCTGCGGTGGTGACTGGGTCCGCTTTATTATCCTCTGGGCTGGGGCCATTGGGCCATTCCATCTTGGGATCCTTCCTCTCTTGAGGATGTCAGCCTCTATCTTGGTTCACACCTTGTCTTCTTGAATTTTATTTTATTTTAGTGGTTTTTATTATTTTATAATAATAATTTTATATAATAATATAATAAATAATATAATGTTATATTATATTATAATTTCAATATATTATAATGTCTATATATATACTATAATAATTATGATATTAATACTAATAATATATGAATATTTCTTGATATATTAATATGTTAATATTAATTATGTGTAATATATAGTAAATAAAAATAAATAAATACATTATGTAGATTAGAATGCAGTTCCGCCTTTAGGTGCGGCCCTCCATAATATTTTTTGGCTCTCCTGTGGCCCCTTGGAAAAAATAATTGCCCACCCCTGTTCTAGTGAATAGATTAAAGAAAGCTGAGAAGGCCTGGTGGTAAATGGTATGCAGAAGTAATACTGGATGCATTTCAGTTGGCTTAATATTTACTCCTGTATTATGTTTGCAGGTAACATATATGGACGTTGAGCATTTATTCAGCGTCGAGCAGATAACAGCTATGCTACTGACTAAACTGAAGGAGACTGCTGAAAATAACCTCAAAAAACCCGTAACAGATTGTGTTATTTCAGTGAGTAGTTCCATTTAATCTTAGGAGCATTTGATTCCTCTTGTATGTTGGAATATTATGTTGAACAAAGTTTTAACCAATTTAGAATATGGCTGGGTTTTTTGTCTGGCGACACCTGGAGTCACTGAATGATATGAGAGTATTTAACACTGTGGAAATTAATCAAATGCAGAAGAATGAGCAATCTGGGTGGAAGGCGTCTAATTCCTCCATGTTAGCATTAAAGAGGGAACAATAAAAAGTCCAGTTAAAACTATACAGTGGTCACGCATAGAGTTAGGTGAAATAGCTTAAAAGTAACAACAAAAGTTAAGCGCATAAACCTTATAGTGCTACAAAATGCAGTAAGATACTCAACAGATAATTTTTACATTTTTACGAATACTTGTCAATATAAACGTGTTTAACATAAATATTAATTCAAACGATACAAAGTTTGTAAAAAATGGTTTCGACTCAGTCTTTTAATTTTACCCTTCCCACCAAAGGGTGGTTTGTGATGTGAACTTAATCAATTTATTTGTGTGTGAAATATATTCCATGCAGATTTGTAATTGTGGAAAAGCATGATATTAACTGGCCTCGGTGGCTGGGGAATTCTGATTATTGTAATCCCGAAAAAACAAGTCTGAAGCCTTCTGTTTTCTCTTTAATGCAGTAATTAGCTTCTAATAATTCATCAGCCTTTCTGATGTCTCCAAGAAGGCCAATATGCTCCTGTCTACTCTTTCGTTCTTCAGGTACCAACATTTTTCACTGATGCTGAAAGGAGGTCTCTGCTTGATGCTGCTCAGGTTGTTGGATTAAATTGCCTTAGACTCATGAATGATATGACCGCAGGTAAACACAAGGGATAGTTATTCCATCTATGATTCTATGACAAAATGTGTGTCCATGTAACAAGGTAATTATAATATGTTAAATGTTTTAAAGTAAGTAAATAAAGTTTGGGTTGCTTGTGTAAAGCCCCGAAGTCGCCTTCGGGCTGAGAGGGGCGGTACAGAAATGTGATAAATAAATAAATTTTCCAGGCAGTATGGCCATGGCTACCAATTGAATACCGGATCACTTTCAAGGTGTTAGTTCTTACTTTTAAGGCCTTGTATGGTCTGGGGCCAGTGTACCTACAGGATTGCCTGATTCAATATAACCCTCCGAGATCACTTCATTCAGAAGACCAGAATCTTTTAGACATCCCTAGTGTGAAGTCTTTCCACCTGACTTCAACAAGGCACAGGGCATTTTCAATCATCGCCCCGGCTCTTTGGAATATGTTGCCACCGGAAATTTGGTCACTTTTCGGAGGGCCTGCAAGACACACTTGTTCAGACAGGCCTTCGAAACCTTGTGATTTTAGCTGCGTTTTTATTTTGCTGTTTTACTTACTATTATATGTATGTTTTGCCCATTGTTTGTTTTATTGAATTGTGTTGTAAACCGCCCTGAGCCGCTGGGAGTGGCGGTGTACACGTCCAAAATAAATAAATAAATAAATAAATGTTCCAGAAGCATTCTCTCCTGACATTTCGCCCACATCTATGGCAGGCATCCTCAGAAGTTGTGAGGTCTGTTGGAAACTAGACAAGTGAGGTTTATATATCCATGGATGGCCCAGGGTGGGAGAAATAACTCCTGTCTGTTGGAGGCAAGTGTGAATGTTTCAATTGGCCGCCTTGATTAGAATTTAATAGCCTTGAAGCCTCAAAAGCCTGGCTGATTGCTGCCTGGGGAATTCCTTTGTTTGGAGGGTTAGCTGGCCCTGATTGATTCTAGTTTGGAATTCCCCTGTTTTTTGGGTGTTGCTCTTTATTTACTGTCCTGATTTTAGAGGTTTTTTAAAAAATACTGCTAGCTAGATTTTGTTCATCTTCATGGTTTTCTCCTTTCTGTGGAAATTGTCCACTTCTGGTTGATCTGGGGATCTGATGAACCAACCTGGACACAGCATATTATTTGGGAACACAGAAATGCTGGAACTTGATGTTGTTCAGATACCGTAATTGCAAGAAGTTTAGTATAAGCTGGTGATTATTTCCCTTTTTTGTAGTGGCTCTGACCTATGGAATTTACAAGCAAGACCTTCCAGCTCCAGAAGAGAAACCACGAATAGTAGTGTTTGTAGATATGGGCCACTCGGCATTTCAAGCATCAGCCTGTGCTTTCAACAAGGGTAAACTGAAGGTGAGAAGAACCTTAGAGTCACTATGACCTAGTTCTTTGTAAAACCCTTTTCAAGCAAATCAATAAATATGTCTGCAGTCTGGGATTGGAACAAAGGGCTTTTGTGCATTCTCCTGTATCAGGCCTTGTTGCATAATACATAACATAAGTAGCTCTCAGCCAGCTTGGATCTTTG
This sequence comes from Anolis apletophallus, assembly GCA_030556195.1. NCBI lineage: Eukaryota > Metazoa > Chordata > Lepidosauria > Squamata > Anolidae > Anolis > Anolis apletophallus. The sequence goes on along the minus strand of JARBWK010000004.1, from coordinate 195,965,757 downwards.
GATGGCAGATCTAAAAATAGCATTGCCAGGGTAGACTGATAAGAAGAAACTGTCAATTTAAAAATTGTGGAAAATCTTAGGTTAAGTGTAACTGTTTGAAATATAAAATAATAATTTAATTTTATCCATGCTGTCAGAACATTGCAGTGTAGTTATACTTTCTGATTTAAGTATCTTGTGGTTCTAAAGCAGTGGTTCCCAAACTTTTTTGGCCTACCTCCCCCTTTCCAGAAAAAAACTACTCCCTTCCCCCAGAAATTTTTTAAAAAATTTTTTTAATAGCAATTAAACGGAAAGATATATGTATTAATAATTCTACCTTTTTCATAAAATATAAATAAAGTTGTAAATTAGAAACATTGAAGTTTGAAATTATGAAACTATTTATTGAACTTAGAATAGAAAGGTAGTACAAAAAAAAGTTAAAACATTTGAAATCATCTTAATGAGAAGGATGAACCTGGTATGCTGCTACCAATCTAGTCATCCTCGGCTCTATTTTCGTCAGCAGTACTCTCAAATCATCGCGATTGACTATTTTGCAATCGGTTTCTTTTTTTGTTAATAAATTGGTTACTGGAAATTGAAAGAAATGGCAACGACTTACGAATGGATTGAGAAAGCAATGGATATTATGAACATGGATCTACTGACACAAAATATTGCCCATAATAGGTCATCAGTAAACAAAACAAATTGGAATAACTTTATTGACTTTTTTTTTAAAAAAATTATAAGAACATGTAAAAAGAAAAAGATAATAATAACAATAATAACAACAATATAAATTGTTATAAGAAACCCAAAGGATCAAACATAATCCATAAAGGAAATTGACCTAAGATATGATTAAGGAAAACAATAGCTATCACAAAGTGATCAGGAAGTTAAAAAAAAGAATTTTTACGTTTTATGTTCGTTGAGGTGAGGATGTCTAGGGTTTATTTGTTTTGTTTTGTTTTGTTATTGTCTTAGTTGTCTTACTACTAATGGTATAATGTATACTGATATGTTTACTGTCTGGGTTGGGTTTGTATGTTGAAATATGTGTGTGGTTTTATTTCATGAACAAAAACCAATTTATTAAATAAATAAATAAATAAATTGGTTACCACACTGAATCCATGTTCCACTAAATATGTTGAAGGACATTATTATTGTTATAAGAGTCAACCAGTTGGAAGTGAACCCCAAAGATATTATTATTATTATTATTATTATTATCCCTTGCTTGGCGAGAGGAGGAGGAGGGAGCAGGAGGAGGGAATACGAGAGAGAGACACACACACAGATGGATGGTAGCCTGTCGCCTAGCTCACGCCACCGCCCCTTACAGGGGTTCAGCGCCCCCCAAATTCTCCTGAGCCTTCCAGTGCCCCCCCAGATTGCCCCACCAGGGGGTGGTGCCGCCCACTTTGGGAACCAGTGTTCTAAAGTCATAAAACCGATTCTAGGATTGGAAAATTGTACAGACTGCAGATTGGTGGATTGAGTTGAATTTCTGAGAGTGAATTGCAGAACGTGTTGTTCCCCCTTCAAATTATATTTGTGGAATGGAATTCGCCCAACTCAAGTGCAGCGTAAGATCATTACTGCCACCCTATCATTCAAACTATAAACAATCAGCTTGGGAAGCACAGCTAAAATGTCATTCTTTTCTTCAAACCAGGTGCTTGGTACAGCTTTTGATCCTCTCCTTGGAGGAAAAAACTTTGATGGGAAGCTGGTGGACCACTTCTGTGCTGAAATAAAAGCCAAGTACAAACTGGACCCGAAATCAAAAATAAGAGCACTTCTCCGTTTACATCAAGAGTGTGAAAAGCTGAAAAAGCTAATGAGTTCAAACAGCACAGACATTCCACTTAATATTGAATGTTTCATGAATGATACAGATGTGTCTGGAAAGATGAATAGGTAAGATATTCTGTGGATTCAGGTAGATTGCATTGGAAGAAAGTCGGTATTGGGGTTTCCATGATACAAGCAAAAACTATGCAGAAGCCAGTTTAGTCCAGCATTCTCTCCCAAAAAGAAGTTCCCCAAAAGAATAGGACTTCTGTCAACAGTCATCATAAGAGGTGTACTGCCTCTGATAGTGAAGAGCAGGGCTGCCCAGGAAGTCCATCGCGATCGACCAGTCGATCCCGCGACCGAAGGAGGTCGATCCCAGCTGGATGGGGTGCTTCTCAGAGGGGCGGAGCCAGGCCGCACCAATCCCTGCCCCCTCCCCGGCTTCGGCACTCCCAGCAGCTTCTCCAGGCTTAAGGAGGGCAGGGCCAAGCCAGCCTTGTGCTAGCTATGCCTCCACTGGCTTGGCACTGCCATCCTCAAGCCTGGAGAAGCTGCTGGGAACCCAAAGCCAGAGGGGAGGGACGGGGCTTGATGCGGCCTGGCTCCGCCCCCCTGTGGCTTCCGCTCTACCAGCAGCTTCTCCAGGCTTAAGGAGGGCAGGGCCAAGCCAGCCTTGTGCTAGCTATGTTACCACTGGCTTGGCATTGCCATCCTCAAGCCTGGAGAAGCTGCTGGGAGCTACAAAACTGGAGGGGTCGGGGCTTGGTGTAGCCTGGCTCCGCCCCCTCCGGCCAAGGCCCGCCCCCTCCCCTCCCCAGCCTTGAGGAGGTAGGTAGATCTTTCTGACTTGGTTTTAGTATAAGTAGCTCGCATGCTGAAAAAGTGTGGGCACCCCTGGTGAAGAGATATGTAGTTGTTGTCACTAACAGCTGTTGACAGCCTTATCTTCTATTGATGTATCGACATTGCTTTTCAAGCCACCTGTTTTTGGTAGTCATAATGACATCTTTTCTTAGCCAATTCCATAGTTTAACTATGTACTGTGTTAAGAAGTACTTCCATCATGCAGTTACTTCAGGTTTTTAGAATTAATGTAAATCCAGGAAGGAAAAGTAAATGCTTTCTAGGAAGCTGTGCTAATTGAAATGTGTGGTGACTTCCCCATCATTGCTGCTGTGCATCTCTACTGAATTATACACTAGTATAATGTGACGTTCTGGATGAGGGCGAACACATTGAAACTGAATCCAGAGAAGACAGGCACTCCAGGTCAGCAGTAAGGCCAAACAGGGTATAGGATTACAGCTTGTGCTGGATGGGGTTACACTCCCCCTGAAGACAAAGCTTGGGAGTGATCCTGGACTCATTGCTGAACCTGGAACACCAAGTTTTGGTGGTGACAAGAGGAGCATTTGCAGAGTTAAAACTTGTGCGCCAGCTGCGCCCGTACCTTGGGAAGTTTGACTTAGCTACCGTAGTCCATGCTCTGTTTACATACCAAATAGGCTACTGCATCACACTCTGCATGGGATTGCTTTTGAAGACTGTTCGGAAGCTCCAGTTGGCAGTCAAATTTCTCACGAGCGGGGTACAGGGAGCACACAACCCCCTGTTATGCCAGCTCCACTGTCTGCCTGTCTGCTACCAAGCACAATTCAAAGTGCTGGCTTTAGCCTATAAAACCCTTAATTGTTCCGGCCCAGCTTACCTGTCTGAACGTATCTCTCTCTCTGAACCATTTCGGAGGTTAAGATTGTTCGGGGAGGCCCTGTTTTCTGTCCCACCTCCTTCGCAGGCGCGACTGGAAGGGATGAGAGACGGCCTTCTCAGTGGTGGCCCCTCATCTATGGAACTCCTCAATGAAATTAGATCAGTGCGCTCCCTCCTGGCCTTCAGGAAGAAAAACAAAAACATGGCTGTGGGACCAAGCATTTGGACAGTAAGCAATACAAGGAATGAACAGGGATTATGTGCAATTGATATTTCATATTACAAGGGCCTTGGACTGATTTTAATATTTATATTAATTTATATTAATATGTTTTTAATTTCACGTTTTAATGTCTAAATGTTGTTACATTTTATGATTTAATTGATATATGTTATTATTTTATGTTTGGTTTTTATACGTTTGTGAGGCATTAAAATTTGCCATGAATATGTTGGAAACCGCTTTGAGGTCCATCCCCCCCTCCCCCAACCAGGGTGAGCAAAGTGGTATACAAATGAAGTAAATAGTGCCTTATTGTATTTTGAGTGTTCTAAGAGAGGTCGTTCTGTACTTTTCCTACCTCTGTGAAACACTCCAGCATTGCCTCTGTGCTGACTTCTCTGCTAATGTTAAGTTAATGATAACTTGTACATAAATGTTGAAATTGATTTGTTTGTGTCAGGCATGGAATACCTAATTAAAACTAGTGTACCAACTCCACCCATTCTTGAAAATGTCTGATTTGGTTGTAATTGTACACGTCTTAGTTTCATCCTGTTTGGTTTCTATGAATTGCAGCCATATTGCTAACTGATGGTCTGTTTCTGGCCAAAAGTCTTAAGTGCTCGCTTTGACCCATAAAACTATATGAAAAAGTAAAAACTTGGCTCTTTGAGCGAGCTTTTGGAAGTGCAGAGGAATAGATAAAAATGAAACGATGAGGAATGAACATAGAATGGCTAGACCAGTGCTGTCCAACTTCTTCCGGCCCAAGGGCCGGAAGAAGTGTCACTGATCACCTGGGCGGCCGCAGGTGATCAGTGAGCGGCGGGCGTGGCCACTCCCCGGGGCGTGGCCGCTCTGGGGGGCGTGGCCGTCCTCCTGCGCGGCCGGCCCATTTTCAGGAGGGTTTCCCTGGGTGACGTTAGGCTGGGTGACGCCTGACGTCACCCAGCCTAACGTCACCCAGGGAAACCCTCCTTCCTCGCAAGCCTGGATGGCTGGTGGGGGAAGCGAGAAGCGCCGCCGCTCCCCCGCCAGCCTTCCAGGCTTCGGGAGGGCTTTTGCCCGGCTCCTGTGTCTCTCTGAGCAGAGGGACACGGGAGTTGGGCGAACTCCCTGCCAGCCTGGATGGCTGGTGGGGGAAGCGAGAAGTGCCGCCGCTTTCCCGCCAGCCTTCCAGGTTTGGGGAAGGGTTTTTAGCCGGCACTCGCGTCTCAAGTGCCGGGTGAAAACCCTTCCCCAAACCTGAAGGCTCGTGGGGGAAGTGAGCGCTGCTTCTTTTCCCCGCCAGCCATCCAGACTGGCGGGGAGTTTTCGCCACTGCCGTGATGCCTTAGAAGGGAGGGAGGCACCGCGGGGACCCCCCCCCTCCCACGGCATCGGCTCTGGAGAGAGAGGGAAGAAGAGGGCGGGGCAGGGAGGAGGAGCTAGCTCTCTTCCTCCTCCCTGCACCGCACCTTGTCCCTCTCTTGTCGGCGCCGATGCAAACCGGTTTGCATCGGCGCCGGCGAGAGAGGGAAAGAGGGCGGTGCAGGGGAGGAGCTGGCTCACTTCCTCCCTCCCTGCCCCGCCTCCTCCCCCCAGCTGCCATTAAAAATTTTTTTAAAATATTTAAAAATGGCGGCCGGGGGCATAGCTGGGGCCGGAGCCAACAGGCTGGGGGGCCGTGTACGGCCCCAGGGCCGCCAGTTGGACAGCCCTGGGCTAGATGATGCTATTGGAAATTGATTTTTAACAGGACGACACTGATAACTACATGTTTTAATGGTTTTTTATATGTTTTATATTGTTCTGCTGGTTGTTTTAATCGTGTTTTTAATGAATGTATGGCATGGAATAGTTGCAAATCTGTAACCTGCCTTGAGTCGCCTTAGGGCTGGGAAAGGTGGACTATAAATGCGGTAAATAAAATAAAATAAATGAATAAATATGACTCATGCCCAAACTATTTGAAGAACTGTATTTCCATGTATGAGGTTACCCCACTTCCAAGGTGCATCTACACCAGGGGTGCCCAGACTTTTTCAGCATGCGAGCTACTTATATTAAAACCAAGTCAGAAAGATCTACCTACCTCCCCTCTGGCTTTGGAGCTCCCAGCACCTTTTCCAGGCTTGAGGATGGCAATGCCACGCCAGTGGTGACATAGCTAGCACAAGGCTGGCTTGGCACTGCCATCCTCAAGCCTGGAGAAGCTGCTGGTAGAGCGGAAGCCACAGGGGGCGGAGCCAGGCCGTGCCAAGCCCCGCCCCCCCTCTGGCTTTGGAGCTCCTAGCAGCATCTCCAGGCTTGAGGGTGGCAATGCCAAGCCAGTGGTGGCATAGCTAGCACAAGGCTGGCTTGGCACTGCCATCCTCAAGCCTGGAGAAGCTGCTGGTAGAGCAGAAGCCATAGGGGGCGGAGCCAGGCCGTGCCAAGCCCCGCCCCCTCCCCTCTGGCTTTGGAGCTCCTAGAAGCTTCTCCAGGCCTGAGGATGGCAATGCCAAGCCAGTGGTGCCATAGCTAGCACAAGGCTGGCTTGGCACTGCCATCCTCACGCCTGGAGAAGCTGCTGGTAGAGCAGAAGCCATAGGGGGCGGAGCCAGGCCGTGCCCCGTCCCCTCCCCTGTGGCTTTGGAGCTCCTAGCAGCTTCTCCAGGCTTGAGGGTGGCAATGCCAAGCCAGTGGTGGCATAGCTAGCACAAGGCTGGCTTGGCACTGCCATCCTCAAGCCTGGAGAAGCTGCTGGTAGAGCAGAAGCCACGGGGGCGGAGCCAGGCCGTGCCAAGCCCCGCCCCCTCCCCTCTGGCTTTGGAGCTCCTAGAAGCTTCTCCAGGCCTGAGGATGGCAATGCCAAGCCAGTGGTGACATAGCTAGCACAAGGCTGGCTTGGCACTGCCATCCTCAAGCCTGGAGAAGCTGCTGGTAGAGCAGAAGCCATAGGGGGCGGAGCCAGGCCGTGCCCCGCCCCCTCCCCTGTGGCTTTGGAGCTCCTAGCAGCTTCTCCAGGCTTGAGGATGGTAATGCCAAGCCAGTGGTGGCATAGCTAGCACAAGGCTGGCTTGGTCCTGCCCTCCACAAACCTGGAGCAGCTGCCAGGAGTGCTGAAGCTGGGGTGGGGGCAGGGCTTGGTGCGGCCTGGCTCCGCCCCCTCTGAGAAGTGCCCCATCCGGCTGGGATCGACCTCCTTCGGTCCCGGGATCGACTGGTCGATCGCGATCGACTTCCTGGGCAGCCCTGATCTACACTGTAAAATTAATGCAGTTTGACTCCACTTTAACTGCCATGGCTCAATGCTATAGAATCGAGGAGTTGCCGTTTACAATGTCTTTTGCCTTCTCTGTCAAAGAGTATTGGTTTCTCACCAAATTACAACTCCCAATGATTCCATAGCACTGAGCCATGGCAGTTTAAGTGGTGTTGAACAGCATTTATTCTACAATGTAGACAGACTGTAAGATTCTCATGGAAGGCCTTTTTTGAGGCTCCTCTCTTGGAAGGCCGGAGGTTTAGCCAGGGGCGGTCCAAGGTAATTTCCAATGGTAGGCGAACATTACTTTGGCGCCCCCTCCAAAAAAATTGTTCCCCCCCAACATTACTTTGGCGCCCCCAAAACATTTTTCTGAAGCGGTACCTTGCGTGTGCGCTCCTTCCGCGCGCCACTCCCGCGCGCCGCCGCTCCCGCGGTGCATTGTAGAGCAAGGAGGGGCTTTCGCGCTTCCTGGTTCCCCCTGCCTGTGGGAGGGGCTGGCAGAGGGAACCAGGAAGTGTGAAGAGGAGCCTTCGAAGGCCCCTCCTCTCTCTCTCCCGGGAACCAGGAAGTGTGAAGAGGAGCCTTCCCTGCCCTGCCTCTCCTAGAGGGGCTTCCTGGTGCCAGGCGTGCCAGCCCTCCTCCCATGGGGCATTTCACAGGGCAAGGGAGAGCGCTCCGGAGGTTCTGGGCATGCGCGAAAATCTCCGCGCATGCTCAGAAGCTGCTGTAGGCAGCAGGGAGGTTTGCTACGACGGCGTGGCCGGCGTGGCGGCGCCCATCCAAGATGGCGCCCCACGCGGCCGCGTAGGTTGCTTACATGGACGGACCGCCCCTGGGTTTAGCACAGCTGATAAATCACCAGCAACTAGAAGATCTGTCAACCGAAAAGTTGCAAGTTCGAAGCTCCAGTTTACCTAAGCAGTTCAAAAACAGGTTTAACTGTAATTAGAGAAATTAGGTACCGATAAAAGTGGGGGAGATGTTTTATGATGCCATAAAAAAAAGATCAGAGAATGCTGTGCAACCAAAAAGGAAGGAGGAAGTCCTGATGGCTCTTCGTCATAGAGAATGGAGCAACAGCACCCCCTGTGGCTGGACTCACCTTCCTTGGCATCAAAAATAAACACCTGGACGTTGAGTCAACAACACCTCCTTTCTGTTGTTTGTCTGTGTATTGTCTATATGTTTTCCATGTATGTGTGCTGTGATCCATCCTGAGTCCCCTTTGGGGTGAGAAGCGCATAATATAAGTAATAATAATAATAATAATAATTATTATTATTATTACACAACATTCTGTGTAAAGAGTCAGGGTTAGTTGGGTCTTATTTAACTATAAGGGAAACTCAAACCTCATTTATTGATCATTTTTCATTCTAGATCTCAGTTTGAAGAACTATGTGCTGAACTCTTACAAAGAATAGAGGCTCCTCTTCGTTCCTTGATGGACCAAATCCAGCTCAAAGTGGACGATGTATATGCCATTGAAGTTGTAGGTGGAGCCACACGTATTCCAGCCGTTAAGGAGAGGATTGGGAAGTTCTTTGGCAAAGATGTCAGCACAACGCTGAATGCGGATGAAGCGGTGGCAAGAGGTTGTGCATTGCAGGTAAGATTATGGCAGTTCTTTTTTCTCAGAAGACATCACTGGATGACTCGGCTCTTGATTATTTACGAGTCAGTCTGTGGAAGCACATTGTGTTGGAAGCTGTGTTGAAACAATATGAAAGATTGGTCTGTTGTGACTGTTTTGTTCAAGCAAATGTGTTTCATGATTGCCAGCACTAAGCTTTAAGAAGAAAGAGATACATTTGAGAGATGGAATTCAGAGTGAAGAGATCTTAATGGTTGTGCTCAAACCCAATCAGTACTCTTAAGACAAATGAAAACAAAGCTGTCTTGCTATATACTCTTATATAACACATAGTGGTCCATTTGCAATATGGCAAAATCATAGTTTCTTCCTTTACTTGACTTTCTTCTTTGTGGATTTAGAGGGAAACATTTTATACATACTATAATATGTCTCTTTCATCTTTAAGATGCTGCTGATGTCTCTGTTTCTTTACATACTATATAATATGCTTATATCTTTGAGAGTGTGTCAGTTAGTCTAGTTGTGAGTGTAAAATTAGCTTCAAATTGTTAAATGTGGAAGTAATAAATATTTAATTTCAATAAAAAGATAAAGGTTTTCCACTCGACATTAAGTCTACTCATGTCCAACTCTGGGTGTGTGTGTGCTCATCTCCATTTCTAAGATGAAAAGCCGGCATTGTCCATAGACACCTCCAAGGTCACCTCCCCTCTCTCCAGATTCGAAGTGCCGACCTTTCGGTCAGCAAGTTCGGCAGCTCAGTGGTTTAACCCACTGTACCACCCAGGGCTCCAGTTAATTTCAATAGTTGAAACGTATATTCAATTAACTAGATTAGTGTTTCCCAACCTTTTTTGAGCCGCGGCACACTTTTAACATTAAAAAAATCCGGGGGCACGCCACCAACCAAAATGACACTCTTAACACAGTAAAGAATGGCTGGGAGATGGTGGCCTGCTGGGAGCAGCTGCTGGGAGTGCCGAAACCGGGGGAGGGGGGGGAGCCAGACCGCACCATGCCCTGCCCCCTCTCCCTGGCTTCAGCTCTCCCACAGCTTCTCCAGCCTTGAGGGGACAATGCCAAGCCAACGGTGGCAGAGCCAGCACAATGCTGGCTGGCATTGCCCCCTCAAAGCTGGAGAAGCTGTGGGAGAGCAGAAGCCGGAGAGGGGCGGAGCCAGGCTGCACCATGCCCCGCCCCCTCCTCGGCTTCCTCCTCCGCATGGCTTCAGCAAGCGAGGGGTGAGAGTCATGGCAGATTGGAGGCTGGCTGGGGAAACGACTGAAAGAGGCGGCGCTCCGCCCCCTTCTTTTTCTTTGCCGCAGCCCGGCCCTTCCTCCTCCTCCCCCAAGCAGCAGGTGTTCGGCTGGAAGAGGGGGGAAGGAAGAGGGGCAGAGAGCTTTTCCTTGAGGCACAGCAGGAGGTCCGTCACGGCACACTACTGTGCCGCGTCACAGCGGTTGGGAAACACTGAACTAGATAGTCAGGATTACATAGTAATTTGATTTTCTGCTGATAAAACACAGTTTCTACTCATCAGGATATCTCTTTGTCTGTGATAGTGATAGTGATAGTGTGGGGGCATATGTTTCTCCAGCTATTGTTAGTGTTAGACTGTACTTACCCTAATCTTCACTTAGCTGAGGCTGATGGGAGTTTGGGGGTTTAGCAAATTCTGCAGGGTCAGAGGTTCCTTGACTTAAGTCTATGATTGTAAACTTCATAGGGAGTAATTAATTATGTCAATTTGTTGTTTTTGTTCATTCATTCAGTCGCTTCTGACTCTTCGTGACCTCATGGACCATCCCACGCCAAAGCTCCCTGTCGGCCGTCACCTCCCCCAGCTTATGTCCATTAGGATGAGAATATATAGTATTTAATTCTCTCTTCCTTTCTCTTACTTAGCTTGATCAGAACAATTGAAAGACCAACAATAACACTTGTGCATTGTGTTTTTGGTCCTTTAGTGTGCAATTCTGTCGCCAGCTTTTAAAGTCAGAGAGTTCTCCATCACAGATGCTGTTCCATTCCCAGTATCATTGATGTGGAATACAGAATATGAAGAGGCCGATGGGTACGTAATAACTTGAAGTTGGTATATATATAGTCCAACTATGCAACTGGACAGACTGTACAGTCTGGGCCCATAACCTGTTGCAGTTTGTCAGTCTGTGCGGAAGCTCAGTAGTTTTTCCAGTTTTAGACCTCTGCTAAATCACACAGAGCCAGAGTAAATGAAAAATAAAACTTTACTCTTAAGTAAGCAGCTTTAACAAAACCAGCATTACAAATTAAACATAGTCCATTGCAGATATCTTACTCAAAGTCCAATGCATTATAATCATGCATAATCTGCATCTTCGATGGTGTAAGAAGTCCTTGGTTAAATGGTCCAGGACAAGTCCTGTGGTAGATCCATGGCAGTCTTCATGATCTCCTTCTTCACACACAGGATCAAGGAAAACCCTCCTCATGATATACTCAATGCTGAAGCTTAATTGCTTCATTGTCCAGGTGTTTCTCCTCAACACACACATTCAAACAAGAAGATCCTGCAATTACTTAGCTAAACTCCATATACTGTAACATATTTTACATAGTTGGCCCAGGGTATTCATTAGCATCAAAAGACTTTTTGTTCTTGCTGCATAATCTTGAGCCGGATTTAAAATCGGAGCAAAAGGAGTCAGTAGCAAACACAGGTGAGTATTCCTTAATGTCTGGGGTGGGAGAAGCAATGCACAAGGAAGGGGTTACGGGGTGATGATGGAGAAGAGGCAGGATAGTTCAGGAATTGTAAATGCGAATGCAAGTCAGGATGATCCGATGAGACTGAATTATTTCCAAGTAATCATACTTTTTGGGAGGCCCTGGGAATTACAGTCTAAAAAGAATAACCTTATTTGAAGCTTTCTTAAAGAGCCTTAGGAATGGGAGGAATCAAAGGTAAACTGTAAAGGAAAGTCATGGAAGGGTCAAGTCAAATGCTTAATGTCAATGTAATTGTGCATACAATTACCCTAAAAACATTAAACATTCAATCTAATCTTTGAAGCTAAGGAAGGTCAGCCCTGTTAGTATTTGGACAGGAGACAGCCAACAAATGCCAAATGGTGGAGGCTATATCTTAGAGAAAACCACCTCTGAGTATTCCTTGCCTAAGAGATCCATAAGAAATTCACCGGGTAACCGTAAGCCAGCAGGCAATTTGAAGGCACACACACATACAATTCATTAATTTAATTTCTGCCAGATAGCTTAGCAATTTGAGCACCAGACTACAACTCTTGAGACATGGGTTTTATTTTCTGCTCAACCGTGGAAATTTACTGGGTAAGTATTGTTTAGAATGCAATTTGTGTAGCTTTTAAAACTGATTTAGATTTAGATGTGATTGTCGTCTTAAATAGTCACCTTTTTGGAGGCAATAAACTTGTTAATCATCCAGTTTGTATGCATCCTATGTATAATGCAGTCAGCCATCTATATTTGCAAGTTCAACTTTGGTGGATTTGATTATTGACAGATTTAATAGGATCTCTCCGGAATCTCTAGGTTTTCCAGTGCAACTTTTGGTGGAAGTTGGTCATAGAGTTTTGCTGGAGGAGCTACAGATTCCTAGAACATTATCCCCCCTTTTTTTAAAGTTATTTTTATTTGTGATGACTAACTGAGGGTGCCCGGGTTAATTGAAAAAGGCATTGTGTGGCAAGGTTAGTCTTTATGAGTTGGTTATGTGGCTTGTAGTGGTCTCTAGAAGTTAGTGAGGGTACTGTGAGTCCCATCATCCATGGTCCATCCTTCTCCAAACTGCACCAGGATGTAGAGTGCGTCATGTGGGCTCTGTGTGCCAAGTGTGGTCTTGATCAGTCATTGGATGAGGGTCGCAGCGGTCTCTGGAAGTGAGGGCTGCAGTGTTCTGTGGTAAATGAATCAGGTGAAGGTGCTGCAAATCCCATCATTTGTGAGCCATCCTGCCGTAAACCGCAGCAGTAAAGTGGGCCATTGGGCCTCTGTGTGCCAAGTTTGATCCTGATTCATCATTGGTGTGGGCCACAGTGCTCTAAAGAAGTCAATGAAAGGACTGCAAGTCCCATCATCCATAGTCCATCCTCCCTCAAACTACACCAGGATGTAGGGTGCATCTTAGGGGGTCTGTGTGTCAAGTTTGGTCTTCTTATGTTGGGGGCCTAGTCAGGAAAATCAAGTTGAGGAAGCCTAACAATATCCCATGAGCTGAGGCCTAGTCAGGAAAATCAAGTTAAGGAAGCCTTGCTGTCAATTTTGGGCCTGGTCTGTGATATATAGGGGCTTCAGTGTTGTTGGGGAAGTGAATCAGGGGAAGGTACTGCAAATCCCATCATTCTTGGCCCATCCTGCCCTAAACCACACCAGGTTGTGAAGTGGGCCATTGTGGCCCTGTGTGCCAACTTTGGTCCTGATCCGTCATTGCTGTAGGCCACAGTGACTGACTGCCTGAGGCCTTTCCTTTTCCCTCTGTGTTACCTTAGAATGTTGGAATGTAGATGGCTAATCAGAGTCCTTTATGCAAATACTCCCTCATTGGCAACCAATCCCCTCTGTCTGGTGCCTTAGAATGTTGGAGTTTTGAGGCTGGCCAATCAGAGTCCTTTATTTAAATAATCCCACAGTGGCAACCAATCAAAACGCTGCCACATATTCCTCCGTACCTCCGCAAACACTGACTTTTATTATATACATAGATTTTTTCCATTTTTGCAGGGGTTTTGGAGCACTAACTCCTATGAAAATGGAGGGTATACTGTACACATTTTTGCAGTAGGCTAATGTGTAGCCTAACGTAGAACTGCGTCAGTAAAAGTTTATTTGAAACTCATTTTCACCTTTTCTTCTGATTGTAGGATTCATGAAGTGTTCAGCAGGCATCATGCGGCGCCTTTCTCCAAAGTTTTGACATTTTACAGAAAAGGCCCCTTTGAACTCCAAGCTTTCTATTCAGATCCCAGTAGTGTCCCCTATCCTGAAAGCAAGATTGGTAAGTTGTTGTTCATGCAAGAGGAGACCCTTCCTTCTCAAAGATTTACTTTGTTTGTTATTGTTCAGAAGTCTGATATTGGAGTGTTGGCTTGTTATAGACATATTCTTAGTTTGTATGAAAATGGAGGGCAGGTTGATGATTTTCCTGAGATGTCACTTATCATGGTGTGTTTTTCTGTTGTTCTTAAAGAAGTACCATGTTATTTTGCCTTCTCACACCATCAGTTAGGTCCAGTCTTAGTAACAGTAGTTCAAATGAATTAACTAGTGTAAATAGTTAGTTGGGATGAACTTAAGTACCAGTAATTATAATGGATCTTCTCTCAGTATGTCCAGGCTTGGATCTAATTAATTTTCTTTGAATAACTACAGTGTATGCCAGTATCACTGACTATACTTGCAAAAAATTTACATATTTTCACTAGTGTGTTGGTGTTTAAGTAAAAGGACATGTCCTTATTAATCAGTCAGAATATTTCTAAATTATGAACATTAAAAATGAGAAGGGACTGCTCACTTGTTTATTTATTTATTAACTTTACTAGCTGTACCCGGCACGCGTTGCTGTGCCCTATTTAGGAGATGCGAGAAAGTCTGAGTATGTAAGGGTTGGAAATGATGTTACTTACGGTCTTGGTGGGGTCATGTAGGCATGAATTGCGCACTTTCTATGTGTGCTCCAAATGATGTCATCTGGAAGCATGAGTTGTATTGTCTTATATAGCGGAGAAAGTGTTTTGATTCTGGTGTGTCTCCACTCAGCAAAGTTTGTAGTGGTTGTGGAGGAGTGGCAAGTGGTGGTAGAGAGACTTTACCGGCTAGGCAGCACATTCCTGGTGTTTCTGATGGGTATTTGAGGGCTTTGCAGTGTGTGCAGATGTGCGTTAGGGTGCCAATGTCGGCCTCTGGCGCCATGCTGTAGTCTTCTGCAGCGTTGTATCTGAAAGCTAGGCGGTGGAATTGGTTGTGGTGTTTTTGAAGTTTGTTTTCTGTGTTGTGGCGTCGTGTTTCTGCGCTCCTTGAGCGCTGCTGTTGTGTTGCATTTCTGCGTCTTTGTTGTTCCTGGCTGCGCGCTTCTTCTTGTCGTGCAGTTCTTTGCATTTGGTTCTCAGCTGTGCGTCGTGCAGTGACCTGTTGTCTGTGTCTCTGCTGCGCAGTGTGTTTCTGTTCTGGCATTTGTTCTGCCCTTTTTGTTTGATGTATGTAGCGCTGTGAGTGTGTCGTCCGATGCTGTTATTTTTATAAGGCATGGCTTGTCTTTTGGGTCAGTTTATGTCTGTGTGGAAGGAAGGATTGGCTTTTGTTTGTGGTGTTTGTAGGTGTTGTGTGTACGGGGTCCCGTAAGGTTGGTGGGATGGGTTGTGATTGGAAGTTGTGTTGTGTTGTGTGGGTAGGAATTTGCTGGAGAATTGCTCCCTCAGAGTTTTGTTTTGGCAGTTTAACCCTCAAACACCAACTGAAATCTCTCAGCATTCTATCCTAGCCTTGGATGGCTCTTGCCAGCGTTGCTATGGTTACAGCAGTTATGCAAATCCGCCCTTATTGGCAGCCAATCAAGTTGTTCAGAATGTAGAGGCTGGGTGAGACATTGGCTGCCCCGGAGCATACTGGGAAATGTAGTTTTATTTTTACTCGTTGTTTTGGGGGCCTTTTAGGTTTTGGGGGGGAAGTTTCTTTGCTACAAACGTA
Source organism: Anolis apletophallus (assembly GCA_030556195.1). Taxonomy (NCBI): domain Eukaryota; kingdom Metazoa; phylum Chordata; class Lepidosauria; order Squamata; family Anolidae; genus Anolis; species Anolis apletophallus. The sequence goes on along the minus strand of JARBWK010000004.1, from coordinate 195,950,496 downwards.
CCTTGCTTGAGGCCTATTTCTGTTGACAAGTATTGTTTTTCTGCGTTGTATGGTTTCTTTGTTTGAGGTATACATCACATGACGTGAACCCATTTATATAATAGATTTATACCCCGCCACCATCTCCCCAAGGGGGCTCGGGGTGGCTTACATGAGGCCAAGCCGAATAACACACAATAACAACAAAACAGCAAATATAAACAATACAATCAATAAAACTCAAACGTAAGTAACAGACAATTAAAAACCATTTAGGGCAGGCCAAATGTGAATATTAAAATTTTAAAATAAATAAACACTGGGTGCGGACAGAGGTAGAATGTATATAACAGGAAGGTTCAAAGGACAATGTGGTGCAGACAACCCAACAGGTAATTAAAGTGCTTTTGAGGACATTTGCAGAGATTGAACACAGCAGGGTGTTATTTACTTTATTCAGGGAAGGCACATTGGCACAGCCACGTCTTCAGGCTCCTCCTAAAAACTGCCAAAGTGGGGGCTTGTCTAATATCTTTGGGGAGTGCGTTCCAGAGTCGGGGGGCTGCTACAGAGAAGGCCCTCTCCCTCGTCCCCACCAGATGCGCCTGCGAAGGTGGTGGGAGCGAGAGCAGGGCCTCTCCAGATGATCGGAGAGATCGGCTGGGTTTGTAAACAGATATGCAGTCATGTAGATAGGCGGGTCCCAAACCTTTCAGGGCTTTGTAGGTAAGTTATTCAAAGAAAATTAATTAGATCCAAGCCTGGACATACTGAGGTCTCACTGGTGGCCGGGAGAGCTTTTGCACAGTTAAAGCTTGTGCGGCAGCTGCGCCCGTACCTTAGGAAGTCTGACTTGGCCACGGTGGTCCACGCTCTGGTTACATCCTGACTAAGACTAATGCAACGCTCTCTACGTGGGGTTGCCTCTGAAGACTGCTCGGAAGCTGCATTTAGTCCAACGTTCGGCAGCCAGGTTACTAACAGGAGCGGGGCACAGGGAGCATACTCCACTGGCTGCCAATTAGCTTCCGGGCACAATTCATAGTGCTGGTTTTAACCTACAAAACCCTATACGGTTCTGGCCCAGTTTACCTGTCCGAACGGATTCTCCCCTACGAACCATCAAGAACATTAAGATCCTCCAAAGAGGCCCTGCTCTCGGTCCCGCCGGCTCCGCAAGCGCGGCTAGTGGGACGAGAGACAGGGCCTTCTCTGTGGTGGCCCCTCAGCTGTGGAATTCTCTACCAAGTGATGCTAAATCTGCCCCCTCTCTGTTGTCCTTTAGGAGGCTGGTGAAGACCTGGATATAGAACCAAGCCTTCCCAGAATAGGCTGAGATGGGCTATTAACTGAATGTTTGACCACGTTTACAGATTGAGTGGAATTGTTTTAATGGCGATGTGGTTTTATGCTGGGTTTTTTATGTATTTTAATATGTTGTTGTAGTTGTTTTAAATTGTATAACATTGAATTTTTGCTGTTATGCCGGTCTGAGTCCCTCGATAGAGGTGAGAAGGTCAGGGTACAAAGGTTTTAAATAAATAATAAATAAATAAACCTGCACCTTGAATTGGGACCGGAAGATGAATGGCAGCCAATGGAGCTCCTTAAACAGGGGGGTTGACCGCTCCCTGTAAGGACACTTTAGGTGGTCCTTGAACTGCACTGTCTTTTGTAGCACAGTTCAGAGCAACTATGGTGATAACTAGAATGTGTGGAAGGTGTATTCAGTTGTGTTATACTTTTTCCACTAGCTTGCAACATACATGAAGCTGGATGGCCATCTGTCAGGAGTGCTCTGATTGTGCTTTTCTTGCACGACAGGAAGTTAGACTGGAAGACCCATGTGGTCTCTTCCAACTCTATGATTCTATGAAATCCTCCCTGCTTGATCCTCACAGCATCCAACTAGGTCAGGCTGAAAGACTCAAGGTCACCCGTTCAGTTTAATGACATAGATGGGCGCATCTTATTTATCTGAAAACAATGGCTCGCTGCTAAACAACATAGTAGGGATATCTGAGGGTGTCCCTATATTTATTTATCCATCTTTCTTCTATCTTTGCCATTTAAGGAAGGAACCTTACATGATTGGGAAAGATAATATTTTAAGATGGGATCCTTTGTGCGCCCCAAGTATATCTCACACATACTTGTGTGTCATTTGTGCTGATACACAGCAATGACAATTTGTGCCTGTGTAAGGACTCACCCATTCTGAGCAGGCCGAAGCCTGTGTTGCAGTTTGGCTCCCTGGTTAGAGTGGCTGGCATCCATCTTAGGAAGGGAGTTCCACAGGGCAGCCATTAGAAGAAGGTAATTGCCAGAGATAGGGGGAGTGGTTTAAGTGCTCCTCTGTCTAGATACAGTGTCTCCCAGGAGATTGGCTGAAAGCCATAGGGGAGGAGCTGAGCTAACTAGGAGGGAGAATTCCTGTCAGAAAAGTTTAGTCTTGTGCTAGGCTGTGGAAAAGCAACATCCAAGCCTTAGCAGTCAGTCTTGAGCTAGGTTTTGGACAAGTAACATCCAAGCCTCAGCTGTTGGTCTGAATCAGTCTGTTCTATAGCAAAACACCTAGGGATTAATCTGAACTAAGGGGTCAGGGAAGCTGACAGTGCTTAGGGTCAGAAGAGAATCAGGGTGCCGCTTAGAGTTTAGAGCCAGTAGGGCTGACTTGGGATAGTCAGTCAGGACACCTTGGAGTCTCTGGATATAGAGAGAAAGGTGGGCTCTGAGACTGGGAGCTAGCACAAGTCTGTTAGCTCATTCAGACAAGACTCAGGGAACTTTTAGGGAAGAGAAGTTCCTAGTTGTTAACATCTGCTCGCACTAGTTTTCACATTAGTGGGACAGAGCTTTTACAGTCAAGTTTTAGCACTGACTGGAATTGCTTTAAGATCTAAGAGAAGAAAACCTCTAGAGAAACCAATACGCTCCAGCACATTTATTATTAAGTAAACCATCACGCTGTTGAACAATCTCTCTGTAACCATACGCTCTCGTTGCCTCAATAGAAGTAAACCAATTAAGAACTGTGCCTTGTTTGCTTTAAAGCCTGTTAAAAGTTAATAAACTCTTTCTTCTTAACTTTGAAGAAAGCCTCCATCATACTTCTTCTCAGTTTCCTCTCAGTGGGTGGTTGTAATAGGAGCCTAGCTGCGAAATCTTATTTAATTCTAAAATCCTAATAAGAATATTAGGTTGGTGGTAGCGGATTTTACGAAGGTGACAGACCAAGTCGTCACAGCCTGCAATAACAAATCAGAATTATGGAGCTTGTTTCCAAAAGGTACCGAATCAATCTGAACAAATTTTACAGGAACTGGAAAAAAAAACCATGCTGAGGATATGTGTTATGTTGCTATCTAATTCAATTTTCCAAACCCTGTATTGAAGTGATTTCATATATTTTGATAGTTTGGACCTATTCATCATATTCTGCTTCTAGCCAACAATATTCTGCTACCTGGAATTCATTTTTCAATTATTTTGGGTTTTGGAAACAAGCAAAAGTAGAACTTAAAGATCACCACCCCCGCAGACAGTTTGTTGCACATAATATTTATTTTATCATTTTCATAGAGTTTCCTAACATTGATTTCAGGGAATAATTAAAGATTTCAAGGTTGTTGTTTTTTAAACTCTGGGATCTTTTTTTTAAAAGGGAAATACGTCGTTCAGAATATTGCAACTCAGACTAATGGAGAGAAAAATAAAATTAAAGTGAAAGTCCGCATCAATTCGCATGGCATTTTTAGTGTTTCCACTGCATCAAAGGTGGAGCAGGTGAAAGTAGAAGACAGTGAAACTCCTGATGTTGAAGCTGAAGTAGATCTCCAAACCCAAAAATGTCCTGAGACCATTGATGTAAGTTGGTCAATTTACCAGCTGTTGGGATTTCTGGGAGTTGAAGGCCAAAACATCTGGGGACCCACAGGTTGAGAACCACTGCCTTAGAGGTTTGCGAGCTTTGCGTGTGGCCTAAAGCCAATGCTAAGGTTTGCATTGATTGGCTAGTTCCTGCTTGCTTTAGCCCATTCCTTTTTCCAGGGCTGCAGCCTCCATTTTGTATAGTTTTGCCAGAGGCTTCCTGAGAGTGAAAGAATACAGACGTGTTTTAGAGAGGTCCACCAGGCAATCCCTTGGATAGGCTACCTCCTAAAACGAAGTAAAAACCAGGACTTAAACAGCATATTTAGTACACAGCATGACTAAGTGACGCTGAAAGGAGACCTGGACGCCTTCAACCCAGCGACCGTGCCAGGTAGTGGATGGCTTGTACGTCCAACAGGCGAGTTGTTGGTGGCTTTGAATGTCTCCTGACTTCATTGCCAGAGGAAAGAATTGCTTTGGAAAGACTCTGTGTCTTCATCTTCGCTAAAGAAAAGGACTGGAAAAGAAGCCTGGGGCGACAACACACTAACAAAACTTTCAAAATTTCGTTTTAGATGGCAGTTCCTAATTGGTTCTGTTTTAAAAAATCACCAATAATGAAATAATAATGAAGTTTTGAAAGTTTTGTTAAGAGTTCTGAAATGCTCACCACCAGAACTTTAGCAACACTGTAGAAGCAAAGCACCAGCGCCACCTAGTTTTCACCACTAGAACTTAAGCAACACTGTTGAAGCAAAGCACCAGCGCTACCTAGTGTTCACCACCAGAACTTAAGCAACACTGTTGAAGCAAAGCACCAGCGCCACCTAGTGTTCATCACCAGAACTTAAGCAACACTGTAGAAGCAATGCACCAGCGCCACCTAGTGTTCACCACCAGAACTTAAGCAACACTGTTGAAGCAAAGCACCAGCGCCACCTAGTGTTCATCACCAGAACTTAAGCAATACTGTTGAAGCAAAGCACCAGCGCCACCTAGTGTTCACCACCAGAACTTAAGCAACACTGTTGAAGCAAAGCACCAGCGCCACCTAGTGTTCACCACTTAGAACAACACTGTTGAAGCAAAGCACCAGCGCCACCTAGTGTTCACCACCAGATCTTAAGCAACACTGTTGAAGCAAAGCACCAGCGCCACCTAGTGTTCATCACCAGAACTTAAGCAACGCTGTTGAAGCAAAGCACCAGCGCCACCTAGTGTTCATCACCAGAACTTAAGCAACACTGTAGAAGCAATGCACCAGCGCCACCAAGTGTTCATCACCAGAACTTAAGCAACACTGTAGAAACAAAGCACCAGCGCCACCTAGTGTTCACCACCAGAACTTTAGCCACACTGTTGAAGCAAAGCACCAGCGCCACCTAGTGTTCACCACCAGAACTTAAGCAACACTGTAGAAGCAAAGCACCAGCGCCACCTAGTGTTCACCACCAGAACTTAAGCAACACTGTTGAAGCAAAGCACCAGCGCCACCTAGTTTTCACCACTAGAACTTAAGCAACACTGTTGAAGCAAAGCACCAGCGCCACCTAGTGTTCACCACCAGAACTTAAGCAACACTGTTGAAGCAAAGCACCATCGCCACCTAGTGTTCATCACCAGAACTTAAGCAACACTGTAGAAGCAATGCACCAGCGCCACCTAGTGTTCACCACCAGAACTTAAGCAACACTATTGAAGCAAAGCACCAGTGCCATCTAGTGTTCATCACCAGAACTTAAGCAACACTGTTGAAGCAAAGCACCAGTGCCATCTAGTGTTCATCACCAGAACTTAAGCAACACTGTAGAAGCAATGCACTAGCGCCACCTAGTGCTCACCACCAGAACTTTAGTTTTGTAAGTACTTTATAGCCATTTACAACCATGATGGCCCAGGCCTATTCGCTAGGATTCCCCTAATTCCTCTTTACATCAGCTGAGAAAGCTTCATGCCTGCCCCTCCTTTTCCTACACAGAGATCTCTCATTTAATGTTCAGAAGTGGCAAGTGAGCTTTACCGGTGCTAAGCTCACGTGCTACTTCTTCCTGTGCCGTCTTCCCAAAATGAAACGCTCTGCTCAGCTTGTTTTGATCTATGGGGTCATTATATACCCAGATGTGCCGAAGTTTCTCAAGGCAGCTTTTTATACCTTATGAATTTGAAACATTAAATATTTTGTAGATCATAAACAGTTTCTATATGTGCATGTACTCTTCACATCTTTTGTGCCTGGGCTCCCATTACAGAAAAATATCCAGCAAGGCAACAGTGAGGCTGGAGATCAGCCCCAGGTGCAAACAGATGGCCAACAAATGCCACAGTCTCCCCCTTCTCCTGAGGCTGCCCCTGAAGAAAACAAAACCCCAGATGCTGCAAAAGTGAGTGACCCTTTAAATGCATTCTTTTGGAAGAGAAACATACTTTTTTAACTGGGCGTAAAAAGTTGTTGTCCTTTGAAACCAGTAAACAGTGTCTGTTATGGGGATTTTTCAAAAGTTACGAAGGTTCGGTGAAGTGGTGACACAGTACCAAGTAAAAATGAAGCATTGCCTTCTGTAAAAGAACCTTCTTCTCCCTGATGTCATGATATATTTTTTTTTTGCTCTCAATCCCAGGGAGATGAAAAGAAAGGTGACCAACCTCCAGATGCTAAAAAACCCAAGATGAAAGTGAAGAATGTAGAGTTACCTATTGAAGCTAACTTGGTCTGGCAACTTGGAAGAGACCTGCTCAATATGTACATTGAAACAGAGGTGTGTTACATGAGCTTTGACATCCGCATCTAATGCTGGTCCGATTGTAATTAAGACAATTCTTTGGCTCTCGGAATTGTAATATCAGCTGGATTTCATTATGCTATATTCCTTAGCTTGAAAGATAAGAACATAAGAACATAAGAAGAGCCATGCTGAATCGGGCCTCAGCCCATCTAGTCCAGCATTCTGTGTCACACAGTGGCCCACTAGTTGTACACAGGATCTCTAGCAGAAAGGAGGGCAAAACCCTCACCTGCTCCCGACCCCCCACAACCAGTACCCGGGAAATCCTGCCTGCCTCCATCAACACAGAGGTGGCACTTGGATGTCCATTTCAGTAGCTACTGATTCCCTTGGTATCCATGAATCTGTCTAATCCTGCCTTGAAGCTGTCCAGGCTGACAGCTGTCACAACCTCCTCTGGAAGTGAGTTCCATAACCCAATGACCCTCTGGGTGAAGAAATATTTCCCTTTATTAGTCCTAACTTTCCTACCTTGGAGCTTCAGGGAGTGCCCCTGGTCCTAGTGTTGGGTGACAGAGAAAATATTTTTCTTTATTCACCTTTTCTATCCCATGCATGATTTTATACACTTCGATCAAGTCACCTCTTAAACGCCGTCTTTCAAGGCTGAAAAGACCAAGGCGTTGCAACCTGATTTCATAAGGGAGCCGCTCCATCCCTTGGATCATTTTTGTTGCCCTTCTTTGTACCTTTTCCAGTTCCGTTATATCCTTCTTAAGGTGCGGAGACCAGAATTGTACACAGTACTCCAAATGTGGCCTTACCATAGATTTGTAGAGAGGCAATACAACATTTGCCGACCTATTTTCGATTCCCTTCCTGATCATGCCAAGCATAGAATTTGCTTTTTTACTGCTGCTGCGCACTGGGTTGACATCTTCATTGAGCTGTCCACCAAAACCCCAAGATCCCTTTCCTGGTTTGTCTCGGAAAGCTTTGACCCCATCAATTGGTAGGTGTAGTTGGGGTTCTTTGCCCCGATGTGCATGACTTTACACTTGTTTAGGTTAAAATGCATTTGCCACTTTGTTGCCCATTCACTCAATTTCGAGATCTTTCTGGAGCTCTTTACAATCAGATTCATTTTTAACTACCCTGAACAATTTAGTGTCGTCTGCAAACTTTGCTATCTCAGAATTCACTCCTACATCCAGGTCGTTAATGAATAAATTAAAAAACGGACCCAAAACTGAACCTTGGGGTACGCCACTTCTCACCTCTTTCCACCCAGAGAAATGTCCGTTTATTACCACCCTTTGTTTCCTACAGTTTAGCCAGGTTCCAATCCAGGACAAGACCTGTCCTCTGATTCCATGGCTGAAGAGCTTATTTAGGAGCCTTTGGTGAGGGACTTTGTCAAAAGCCTTTTGAAAGTCAAGGTAAACAATATCGACTGGGTCCCCTTTATCTATGTGTTTATTTACACCCTCGAAGAATTCTATCAAGTTAGTAAGACATGATTTGCCTTTGCAGAAACCATGTTGATTTTCCTTCAGCAATGCCTGTTCTTCTATGTGCTTCGTAATTTTTCTTTAATAATGGTTTCCATCACTTTGCCTGGAACTGAGGTTAGACTAACTGGCCTATAATTTCCTGGATCACCCCAGGATCCTTTATTGAAGATCGGAGTTACATTTGCCTCCCTCCTCCAGTCCTCGGTACAGTGCCTGATCTTAGAGAAAGGTTATATATTTTGGCCAGAATTTCAGCAATTTCACACTTGAGTTCCTTAAGAACTCTGGGGTGGATGCCATCTGGCCCTGGTGATTTATTGACATTTAGTTTAGTAAGGCATGTGAGAACATCTTCCTTGTTTATCTCTATCTGGTTTAATTCATTTAATTCCCTCCCTGAAAAAACTGACTCAGCTACAGGCATATGTTGTCTGTCCTCCTGTGTGAAAACGGAGGCAAAGAAGTCGTTTAGCCGCTCAGCAATCTCCTTGTCTTCACTTATTGTCCCTTTCTTACCATTTTCGTCAAGTGGCCCAACTGCTTTTCTAGTTGGGTTTCTACTTGATGTACTTAAAGAAGTTTTTGCTATTTTTTTGATATTCTTAGCTATATGTGCCTCAAAATCTCTCTTGGCTTTCCTGACGGTTGCTTTGCATTTAGTTTGCCAGAGCTTGTGTTCCTTTCTGTTCTCCTCAGTAGGAAGAGCCTTCCATTTCTTAAATGAGTTTTTCTTCTTTCCAATCACATCTTTTACTTCATTTGTAAGCCATACTGATGTCCTCTTGGATCTTCTCTGTTGATTCAAAAGGTCAACAAATCTGCCACAGATAATTAGATGGACTTACAAGTTCTGTTATATGCATGTAATTTTATTATACAACATATATTGGAAAGCAACGCTCTATCCTGGTTTCTGCAAACATGACACCAGTTGATTTCAGTATTAGCAGACTTGCAATCCTTGACAATGATCACAAACTACTGTGTAATCTAGAACAGTGTTTTTCAACCTTTTTTGAGCCGCGGCACATTTTTTACATTTACAAAATCCTGGGGCACACCACCAACCAAAATGATACAAAATGACCCCCTAACACAGTAATACATATAGTTGACCATGAGTTTGGAGTTGTAGTTCACCTATATCCAGAGAGCACTGTGGACTCATACAATGTTGGATCAGGACCAAACTTGGCTTGAATACTCAAAATGCCCAAATGTGAACACAGATGGAGTTTGGGGAAAATAGACCTTGACATTTGGGAGTTACAGTTTCTGGGATTTATAGTTAACACACAATCAAAGAGCATCCTGAACTCTTGCAACAATGGAATTGAACCAAACTTGGCATATTGAACTCTCATTACCAAGAGAAAGTACTGAAAGGGTTTGCTTGGGAATTGATCTTGAGTTTGGAAGTTGTAGTTCACCTACACCCAGAGAGCACTGTGGGCTCAAACAATGTTATGTTATGTTGTTGTTTGTTTTCTATCCAGAATCACAATGTTGGAAGGAGGCTCACCACTTTAACGTCCCTAAAACAGGCATGGGAAAACTTCGGCCCTCTGGGTGCTTTGAACTTCAACTCCCACCATTCCTAACAGCCTGAGGCCCTTTCCTGCTTAAGTGGCTGAGGGGAAAAAGGAGAAGTGCCTGAGGCTGCTAGGAATGGTGGGAGTTGGGAGTCCAAAACACCTGGAAGGTCCAAGTTTGCCCATGCCAACTTTCGACAGAGACCTCTTCCTCCCACTTCCCCTTCGCGCCCTTTCTTCCCCCTCCTGCCAAACACTTTTTCTTCTACACTGCCGCTTCTGCCGCCATTTTGATCCGAGGGGGCAGCGTGAGCGTGCTCAGGAGGGGAGGGGGGAAGGAGGAAGACGTGACCCATGCGGGCGCTACTGCGCAGACTCGCCCCAGAGCAAAGCAAAGCAAAGCAAGCAGAGCGAGGCTGGGAAGAAGGGAGCCTGAGTGGAGAAGAAAAAGTGTTTGGCAGGAGGGGGAAGAAAGGGTATTGGAGGTTCCAATTTCCCAGGGCACACCTGATGATCGCTCACGGCACACTGGTTGGGAAACACTGATCTAGAAGACAAAGAGGCAAAAGCATGGGTTGGAAACAGAAAAGTTATTCTGGGGTTTGTTTTGCGATGGTCTCTTTTACCATAGAGGTGCAATAATGTGTAAATGTTCATGTGAATCAGGCCAGATATATGTACTGTTGCCATAAATGCCTGCTTTCCGATACGCAGTCTTGCCCAGCTTCAGCTTTTTTTAATCAATATACGAAGCTAGTTACGTCGGTTATGAATTTTTTTAAAAATTGAGTTTTACGGTGCAAAGTCTCTTTCACCAAACTATAGCTGTATTGGAGGAAAGTATTTGAAAGACAACATTTTGGGCTCTTAATGAAGTTTTGTAGCATTTAAAATATGATTCTGAATCTAATATAATCGATTTGTTATAGGGCAAAATGATCATGCAAGACAAACTGGAGAAAGAAAGGAATGACGCAAAGAATGCTGTTGAAGAATATGTTTATGATTTCAGAGATAAGCTTTCTGGACCCTACGAGAAATTTGTGTGTGAGCAGGTATTTATTTTTATTTATTTATTTATTTATACTTGCGGTTTACAGAAGTTTGAGTGCCCGAAGGCAACACCAAGACAACATGTACAGAGTAGACAAGGGAAAAACAGAAGGGTAGGGAACAAGGGGGAGTGTCAGCAGCAATGTCCCTAGTGTCTCGCCTTGCCATCGAACGGAGGCAGGCGGGGGTGACCCAGGGGGATCGCTGGTGCTGAGGGGCGCAGATTCCCGCATGGGGGCCTGGGACGAGAGTCCCGACCCAACTGCGCCTTGTCCTTTGAGTCTGAAGTGGACGTCCGGCCAGACTCTCGGAGCTTCAACTGCTTATAGCAGGAGCTCCAGAATGTCCTGGGGGGGAAAGTCTTCCAGCAAGAAAACTCCATAGAGTTTTCTTAAGACTTATGGGGCATACATCCAGTTACTTCAAATATTGTTTTCCACCCGGGAGATAGGGTGGTCAATAGAAATAAAGGTTTTATTATTATAATTATTATGAGGCGTCTGGCCGCCTGTAGTGCTGCAAATGTAAGGACGGCCGAAATGTCAAGTATTTGAGTCAAGTATTCCTCTTCTGCCCCACTTCCCTAAGAAAACTTCTAGAGTTTTCTTAAGTTATGAACATACATCAGTTACTTCAAATATTGTTTTCTACCCGGGGAGATAGGGTGGAATATAAATAAAGTTTTATTATTATAATTATAAATAATAATAATAATACTTCTACCATAAATAATAATAATAATACTTCTGTAATTAAGTTTTGACTCTTTCTTGTACTAGCTGACATCCAGAAAATGCAAAGTAAATTTATTGGCGAGAGCTACCAATTTTTTCCATAGCAAACCTCACATGTGTATCCTCATCAATCAAATTATTTACACATAGGAAAAGGATACATTCCACAATTCAGTAGGGTTGCCACTTTTTGATATAAGAAATACATTTAGGACATTTACCTAAAAATACGGGATTTTTCACAAAAATAAGGGACACTTCATTAAAAACTTGAAAATCAAACATTACTCAACCCTAACTATACTCCTTTGGATGCAGCCTTGGCTTTTTCAGCTGCGGCGTCACACTGTTGACTGTTCTTTAGACTGGGGTCTAACAGAAGCCTCCTTTCACATGCATTCAAGGCAATATCATCTACTTGGGCCATTCTGCAAGGAGGTACAACCCATACCCTCCCGACATCCGGCTCAAAAGCCCTCCAGAGACTCCGCCCGCCCTCAGCCCCAGTGTGGCTGTGATTTGTGTGCAGAGACCTCCTTCCTCTCCCAGAGGTCCATGGTGAAGGCGGCCCCGCGGTAGAGGTGGTGTAGCACAGCAGTTCTCGTTTGTGCCTGGAGGACAGGGGCTAGGACCCTGGGTTCCATTGGCATTGGGGGTGCAGAGACAGATTCAGAAGAGGATTTGGAAGGGTGGGAAGGACTTTCCCATCCTCTCCCCACAGAAAGTTTGGCATGGGAAGAACTGTGTTTTGGCCCTGACATGCATAGATAACCAGGTGCAAATGGAAGACAGCGATAGTGGGAGTCTGAGCATCCGGGGGAAGAGGGTCACAGGAGCTTCTGAGTGAAAACATGGATGAAAGCGGCTAAGATTCTAACCTCATGTAGATAGTGACCCAGCTGCTGAGAGACAAGGTCCCTTTGATAGGAGAAGTAGCATTGAGTCTGGGAGAAAGGGATGGCCCTCCAGAGACTCCCCAACAGAGATTGAGACCGGGGCCCCCAGCCCCTCAGCCCCGGTGAACGCATTTGTGTGCTGGCAGGGGGGTCCACAGCTAAGTTGGCTAGTGGCCTCCAAGTCTTGCCTTCCACCTTGCTCCCAGCCTTGGTTGCTCAAGCCTTGCATTAGCCTTTGTTGAAGCTGTTTTGGACATTGTTGCCAAGCCTTTGATTGCATTTATCTCTTCTATGGACAATTTACCTTTTGACTGTTTTTATATTCAATAAAGTAGTTAGCCTTCAGTCCGTCATTAGGGTGCTGCAGACCTGGCACCTGGCACTACTTGATCACCAGCTCCATGCAGGCCTGCATCTTGCGGTGCCTGCAGCTCCCTCAGGCCATTGACCGGTGGCGCCATGAAGACCGGCAGGCCCCTTCTCCCTCTTCCTTTTCCTCCTCCTCCCCCTGGGAGCGAGGGCTCTTGGGAAATGGAGTCCCGCCCAAAAGGGCCACACACGCCTCTCAATCAAGAGGCAGCCTTGGACTACAATTCCCGGCCGCACACGGGGAGGCGGGAGGAAATGGGAGGAGCCAAAAGTGGTAGCAGGATGGAGGAGGAAGAAGGATGTGTGTGTATGTACTGGCCCAGCCTCACCTCTTGCTGCCACCTGTCCTGTCAATACGGGACAGGAGCTGAAAATAAGGGACATGAAACTTGGGGCCGAAAAACAGGACGTCCCGTACAATATGGGACAGTTGGCAACCCTACAATTCAGTAATGTTTTGTATATTTAAGAAATATTAAAATTATTAGTATCAGTGTTCAAAATGGCAGCTTTAACTAAAAAGATTTACCTCAGGTTTTAATATATAAACGGTTTTAAAGCATTCTTCAAATTTGCTTATTCAAACTTGCTCTCTAGGAACACTCAATTTGGTTTAATATTCTGATGGTTTGTTTTAAGTTCCAACGTAAACAGTGCCGTTTCTTTTTTCTTAATACAGTGTTACTTTCATGAATGGTGGGTGATATATTAATAAAGTCATTTAACCTTAGGATCGTAATAATTTCTCCAAACGGCTGTCAGAGGTTGAAGACTGGCTGTATGAGGAGGGAGAAGACCAACCGAAACAGGTCTATATGGACAGACTGACTGATTTAAAGGTAGGCCTACTCTTGTCCTGTGTACTATGCTTAAAGAGTTATTGATTGTGTAGGACAGAAGTTTATTGAAAACAAGATACTTCCACTGAATAGGCTTACTTCTAAACTGCCATGTGTAGGATTGTGTGTGTGTGTTTATGACCTGTATAGCAGGGCTGCCCAGGAAGTCTATCGCGATCAACTGGTCGATCCCGGGACCAAAGGAGGTCGATCCCAGCCTGATGGGGCACTTCTAGAGGGGGCGGAGCCATGCCGTGCCAGGCCCCGCCCCTCCCCCAGCTTCAGCGCTATCACATCTTCTCCAGGCTTGAGGAGGGTAGTGCCAAGCCAGTAGTGGCTAGTTATGCCACCACTGACTTTGCTCTACCCTCCTCTAGCCTGGAGAAGCTGTGGTAGCACTAAAGCCAGAGGGGGAGGGGGTGGAGCCATGCTGCACCAAGCCCCGCCCCTCCCCCGGCTTCAGCGCTACCACAGCTTTTCCAGGCTTGAGGAGGGTAGTGCCAAGCCAGTAGTGGCTAGCTATGCCACCACTGGCTTGGCACTACCCTCCTCAAGCCTGGAGAAGCTGTGGTAGCGCTAAAGCCAGAGGGGGGAGAGGGGGGAGCCATGCCACGCCATGCCCCACCCCGCCCCCTCTCCCAGCTTCAGCGCTACCACAGCTTTTTCAGCCTTGAGGAGGGTAGTGCCAAGCCAGTAGTGGCTAGCTATGCCACCACTGGCTTGGCACTACCCTCCTCAAGCCTGGACAAGCTGTCGTAGAGCTAAAGCCAGAGGGGGCGGAGCCAGGCTGCACCAAGCCCCGCCCCCTCCCCTGCTCCGCCCTGCTTCTCTCTCGGTAGATCTTTCTGACTTGGTTTTATTATAAGTAGCTCGCATGCTGAAAAAATGTGGGCACCCCTGCTGTATAGTATATACATAATATAAATAAAGTGTATTATTATTATTATTATAGTATTACAGGAGTGTTCTCTATATTTATAGTGAATTATGTCACTCTCTTTAGAAATATGGTACACCAATTGAGATGCGGTATCAAGAAGCAGAAGAACGTCCAAAGCTGATGGAGGAGCTAGCGCATAAGGCTCAGAATTATGCTAAAATTACAGAGGAATACAGGAACAAGGTATGTAGTCTTACAATACTGAATGTGGAAGAGTCTTTTTTCCCGTTCCAGTACTCCATCTCAGTTCTTTTATTGCATTGCGTGATGATTGAAAGAGGCACCTTCCGAACTGTGCATACAGAATTCTCTGTACCTTCTACCTGTGTTGGAACTGCACAGAATAATGTATATAAAGCAGATTCTAGAAGACGTCTGGATCTTCTGAAAGCCACGTCTGTGGCGTGCCGGGGCCCTCCTATAAAGATACTCGCCTGCCTAACTTTTGTTTTTCATGTCACAATAATGGTTATTAATGTACTGCATTGTTTCAGGATGAAAAATATATCCATATTGATGAATCTGAAATTAGTAAAGTAGAAAAGTGTGTCCATGACACAATGGGATGGATAAACAACATGTTAAAAGCACAGGCAAAGCAGAGTCTGGATAAGGATCCTGTTGTCTGTGCCAGTGAAATCAAAGGAAAGCTGAGGGTAAGTGTTTATTTGTGGTGCAGATTTGATCACTGCGGGAAAAACTAAAGCATGGGAAATCCAAACGTGTCTGTTAATGGCTAATTAGGACATAAAGCACTCCTAAGATATTTTGCTAAGTGGGTGGGGGGTATTCTGTTGAGGTAAAGGTTTCCCCTTGTCATTAAGTCTCGTCGTGTCCGACTCTGGGGGATGATGCTCATCTCAGTTTCCAAAATGAAGAGGTGGTGTTGTCCATAGACATCTCCAAGGTCATGTGGCCAGCATGATTGAATTGAGCTCTGTGACCTTCCTGCCGAAGTGGTACCTTTTGATCTATTCTGATCTATTGATTACTGCAATGCTCTCTACGTGGGGTTGCCTTTGAAGACTGCTCAGAAGCTTCAAATGGTCCAGTGTGCGGCAGCCAGGTTGCTAACAGGAACGGCGCTCAAGGAACACACAACTCCGCTGTTGCGCCAGCTCCACTGGCTGCCAGTTTGCTACCGGGCACAATTCAAAGTGCTGGCTTTAGCCCAGTGTTTCCCAACCTGGTCACTCGGGGTGTGGCCTCCACCCGGGCCCTGCCCCCTTTTGGCCCAGGCCCCTCCCTCTTCCTCCTTTCCCTCCTGGCTGCCTGGCTTCTCGGGGGCGATGGAGGTGCGCGGCTTGGACCGGATCCTGTGCATGTTGACGGGGGCATTGCGGGACCTGGGCCGGGCCATGTGCCTCTGCCTGGCCACACTCCTCTCCCCGGGCTCGGCGCTGCTCCTCTCGGGCCGGGCGGAGGGCCCGCTGTGGGAGGTAAGGCACTGGCCGCGCCTCCGCCTGCACGCCCTCCCCGCAGACCTGGCCCAGTCCCACGCCACCCAAAGCCTCCTCCGCGCCACCCAGGAAGCCCACTGGCAGATGGAGGGCGAGGGGGAAGAAGGCGCAGGGCCGCCCCCGGAAAGGGTCCTCCTGGTCAACAATGCCGGTGAGCCAGGCAGGAGGGAGAGGCCGGCAGAGAGGAAGGAAGGGCCTCCCACGCGAGGGGAAGGTACCCCCAGGGAACACTAGGATGAAAGGGGGAAAGAGAGGTTTTTCCAAGGCATACCAGCTGATCACTCACAGAACACTAGTGTGCCGCGGAACAGCGGTTGGGAAACACTGCTTTAAGCCTATAAAGCCCTAGACGGTTCTGGCCCAGCTTATCTATTTGAACGGATCTCTCCCTATGAACCCACCAGGGAATTGAGATCATCAGGGGAGGCCCTGCTCTCGATCCCGCCAGCTTCACAAGGTCGTTTGGCGGGGATGAGAGACAGGGCCTTCTCCATGGTGGCCCGTTGCATGTGGAACTCTCTGCCCATGGATATGAGATCGGCTCCCTCCCTCCTACCTTTTGGAAAAAATTGAAAACTTGGCTCTTCGAGCAAGCGTTTGGAGCTTCAGCTTAATTAGCCAACGGAATTGGAAATGACCTTGGAACGACAAAGACCACGGAATGGAGAACAGACTGAATACGACGACAGTTTCTTAATTTTTTTAAAAAAAATTATGGTTCATTATTTTAATGGTTTGATGTTTTAGATGTTGGCATGCTGTTTTTATTTGATTGATGTGTGTTTTAGTAATGGCATCAAATTGTGCCAATTGTTCGCCGCCCTGAGTCGCCCTTGGGCTGATATGGGCGGGGTATAAATGATGCAAATAAAAAAATAAATATTCACATTTGCATGTTTCTGAACTGCTACGTAGGCAGAAGCTGGGCCTCACAGCAGGAGTTCACCTCGTTCCTCGGATTTGAATTGCCAATCTTTCAGTCAGCAAGTTCAGCAGCTCAGCGCTTTAACCCACTGCACCACCAGGGGCTCCAGTGTTCTATTAAGTTTTTCGAAATAGGACAGTGTAGCTTAGAGCAGTGATTTTCAACCAGTGGGCCACGGAACACTAGTGTGCCGTGAGAGATCAGGTGTGCCATGGGAAATTATTTTCGAACTTCATTCATATATAAACTATAAGGTGGATCTGTCCCTTTAAGAAATGTGACGTGAGAGTGCTATGGTCGCGCCATCTTGGATTCACTCAGACGCGGCTAAGTAAACAAAGTTAGAGTTAGTGCTGCAGCTGCGCGTCAAGTGACAGTGACAATTTGGGATCACAGCTCCAGGTTTCACACTAAGTGAGTGTATAAATACATTTAAAAACATATTAACTATATGTATTACTGAGTTAGAGTGTCATTTTGTGTCATTTTGCTTGGTGGTGTGCCTCAGGATTTTGTAAATGTACAAAATGTGCCGTGGCTCAAAAAAGGTTGAAAAACACTGGCTTAGCGAAATAGTTGCTGTCAGTTCCATAAATGTATGGTTTGTTGTGTCTCTTGCAGGAGTTATACGGTGTGTGTGAACCTATTGTGACCCAACCAAAGCCAAAGGTAGACTCTCCTAAACAAGAGGAACCAATGGATACTACTTCTGTTTATAAAAACGAAGATGCAGAAGAGGAAATCAAAAATGTTGAAACACCACAACAAAATGGGGAATGTCACATGAATGAGAACACAGCCAACATGGACTTGAACTAGCCTGTTGTATCTCAATGAGCAATTTCACACGGAAAAAGACTTCCGCTGTCTTGTGTGCTACGGGGGAAATGTATTGTCCGAGGGAGCTATTTATATTTTAGATTTCTGTTGTATTATGTGGGGCGTGACTGTGCTGAAAAGAAGTGGAGAATCATGATAAATCCTAAAAGGAAAATTGCCTTGGTAACTTTCAGATTCCTGTGGAATTGTGAACACTCGATACAATCTTCTGTGCAGCAATTTTGACCTTTTGCTTCAAATCAGGGCCGTGATGCCGCTGAGTTGTTACAAAAGGTCCTGCTCCTTCAAAAGGTTTGCTCCTAGAGCTTTTCGTAGATGCCAAGGTAGTTTTTCTTTCTTCTTCGTGTTAGTATGTTTATTTGTTTGATGGCAGATGGAGGCATTGGGCGAAAGGCCTACGTAAAAACCAAACCTAAAGAATGTTCTTTGTATCATTGTTCAAGATGTTTGCTGGAAGCAAAGATGAGAATGTGTGAAGCAGCATGCAGGTTTGCTTACATTTTGTCGCTTGCTCAAGAAGTACACTCTCGTGTAGGGAAAACCAAATGAAGGTAGTATACTGATCCTGTTAAATGTTCCTGTCATTTAGTGAGCTTTAATAAAGTTCATTGAAATGGTCATGGTTTGAAAAAGGGGTATGGTCGTCATTATTTTTAACACACATGACATTCCTATGAAGGTTCCTTACTCAGCTGGTAATTATGGCAAAAATTCTGTTGTGAATTGGTAATTATGGGAAGGATTTTGTTAGAAATATATAAAAATTTAACTTGCCCAAAGTATATAATTCTGAATGTTGGCTTGGATTTATATTATCTGTGTTCTCTGCGGAAACATTCTAGTCTTTAGGGTTGTAAGAGGGATTTGAAGGAGAAAGATGAGTCTGTTGCTGAGAACTCTAGGTGTCACGATGCACGGACTTGACCGGCCCCTTAATCACACACACAGAGACGGACTGAAGGCTAACTACTTTATTGAATATAAACAGCTCAAAAGGTAAATGGTCCATAAAAATAGCAATGCAATCCAAAAGCTTGAAGCAAACAAGGTCCAAAACAACTTGGTGAAATAATCCAAAGGGTTAAGCAGGGCTCCGCGCAGCAATGCGGATTCAGGAACAAGGCAAGGTAAAAGCAAGGCAGGACTTGGTGGCCACTAGCCAACTTAGCTCCGTGGACCAACTTCGCTACACGTCTACTCAGAAGAGACGTGGCCGAAGCACTGGGGATTCGTTCCCACGGATCCTATACTTAATCCTTCGGCCGAGGTCCCCGCCGCTCTAGGCTTCGTCGTCTCCAATCTCTGCTGACGGACCTCGGCCTGTCTAGGCTGCGGTACCACCCCCCCTCTCCTGGACTCAATGTTACTTCTCCTATCAAAGGTTCGGCCTTGTCTCCCAGCACCTGTGTCCCTATCTCCATGAGAGCTCTCCTCCCTAGAATCTTCCCAGCCGCCTTCTTCCATGTTTTCACTCAGCAACTCCTGCGAGCCTCTCCCACCCGGGTGCTCATAACTTTCGCTATCACTGCTTTCCATTTGCACCTGGTTATCATCTATGTCTGCATAGGGGTCAAGCCAACTTTCATCCCAAGCCAAGCTTTCCATGGGTGAAAGAGGTCCAGTGATGGGAAACGCTCCTTCAGGTAACCCTTCCAAATCCTCTTCAGAATCTATCTCTGCCGGTGCAGGCCCTAATGCTAATGGAACCCCCGGTGCTGTTCCTGGCCCCCAGGCACAAACGAGAACTGCTGTGCTACACTATCCCCCTCAGGGCCCCTCCGAGGCCTCCCTCGAGGCTTGGGTTTGTCAGGGTACTTGCGGTGAAACCGAGCAACAATGTCCGGGGCGTGAACATCTCGAGCCGGCGTCCAGGAACGCTCTTCCGGCCCAAAACCTTTCCAGTCAATCAAATACTGCAGCTTCCGGTATCTGATGCGTGCATCCAGGATGTCCTGTACCTCAAACTCCTCCTTTCCGTCACGCATCACAGGGGGAGGGGGCGGCTGCGTCACATCAGGCCGCACCCCCTTCGCCGGGCGGAGCAAGGAACGGTGAAACACAGGGTGGATCTTCATGTCAGCAGGGAGTTGTAGTTTGAAAGCCACAGGCCCCACCTTCTCCAACACCTTGTAAGGGCCCAAAAACCTCGCATCCAACTTGCGGCTAGGCCTCTGCGTGGGTAGGTTCTTGGTAGACAGCCAAACGGTATCCCCCACCAGGATCTCAGGGCCCTCCTGGCGCCGCCGATCAGCCATCTGCTTGTAATCCGCCTTGGCCTGGTCCAATTGAGTACGTAGCAAATCCTGAAGCGCTGTGAGCTCCCGAAGCCAATCCTCTGCCGCCGGCACTTCCCCAGACGGATCTACCGGAGGGTAGAACCGAGGATGGTGTCCATAGTTAGCAAAGAAAGGAGTCTCTTTGATGGATTCATGCGTCGCATTGTTGTAGGCAAACTCCGCCAAAGACAACAAAGACGCCCAGTTGTTTTGCTGATAGTTGACATAGCACCGTAGATACTGTTCCAAGGTGGCGTTAACCCTTTCGGTTTGCCCGTCGGACTGGGGGTGATGAGCCGTGGTCATCCGCACATCAGTCCCCAGCAGCTTCTGGACAGCCTTCCAGAACTGGGAAGTGAATTGGGTGCCGCGGTCTGTCACCAAACTCTGTGGAAGGCCATGCAACCGAAACACATGTTGCACAAACATATCAGCAGTCTCTTTGGCAGTAGGCACCCCCACACAGGGAATGAAGTGTCCCATCTTGGTGAAACAGTCCACCACGACCAGGATCGTGGTGAACCCCTTGGACTTGGGCAGGTCGGTGATGAAATCGGCCGAAATCATCTTCCAGGGAGCGGAAGGGGTCGGAAGCGGCTGGAGCAAACCGGCCGGCTTGCCCCCCTGGTTCTTGGCCCGCTGGCACACAGGGCAAGAGCCCACATAGTCCTCCACATCCCTCCACACTTTAAGCCACCAAAAATCCCGTAACACCAACTGAAGGGTCTTGAACAGCCCAAAATGACCTGCGGCCCGGCTATCATGGCAAAGTTTGAGAATGTCCTCCCGCTCTGGCCCAGGGGAAACATAGACAGAGTCGCGGTGGTAGAGCACCCCGTTCTTTACCTGGAAAGGGGCTTGCACCCCCTTGGTCAGCTGCTCTTGCACCCAAGGGTCAGTTCGTTGACGCGCCTGGACCCGGTCACTCAGAGGTCTCTTGTCCCCAGGGGCCGGCGGGGCAACTGGAGGGTGCACAGGGGCCGCCCGAGCAGCCGCAAAGTTCTCCGCTTTAAGCAAACGCGCCTTGGAAAGCCCTTCTCCGCCACGAACATACTCCGGCTTCCGAGAGAGAGCATCAGCTTGCTTGGTCTGCTTGGGGGTCACATAGTGGATGCGGAAATTGAATCTCTCAAAGAACAGGGACCATCTCTGTTGCCTCTGGTTCAATTTGCGCTGGGTCTTCAAGTGCTCCAAATTCCGGTGGTCGGTGTGAACCTCCACCGGGAATTTGGCCCCTTCAAGCAGATGTCCCCAAACTTCAAAAGCTACCTTGATGGCTAGGAGCTCCTTCTCCCAAATGGTATAGTTCTTTTCCGGAGCCGTCAGCTGCCGGGAGTAGTAGGCACAGGGCAACAAGTCCGTCCCCTGCGGCTGTAGCAGGATCGCTCCCACTGCTACATCCGACGTGTCAGCCTGCACGATGAAAGGGGTGCGGGGGTTGGGATGCTGCAGAAGCGGCTGGGTGGTGAACAGCTGCTTTAACTTGCGGAACCCCACGTCCGCCTCCGGTGTCCACCGGAACGGCACCTTTCCCCGCAGGCACTGGGTGATAGGATCAGCCCACTTGGCAAAGTCAGGAATGAACTTTCTGTAGTAGTTGGCAAAGCCCAGGAATCTTTGAATGTCTTTTTTGCTGGCCGGAGCCGTCCAGTCCGCCACAGCTTGGACCTTGGTGTCATCCATGGCAATGCCCGTAGGTGAGATACAGTAGCCCAGAAAGTCCACCTCACGCAGATCAAAAGCACATTTCTCCAGCTTGGCATAGAGCCCGTGGGCTCTCAGTCTCTGGAGCACTTCCTTGACATGGAGGTCATGGGTCGCCTGATCCGGAGAAAAAATCAACAGGTCTCGGAAAATGTCATTCATGAAATGTTGGAAACAGGCTGGGGCGTTGCACAAACCGAATCCCATCACCAGGTATTCGAAACTTCCCCACTTGGTCTGGAACGCCGTCTTCCATTCGTCGCCCTGACAAATCCGCACCAGATTGTAAGCACCCCTCAAATCCAGTTTAGTGAACACCTTGGCTCCCCACATCCGCTCCAACAGCTCAGGGATCAGGGGTAGGGGGTAGCGGTTCCGAATCGTGATCTTGTTGAGTTCCCGATAGTCATTACAGAGCCGCAGTTCCCCGATTTCTTCTTGACAAAAGGATGGGCGCCCCGGCCGGGACTGAGAAGGCCGAATGAAGCCCTTCCGCAAATTCTCATCCAGGAACTCTCGGAGAGCCTGTTGCTCTGGTTCCGAGAGAGGGTAGAGTCTCCCGCGGGATAGGGGCTCCGGTTCTAATTCAATGGCACAATCGTAGGGCCGGTGCGGAGGCAAGCGTTCGCCTCCTTCTCACTGAACACATCCCAAAAACCGGCATACTTTTTGGGCAACGTGGCAACGTTTTCCACCTCCTGAGCCTGGCAAGCCCGGGCTGTCATGCAGTGGCTCTGGCAATGGTCGGAAGAAAAAACTGTCTCTTGGCCCAGGAGATCTGTGGATCATGGAGTGAGAGCCACACAATGCCCAGGACGATAGGGAAATCTGGTAACTTGGTCAAAAGAAAGGAAATGTCCTCTTTGTGGAAACTGGTCTACATCTTGGTAGGGGCTGTATAGTGAGTCACAGCCCCGGTTTTTAAAGTTCTCCCATCAATAGTCTGCACACCCTTTGGCTCTTGGAGTTCAAGAAATTGTAATCCAGCAAACTTGGCATAGTCTGCATCAATGAAGTTATTGGTAGCCCGAGTCGATCATGGCATGGACCATCATCGGCCCCTTCTCTGGCGACCACAGGTTGACTATCACTAAGAACAATTGTCCAGTCTTGGGTTCAGGGGGAAGATGAGCGACGTCGCCCCTGAAGATGCCGAGATTGATAGAGATAGATCACAGAATAGCAAAGGCATAGAGTGCATTCGGAAGGCTTCACAAAAGAGTTTGGAGTAACAAGCACCTGAGACAAAGCACCAAAATCAGTGTGTACAGAGCTATCATACTGTCCATTCTCCTCTATGGGTCTGTAACATGGGTCACCCATCGCCAACACCTACGGCTCCTCGAATGCTTTCATCAGCGCTGTCTTTGCACAATCCTAAATGTACACTGGACTGACTATGTGACGAATGTTGCTGTCCTTGAGCAAGCAGGGATCACCAGCATTGAGGCCATGCTATTGAGAACACAGCTGCGCTGGGCAGGGCACATCTCTAGGATGGAGGACCACTGCCTCCCAAAGATACTACTCTACGGTGAACTCGCCACGGGTCAGCGCAAGAGAGGCGCCCCAAAGAAGAGATATAAGGATTCCCTGAAACAACATCTCAGGCTCGGCCAGATTGATCACCAAAAAATGGTCCACCCTGTCCTCACATCGGGAGGCATGGAGACGCACTATCCACAATGCTGCGGCCTCTTTCGAGAAGACACACTGAAGGGTCTCGAAGAGAAACGACAACGCAGAAAAAAACGCAAATTGGAAACAACATCACCCAAGGAGACTTTCTGCTGTGCTTTCTGCAACCGGACTTGCCTATCTCGGATTGGCCTTCTTAGTCATCAACGCGCTTGTAGAAAGCATGGGATGAGTCCTTCCTGAATCTTCATTTGCAAAGTAATGCCAGATGGGTTGGAAGAAGTAAGCCTTTTGGAAGAATTAAAATGAGAGGGTCAGAGGAATATGTAGGAGCAGAACCCATATTTAAGAGATGAATGAAATAGTTTGGTTGCAACAAGAGCATTGGTATGATTAGATGAACTTGCAAGAAGGCTGTAGATAAGGTAATAGTGTGAGTCAAAGTTAACAGCAAAAGAGGTAAGATGGTGGGTAGGTGATTAAGAACATTTCAGATTTAGCTGCAGCAGGAACTTGGTGAGAGCCTGAAAACAGGAAGCAAAGCGAGGTGAACAGAAGAAAAAACAGAAGCACATCTAGTCAAGAATCTGGATGACTGACAATTAAAACAACTATTGATAGCATCTATATTGGATGTTTCCAGCAATGAGTTCCAGATGTTGTGTATATGGCTCTTTCTTCCTTGCTTCCTAGGGCTGCAGTCGTGCGTCCGTGCGTCCGTCCCCCCAAAGTGATTTGAGAAACTGCAAGTCGCTTCTGGTGTGAAAGAATTGGCCAATACAAAGAAAGGAAGTGTAGTACCACAAGTACCAAACAACAAAATATTGGGAGCTAAATATGTGGTCCACTTATCAAAAGTCCACAACACATCATGTTTGCATCAAAATCTCAATGTATTATATAATCAAATTCCGTAAAGAAGTAGTATGAAATCTTCCAACAAAAGTGAAAACGTATCAGTCTATATGACAAATAATGCGGAAGCAAGTTGCTTCAGTCTTTTACTCACAACGGACGGTCCCAGAGCGATCGAGAGTCAAATAATATAGTCAAAGTTCGTAGCCAAGTTAATCCTTGAGTTATTTGTAATCCAATTGTAATGAAAGTTCTGCTCTGTGTCGGTGGACGGTCAGGGAGATCCCTGCACGAAGCCGTTTCGCCCGTAGGGGCTTCTTCGGGACCGGGGACTCGATCCCGTGGAGAAAAGATGCATTTCCACAACTTTGGATTAGCAAACATGATATGTTGTGGACTTTTGATAAGTGGACCACATATTTAGCTCCCGCTATTTTGTTGTTGGTGTTGTGAAAGAATTGGCCGTCTGCAAGGACGTTGCCTGGGGACGCCTGTGGGAGGCTTCTCACATGTCCTCGCATGGGAAGCTGGAGCTGACAGACGGGAGCTCACTCCATCTCGCGGATACGAACCGCCGACCTTCAGGTCAGAAGTTCAGTCAGTACAAGGGTTTAACCCCGTAGCGCCACAACGGCTCCAGTGAAGACAGATCCTAACTATTCAAATTCAATGCCATGGTTCAGTTAATCCCTGAACTAGACCTCCTGAATGCCAGTACTGTCCATGCCACTGGCTCTTGATCCTAATAACTAAACAGTGGTAAAGTGCACTGGTAAAGCAGGCTTGTCATGTTGGGGAGGAAGTGTACTGTTTCCAATGTAAATAATAAATCTTGAAGTCAATGCCAAATTTACACATGTAATGGCATACATACAAAGAACTCTGCAAACAATTAAATTCTACATTTTATTTATTTTCCATCTTTTGTATTTCACATTTTATAGGATAATCAAATCAATATAAATGTCACAGTATCATGGTGAGCCCTCCTTGCTTAAATGTAATGTAAAATCACAATAATTAGCTTTTAAGCACACAAACTCCTTTCCCCCCTTTTATTGTTTACCCCACTCTAACCCTCCCCCCTAGACATACAATATATACAATAAACTACAGAAACTACATTTGAAATATCAGTTTTAGTTTCAAATTTTCCACCCTACATCTTAATACATTTCTCTGAAATAATTCCTAACTGGATCCCATGTGTTCTTAATTATTATAACATTTTTGTCTATATTGTTCAATTTAGAATTTGTTATTTCCACATTTAACATATTTACTATATAATTATACCCGTTTGTCAGAGTCCACTTTGTTTTATCTTCTTCTTTGGAGGCTTTTAAACAGAGGCTGGGTGGCCATCTGTCGGGGGTGCTTTGAATGCGATTTTCCTGCTTCTAGGCAGGGGGTTGGATGGCCCATGAGGTCTCTTCCAAAATACATTATATTTTCCCTTTCTTATATTACTTATTTCCCTTTGGATATCTTCCCTCTCTATTTCCTATCAATTTTCCATGTTTGAAACATTTATTTATTTATTTACTTCATTTCTATTCTGCCCTTCTCACTCCGCAGGGGACTCAGGGCGGATTACAATGTACACATTACATTTAGACACACAAACACACAAGACAGACAGAGGCAATTTAACATCTGGCCACCAGGGGGAGCTGTCGCACTCCTTCATTCCTCAGCGTGTTTTCTGGAGAATTTTTTATGGCCTCGTAAATCAGTTAAATTTAGCCTTCCCACTAAGTGGTACCTTTATTTCCTACTTGACAGATGCAACTGTCTTTCGGGTTGCAAAGGTCAACAACAGGCTACACAATAGGTCGAGAGCCCACCTCGACCTGGGCAGGCCTCGAACTCTTGACCTTCTGGTCAGTAGAGATCTTATGCAGCTGACACCCAGCCAGCTGCGCCACATTCCCGGTGCTATTAATAGACATTTCGTCTATTACTTCTTCTTTTACCATTATAATTTGTTCGTACAAGTCTCCTGCCATTTTTTCCTCCTCTCTTAAACATTTCCTAATCACCTTCTCAAATGGACTGCCCTGGTTCCTAATTCTCTGTGTGTGTGTCTAGAAATATTTTGTCTTATACTCAAGTACACAAACTCAACAAGAGAAGTGCTAAATGCCTGTTGGAATTAGGAGTTACCGTCTGCACCAAAGGGACTGATAAGATCGGGCAGACCTCTAGGAACAGTATGGTGGATTTTAGTCCCCATAGGAGGAAAGGAAAGAGCCAGTGTGGTGTTGTGGTTTAAATGCTGGACTACGACAGGTGACCCAGGGTTCAAATCTATGTTCCATCATGGCAACTCACTGAGTGATCATTTATTTTATTTATTTACTTTATTTATATTCCGCTCTTCTCACCCCGAAGGGGACTCAGAGCGGATTACAGTACACATACTTGCAGACAATCGCTGCAGTTCAACATATGACATATAAACATGTAACATTTATCACAGTACAGTACATATATTTTTGACATATTACACACATATATAGACAAACAGAGGCAAACTTTCTGGCCACCAGGGGGAGCTGACGCACTCCTAATCTCTCAGCGCTTTCCAACGTCCCTTGTTGTTTCTTCCGCATTCCTCAGTGATTCCTGGAGTTTTTAAATGGCCTCATAAATCAGTCAAAATTTGCCTCCCCACTTTAATGTGGTACCTTTATCTCCTACTTGACAAATGTAACTGTCTTTCGGGGTGCAAAGGTCGACAGCAGGCTACACTTAAGGTCGAGAACTTACCTCGACCCGGGTAGGCCTCGAACTCATGACCTACTGGTCAGAGAGATCTTATGCAGCTGACACTTGGCAAGCTGCGCCACATTCCCGATGCTTGTCCCGTTCTTTCAGTTTCAGGGGAAATTTAAGGCAAACCTAGGGACGGACTAAGGTAATTTAAAATGGTAAGCGAACATTATTTTGGCACCCTCTTGCTCTCTGGCCTTGTGGAAGGGTGCACATCCGCAGAGCCAGCTGGCTCTGCGCATGCACACCCTCTATGAGGCCGGAAATTCAGGAGGAGGGTTTGGCGGTTGGGGGCGGAGGTCTCCGGCCTCGTGGAGCTGCTGCGGGCAGCTCTGGCCTGCTTGTGCCGCATTTGGTGCGGCGCAGCGGGCCACCTTCCACAGGCCGGAGACTGAGAAGGGGCGTTTGGTGGCCGATGCGCCCTTGAATATGTGGCACCCCCTGCAGGCGCGTAATTCATTTGACGGTAATATTCGGCCCTGGGCAAACCCCCTCTGAATAAATCTTGTCAGAGAAACCCAGGGATAGGGTCATCATAAGTCAGAGACAACCTGAAGGCACACAACACACATATCAGCACAGGACATCTGATGTCAAAAATATTTGGAGCAGAACTTCGAAGATGCGAAAAAGCATGTTGCAAAGGTATTTCTGTTCCAGTTTTATGGGGCGTAGAGAACCTGAAGTCTTCCAGATGCCAGACTACAACTTATTATTTTCAAACAAAATGCTGTTTTTCTGTATCAGTCCTAAGTTATGCTGATCTCATTTCCTGCTGAAACACACAATCTGTAAATATGCTGTGTAGCTCTAGAAGAGTGTTTGACTTACAATCAACAACAGCATCACTGCTTTATGAGAGGCCTGAGAAAAGTAAGTCCTTTCCCTCCAGATTTCTTTTCCACTCTCAAAACCAATATGGACACATTGACTACAGTGTTCTCTTGCTACTTCGCGCTTCCGTTTTCACGGACTCGCTGTTTCATGGGTTTTTGCCTCCTAGCAATGATAAGAGTGTGGAAGGGGCCTTATAGCCCCT
This sequence comes from Anolis apletophallus, assembly GCA_030556195.1. Taxonomy (NCBI): domain Eukaryota; kingdom Metazoa; phylum Chordata; class Lepidosauria; order Squamata; family Anolidae; genus Anolis; species Anolis apletophallus. The sequence goes on along the minus strand of JARBWK010000004.1, from coordinate 195,922,532 downwards.
TCCTTATAGCTAGCAAAAAAGGTGTGTGGTGCCTTTAAATCTCTCCTCGCATCTGCCTCACCCTCGGAATGCAATATATATATATATATATATATATACGAGGGTGGGTCAATAAATCCGTGACTTTTTGAATTTCCTGTCTCTTAACTGAAAGGGCAACTGGCATCTCCTGTCATGCTCCTGTCAACAGGCATCTCTCAGTTGACTCCTGTCAAAATTTGAACAAGCTGCGTCATTTAGTTTGTGTTTGACAGCCACTGTTAGCAGACTACCGCGTGATTTGAGGAGAAAATGAGGGGGGGGGAGTGAATTTTGTGTCCTCATTAAGCATTATTTTTTGCGGAAAAACCACTCAAACCAAGGCTAAGCTTGATAAATACTATGGGGACTCTGCACCATCAATTTCAATGGTAAAAAAGTAGTTTACTGAATTTTGTTGTGGCCGTATAAGCATGGAAGATGGCGAACGTTCTGGACACCCAGTTGAGGTCTCTACACCCGAAACAATTGAAAAAATTCACGATATGGTGTTGGCCGATCGGAGATTGAAAGTGCGAGAGATTGTGGAAGCCATAGGCATCTCACATGGCTCTCTGTGATTTCAATTTTAAATCATCACTTGGGTATGAGAAAGCTTTCCGCAAGATGGGTGCCGCGTTTGCTCACAATCGACCACAAAAATAATCATGTGACAATTTCGCAGGAGTGTTTGGCCTTGTTCAACTGCAATATAGGTGAGTTTTTGCGCCATTTCGTAACCGTGGACGCAACGTGCATCCACCACAACACACCAGAGACCAAACAGTCAAAACAGTGGGTTTCTCAGAGTGAATCGGCACCAAAGAAGGCCAAGGTGGGTTTGTCAGCCAATAAAGTCATGGCGACCGTTTTTTGGGATGCACATGGTATAATCCACATTGACTACCTTCAAAAGAGTAAAACAGTCAATGGCGAATAATATGCCAATTTATTGGGTCGATTTAATGAGGATTTGGGGGAAAACGACCGCATTTGGCCAAGAAGAAAGTTCTTTTGCACCAGAACAATGCAAGGATGCACACATGTGCAGTTTCCATGGCAACAATCCATGAATTGGGATACGAATTGCTCCCTCATCTGCCCTATTCTCCGGATTTTGCCCGGAGTGACTATTTCTTGTTTCCAAACCTGAAGAAATGGCTCGACGGAAAGAGATTTGACTCCAACGATGAAATCATCTCACAAACAAATACCTATTTTGATGACCTCGCCAAATATTATTTTTTGGAAGGGATAAAAAAATTAGAGAAATGTTGGACAAAGTGTATAGAGCTCAAAGGAGACGACGTTGAAAAATAAAATGATTTTTTAATCGAAAAACCTGTGTTCCATTCAAAAAGTCACAGACTTATTGACCCGCCCTCGTATATCATTCCTACTTCATGGATTTTCACTTTTTGTGGGTGGTCCTGGAAAATAACACCCATTTTCTAGCTCAATAAGGAATGAACTGCATAAAAGCCTACAGGAATGCAACTAACTTCAAAGAAGTCACATGTAGACCCTGCATTACTTAACATCAAAAGTACCACTTTTCCCTATCTTATTTTTCCAGATATCCAACATCATTTTTGGGTTGACTGTGCACATGCCAGGACGTTTCCTTCTTGAGATGTGGCAATTGGTTTTCCTCACTATCTCACTGTTCAGCTGCTCCTTGATAATGACTGCTGAAAATGTCTGTGCCAAGAACAGATACATCGGGCTTTTTGCAGTTACCTGGGAAACTCTCAATTTCATAATAGTTGATGGCGTGATATGTACTCAGCCCGCTGTGGTGAATCTTTCTGTTTGAAAGCTTGGATCGCTCGTATGTCAACCTAGAAAAAGGAAATGGGAATGGTAAACTCTTTAAAAATGCATTAAGCCCTTTGCTCACGCAGGCCTCCGCTCACCTTCTGCTTGCCGTTTTTGTGTTCAACTGCTTGTTGATTTCTTTTTTAATGTCTTCATCAGAAACCATTACTTGGAAGGGCTTGCGATTATTCCTTGCTTCCTGATGAAAACAGAAAGGCAACAACTGCATTATTCATATATCTCACATGGCTATTTAGAACAGTGTTTTTCAACCTTTTTTGAGCCGCGGCACACTTTTTACATTTGCAAAATTCTGGGGCACACCACCAACCAAAACGACACAAAATGACACTCTAACACAATGATACATATCTATATATATAAAAAGAGAGAGTCCGTTTTTGACGCTTATGCACGGACACACCATAACACCCAGACCCTCAAAACCCACCACACACATTTCAACAGACCAACACCTACAAACGTGGCACAAAAAAAACCCAAAGCGTAACTCCTAAGACCCCTAAAACCGGCCCCCAAAAAACCCCATACAAACGTATGGAGGGATCCGGAACACCAAAAAACTACAACCAAAATGGCGCAAAAACAACTCCCTGTCCCACAAATAACACTCCCCCGGAAGTTGTCCCTCAAAAAAAAAAAAAAAAACCCGGCAGGAAACACATACCTAAAACACTAACAGACAGTTCGTAGCCTTCTCCCTCTCCTCCGCTGCCTCTCTTCCCTCCCAGCAGAGGAGGGGAAGAGAGAGGGACCGTGCGGGCCACTTTCACAGGAGGAGCTGAGGGACGTCGGCCAACCACAACAACGTTCTCAACGCAGCCCTCCTCCCTCCGAAGGTCACTCTTCGGCCCACCCTGTGGCTGGGAAGTGACGAAGGGGGAGCGATGGCGGCGGCGCAATGGCCGCTCTTCCGGCCCCTTTTCGCTCTCCTCCGCCGCCTCCGTGCTGCTCCCTGAAGAGGAGGACGAAAGGGACCCCCGTGCGATCGCTCTCCCTTCGCCCTTTTCTTCTGGAAGCGGAAGAGAGATCGTGCGGGGGGCCCTTTCGTCCTCCTCTTCAGGGAGCAGCACTGAACCGGCGGAGGAGAGCGCACAGGGGCCGGAAGAACGGCCATGGTGCTGCCACCATCGCTCCCCCTTCGCCACTACCCTGCCACAGGGTGGGCCGAAGAGCGACCTTCGCAGGGAAGAGGGCTGCGGTGGAAAACGGTGCTCTGGTCGGGACCACGTCCTCCACCTCCTCCTGCGAACGGGGCCCGCACGGTCTCTCTCCCTTCCCCTCCTCTTCTGGGAACGGCAGAGAGGCACCGGAGGAGAGCGAGAAGGCGGCCATCAGGAACCAGAACAGACGGACAACGAAGACACAGGCAAGCTGACAAAAAACAAAACAAAAAAACCCCCACTACTGCACAAAAAAACAAACCTACACAAATAAACACATACATAGACACCAATAGTATATATACACACACATACAAATATATACACACACAAAACCACAAACACATATATACACAAACCCATACATTCACCCACACACACACAAACACCCCCAAATATACACAGACACAAATAAAAACACACACACAAGAATTGAACACACATACAGCCATACATACACACAACCAAACACATATATACACACACACAACACACACTCACATCATAACATACCCTTACATACTTTCCAACATCTCCTACATAGGGCACAGCAACACGTGCCGGGTTAAGCTAGTAGTTAATATGTTTTTAAAATGTATTTATACACTCAGTGTGAAACCTGGGCCTGTTTCGATGAACACAACATAGATATCCTGGCAGGAATGGCTTAAAGACACACAAGAAGGTCTTGCTCAACAGCTGGGAGTTATCGTTCACCCGCAATCTTGACTTTCAAAAGGCTTTTGACAAAGTCCCTCACCAAAGGCTCCTAAATAAGCTCTTCAGCCATGGAATCAGGGGACAGGTCTTGTCCTGGATTGGAACCTGGCTAAACTGTAGGAAACAAAGGGTGGTAATAAACGGACATTTCTCTGGGTGGAAAGAGGTGAGAAGTGGCGTACCCCAAGGTTCAGTTTTGGGTCCGTTACTTTTTAATTTATTCATTAATGACCTGGATATAGGAGTGAATTCTGAGGTAGCAAAGTTTGCAGACGACACTAAATTGTTCAGGGTAGTTAAAAATGAAACTGACTGTAAAGAGCTCCAGAAAGATCTCTCGAAATTGAGTGAATGGGCAACAAAGTGGCAAATGCATTTTAACCTAAACAAGTGTAAAGTCATGCACATCGGGGCAAAGAACCCCAACTACACCTACGAATTGATGGGGTCAAAGCTTTCCGAGACAAACCAGGAAAGGGATCTTGGGGTTTTGGTGGACAGCTCAATGAAGATGTCAACCCAGTGCGCAGCAGCAGCGAAAAAAGCAAATTCTATGCTTGGCATGATCAGGAAGGGAATCGAAAATAGGTCGGCAAATGTTGTATTGCCTCTCTACAAATCTATGGTAAGGCCACATTTGGAGTACTGTGTACAATTCTGGTCACCGCACCTCAAGAAGGATATAACGGAACTGGAAAAGGTACAAAGAAGGGCAACAAAAATGATCCAAGGGATGGAGCGGCTCCCTTATGAAACCAGGTTGCAACGCCTTGGTCTTTTCAGCCTTGAAAGACGGCGTTTAAGAGGTGACTTGATCGAAGTGTATAAAATCATGCATGGGATAGAAAAGGTGAATAAAGAAAAATATTTTCTCTGTCACCCAACACTAGGACTAGGGGCACTCCCTGAAGCTCCAAGGTAGGAAAGTTAGGACTAATAAAGGGAAATATTTCTTCACCCAGAGGGTCATTGGGTTATGGAACTCACTTCCAGAGGAGGTTGTGACAGCGGTCAGCCTGGACAGCTTCAAGGCAGGATTAGACAGATTCATGGATACCAAGGGAATCAGTAGTTACTGAAATGGACATCCAAGTGCCACCTCTGTGTTGATGGAGGCAGGCAGGATTTCCCGGGTACTGGTTGTGGGGGTCGGGAGCAGGTGAGGGTTTTGCCCTCCCTTCTGCTAGAGATCCCTGTGTACAACTAGTGGGCCACTGTGTGACACAGAATGCTGGACTAGATGGGCTGAGGCCCGATTCAGCATGGCTCTTCTTATGTTCTTATGTTCTTAATCAAAGAGCATTCAGAACCCCACCAATGATGGAATGGAATCAAACTTCCACACAAAACTACCATAACCAAGAGAAAATACTGTAAGAGTTTGGTGGGCATTGACCTTGAGTTTTGGAGTTGTAGTTCACCTATATCCAGAGAGCACTGTGGAGGGAGGGAGGAAGACGTGGGGCGAGTCTGCGCAGTAGCGCCCGCACGAGTCACGTCTTCCTCCCCCTCCCGCAGAAGTGGCAGCGTGAGCAAAGCGAGGCAAAGCAAGCAGAGCGAGGCTGGGAAGAAGGGTGCCCGAGTGGAGAAGAAAAAGTGTTCGGCAGGAGGGGGAAGAAAGGGTATTGGAGGTTCCAATTTTCCACGGCACACCTGATGACCGCTCATGGCACACTGGTTGGAAAACACTGATTTAGAGTACTAAAAGCAGCCAAAATCACTCCACCATTGAAGACTGGAAGACTTTGTTTTTTAACAAATCCAATCTTGAAGCAAAAAGGTGAACAAATAATGGCCATATGCATTTTGTATGTTTATTTATTTATTTATTTATTTATTATTTACATCATTAATATTCCACCCTTCTCACCCCACAGGGGAGTCAGAGCGGATCACAATGCACATATACCGGCAAACATTCAATGCCAAAACATACAACATATACAGACATACAACGAGCTACACAATTGGTTGAGAGCTCTCCCCGACCCGGGCAGGCCTCGAACTCATGACCTTCTGGTCAGTAGAGATCTTATGCAGCTGACTCCCAGCCAGCTGCGCCACATTCCCGGTGCTGTTGTTGTGTACCTACAAGACATTTCTGAATTATGGCTATCCTGAAATTTATTTATTTATTTACCTTAAAGGCAACATGTCACTACTTTAGCAGATTTATATTTGACGTACACACCTTGGGGGCAGAAACATCCATTGTTCTTTTATGTGGGTCTGTGACCTGTGTGTCCGAGGACAGGTCTTCCAGCATAGGGTGGGTGGGCATACTTTGTGGATCTATCAGGATTTCATAAGGAACCCTGGGGTGCTTCCAGGAGGATGGTGTAAAGATCTCCCAAGGGTCTGCTTGGCCAAAGGTTCCTATGGAAGGGAGGGAGGGAGGGAGGAGAGAGGGAAGGAAGGAAAGAAAATAGAGAATAAAATAACATTCTATGAAAGCAGCTGTTTCAAAAATTGCAGGGAAGGTTAACACACTTTGGTGTGACCGTTCCTAAAAATAAAAATCTAGCTATTCAAGGTTGAGGTTATTTTAGACAGAATTCTGTATAATTCAAGAGTACATCAATTTCCCTTTTCTACCGTGTTTCCCCGAAAGTAAGACAGCGTCTTACTTTCTTTTCCCCCCGAAAAGTCCCCCTACGGCTTACTTTCGGGATACGTCTTATATATACTAAGACGTACCCCGTCGCCACGGCCACGCCGCCATCACGCCGCCGCCGCCATGCCACCGCCGCCCGAACCGGCCCCATCGGCCGCGACACACCTCCGCGGCACACCTTTCCGCCAGGCCTCCAAGGAAGGGAGGGTGAAGAGAGCGAGAGGCGTGGTGAAGCAGCGCCGCATCAGAGTGACGCGCCGCCGCCGCCACGCCCTGGCTCCTTTCCCCCTTCTTTCGTCCAAGGAAGGGAGGGGAAAGGCCAGCCAGGGCGTGGCGAGGTGACAGCGCCGCGTCAGAGTGGGAAGGAGCGCCGCTCGCCACGCCTCTGGCTCCTTTCCCCTCCCTTCCTGGGACGAAAGAAGGGAGGGGAAAGGAGCCAGGGGCGTGCCGAGGCAGCGCCGCGTCAGAGTGACGCGCCGCTTTGCCACGCCAGAGTGAGGGAAAGGAGCCAGCGCCGCAGCGCCACGCCCTGGCTCCTTTCCCCCCCCCTGGGACGAAAGAAGGGAGGGGAAAGGAGCCAGGGGCGTGCCGAGGCAGCCGCCGCGTCAGAGTGACGCGCCGCTGGCAGCGCCACACCCCCTGGCTCCTTTCCCCTCCCTTCCTGGGATGAAAGAAGGGAGGGAAAGGAGCCAGGGCGGCGCGGCGGCGGCGCGTCACTCTGACGCGGCGCTGCTTCCACGCCTCTGGCTCTCTTCCCCCTCCCTTCCTTGGAGGCCTGGCTGGAAGGTTTGCCGCGGAGGTGTGCGGATGGGCGCGGCGGCGCGATGAGGTACGGCTTACTTTTGGGGTACGGCTTATATTAGCCGACCCCCCTGACACCCCCGATACGCCTTACAATCGGGGGTGTCTTACTTTCGGGGAAACACGGTAATACAAGGTGAAACTCTCTTGTTGTTTCAAAGCAACTAAACAAAGAATTGGTTGGATCTGGATTCAAGGATCCTTCCAGTGGGGCAAAAGTATTGGAATTTTGTGATATGTATTGGTCCGGTTCTTGGGTTTTTAAAAGTATCAAAACCATGTTTCTGTGGTCCAGGACTATTTTCTAGTACTTCCTGGCCCCAACTGAAAGATTTTACTTCCACACTTGAGTGAGGGGTTTTCTGTACAGTTACATAGGAACTGTGAACTGTGAAAGTCTTCCTGTCTCCATTTACTATGAAGTAGCTGCTTGGATTGACAGGGGTCTGGTCCTGTCGATCAGGAAGCAACTGGCTGATGGCTAACTCCTTTGGAAGTGAAATGTGGAGAATTGGGATGGGTTTTGTTTGTCACACTGGAGTTTGCGCATGGGAGGGTATGGGAGTATTCATCAGCCGATTTCTGAGAAGCAGAACAGATCCCTGTCAATTACAGTAGCTGCTGTGATCTATAAAAGTCTGTTATTCCATGATAAGTGGGAATCAGGACAGGATTCAATGCACAGAATTCTGGCCAATCACTTTAATATATAACTACAGTATAAAACAATAAATTTTGAATAACTAATTAAATAATGTATATTACAATGTGCTTGTTAATATTTATTTATTTATTTTTATTGCTTTGATTTATTAGTCCTCCTTCCCGTGGGCTCAGGGCGACTCACATTCATAAAAGGCATAAAACACACTAAAACAAATCATCAGTTAAAATTGCAGCAACCAGGCATGCAAACACAGCCTACACATTCAAATGTCTATGCACCGAACGCTTGGGCAAAAAGGAGGGTTTTGCAGGCCCTGCCGAATGTTCGCAGATCAGTCTGCGCTCGGATTGTGGAAGGGAGGGCATTCCACAGGACCGGCGCAGTTAGGCACCACCAGAAGGTTCTGGGATTCGGATCGCAGTGGTCGAGGAGGGCTGTAATGGGAGAGGCGGTCCCTTAGGTACACTGGCCCCAGACCATTCAAGGCCTTAAAGGTCAGAACCAGCACCTTGAAGGTGATCCGGTGCTCTATTGGAAGCCAGTGCAGTTTGCGCAGCACAGGCGTGATGTGGCAGCGAGATGGAAGGCCTGCCACCAGCCGTGCTGCAGCGTTCTGCACCAGCTTAAGCTTCCGGATCACCGACAAAGGAAGGCCGATGTAGAGGGCATTACAGTAGTCCAGTCTTGAGATGATCGTGGCTTGGACCACTGTGGCTAGGTCATGACGGGACAGATAAGGAGCCAGCCTCCTTGCCTGTCGGAGATGGTGGAAGGCCACTCCGCTGACAATGGAGATATGTTTCTCCATTGACAGCTCGGAGTCAAGCGTGACTCCTAAGCTCTTTACCGAAGGGGATGGGTGAAGAGTCGCCCCGTCCAGGGTTGGAAGTCGGATCCCTCCCGTACCCGGACGGCCCAGCCACAGGATCTCCGTCTTAGCTGGATTCACCTTCAACCTACTGGCTCGCAGCCATCCAGTGACGGCTTCAAGGCAACGATGGAAATTGTCGGGTACGGAGTCAGGCCGGCCCTCCATCCCCAGAATGAGCTGGGTGTCACCAACCGGGCAAGTGGTCGGACGTAGATGTTAAATAATAAAGGGGAGAGAATTGCCCCCTGGGGCACCCCACAATGAAGTGGGGCGCCCTCAGAGACAACCTCACCCCTTCTTACTCGCTGGGACCAGTTCCGGAGGAAGGAGGATAGTCAACTGAGGGCTGACCCCCTCACCTCGGCCCCGGCCAATCGGTGGGTCAAAATATTGTAATCGACAGTATCGAACGCTGCCGTGAGGTCCAATAACACGAGCAGTGCCGATCCACCTTGATCTAGTTGGCGACGCAGCTTGTCTGTGATGGCGACCAGCACTGTCTCCGTCCCATGCCCTGAACGGAAGCCGGACTGGAAGGGGTCAAACCAAGTTGCATCATCTAGGTAGGACTGCAACTGCTCCATTGCTGCCCTTTCAACCACCTTGCCCAGGAACGACAAATTTGACACTGGGCGGTAGTTGAAAGGGCAGCAATCTTTAAGGCACCACATGGCCAAGTAGGAAAAATCAGCATCAAAAATGCCTATCGCCAATGCCATGTGGCAGCACAGCATTGCATATTTATTATTTCTTTATTTAAAACTTTTGTATCCCGATCTTCTCACCTCCATAGAGGGACTCAGACCGGCAAACAGCAAAAATTCAATGCTAACATTTAAAATCTAAAAACATCTAAAATTCACAATAAAATTAACAAATACCAATATAATAAATACATAAAAACTATTCGCCATAGTGAAATCAAATCCAGCTCAGTCCTTGTATACAGTTAATATCTGGTGGTCAGCACCTTTAGTCAATTAGTGGTCTCCGCCCTCATTGGCGAAGGCCTCTTTGCACAGCCAGGTTTTCACCAGCTTCCTAAAAGTCAGGAGGGAGGGGGCAAATCTAACTTCACTTGGGAGGGAATTCCACAACCGAGGGGCCACCACAGAAAAGGCCCTGTCCCTCGTCTCCACCAGCCGCGCCTGCGAAGGGGGCGGGACCGAGAGCAGGGCCTCTCCAGATGATCTTGAGGGTTCATAGGGGAGAATTCGTTCGGACAGGTAAACTGAGCCGGGACCGTAGAGGGTTTTGTAGGTTAAAACCAGCACTTTGAATTGTGCTCGGAAGCTAATTGGCAGCCAGTGGAGCTGGCGCAGCAAGGGGGTTGTATGCTCCCTGTACCCCGCTCATGTTAGTAATCTGGCTGCCGAGCGTTGGACTAATTGCAGCTTCCGGGCAGTCTTCAGACGCAACCCCACATAGAGAGCGTTGCAGTAGTCTATACGGGATGCAACCAGAGCATGTACCACCGTGGCCAAGTCCGACTTCCCAAGGTACGGGCGTAGCTGGCGCACGAGCCTAAGCTGTGCAAAAGCTCCCCTGGCCACTGCCGAGACCTGAGGTTCCAGGCTCAGCAATGAATCCAGGATCACTCCCAGACTGCAAACCTGCGTCTTCAGGGAGAGTGTAACCCCGTCAAACACAGGCTGTAACCCTATGCCCTGTTCGGCCTTACGACTGACCAGGAGTACCACTGTCTTGTCTGGATTTAGTTTCAATTTGTTAGCCCTCATCCAGTCTGTTATAGCAGCCAAGCACCGGTTCAGGACTTGAACAGCCTCCTTAGTAGCAGGTGGAAAGGAGTGACAGAGTTGGACATCATCTGCGTACAGATGACACCGCACCCCGAAACTCCGGATGATCTCCCCCAACGGCTTCATGTATATGTTGAACAACATAGGGGACAGTACTGAACCCTGCGGGACCCCACAGTACAATGGCCGTAGGGCCGAGCAGGAGTCCCCTAGCAACACCTTCTGGGACCGACCCTCAAGGAAGGACTGGAGCCACTGCAGAGCAGTACCCCCAAGGCCCATTCCAGCGAGGCGTCTCAGAAGGATACCGTGGTTGACGGTATCGAAGGCCGATGAGAGGTCCAGCAGAACCAACAGGGACACACTCCCCCTGTCAAGCTCCTGGCGTACATCATCCACTAAGGCGAGCGACCAAGGCTGTCTCAGTACTATGTCCCGGCCTAAAGCCAGACTGTGCTGGATCTAGATCAGTGTTTCCCAACCTTTTTTGAGCCGCGGCACACTTTTAACATTAAAAAAATCCGGGGGCACACCACCAACCAAAATGACACAAAATGACACTCTAACACAGTAAAGAACGGCTGGGGATGGTGGCCTGCTGGTAGCAGCTGCTGGGAGTGCCGAAGCTGGAAAGGGGCGGAGCCAGGCTGTGCCATGCCCCGCCCCCTATCCCCGGCTTCACCTCTCCCAGCAGCTGCTCCAGCCTTGAGGGGGCAGTGCCAAGCCAGCGGTGCCAGAGCCAGCACAATGCTGGCTTGGCACTGTCCCCTCAAGGCTGGCGCAGCTGCTGGGAGTGCCAAAGCCGGGGGAGGGGGCAGATGCCCCTCCCCCCAGCTTCAGCTCTCCTACCGGCCGCGCCATGCCCTGCCCCCTCCCCCCAGCTTCAGCTCTCCTACAGAGGAGGAGCATGAGCGGTGGACGGGCTTCAGTGGACGGGGCTCCTCCTCCACGCAGCTTCAGCGAGCAAGGGGCGAGAGTCATGATGGGAGTCATGGCGGATTGGAGGCTGGCTGGGGAAATGGCCAAAGGAGGCGGCACCCCGATCCCTTCTTCTTTTTCTTCGCCACTGCCGACCCTTCCTTCTCCCCCAAGCAGCAGGAGTTCAGCAGGAGGGGGAGAGGAAGGGGGGCAGAGAGCTTTTCTCGTGGCACAGCAGGAGGTCCGTCACGGCACACTAGTGTGCCACGGCACACTGGTTGAGAAAGACTGCACTAAGGCGAGCAACCAAGGCTGTCTCAGTACTATGTCCCGGCCTAAAGCCAGACTGTGCTGGATCTAGATAATCAGTGTCTACCAAGAATTCCTGGAATTGCGAGGCCATCACACGTTCCAGGACATATCTTTAGCTCAACTTGTTATTTCCATTAACCTTGAGTTAAGTGCAATGTCATAACTCCTTGTTTTATGAATGCATCCTTTACCAATGTATTCTCCATTCTGGCTCCACAGGCGAACAGTACGATCAATTGAACTGGATAACAAGATGTTGTCTTCGTCTATAACCTCTAATCTGCATCGTTAAACCAGAGAATGAATCAATTAGACATTTCGGCATACCTTAATTAACCAAGCCTCTGATATAGAAGCTTCTGTTCTCAAAATATTTTTACACATGCCTGGCCCTCCTTTTCCTCCTCATTCTCTCGGGGTGAGGGAACTGGAAGCTTATTTATGTATTTATTTATTTACCATATTTGTACCACACCCTTCTCACCCAAAAGGGACTCAGAGTAGCCTTACAATAGGCAACAATTCAATGCCTTTTCAAACAAACAGTAAACACACACACACACACAAGGGCGGATCAATAAGTCAGTGACTTTTTGAACAAAACACAGGTTTTTGGATAAAAAATCATTTTATTTTTCAACGTAGTCTCCTTTGAGCTCTATACACTTTGTCCAACGTTTCTCCAATTTTTTTTATCCCTTCCAAAGAATAAGACTTGTCGAGGTCATCAAAATAGGTATTTGTTTGTGAGATGATTTCATCATTAGAGTCAAATCTCTTTCCGCCGAGACATTTCTTCAGGTTTGAAAACAAGAAATAGTCACTCAGGGCTAAATCTGGAAAATAGGGTGGATGAGGGAGCAATTTGTATCCCAATTCATGGATTGTTGCCATGGAAACTGCACATGTGCACACCTTTGATTTGTGTGCACCCTTGCATTGTCCTGGTCCCATCTTGCGAAAAGCTTTCTCATACCCAAGTGATCATTTAAAATTGAAACCACTGAGCCATGTGAGATGCCTATGCCCTCCACAATCTCTCGCACTTTCAATCTACGATTGGCCAACACCATATTGTGAATTTTTTCAATTGTTTTGGGTGCAGAAACCTCAACTGGGCATCCAGAACGTTCGGCATCTTCCGTGCTTGTACGGCCACGACGAAATGCAGTAAACCACTTTTTTACCATTGAAATTGATGGTGCAGAGTCCCCATAGTATTTATCAAGCTTAGCCTTGGTTTGAGTGATGGCTTTTTTTCCGCAAAAAATAATGCTTAATGAGCACTCGAAATTCACTTTTTTCCATTTTCTCCTCAAATCACACAGTATTCTGCTACCAATGGCTGTCAAACACAAACTAAATATCGCAGCTTGTTCAAATTTTGATAGGAGTCAATTGACAGATGTCATGGACTTATTGACCCGCCTTTCATTCATATATATATATGCTTTCATTCATATATATATATATATATATATATATATATATAAGCAATATAAACATCAAAAACAATTATTAAAACCACACTATCCAAACTCATTGTCAAGGCCATTCCAATCATGGTTGCACATATTCCATCTTCTCTTATTGCACTGCACCCAGACAATCGTAATCTCTGAGATGGTTCATAGAGGGAGGTACGTTCAGACAGGTAAGCTCGGCCAGAACCATTTAGGGATTTATAGGCTAAAGCCAGCACTTTGAATTGTGCTCGGCAGCAGATTGGCAGCCAGTGGAGCTGATGTAACTCCAGCGAGTAGCCTGTCTGCCGCCCATTAGACCACTTCATGCTTCCGGACAGTCTTCAAGGGCAACCCCATGTAAAATGTGTTGCAGTAGCCTATTTGGGATGTAACATCAGCATGATGCGGATGATGAAGGAGAGCCGGATTTTACTAGCATGTCTTCAGTATAAAATATGACAAAGCTTTCTTTCCATGTTCATACACACACACTCACACTACACACAGAGAGAGTTACCCTCAGGACATTAAAAGTTCTAGATGTGTATGTTTAGCCATCAATTTTGAAATCATATGAAAAGTAGAGGCTGGTGGGGGAAAATTCTGGATGCCTTTTGATAAATGCTCTCATGGGATTTTCATAAAATTCAAAATGTGCTTTTTTAATTATTTATTTTATTGACATCACTTATATTCCACCCCTCTCACCCCGCAGGGGACTCAGGGCGGATCACAATGCACACATATACAGGCAAACATTCAATGCCATTTAGAAGTGCAACATATATAGACAGGCACAGAGGCTATTTAACATTCCAGCTTCTGGCCACCAGGGGGAGCTGTCACATTCCTTCATTCTTTTGCATCCTTGCATACTTCCTGGAGATTTATGGCCTTGTAAATCAGTTAAATTAGCTTCCCCACAAAGTGGTACCTAAATTTTCCTACTTGAGAGATGCAAAGGTCGGGTTGCAAAGGTCGACACCGAGCTACACAAATTGGTCAAGAGCTCACCCCGACCCGGGCAGGCCTCGAACTCATGACCTTAAAGAAAAAGTGCCTTGGCACACATCTGCCTTCTTAAATGAAATACATCTGTATATAAACACAAACTATTCTTTTGCTACATGTTCAACTTATACTTACGAGAGAACAAGATTTACATGAGCTCTCCAATGATTCACATCTAGAACAATGTAAAGAAAAATACCTTTGTTTGAACACACAATATTATTACACACAGTAGTTCAGGGATGGGGAAATTTGAAGCTTGTGGGATTTACATTTTTCACTAGCACCTGAGCCAACTGGAGCCAGGTTCAAAAGTCATGTATCTAGATCTAAATAAATTACGTGACAAAAATTTTGCATTGAAAACCAAGGCAGAATGGAGCTCTGTGTCATTCCTTGGTACACTAAATTGTATTCCTTTAAACCAGTGGTTCCCAAACTTTTTTGGCCTACCGCCCCTTTTCCAGAAAAAAATTTACTCACTGCCCCCCTAGAATTTTTTTTAAAAAAATGTAATAGCAATTAAACAGAAAGATATATGTATTAATGCCGTGGTTCTCAACCTTTCTACTGCCGTGACCCCTAAATAAGGTTCCTTGTGTTGTGGTGACCCCATCCATATTTTCGTTGCTACTTCATAAATAATTTTGCTACTCCTACGAATTCTAATGCAAATATCTAATATGCAGGATGTATTTTCATTGTTACAAATTGAACATAATTAAAGCAGTTATTAATCACAAAAACAATATGTTTGGGGGCGTATGGACAACGGATGATGGGATTTGCAGTACCTTCGACCAATTCAGCTCTGACTTCCACAGCCAAGACCCCATGAATGACAGACTTGGACCAAACTTGGCACACAGAACCCCCATGACCAACAGAAAATACTGGAGGGCTTTGTGAGGAATCCACAGTGATTTAGTGGAGATGTAGTTCACCTACATTTGGAGAGCACCCTGAACCCAAACAACCCTGGATCTGGACCAAATTTGGCACTAATACTCAATATACCCAAAGTTGAACACTGGTGGAGTTGTGGGGGAATGATTTTGTCATTTGGGAGATGTAGCTGCTGGGATTTATAGTTCAACTATAATCAAAGAACATTTTGAACTCCCAACAGCAATGGAATTGAACTAAACTTGAGCAATAGAGAATACTGGACCTTGGAAATTGGGAGCTGCTTGCATTTTCCTTCATGCCACGGCCATCTCTCAGGAGGCGCCTGCAAACGCCGCAGCAACTCAGGGGGCGTTTGCAGACTTCTGAGGCTTTCCTTCTCCTCTGAACCAACTGGCAGGCACACACTCGCAAGCGCGCAACTGTCTCAGCCTGCCAGTTGGAATCCCTGGGCAGGCACTGCCTGGAAACTGCAGCGCGCCCCCCCCCTTCCTCTCCTCAACTCCGCCCTTCCAAGGGACCCGTTGGATTGGAAGGGGCAATACAGGACTGCGCCGTGGGCGGAGTTGAGGAGAGGAAAGGGGTGCGCACTGCGGTTTTCAGGCAGCACCTGCACAGGGTTTCCAACTGGCAGGCGCACACTCGCGCGCTTGCGAGTTGGAATCCTGCCACCGCCCCCTTACAGCGCTTCAGTGCCCCCCAAATTCTCCCGAGCCTCCCACCGCCCCCATGGATCACCTCACCGCCCACTAGGGGGCGGTACCACCCACTTTGGGAACCACAGCTTTAAACCTTGTAATTTGAAAGTGGAAAATGGAAATTTCATTGTCACCACAACTGTTAAATTTGAGAACTGGAAATCCTTTCTGATCGATTCACTTCTGTAGTAATATGCAAAAACACAGTCTTAAGTGTTAAACACCTATATAAATATACAAGGTTTGAATGAAAAGTAATGCCTCCACCTTCGTTGCTTGGGTTAGGATGGGAATATTTTAATAAATCAAACATAAAAATAATCCTTAGAATGTGCTCTTTAACTTGCTTGAAATTTCTCTCCGGGTGATACGACGATCATCCTGAATCAATCTGCCAACGTTTTGCTTGTGAAACTCGGTGGTTGCTGTCACAGGACGTCCAGCTCTTTATCACACAAGTCAAATGTTCCCACCTCAACATCTTTAAACTTACTCATCCAACAACGCACAGTACTCATATCAACACAATCACCATAAACAGCTTGCATTCCCTAACGAATCTCCTTTAGGGTGACACCTTCTGCTGTCAAGTATTCAATGACTGCACGTTGCTTAAGTCACATTGACTGACCGTCTGCGCAGGGTCTCATACTTCACACTTTAACAACACAACCGTTCAATGCTAAGGCTTCCCACCAAAATGGAATAGTAGAGGAGAGTCTACTGCAGTGTTTCCCAACCTTTTTTGAGCCGCGGCACACTTTTAACATTAAAAAATTCCGGGGGCACACCACCAACCAAAATGACACAAAATGACACTCTAACACAGTAAAGAACGGCTGGGGGATGGTGACCTGCTGGGAGCAGCTGCTGGGAGTGCCACGCCATGCCCCATCCCCTCTCCCGGCTTCAGTTCTCCCTCAGCTTCGCCAGCCTTGAGGGGGCAGTGCCAAACCAGCATTGTGCTGGCTCTGCCACCGCTGGCTTGGCACTGCCCCCTCAAGGCTGGCGAAGCTGTGGGAGCGCTGAAGCTGGGGGAGGGGGCGGAGCCACGCCATGCCACACCCCCCTCCCCTGGCTTCAGTTCTCCAATCAGCTTCGCCAGCTTTGAGGGGCAGTGTCAATCCAGCATTGTGCTGGCTCTGCCACTGCTGGCTTGGCACTGCCCCCTCAAGGCTGGCGGCTGTGGGAGTGCTGAAGCTGGGGAGGGGCGGAGCCACGCCATGCCACGCCCCCCCTCCCCTGGCTTCAGTTCTCCCTCAGCTTCGCCAGCTTTGAGGGGGCAGTGTCAATCCAGCATTGTGCTGGCTCTGCCACCGCTGGCTTGGCACTGCCCCCTCAAGGCTGGCGAAGCTGTGGGAGTGCTGAAGCCGGGGAGGGCGGAGCCACGCCATGCCACCCCTCCCCTGGCTTCAGTTCTCCCTCATCTTCACCAGCTTTGAGGGGGCAGTGTCAATCCAGCATTGTGCTGGCTCTGCCACCGCTGGCTTGGCACTGCCCCCACAAGGCTGGCGAAGCTGTGGGAGTGCTGAAGCCAGGGGGAGGGGGCGGAGCCAGGCTGCGTCGTGCCCCCCCCTCCACGGCCGAAGGAGGCGGCGCCCCGGTCCCTTCTTCTTTTTCTTCGCCGCCGCCCGGCCCTTCGTCCTCCTCTCCCAAGCAGCAGGAGTTCGGCAGGAGGAGGGGGGAAGGAAGGGGGGCAGAGAGCTTTTTTCGCGGCACACCTGATGATTGCTCATGGCACACTAGTGTGCCACGGCACGCTGGTTGAGAAACACTGGTCTACTGAACAAGCCAATACCTGCCGCATACCAGGACTGCCATCTGTTGAGGAGTTTCGAAGGTGGAGGCATTACTTTTCATTCAACCCTCGTAAGACACAGCTGATAACCTAAAAGCAGTCGTTAATGTCTCTCCATCTCTCCTCTATAGGAAAATAACATAATGCATACAAAGAATATCCTGTGCATGTGAAAAAGCAATTCAAATAGGAGATATTACAGTTACATTTTATTGTCTTTATTTATTTGATGGTCCACCCTTTGCTGGAAAGGGCTTTGTAAGTAAACACTGGTAGTTGGATGTATGCCCAGGACCTATCTGATTGTACAATTAAGGAAAGCATTCTTGGAATGACATCATTTTAAGGAGCACCAATGAAAGAACATGGCGGGGTATAAATAAAGTTTAATAATAATAATTTTTCAACTGCGAAACGAAAACAGCTATCCAGCTACCTACCCGTTTTCGGGAAGTGCACGAAAACAGATACGGGGGTCTACCGGAATCCGGTCAACAGAAACGGATCAAGGTTCAGCTGAAATTCACAAGCCTAATGCCTGGACTAAACAATTTAGGATATCAAAATTACCCCAGGTTATACTTTTAAAAAACCGGTCTCATCCTGTTTCAATAGACAAAGCTGACAAGTACATACATTTTGGTGCTACTTCTACTGGAGTCTCAACAGCATAATCTTGAATGTCATGAACGTACACATATCCATCTTCATCGGCAGTATACAGGTATGAATCATCTGCTGTCACAGCAATGCTGCTGATCAAAGCTCTCTCTTTAGTCTGGAACACAAATTGATACCGATCAGATTGCTGGGCTAATAGTTGAGGCAACGTGTGATTTGGTTTGATGTGCTTAGAGCAGTGGTTCTCAACCTCTGGGTCCCCAGACATTTTGGCCTACAACCCCCAGAAATACTAGCCAGTTTACCAGCTGTTAGGATTTCTGGGAGTTGAAGACCAAAACATCTGGGCACCTACAGGTTGAGGGTCACTGGCTTAGAGCAGTGGTTCTCAACCTCTGGGTCCCCAGACATTTTGGCCTACAACCCCCAGAAATCCTAGCCAGTTTACCAGCTGTTAGGATTTCTAGGAATTGAAGACCAAAACATCTGGGGACCTACAGGTTGAGAGTCACTGGCTTAGAGGCTCTCCAGACACGAGTCTGGAAGCCAGATGAATCCTATCCTTCATACTTGGGAAGATGCTCTGAAGTTCTCATATGTGCACCAGGCCCGGGTTAACGTTTTGTGGCGCCCTAGGCCACACTCTGTAAGTGCCGCCCCCGGGGGCAGGGCCACTTGTGGGGGGCAGGGCCGCTTGCAAGGGGCGGGGCTGCTTGCGGGGGCAGGGCTGCTTGCGGGGGCGGGGCTGCTTGCGGGCATGCGTGAGCGACGAACAGGCGGGGGAAGTCCCGCCCCTAGGGCGTCTGACGTGGCTTCCCCCCGCCTCCTCCTCACTTGCACGGGCACCCCTCCTTCCTTCACTGAAGGAAGGAGTGGTGCTCGCCCGCGCAAGCGAGGAAGAGACGGGGGGAAGCCACGTCAGATGCCCTAGGGGCAGCGGGACTTCCCCCCGGCTCCTTCATGCGCGGGTGGGCGCCGCTCCTTCCTTCAGTGAAGGAAGGAGGGGTGGAGCCGGCGCGAGCGAGAAGGAGCCGGGGGGAAGTCCCGCCCCATGGGCGTCTGACCTGGCTTCCCCCCGCCTCCTCCTCACTTGCACGGGCGCCCCTCCTTCCTTCACTGAAGGAAGGAGTGGCGCTCACCTGCACAAACGAGGAAGAGACGGGGGAAGCCACGTCAGATGCCCTAGGGGCGGCGGGACTTCCCCCCGGCTCCTTCATGCGCGGGCGGGCGCCGTTCCTTCCTTCAGTGAAGGAAGGGGGGGGGGAGCCGGCGCGAGCGAGAAGGAGCCGGGGGGAAGTCCCGCCCCATGGGCGTCTGACCGGGCTTCCCCCCGCCTCCTCCTCACTTGCACGGGCGCCCTCCTTCCTTCACTGAAGGAAGGAGTGGCGCTCACCTGCACAAACGAGGAAGAGACGGGGGGGAAGCCACGTCAGATGCCCTAGGGGCGGCGGGACTTCCCCCCGGCTCCTCCATGTTTGCGCGGGCGGGCACCGCTCCTTCCTTCAGTGAAGGAAGGAGGGGCAGAGCCGGCGCGAGCGAGAAGGAGCCGGGGGGAAGTCCCACCCCATGGACGTCTGACGTGGCTTCCCCCCGCCTCCTACTCGCTCGCACGGGCGCCCCTCCTTTATCACTGCACAGGTGCAGAAGCAAGTGCCCGAACATTGAACTTTAAAAAAAATTTTTAAAAAATTTTTTTTTAATTTTGTGTGGTCCGGACCTGCTGTTCTCCCATGGCCTAGGGTGGCCTTATGGGTAATGCGGGCCTGATGTGCGCCCTTCCAGATATTATTGAGTTCCAGTCAGCATGGCAAAGGACAATGGGATCTCCAACCCAAAAGCATGCAGAGAGCCGTATAACTTTATTCCTGGCTTAACCTCAGGTAGGTTGGACCAGGGACATCCCTACTATTTTGCTTCCTTTCTGTCTCTTGTTTCCCATTCAAGGGCCCTGTTTGAACAGGCTTTTGCAGATGAAATGTAATTATTTAATTGAGACCTTTGGAACGATGACAATGCAACGGAAACCGATTTCAATAATGAGACGCTGAGATTTGTCTTTTACATTTTTAACTGTGATTTTTTTTGCTTTTATATGATTGTTTTATTAAGTGTTATGTATTTTATCTGTGGGCATTTGTTGCCATGTGTGCACCGCCTCGAGTCGCCTTCGGGCTGAGCGGGGCGGTATAAAAATATAGTCAATAAATAAAATAAATAACCAGATGCACATTTATGTCTAATTCTCTCTTAATAAGAAAATATTTCATTTTATATTCTACGTTTCTTAAATGTTTAAACACAAGTAGCTTACATAAACAAATGAGAAAACCAAGATCTTTTGGTAGATGCCGGTTTTTTAAAGGTCTGCATGACAATCTAAAACTTTTTTTTTTTCTGGAAGCTATGACCACACACAAGGAGTGTGAAAAAAGGCACAGAATCCATTCTGTTTTTGCCGCCCCTTCTGTTTTCAGTAAGATTCTTCCTGAAACAGAACTCAGGGTTCCGAATTACGAATCCTAATCTCCCGGAATCGTCCCTAAAGCAGAATGGCGGCCATCCAGTCCAACCCCCTGTCAAGAAGCAGGAAATTCACATTCAAAGCACCCCCGACAGATGGCCACCCAGCCTCTGTTTAAAAGTCTCCAAAGAAGTAGCCTCCACCACACTTCAGGGCAGAGAGTTCCAGTGCTGAACAGCCTTCACAATTAGGAAGTTCTCCCTAATGTTCAGGTGGAATCTCCTTTCCTGTAGTTGGAAGCCATTTTCCCGCATCTTAGTCTCCAGGGAAACAGAAAATAAGCTTCCTCCCTATGACTTCTCCTCACATATGGCTATCATGTCTCAGCCTTCTCTTCTGCAGGCTAAACATGCTCAGCTCTTTAAGCCACTCCTCATAGGGTTTGTTCTCCAGATCCTTGATTATTAGTCGCCTTTCTCTGGATAGCAAGACAGTGGTATAGTTACTCTCTTATCCCCTTGACCCGACCTAAGGTTAACTTTATAAGCCGACGAGATGTGAACACTGATTTCTTAACCCATTAGACCACATTGTCTGTTTCGGATGATCTATCTATGTATATAATAAAAGTGAATGTTTGTATGTATGCGTGCGGAGGGCGGAAGGATATGTGGCAGCTTTTTGATTGGTTGCCACTGTGGGATTATTTGCATAACACCTCTGATTGGCCAGCACCACCAACATTCTGACACTCCAAAGTGGCAGGGGGGGGGGTAAGGAAAAGGCCTGAGGGAGTCAGGCATGGTGGGAGTTGAAGGCCAAAACACTTTGCAGCCCCCAACAATAACAGAACAAGACCAAACTTGGCACACAGAACCCCCAAGACCCACTCTATAACCTGGTGCAGTTTGAGGGAGGATGGACCATGGATGACGGGACTTCCAGTACTTTAATTCACTTCCTCAGAGCACTGTGGCCCACAGCAATGACGGATCAGGACCAAACTTGGCACACAGAGGCCCAATGGCCCACTTTACAACCTGGTGCGGTTTAGGCCAGGATGGGCAACAAATGATGGGATTTGCAGTACCTTCACCCGATTCACTTCCCACAGAACACTGTAGCCCCTACAAATAACAGACCAGGCCCAAACTTGCCACACAGAGTACTCCCCAAAGGAGTGAAGAGATCGTGCAGGTTTATGGTAGGAGATGCGGTCACAAAGTACTCATGGCCCACTCTACATCCTGCTGCAGTTCTAAGGGGGATGGACCATGGATGATGGGACCTGCAGTACCTTCAGTAACTTCATGACACCACTGCAACTCCCAATAATGCTGGATCGAGGCCAGACTTGGCACACAGAGCTCCCATGACCTCCTCTACATCCTGATGCAGTTGAGAGGAGGACAGACCACAGATGATGGGGCTTGCAGTACCTTCAGTAATTTCATAATACCACTGCAACTCCCAATAATGATGGATCACGGCCAAACTTGGCACACAGAGCCTCCATGACTCACTCTACATCCTGGTGCTGTTTGGAGGAGGGTGGACCATGGACAATGGGACTCGCAGTGCCTTCACTAACTTCCTGACACCACTGCGAGCCACATAAATAACTGCTAAAGACCAACTAATACGTTTCTCAAATAACCCGGGCACTGCCGGGCCCCCAAGCTAGTGAGTGATAAAAAAAGAGAAGAACTCTTCCATTAAGATTGTCATGCAGTATCCAAACACGGTCTTTACTTTGTAGTTATGTTATGTCTTAAGAAATGAGTTGAGCTAGATTTTCTTTCCAAAATAAAGACATTCAGAGGCTTTATCAGTCCAACGTACAGGTGAAAAACTTGCCACAAGTGGATCTCCTCCAAACAAACTCCAGAAGTGAAGATAACCTGAAAAAGAGGTGGTGATATAGAAATAAATGTGTTGTAATAATAAACTGTATTTATACCCTGCAACCATCTCCCCAAAAGGGGACTCGGGGCAGCTAACATGAGGCCAAGCCCAGAAATACAAGACAGCAAAATAAAATACAAAGAAACAAAAAAATTACATCAGAATAAGATACATGAAGTAACAAAATAAAATATTGTTGCCTTTTGTTAGGCTACTCTGAGTCCCGTCCCCCCGTCCCCGGTGGGGGGGTGTGTGAGAAAAGTGGGGTAGAAATGTTGGAAATAAATAAATAAATAAATAGTTGCAAAATAACATAATGAAGAGATAGAACACAATGGGTGGGCCAAATGCACAGAATAAAAATGATAAAATCCTGGATGAAATAGTAGTGGGAAAGTGTATTTCTGAGGGAGGAGCTCATAAGGATAGTGGGGTTAGACCTTCATTAAGGACAGGGGAAAGTGCATCATGAGGATGGTACTGAAGTTGGAACAGCCAGAGATGGGGTATATCAGGGGTGCCCACACTTTTTCAGCATGCGAGCTACTTATAATAAAACCAAGTCAGAAAGATCTACCAAGAGAGAAGCAGGGCGGAGCAGGGGAGGGGCGGGGTTTGGCACGGCCTGGCTCCGCCCCCTCTGGCTTTAGCTCTACCACAGCTTCTCCAGGCTAGAGGAGGGTATGCCAAGCCAGTAGTGGCTAGCTATGCCACTACTAGCTTGGCATACCCTCCTCAAGGCTGAAGAAGCTGTGGTAGCGCTGAAGCCGGGGAAGGGGTGGGGCCTGGCGTGGCATGGCTCTGCCCCCCTCCCCCCTCTGGCTTTAGCTCTACCACAGCTTCTCCAGGCTAGAGGAGGGTGTGCCAAGCCAGTAGTGGCATAGCTAGCCACTACTGGCTTGGCATACCCTCCTCAAGGATGAAGAAGCTGTGGTAGCGCTGAAGCCAGGGAGGGGGTGGGGCCTGGTGCGGCATGGCTCCGCCCCCTCTGAGAAGCGCCCCATCCAGCTGGGATCGACCTCCTTTGGTCCCGGGATCGACTGGACGATTGCGATCGACTTCCTGAGCAGCCCTGGGGTATATGATCACTCTCCAAAGGCACATCGGAAGAGCCAGGTTTTTAGATATTTCTTAAAAGCTACCAGGGTAGGGGCTTGCCTAATCTCACTAGAAAGTGAGTTCCAAAGCAGAGGGGCCACAGCAGAGAAGTCTCTCTTGCTTGTTCCCACCAGTCGTACTTGTGATGGAGGTAGGGGCGAAAGGAGGGCCTCACCAGAGGAGTGAAGAGATCGTGCAGGTTTATGGTAGGAGATGTGGTCACAAAGGTAGGCCATTCAGGGCTGTATAGGTGATAACCTGCACCTTGAATTGGGACCGGAAGATGAATGGCAGCCAATGGAGCTCCTTAAACAGGGGGGTAGACTGCTCCCTATCATTTGCCACAGTTAGCAGTCTGGCTGCCAAGCACTGGACCAATTGGACCAATTAGTTTACAGGCTGTCTTCAAGGGAAGCCCAATGTAGAGTACATTGCAGTAGTATAGCTGGAATCACAGGGTTGCTGCGCATTTTCTGGGCTGCATGGCCATGTTCCAGAAGCATTCTCTCCTGGCGTTTCACCCACATCTATGGCAGGCATCCTCAGAAGTTGTGGGGTCTGTTGGAAACTACACAAGTGAGGTTTATATATCTGTGGAAAGTCCAGGGTGGGAGAAAGAACTCTTGTCTGTTGGAGGCAAGTGTGACTTCATCCTATGTAAGGGGGGGGGAGCACCTCAATCTATTGCAGTGGTTCTCAACTTTCCTAATGCCGCGACCCCTTAATACAGTTCCTCATGTTGTGGCGACCCTCAACCATAAAATTATTTTTGTTGCTACTTTATAACTGTGATTTTGCTACTGTTATGAATCGTCATGTAAATATCTGATATGCAGGGTGTATTTTCATTCAATGGAACAAATTTGGCACAAATGCCCAATAGGCCCACATTTGAATACTGGTTGGGTTTGGGTGTGTGTGTATAATGTCGTTTGGGAGTTGTAGTTGCTGGGATTTACAATCAAAGAGCATTCTGAACTCCACCAACGATGGAATTGAACCAAACTCGGCACATAGGACTCTCATGACCAACAGAAAATACTGGAAGGGTTTGGTGGTCATTGACCTTGAAGTTCACCTCCATCCAGAGAGCACTGTGGACTCAAACAATGATGGATCTGTACCAAACTTGGCACTGATACTCAATATCCCCAAATGTGAACACTGGTGGAGTTTGGGGTAAATAGACCTTGACAGTTGGGAGTTGTAGTTCAGTGTTTCTCAAACTTTCCAATGCCATGGCCCCTTAATACGGTTCCTCATGTTCTGGTGACCCCCAACTATAAATTATTTTCGTTGCTACTTTATAACTGTAATTTTGCTATTGTTATGAATCGTAATGCCAATATCTGATATGCAGGATGCATTTTTATTCACTGGACCAAATTTGGCACAAATACCCGATATGTCCAAATTTGAATAGAGATTGATTTTGTCATTTGGGATTTGTAGTTGCTGGGTTTTATAATTCACCTACAATCAAAGAGCATTCTGAACTCCACTAATGATGGAATTGAATCAAACTTGGCACACATAACTCCCATGATCAACAGTAAATCCTGGAAGGGTTTGGTGGGCATTGACCTTGAGTTTGGGAGCTATAGTTCACCTATATCCAGAGAGCACTGTGGACACAAACAATGATGGATCTGGAGCAAACTTGCCATGAACACTTGATATGCCCAAATGTGAACACTGGTGGAGTTTGGGGAAATAGACCTGGTCATTAGGGTGTTGTAGTTGCTGGGATTTATAGTTCACTTCACTGGTGGCCGGGGCAAGGGCTACGACCTGCCCCATGGACCCGTGTCCTTCGCACTTAGTCAAGTCTTGCATAGACACCATACTGGACGCCCTGGTGGACCTGGTGAACCTCTCATTGGACACAGGCTCCTTCCCCGAGTCCCTGAAGGAGGCTAGAGTTAGCCCTCTTCTGAAAAAGGCGAACCTCGACCCCAATGATCCGGCGAACTACCGCCCTGTCGCTAATCTGCCCTTTCTGGGGAAGCTATTGGAGCGAGCAGTGGAAAACCAGCTGCGGGACTTCTTGGACCGATCTGGGGGCCTAGACCCGTTTCAGTCAGGCTTCCGAGCGGGCCACGGCGTCGAATCCGTCCTAGTAGCAATCACAGATGACATCCGCCGCCAGTTGGACGGAGGGGGCTCGGCAGTCCTAGTCCTCCTTGACCTAACCGCGGCCTTCGACACCGTTGATCATGATTTGCTACTTCGCCGCTTGGCGGCCTCTGGGATCCAAGACAAGGCCCTGACCTGGCTAGGATCAAGCTGGGTCGCTCACAGCGGGTCGAGTGGCAGGGCCAGGTCTCCAGGAAATGTGGGCTGGAGTGTGGGGTTCCGCAGGGTGCCATCCTGTCCCCCACCCTTTTTAACATCTACGTCCAGCCCCTGGCCGGTATCGCTAGAAGCTACGGTTTCAACTGTTATCAATATGCCGATGACACGCAGCTGCTGCTGAAGCTCGACCCAGGGGTGCTGTCGGTACCCGAAAGCTTTAGCCGGGGGCTGAAGGCGGTCACAAGCTGGCTCAGAGCACACAGGCTAAAGATCAACCCAGCGAAAACGGAGATCCTCTGGCCCGGCCGACCCGACCCCCACTCTCCACTACCACCCTTGAGGGCGAGCCCTTGTCCGTAGCCCCGGCGGTAAAGAGCTTAGGAGTACTCTTGGACGAGAAACTGACGATGGAGGCTCAGATCCTGGCCGCTGCTAAGGGTGCCTTCTTCCACCTCCGTAGGGGCCCGACGGTTGGCCCCCTATCTACCACCAGAGGCGCTGAGGACGGTGATTCACGCCACTGTGGTCTCCCGTCTTGACTACTGCAACGCCTTGTATGTGGGCCTACCGTTGGCCACGACTGGAGGTTGAGACTCATCCAGAATGCAGCGGCCAGACTCATCTCCGGGGTCGGCCAGGAGCCATATTTCACCAATTTTAAAAGATCTTCACTGGTTACCCATTGAGCTTAGAGCGATCTACAAACTCATGGTGATAACCTTCAAAGCTCGGCAAAAAATGGGACCAGCCTACCTGGGCGATCAGCTGACGGACCAACGCTGCGAAAGACCCGCACGCGTAATAAACGGCGTCCGGTTAGCTGTCCCTGGGGTGAGAGAGGCCCGGCTGACAGAGACCCGTAGAAGAGCCTTCTCGGTGGCGGCCCCTACGATCTGGAACTCGCTCCCGCCTGCGCTCAGGGCCACACTGGCCCCGGCCAGATTTCTGGCTGGCCTGAAAACCTGGCTCTTCCGCCAGGCTTTCGGGGACTGAACTGGATGGATGGCAGAGCCTTTTACGGCTCATATCTGCTGTTTTAAATGGTTTTTTTACGTAAGTCGCCCGGAGCACCATTGGTGGAGGGCGACTCACAAGTAATAAAGTATTATTATTATTATTATTTTAATCAAAGAGCATTCTGAACTCCAGTAACGATGGAATTGAGCCAAACTTCCCACACAGAACCCTCATGATCAACAGAAAATACTGTGCTTTCTAATGGTCTTTGGTGACCCCTCAGATATCCCCTCGTGACCCCCCCCAGGGGTCCCGACCCCCAGGTTGAGAAACACTGTTGTGGTTGCTGGGATTTATAGTTCACCTACAATTAAAGAACATTCCGAACCCTGCCAAGGATAGAATTGGGCCAAACTGCCCTCATGGAAACCCCATGGCCAACAGAAAATACTTTTCAGATAGTCTTTGGTGACCCCTCTGACAGCTCCTCATGACCCCCCCACTCCAGGGGTCCTGACCCCCAGGTTGAGAAACACTGATCTATTGTAATAAAGCTACCAAAACTAGGAAATAAGGTTAAAAAAAGATTAAATTGCAAAAAAGCAACAACAAAAAACAACCCCTTAATCAATCAACTGTTTACCTTACACTGAACTTTCGCACTGTACTGACCCTGTGCTAATAAAGTGACAACATGATTAAATGGTTTAGCAATCATGTGGCAAACAGCACGGCGTGAACTGAACAGAATGGTCTAATTATGATACAGATCTCCAAATCACCCAAGCCCGGTTACAGAACACTTACTGGTGATTGACTAGCACTAAATGGGAATTTGCAAAGATTGGAAGGAAATCAATTAACTCTTATTCCTATGATTAAATCAAAAGAACTGGCCAATTCAGTTCAAACTCAATTGAATAGTTTAGCAAGTGTCCACACAAGTGGGACAACACAACATAAGGGAAATATCAAAAATCTCTAATTCAATAAATTGGCTGGTATATCCAAACGCCGAAATACATGATATACAAAATGGTCATATTCAATAAACAACTTCAAATAGAGTACATAATGTCCGCTGGTGAATGTGTCCCAAGACTTCACATGCATATGCAAAACCACAAATAATGGCAAACCGTATCGAAATAAGTATTGTATAGAATACTGGCGTAACTAGAAAATGCCTAGAACAGTGTTTCTCAACCTGGGGGTCGGGACCCCTGGAGGGGTCACGAGGGAGTGTCAGAGGGGTCGCTAAAGACCATCAGAAAACACAGCATTTTCTGTTGATCATGGGGTGTGTGTGTGTGTGGGAAGTTTGGCCCAATTCTATCTTTGGTGGAGTTCAGAAGGCTATTTGATTGTAGGTGAACTGTAAATCCCAGCAACTACAATTTCCAAATGTCAAGTCTATTTTCCCCAAACTCCACCAGCGTTCACATTTGGGCATATTGATATTCATGCCAAGTTTGGTCCAAATCCATCGTTTTGAGTTGACAGTGCTCTCGGGATGTAGGTGAACTGCAACTCCAAAACTTAAGGTCAATGCCCACCAAACCCTTCCAGTATTTTCTGTTGGTCATGGGAATTCTGTGTCCCAAGTTTGCTTCAATTCCACCATTGGTGGGGTTCAGAAGGCTCTTTGATTGTAGGTGAACTATAAATTCCAGCAACTACAACTCCCAAATGACAACATCAATCTCTCCCTCCAACCCCACCAGTATTCAAATTTGGGCGTATTGGGTATATGTGCCAAATTTGGTCCAGTGAATGAAAATACATCCTGCATATCAGATATTTACATTATGCTTCGTAACAATAGCAAAATCACCGTTGTGAAGTAGCAATGAAATAATATGAGGAGCTGTATTAAGGGGTCACAGCATTAGGAAGGTTGAGAACCACTGGCCTAGAAGGATATATTTTGTCAAGTAAAGATAAACGAAATCATAGGTTGTGTAAATTGGGGGTCATACCATACAGAGCCCCCAGTGGCACAGCGGATTAAACCACTGAGCTTCTGAACTTGCTGACTGAAAGGTCGCAGGTTCGAATCCGGAGAGCTGGATGAGCTCCCGCTGTAAACCCCAGCTTCTGCCAACCTAGCAGTTTTAAAATATGCAAATGTGAGTAGATCAATAGGTACCGCCTTGGCAGGAAGGTAATGGTGCTCCATGCTGTCATGCAGACCATATGACCTTGGCTTAGAAATGGAGATGAGCACCATCACCCAGATCGGACACAACTTGAATTAATGTCAAGGGGAAACACCACCACCACAGACCCTTGGGTTGGGTGGGTAGGGAAGAATTTTTTAAAATGCAGATAGGGCGATATTGAACATAGGTTTTCAGGGAGGAAAACAACGATCTCAGTCTCCTGCCACTTCTAGATCTAAACCAGAGCCGGACTAAGGTAATTTTAAATGGTAAGCGAACATCATTTTGGTGCCCCCCACCACCACCTATCACTGAAAAATAAAATGTAGAATATTATTCACATGTTCAGGGGCGCATCCGGCTGCCAGGCTCTCCTCCTTGGTCTCCGGCCTCATGGAGAGTGCACATGTGCGCCGGGTGCGCATGCGCAGAACCAGCTGGTTCCATGCATGCGCATTTGGTGCAGTGCAGGCGGGCCGCCTTCCACAGGGCCAGAAACTGAGGAGGTTTTGGTGGCTGGGAACAGAGGCTCTGCCTCCGGCTGCCACGTTCTCCTCCTCGGTCTCCGGCCTCGTGGAGCTGCTGTGGGTGGCTCTGGCCTGCTCGCGCCGCACCGGATGCGCATGTGCGAAAACGGCTGGTTCCGTGCGTGCGTATTTGGTGCCGCTCGGACAGGCTGCCTTCCACGGGGTCTGAGACTGAGAAGGGGTGTTTGGCGGCTGGATGCGCCCCTGAATATGTGGAGCCCCACGCGGGCACGTAGTTCGCATAATGTAAGATCTGGCCCTGGTCTAAACACAGTGTTCTGCCCTTCGCTTCATAGGACTGTTCTGCCCATTGTTGCCTAGCATCGCAGGAGGTTATCCTACCTTGTGGTCCATTGGAAACAAGAGAGGCAGAGGCCGATTCAAATTTCACAGCACGCGTCTTTAGGAAGATTACTCGAGTGACACTTCCGTCTACAGGTGAGAAGGGTAAGGACAAACTATTCAGTCAGTTGAAAGCAAGCATTCTCAAATTTTAAAGAGCTATACAGTAAAAGAAGAAAGGTCCATTAAATGTTATGGAATTTTAAACTTCCTGCAAGCACTGAATGCCAACACTTAAATTTAATTGCTGTTTTCCATGAGTTTTAGCCTCTAAATTCCCAAGTCATTGTTTCTTTAAAAATACATTAAAAGTGCACTGCTATATGCCAGTTTTTAAAACCGATGGAGGTGGCAGACCAGAATAATATAAATATGTTTATCATCAATGTAAATTCTTTGGACTTCATCACAAAAAGGGGCCGCGGTGGCGCAACGGGTTAAACTGTTGAGCTGCTGAACTTGCTGAACTGAAGGTTGGCAATTCAAATCCATGGGGTTGGGTGAGGCCCTGCTGGTAGTCCCAGCTCCTGCCAACCTAGCAGTTCAAAAACATGCAAATATGAGTAGATCAATAGGTACCACCTTGGCAGGAAGGCAAACAGTCATGCCGGCCGCACAACCAGGAGGTGTCTATGGACAACACAGGCTCCTCCACTTGGAAATGGTGATGAGCACCTCCCCCAGAGCTGGAGTTGAGCACCGCCTCCAAAAGCAAGAGATGAAAGGAAGCTTATGCCTCTGTCTTTGTCTGTGAATCTCTGTTTCATTGTAACAAGGCACTGAATGTTTGCCTGTGTTTGTGTTTGTATATATGCTATAATCCACTCTGAGTCCCCTTGGAGAGATAAGGTGGAATATAAATAAGTTATTATTATTATTATGACACAAAAACACAGTATGACAGGGCGAACAAGATATATATGCTAAATTTTGTATAACAAAATCACAATTCGAACACTTCCCAAGCATTTAGGACTGTTCCGTCCTCCAGACGTTTCATGTGCATTGCCCCATAGTTTTGTTTAAAAAGGCAGCATTTTTCCTTTTGCATTTTTTCCTGGGACTGTTCCAGGCACACTGATACCCTGCCTGTTAATTATTAGCAGGGTTGCAGCCTGGTGCAGAATTTGCTGCCTAAAGCTCTGCAAATTTATCTTTTTAGTTGGTGTCCGCCCCTTTTTCTTCCTGGGGATTGGCCTCCGTTTTGGAAAGTGCTGCAGTTCCTTTCAGAGAGGGAAGGAATTCAGATGTGTTTTTGGCCAGCCAGGATTGGCTCCGAAAGGGTCACCGTAAGTACTGCATGCTAACCTGCATGCTAACCTGCTTGCTGAGTGCTGATTGCTACTTGCTTGACCAATAGCTGGGGGGACTGCTGGAGCCAGATAGGTTCATGGTACCTTGCAGAGACTGGCTTTGCATGCTGTATAGGATAGACATCAGGTTACCACCCCAGCTTCAGGTCACCTTTGGACTGGTCTTAGGTTTAGAGAGGGGAAGGAGTGGTTCCTTCAACCAAACACCTAGGACCAGGGTGGGAAATATCGGGTTTCCTGCCATCCAAAGGGAAGCAGTAGGAATCTTTTGAGTAACAACCCAAGGCATTTCCAGTCTGTTTTTTTGCAACCATTAAGCTGTGCCAAGTCCTGCAAAGACTTTGTTATTGAATAAACTGTTTGATTTTTGGGTTGGGTTGCCAGACCACCTAGCCTTTTCAGCAAGCGCTCTGCAGTCCACCAGGTAGAAAGGACAACACATCTGCCAGTTTTAATTTTAAACAGACCTGGTGTGACGGCATAAGGACTGTGTTATATATTTTCGAATGATGCATGCAGATCCATTATTATAACATTATTATTAATAATATTACAGTAAATATTAATAACATTTAACATTAATATTAATAATGTTGATAATTATTATTATCTATTATTATTATAAATTGGCATTGAAGCAAGACCATCATTTTTGCTGACCTACCTACCACCTACCCAGGGGCGGTCCTACAGGTAGGCAAAGTAAGCGGCCGCATAGGGCGCCATTTGGGAACGGGGCGCCATCCTGGCCCTGCCGATGTTCCTCAGGCAGCGCCGCAGCTGCCTGCTTTTGGGCCCCGGCCTTGTGAGCTCCGATGCCGCTTCTGGGCATGCACGGAGGTTTTCGCGCAGGGGATATGTGTGGCATTTATTTATTTATTTACTTATTTAAAACTTTTATATACTGATCTTCTCAACCGCTGCAGAGGGACTCAGGCTGGTTAAGAGCAAGGATTCAATGGCAATTTATTTATTTATTTGTTCGATTTTATATTCCTCTCCTCCCGGCAGGCTCGGGACGGTTCACATACATCAGGCCTGTCCAACAGGCGGCCCGGGGGCCGCACACGGCCCTCCATCAAGAAATCAGCTGTTTTTTTTAATTTAAAAAAAATCAAAAAATTGTAGCGGCGGCACAGCTGTCCGCCATTACCTGTCCTGGCTCTTCAGAAGACAGGAAATGAACCAGGACAGAAAATGACGCCACGGAGCCAAAGGACTACAAGTCCCAGCTTCCCCTCTGCGGTGCCATTTTCTTTGAGACTAGAAGAGTACAGGAAGTACTCTTCTGCTGTGTCTTCGGCTCCTGCCTCTGTGTCTTCGCCTCTCTCGTGCTCCGGCTCCGGCTCCTGGATCCTCGTTGGAAGAGAGAAGCCGGACCGGAGCAAGGCTGTGTGGAGCTCCGTTTGGGCAGCGGTCGTTTGGGAAGGATACCGAATAGGCATGAGAAAAAAGTTATGAAAATGATTCGTTTCGTAAGAAATTCATAAGAAATGCTACTTTCGAGTATATCCGCACCTGGAACGCCAACCAGGAAGTGGACTTCCTTTTTTGAACTTCGGGGGCCAGGATTTTCTTAAGTGTCGTTATTACGTCGTGGGGGGCACCCTCCTTCTCTCTCACCACCCTCCCGCCTCCCTTGCCAATAAGTATTATGGCAAGGCAAGCCCTAAACTCGCTCCTTCTTTCGGCTGGAAGCCCGGAAAAATGTAAACAGAGAGGATTACTCAGAAGTAAATCTGCAAAGGAGGGCACTTTGGATGAAGGGCCCTTCTTTTGTGGATTTATTTCTGAGTAAACCTCTCTTTTTTTTTTCAGGCTTCCCTGCCTCTCCTGCCTGCCAGGATCTAAAGCATCAAAGTATTGGGGTGAGAAACCAACCTAATGTATAATAGAATGAATGCTACTGTAAGTGCCTAATATTATAAGTAATCCAACTGGTCATACCTACATTCCATGCACATGCAATAATACAGCAGTAATAACAATAACAAGAGGTAAAATTCAAACCGAAGTATTCTGACTGGTCTCTCCTCATGCGGTGCAAACGGGCTCTTCTCTTATTAGCCCGGAAATTAGCCCGGGAAAAGCCAGCGTTTGCTGCTTGGGACACACATGCATATTCTTGGGGGGGATTTGCTGCAGAATCCGGGCTCATAGAGAAGATTCTGCAGCAAATCCCCCAAAGAATATGTATGTGTGTGCACCAGGAAGCAAATGCTGTGCCCGGGTTTTGCCTTTTCCGGGCTCAGAGAAGAAGCCTTTGCAGTTTGAGGAGGAGCACAGTCAGAATACTCGGTTTGAATTTTACCTCTTCTTATACCCATTGTTATTACTGCTGTATTATTGCATGTGCATGGAATGTAGGTATATGACCAGCCTGGGCAAACTTGGGCCCTCGCTCCCTCAGGATCGGGGTGAGAGAGAGGCAGTGATGGGAGGGGGGGCTCCTCCTTTTCTTTTGCTGCTTCCAAGAATAGAATACCCCCTCCCTCCCTCCTTCTTCCCTCCCTCCTTCCTATTTGGAGAGTCCCATCTAGAATTCAGTGTGATTTATTCAAGTTTTGGCCTACAACTCCCAGAAATCCCAGCCAATTTACCAGCTGTTAGGATTTCTGGGAGTTGTAAACAAAACCATCTGAATGCGCATGCGCTGGCATCGAACTACTAACGAATTTCGTTACTAATTAAGTTACATTTTAGAAATTTTTGGAAAATTTTTTTAAGTGTTCCTATTACTAATCAAAAAAAAATCCCCCCCCCCCCCATTTGATTTTAGAATTGCCATTTTTGGGTTCTAAAACATGCCTAATACCGAACTAAGGTAGGCTGAAGCAGAGGGCTGTTTTGCTGGGGTGGGCTCCTTCCTTCCTTCCTTCCTATTTTTTTTATTTTTATTTTTATTTTATTTATTTTATTTTATTCTTGCATTTATTCCTCTCTCATTTCTTCCCTCTATCCATCTTCCTTCCTTCCTCTCTTCCTTTCTTTTATTCTTTTATTTTATTTTTATTTATTTTCACACTGCGGCCCCCCCAGGTGATCAGTGACCGGAATTCCGGCCCTTGGGCCGGTAGAAGTTGGACAGCCCTGACATACATATCAAACGCACAATAAAACAGTAATACGCCATAAAACAGCAAAAGATAAAAGTTGCAAAAAAAATGCAACAACAATAAGCAGTAGACAAGTTACAATATCCGGGAACTTCAATTAAAGGCAATTACATTTTAAACATCATAAAAACAATAAAGCATGCCTCCCATTTGTAAACTTCATACTTACAGGTATGAAGTTTAAAACAAACACAATATTAGGTTAAAAGCATGATGCCTTTGAATGAAAAATATTTCTGCACTTTATCGTAATCACACCAGACCTATTCAAATGCTAACATAAATTGGGATATACTTCATTATCCGGCATTACCAAATTGGGATATACTTCATTATCCGGCATTACCATTTCCACCCAATTCCATCTGCAATGATTCATTCAAAGTAATCTATCCCAGTCTCAGGGCGATCTTCACCAATCATTCTCATTAAACTTACCTTTAGTGTCAACAGGCTCAGTAGGAACTGGTGTGCAGAATCTATGGCATATGTGGCCTGACATCATATTCCAAACAATAATTTCACCATCATAACTGGAAGTGGCAAGGAAGGTGGGCGGGCACTGTGCAATACATAGAATATCTTCCTTGTGTCCTCGATTCTGGATCGGAAGAGAAAGAAGTTCTAGAAGCACTGTGTGCAGATCACACCTTTCGTGTGTTTTTATGCAAGCGCACAGCTCAACGGGTGACTCAAGTCTTGCAAACTGGCACCTTGCAAGAGTGAACTGTGGCCACAAGGCCTCAGTTGGCAGTATGGATGCTATGCTCATCCCTATGGCAAAACCTACAACATAGTAGATAAAGTGGTCACATTTGGTGGTCCAGTCTTTGTCCTAAAAATGTACAAGGCTTCTAAACTCATCCCATCATTGGAGAAAGTAAGTATATAAGACATGAATATATAAAGGAATATTTTCCGAAGTTAAATAAAACATTAATGCTCACTAATACAAAACTCGAAAACATTACATTATTGTATTTTCCTTCTGTTTAAAGATATCCATGGGCTCTAATATACATTTTTTAAAGATTCATACAAACAGAAGACTACTTCCATGTAACACCGGGAATGTGGCGCAGCTGGCTGGGTATCAGCTGCATAAGATCTCTACTGACCAGAAGGTCATGAGTTCGAGGCCTGCCCGGGTCGGGGTGAGCTCTCGACCAATTGTGTAGCTCGTTGTCGACTCTTTGCAACCCGAAAGACAGTTGCATCTGTCAAGTAAGAAATTTAGGTACCACTTGTGTGGGGAGGCTAAATGTAACTGATTTACGAGGCCATAAAAATCTCCATGAAATACACACAAAAAGAGCGAAGGTATGCGACAGCTCCCCCTGGTGGCCAGAAGCTGGAATGTTAAATTGCCTCTATGTCTGACTATATATGTTGTATGTCAAATGGCATTAAATGTTTGCCTGTATATGTGCATTGTGATCCGCCCTGACGCCCCTGCGGGGTGAGAAGGGCGGAATATAAATGATGTAAATTAAATAAATAAATAAATGTGTCAAAATGAAGCATAGGTCTTTGTTTCTTGGCTAACAGAACCATCCAGCTATACTTCATGGTTAGGGTTGCCAATTTTTGATAAAAGAATAAGGGACAGGTACCTAAAAATAGGGAATTTTTCACAAAAATAAGGGACACTTCATAAAAACTTGAAAAAAATCATCCATTGATTTTCAAGTTTTTATGAAGTGTCCCTTATTTTTGTGAAAAATTCCCTATTTTAGGTACCTGTCCCTTATTCACGTGGCAACCCTATTCATGGTAAGCCACAGTTGACTTGGGTATGTCTCACAGTCACCTTTAGATGTATACCAGTGCTGTCCAACTTCTGCCGACCCAAGGGCCGGACTTCTGGTGAGTGATCACCTGGGGGGCCGAGTGGCCACGCCCCCTGGCCACGCCCCAGTCATGTGGCTCCGCCCCTCTCCCAAAGCATCACAATAGCCTTGGAAGCGGGGCGATTTCGCCCGCTTCGAGGCCTGTTGTGGCAGCTTTGAAGAGGAGGGAGGCCACGGGGAGCCTTCCGCGGCTCCGCCCCTCGCCCAAAGCATCACAACAGCTGTTTGTGACACTTTGGGGAGAGAGCGGCTGCGGTGCCAGGGGAAGGAGGGAGGCAGGGACGGGGTCCTGGCAGGGAGGAGGCAGCGGATCGCTGCCCTTCCCTTCCAGGACCTTCAGTCCTCCTTTCCTCCTGGCAGCGGCGTCCCAAACGGAGCAGCTGCCAGGGGGAAAGGAGGGAGGCAGGACAGGGTCCTGGCAGGGAGGAGGCAGCGGATCGCTGCCCTCCCTTTCAGGACCCTTCAGTCCCTCCTTTCCTCCTGGCAGCGGCGTCCCAAACGGAGCAGCTGCCAGGGAAGGAGGGAGGAGGGAACGGGTCCTGGCAGGGAGGAGGCAGCGGATCGCTGCCCCTTCCTTTCAGGACCCTTCAGTCCCTCCTTTCCTCCTGGCAGCGGCGTCCCAAACGGAGCGCTGCCAGGGAAAGGAGGGAGGAGAGACGAGGGAAGAGGAGGAGGAGGAGGGAGAACTCCGGCGCGCCCGGGAAGAGGAGGAGGAGGAGAGTTCTCCCTCCTCCTCTTTCCCCCGCCAGCGCCCTTGATCCGGCGCCGGCGCGTGGGGAAAGAGGGCGAAGGAGGAGGCAGCCAGCTGACTGCCTCCCCTTCGTCCCTCCTCTTCCCCGCGGGACCTTGCCGCTGTCCGATCGCGAGCAGCGGTGAGGAGAGGAAGGAGGAGGAGCTGGCTTTTTGTTTAAAAAATTAAAAATGGCGGCCGGGGCATAGCAGGGGCCGTGTCCAACAGGCTGGGGGGCCGTGTGTGGCCCCCGGGCCGCCAGTTGGACAGCCCTGATGTATACTAATGTTTATACGTTTTCTTGTATATCTTGAGAGACTGAGTCTTTCCGAAATAATAACCACACATCGTCTTGTTTCCAACATCAACTATTTTCAAAGTATACAAAACCATTCATATTTTAAGCAGGCTGAGAAAGAGTCTTACCAAATCATCCTGCCAATGGGGTTGAGGCTTCTGAAAGTGTTGGAGACTGTCTGTGGAATCCTGCAAAAAACAGATATCCAAATAATACAATGTACAAAGTGACCTGCTGGTCATAATCCAATAGTTTCAGGCATGATTAAAACTGACAGCACAAAATCAAAGGGCAAAACCAAATCTTAGGAGCAGATGTGAAGCTATTTTACCTCACGACCAAGGGTATGAGTGGTATGATGCAATACTAAATATCTGCAATTAATTAATTAATTAATAGTAAAATAATTATATTCCATGCAATTGAGTTAGATAATTTTGCTACTTACATAGAACAGGTTTATCCTTCGGTCCCATCCAACAGCTATGATATAGCTGGGAAAACAATAAATAAATAAATATTGGATAAGGCATTAACCAGTATTACGAGCATAACTGATTTTAATATTGCTGAAAGCATGAGTTTTATCTGCATCATTTAAATACAGCGACTAGCATCTCCATGCCACTAAAAGGTTTATCTACCAATTTCTGCATTTCTAGTTTTTGGACCCTTTGGTGGTGCAGTGGGTTAAACCAGTGTTTCCCAACCAGTGTGCCCTGGCACACTAGTGTGCCGTGAGCGATCATCAGGTGTGCCATGGGAAATTGGAACCTCCAATACCCTTTCTTCCCCCTCCTGCCAAACACTTTTTCTTCTCCACTCGGGCTCCCTTCTTCCCAGCCTTGCTCTACTCGCTTTGCCTCGCTTTGCTCTGGGACGAGTCTGCACAGTAGCGCCCGCACGGGTCCGTCTTCCTCCCTCCCCCCTCCCCTCCTGAACACGCTCACGCTGCCCACTTGGATCTAAATGGCGGCAGAAGTGGCAGTGTAGAAGAAAAGGTAAGTGTTCGGCAGGAGGGGGAAGAAAGGTACTGAAGAAGGGGAGGAAGAGGTCTCTGTCAAAAGCTGGCATAGGCAAACTTGGACCTTCCAGGTGTTTTGGACTCCAACTCCCACCATTCCTAGCAGCCTCAGGCTATTTTCCTTTTCCCCCTCAGCCATTAAACAGGAAAGGGCCTCAGGCTGTTAGGAATGGTGGGAGTTGAAGCACCCAGAGGGCTGAAGTTTTCCCATGCCTGTTTAAAGACCTTAAAGTGGTGAGCCTCCTTCAACATTGTGATTCTGGATAGAAAACAAACAACAACATAACATTGTTTGAGTCCACAGTGCTCTCTGGGTGTAGGTGAACTACAACTTCCAAACTCAGGGTCAATTCCCAAGCAAACCCTTTCAGTACTTTCTGTTAGTAATGAGAGTTCAATATGCCAAGTTTGGTTCAATTCCATTGTTGCAAGAGTTCAGGATGCTCTTTGATTGTGTGTTAACTATAAATCCCAGAAACTGTAACTCCCAAATGTCAAGGTCTATTTTCCCCCAAACTCCATCTGTGTTCACATTTGAGCATATTGAGTATTCATGTCAAGTTTAGTCCTGATCCAACATTGTTTGAGTCCACAATGCTCTCTGGATATAGGTGAACTACAACTCCAAAACCCAAGGTCAATGCCCACCAAACTCCGATAGTATTTTCTCTTTATTATGGGAGTTCTGTGTGGGAAGTTTGTGTCTTTCTGCCATTCCTGCCAGGATATCTATGTTGTGTTCATCGAAACAGGCCCAGGTTTCACACTGAGTGTATAAATACATTTTAAAACATATTAACTATATGTGTTAGAGTGTCATTTTGTGTCATTTTGGTTGGTGGTGTGCCCCAGGATTTTGGAAATGTAAAAAATGTGCCGCGGCTCAAAAAAGGTTGAAAAACACTGGGTTAAACCACTGAGCTTCTGAACTTGCTGACCTGGGGAGCGGGGTGAGCTCCCACTGTTAGGCCCAGCTTCTGCCAACCTAGCAGTACGAAAACATGTAAATCAATAGGTACCGCTTCTGTGGGAAGGTAACAACGGTCTATGCAGTCATGCTGGCAGAAGTTTGGGCTAACAGCGGGAGCTCACCCTGCTCCCCGGATTCGAACCACCAACCTTTCAGTCAGCAAGTTCAGCAGCTCAGCGGTTTAATCTGCTGCGCCACTGGGAGCTCCAGGAAAGTTCATAAATATGCTTATAATGGGGAAGCCCTTACTGCTGGCCAGATCTAATATTCATATCGGACTCATAGCAAGGTATATTTATGGTGGTGGGTCACTTACTTGCTTCTATTCGCCTCTACATAGGCACAGTCACAGATTTCATTGCATTTGCCTTCTGCAAGGAAGAGAAATGTGGGATAATTAAAAGATATGAAAAGTAGAAATTGTGCATTGGTTTGAAAATTCGTTTGCTAGCAGGTTGCTTTCTTACCCCTTTTCAAACTCTTCAGACATTGTCCATTGTTGTAATTCCATATTTTCAGACAACCGTCTCTTCCTCCTGTAATCAGTCTAGAAGGCAATTAAGTAATACATATTTTATTTATTTATTTATTTAAAACATTTGTGCCCTGACCCTCTCACCTCCAGAGAGGGACTCAGACTGGCTTACAGCAAGATTAAATGCTATACAAGTTTGAAACATTTTACAACATTTTAAAATACATAAAAAATAAAATACATAAAAACCAAATCGGAGTTTTGGAGTAAGGTGTTATCTGTACGCAGATGACATCCAGATCTGTCACTCCTTTCCACCTGTCACTAAGGAGGCTGTCCAGACTTTGAACCGGTGCTTGGCTGCTGTGTCGGACTGGATGAGGGCTAGCAAATTGAAACTTAATCCAGACAAGACAGAGGTCCTCCTGGTCAGTCGTAAGGCCGAACAGGGCATAGGGTTACAGCCTGTGTTGGATGGGGTTACACTCCCCCTGAAGACGCAGGTTCGCAGCTTGGGAGTGATCCTGGATTCACCGCTGAGTCTGGAACCCCAGGTCTTGGCAATGGCCAGGGGAGCTTTTGCACAGTTAAGACTCGTGCGCCAGCTGTGCTCGTACCTTGGGAAGTCTGATCTGGCTACGGTCGTCCACGCACTGGTCACATCCCGAATAGATTACTGCAACACACTCTACGTGGGGCTGCCTTTGAAGACAGTTCGGAAATTGCAACTAGTCCAACGGACGGCAGCCAGATTACTAACTGGAGCTACATACAGGGAGCATACCACCCCCCTGTTGGGTCAGCTCCACTGGCTGCCTGTCCACTTCCGAGCTCAATTCAAAGTGCTGGTTTTGACCCTTAAAGCTCTATACGGTTCTGGCCCAGCTTACTTGTCTGAACGCATCTGCCGCTACGTTCCACCTCGTAATTTAAGATCATCCGGGGAGGCCCTGCTCTTGCTCCCGCCAACTTCTCAAACGTGGTTGGTGGGGACAAGAGATAGGGTCTTCTCGGTGGTGGCTCCCCGTCTGTGGAATGCGCTTCCAAGCGACATACGATCAACCCCATCCCTCCTGGCATTCAGGAAAAAAGTGAAATTTTGGCTGTGAGACTAGGCGTTTGCACAGTAGCACAATGCAGCACTTTGGATTGGATTGGTAATGGCAAGTTGATGGATATTAAGCAATATGAGCAGTGTAGTTACCATGAGGGCGATTCATACATAGCTGAGACATCAGCATTGCTATTAAGCATACTTATGATTTATGGTGGTAAGTGTTGAGATTATACTCCTACCCTTTGTTACTATCTTGTTTTTAGATGGGAAAGTATTGTATATTGTTTGTATTTCAGACATATAGTCTTTTGTGCATCTCTGTATAATTGGGGCCACCCTGACGAGATTGGGACGAAACGGGTCGGTAACCGGAGAAGGATTACCCGTAGGTGGACTACCCAGCGATAACCACGAACTAGTGGATTAATACGCATTGGAACTCACAACGGAAGCATATTACATTCCACACTTGTGTCCAAGTTGATTTATTTTGGGCCAACGGGCCGTGGATTATAAAATATATTTTTGAGTTGACCATTGGGTCTCGAAGAATACATCACAGAAGAATGGGTCTATTGAGTCTATTAGACTCTGTGAAGAGGGACTAACTGTATCGTGAGTGACTCTGGTATTTTCCTTTGGTTTGTGCGCCGTTTATATGTAATAGATATACCTTTGTGTTAGTGGAAAGTAATAAGATTGAGCTTATATGCAAGCCTGAATATATTGATTATATACAGAACCCCACAGTGTGTTGTTAAGTTGATGGATATGGCTCAATGCTCCTGTAATGGACGGAACACTGTTTTTAATTTAAGCGAATGTGTATGATGTGTTAATGTTAATTGTATTTTAATGTATTTTAATGCTCAATGTTTTTGGTTTTATATTGTATTTATATTGTGTTGGCATCAAATTGTTGTCTTTCGTTAGGCCGCTCTGAGTCCCCCCTTGGGGGTTGAGAAGAGCGGGGTAGAAATGTTGGAAATAAATGAATAATAAATAAATCGCCACTAAAAACAAATTCAACTCGATCTATAAGCGTGGTCACTCATTTCAGTTATAATCAATTTCAACCTATTCTGGGAATGCTTTGTTCCAAAGCCAGGTCTTCACCAGCCTCCTGAAGGACAAAAGGGAGGGGGCAGATCTGACATTGCTTGGGAGAGAGCTCCATAGCCGAGGGGCCACCACGGAGAAGGCCCTGTCTCTCGTTCCACCAGACGCGCTAGCTATTCCTCCTGAAAGGGTGAGGAAGGGGAATCATTCACCTCAAACATTTATAAAACATGTCAAAAGGCACATCTTTTTTATAAAAAAAAATACCTCCTTCCACTTGCATCAAAGGTGAGGCAAGTGATTGCAGAACCATCATGTGCATTGCTAAATTCAAACAAGAGCTTCCCACTGTCGAGATCCCACACTTTGACTACCTGCAAAAACAGATGCACATAAAATTACCTTTGGCCAGGATCCAAAGATCCATGTCTGAAATAGAAGTTATGGTTAATTGTGCAGTAGGGCAGTGTTTCCCAACCAGTGTGCCGCGGCACACTAGTGGCCAGTGAGCGATCATCAGGTGTGCCGTGGGAAATTGGCACTCTCCCCCCTCCTAGCAGCTCTTTCTCCCTCTTTCCTTCCCCAAAGATCCTCCCCGAGGCAAAGGAAGGGCTCCGTCGAATGCCAGGGCCAGACCCGCCTTGAGGAAGCCTTCAGGAGCCTTGACTCATCATGGCTCCAGCTCCAGCTCCCGCTCAGGGCTGCTTCAGCCTCCCGATGCTCCCAGGTTCGCTCACTGCCCAATTCACCGACGTGGAGCTTCCGGCTTTGGCTGTTCTCGTGAGAAATCCAAGCCAACGCGAAAACGCCGACTCAATCACTTCCGCCCAGTGCTCTGCTTTTGCGGAGGGAGGCAGCGAAAGGGGCCACACAGATCTATGAAACTCTATAAACTCTGTTTATAACAGCTTCATGACACCCATAGTTAACTGGAAGCAAGTTTTACTCAGGGTGAAATTTCACAAAGGTCTGGAGAACAAGCCCTATGAGGAGCGGCTTGAAGAGCTGGGCATGTTTAGCCTGAAGAAGAGAAGGCTGAGAGAAGACATGATAGCCATGTATAAGTATGTGAAAGGAAGTCATATATATGTTGTGTTCATCGAAACAGGCCCAGGTTTCACACTGAGTGTATAAATACATTAAAAACATATTAACTATATGTATTTCTGTGTTAGAGTGTCATTTTGTGTCATTTTGGTTGGTGGTGTGCCCCAGGATTTTGTAAATGTAAAAAATGTGCCGCGGCTCAAAAAAGGTTGAAAAACACTGCTACAGACATTGTGTCCTATTTCATATTGCCCTTTTGCTTCAAACGTGTCACCTGCTTTTTAATTAAATTTTTATTGAAAGTTTTGAATACATACAGATGGAAAGAGGGGGGGATGGTTTTGGGGTAGGACGAATTTGAGGGATGAGGGGTGGGAAGGGGTAAGGGTTAGGGGTGGAGAAGGAGGTTGTTTGGTCCGGGATCTGGGAAGGATAGTAATGGGTAAGAATGATGAGAAAAGATAGGGGTAACTTGTTTTCTTCTAAGTTCCTTGTTCATGGGTGCTTCTTGTTTTTCTCGTACAGTCTCTCTCCTTGTTAAGCTGGACACTTCTTTTTTGACAAGTCTTCTTTTTAGGCTCTTTTTCCTTCTTTTTCCAGAGACGGGTCTTCATAACCCTCTTGGTATAAAAGCAATCTGTTGTTTTTAGTTTTTGTCCTTTAAAAAAAACTCTTTTCCCTTAGCCTTCAAAATCTTTCCAGTGTTTGGTGTCCATTGTCCGTTCCTTGTCTTTTAGTGTAGCTGGATCTGTACCTTTTCGTTTTCCTCGGCTTCCTTTCTAACCATTCTCTTTAGGAGATTCGAGGCCTTTTATGTCCATCCCCAGGATACCACATCTCGTAGGCCTAAAATACGCCTCTAGAGAGTAGGGGCAATTAATCTTTAGGTTTTTCTTTCTTCCTTGCTGGGTTGTTCTCGTCCATCTTCTCTTCCTATTGGGCTGCGTCCCAATCTTTTTGTTTTCGTTCTTATCTGTATCCAGGATGGGGCTTTTGGGTGTTGCAGCGGCCTCTTGGTTTTTCCCCTCTTCTCTTTTTTGGGGGGTGGATGTTTTAGGGCCCTTCGAAGTCATTCTTGCAGCTTCCAGTGAAACTTCCTCACTATTTTTGGAGTGGTGTCCTCTTTCTTCTGATATTTCTTGCGGTTTTGTATTCTCCTTCCCTCTCTTCTCTCTACCTTCATGTATTGTTGTGTTTTCCCCCTTGACCTGGGGTGCGTCTTTTCCATCATCATAGAAGGTCAGCAGCTCTGGCATTGTGGGGAACGCCTCTTCAGTTGGTTCTGTTTTTGCACGTTGGGAGTGCTCCCGGATCATTC
Source organism: Anolis apletophallus (assembly GCA_030556195.1). Classification (NCBI taxonomy): domain Eukaryota; kingdom Metazoa; phylum Chordata; class Lepidosauria; order Squamata; family Anolidae; genus Anolis; species Anolis apletophallus. The sequence goes on along the minus strand of JARBWK010000004.1, from coordinate 195,878,345 downwards.
CCATTTGCTTTTCTTGCCGATACATTATGGCATCCATCTTCCGTAGGAATCCGTCTTGAGCTTCCCCTATTTTTCTTAGTTCTGCAAGGATGTCCCTTAAAGTTATTCCCTCCTCCTCTGGTCCCTCTTCTTGCATTATCCTCCGCTCTTTTGCTCTTTACCACTCTGGTCTGTCTGGGGTGTTAGCGCAGCTTGTCTTTGGGAGGAGGTGCAAATTTAATATACTGTAGAGTTTTGCTTGATGTGGGGTCTACTGCCTGGCTGCAGGGTTGAGCCTTCTTCTCCCTTATGTGCTCTCCTCTTTTCACAGCAGGCGGCCTCCCCCTCTCCTCTCCCCCTCCTGTTGTTCGCCCTCTCTTCCTGTGCCCCTGTTACCTTTCCCCTTCAGTGCCTGGTCGGGGCCCTTTCCCTGGGTGGAGCTAATCCCAGTGGTTCTTCCACTCTTCCGTCTCCTTGCTTACCTTGCTTCCAGTCCTCTCCTCCCCTCCCCCGTTTCTGGCGCTGGGAGAGGTGGGGGGGCCGCCCAGCAGGACTTTTTCCTTTTCTGATCTCCTTGCCCTCCGTTTCCCCTTGCTTCTTTCCTCGCCCTTTGCTCCGGACTTTTGGGCAGCCTGAGGTCCTTTTTCCCTTGTTTAGCTCTCTGATTGGACTTTCCGGCCGGCAGGTCCCTTCTCTCCTCACTTCCGGTGTGTGTCCGGCTCTGAAATGCGTTCGGGCGATTTGTTGCCTTCACTTCCGTCTGCCTTCGCGCTCTTTTCCTCTGAGGCGGGACGAGCCTCTCTCAAGGATGGCCGCCTTCTGCTTCAAGTTGTTGTTTTGCCCCCTATGCTGTTTGCGCCGCCATCTTGGGTCCCGGGTCTCTCCCCCCTCCGGTTATCAGGGCCTTCCCAGTTCTGTCCAGAGAGCCCGCGGGTGGTCCCTCTTTCTCCTTTTCTCTCTCCTCAGCTTCTGCCGGCCCCAATCGTCTTCCCGCTCTAGCCTGCTCCTCGGGCCTTTAAGGATCCCTGTCTCCCGTTCCGCCGTCACCCGTTTTCCTTTGCTGGGAGTCCTTACCGCCCCTTTGGTGTTCGCTTTCCCCCGGTCTCACTCTCTTTCTTTCTCTCGCTGGTGGGCTGGGCTGGCAGTGAGTGCAGGCTCGCGCCCGCTTCCCGTTCCACTGGCTGCTCGCCGATATAGGTTCGCACCGGGCCCTCTCGTTCTCCCCCTCTTGAGGAGGGGGGACTTTTGGGGCCGTCGGTGGGATCCCCCCAGCTTCGCTGCCTCAAAGCTGCTTCTTGCAGCCCAAGGTGAGGGCGCGATTCGCCCTCTAGCCTGTGGAGACGGTTGGCGAATTGAGGAGTCCTCAAAACGCCCGTCCTGCCGCCATCTTTGCCCGACCGGAACCTCCTTAAATTGCCCCAACGCCTACCAGGGGGTGGAACCACTGTTATATATTATTATGGTGTTTCCTCTACATACAACAATTAAAGTTACAGAACTGCTTTAACAAAATAAATAAAACCAAGTTATAAAATTGATCTTAGTTTTTCATCCTTTTCTCTCATACTTGAAGCCTAGAATCCTCCCTTCTTTTCCTCCTTCTCTTTCTCCTCCCTCAAGACCAGGGGTGGGCAACCTATGCCCCGCGGGCCGGATGCGGCCCCCTGGCCGGTTCTGTCCGGCCCGGGGAGAAGGGCGTCGGGGACGGGGCCAACCAAGAAGAAGGGGTGCCACTGCCACCATCCCATCACGGCGGCTTTGGAGTGCCCCAGGCTCTCCGCCTCCTCCTCCTGCCTCCGGCATGGAGAGGCTTTGGATGGCCAGCGTGGGAGGGTCAGTGCTGGCGGCGTGGCAGGAAGGAGCCGTTGGAAGACTTCCTGTAGTCCCGGTTGAGTTGGCTGAGAAATTCTGGGAGCCGTAGGAGTCAGGAAACTACGGTTCCCAGAATGCCTCAGCCAGCTCATCTGGGGCTACAGGAAGTCATCCAAAGGCTCCTCCCCGCCACGCCACCAGCATCTGGAGCCTCTCCACGCCGGAGTCACAAGGAGGAGGCGGAGAGCCCGGAGCTGGTGCTGCCTCTATCCCTGGGCCCTCCCTCACTCCAACGATGCACGACCCTCCATGCAAGAGGGCCAAAGCCCAGGATCACCACCACAAGTGTAGCACAGCAGTTCTCGTTTGTGCCTGGAGGACAGGGGCTAGGACCTGGGGTCCCATTGGCATTGGGGCCTGCAGCTGCAGAGACAGATTCAGAAGAGGATTTGGAAGGGGGGGAAGGACAGTTTCCCAACAGCGGGCCTCCTTCACCCACAGAAAGTTTGGCATGGGACGAACTGTGTTTTGGCCCTGACGGAGACATAGATAACCAGGTGCACATGGAAGACAGCGATAGTGGGAGTTATGAGCACCCGGGGGGAAGAGGGTCACAGGAGCTTCTGAGTGAAAACATGGATGAAAGCAGCTGGGAAGATTCTAGGGAGAGAGCTCTCATGTAGATAGTGACCCAGCTGCTGAGAGACAAGGTCGAACCTTGATAGGAGAAGTAGCATTGAGTCTGGGAGAAGGGGATGGCACCGCAGCCTAGACAGGCCGAGGTCCGTCAGCAGAGATTGAGACGACGGGCCTAGAGTCGGGGATTAAGTAGAGCAGGCGTGGGAACGCATCCCCAGTGCTTCGCCATGTCTCTTTTGAGCAGATGTGAAGCGAAGCGGGTCCACGGAGCTAAGTTGGCTAGTGGCCTCCAAGTCTTGCCTTGCATTCACCTTGCCTTGTTCCTGTTTCCGCATTGCCTTGTGGAGCCTTGCAATAGCCTTGCAATAGCCTTTGGATTATTTTGTCAAGCTGTTTTGGACATTGTTGCTTCAAGCCTTTGATTGCATTTATCTCTTCTATGGACAATTTACCTTTTGGACTGTTTTTATATTCAATAAAGTAGTTAGCCTTCAGTCCGTCTCTGTGTGTGTGTGATTAAGGGGCCGGTCAAGTCCGTGCATCGTGACAACAAGGGCCGCCGGAGAAGGCAGGAAGGAACCACCGCTGCCCTGGTGCAGCCCGCGGCAGCCCCCGCTTTGAGGCAGGACCATGGCAATACGGCCTGCCGCTCCTCCTCCCTGTGCCCTCCCTCTGCCCTCCTCGTCCTCCCTTCTTTGTACCTTGTCTTCTTGAATTTTATTTTAGTGGTTTTTATTATTATTTTATAATCATTTTATTATAATAATATAATAAATAATATAATATAATGTTATATTATATTATAATTTCAATATATTATGTCTATATATATACTATAATATAATAATTATGATATTAATACTAATAATATATGAATATTTCTTGATATATTAATATGTTAATATTAATGATGTGTAATATATAGTAAATATAGTAAATAAATAAATTATGCAGATTAGAATGTAGTTCCGACTTTAGGTGCGGCCCTCCATAATATGTTTTGGCTCTCGTGTGGCCCCTTGGAAAAAATAATTGCCCACCCCTGCTCAAGACAAACACAGAAAACAAGAAGAAGCGCCGTTGGTTCACTTACAGAATCCTCTGAGCCACTCACAACATGCCGGAACACTTTGTTGAACTTACAACACAATACTGGTTTCTTGTGAGAAATGGCCAAACAAGGGTCAAGTGGTAATCTGTCTTGCACACAAAAACAACAACAATAGAAATTATTGCACTAGCAACATGCATAAGAGCAGCATTTTAGTATGAAGTCTTTTTGCACGTGGTGGCTACTAGGTGAGATAAGGAATAGAGTTTCTGAACTTGTACCTCATATAGTTGTACAGAAGACAGGCCTGTATTAACACCTTTTTGCGTCCTAGGCCACACTTTGGAATTACGCCCCCTTTAAGCCAAGCTCTACCGCACACACACACCCCAAATCCTTTCATCCGCTCGTCCCCCTTAGAGCCCTGCATCCAGCTCTCCTGGTGTGGCCCCACTAGGTCCGCCACAGGAGTTTCCCTCTCGGCAGGCACTATTGGATGCAGGCATGGGGGGAGGAGCCTCTTCCCCGATGCCGGGGCTTGAGGCACTTGGCTCCTACCCGGTATCGGGGATTGCGCATGCGTTGTAGTCAGCAGCTGTACCGATACCGGGGCTTGTCGCGTTGTTCTTCTCTTCTGTACTGGGGTTTGCGTATGTGCCGTAGCCAGCAGTTGCGCTTCTCTCTCCAGTAAGGAGGAGTCTCCTCCTTGTGTTGGAGGAGGAATACCAGCTTTCATGGTGTTGGGGCATGCGCAGACTGTGCAATGGAGTTTCCTGTACTTGCACTGAAGGAGCCAGCAAGTGGATGCTGTTGGCATTGAGGGAGTTAATTGTTCCTCCTGTCGACGTCGATGCCAGCGTCGTTTGCGCAACAATAGCAGAGGCAGGAGCTGATATTCAGGAAGGGGCAGGGGCGGCACCGAAAAGGAGGACTTCCGGTATCCTTCCTTCCTCATCTCCATGTGCGTTGCGTTTTTATTTGTTTCAACATTTTATTTTATTTTTTTGGTCTGTGATCTGCCCCCGCTTGCATCCCTAGGCCATGGCCTAGGTTGGCCTTATGGGTAATCCTGGCCTGATAGAAGAGGAGATTTCTTGCTGGCATTTACCTGCTGAATTTCCCTCTTTTCCACAACCATTATACATAAAAAGAGTTCTGTCATGTATTTCACCAGTCAACTCTATTAGGACTGGTTTAGCATTCTTAACAATTAATGCGATACTTACAAGCAACACGTTTTTTAAAAAATTACTGCCATTTAGGCTCCCTTCACACAGACGAATAAAATCCCACATTATCTGCTCTGAACTGGGATATATGGCAGTGTGAACCCAGATAACCCAGTCCAAAGCAGATATTGTGGGATTTTCTGCCTTGATATTCTGGGTTATGTGGCTGTGTGGATGGGCCCTTAGATTAGAAATGTTCAGTATTGATATTGGCACATTCTCGATATGTCAACAAACCTGCCACTTGAAAACTAAAATCTGGATCCAGCCACAATATTTATACAAAGATTTTGTTTTGGCACAATCATGCCCGGATTACCCATAAGGCCAACGAGGCCATGGCCTAGGGGCACAAGCCAAGGTTGGGGGGGGGGGCGCAGATCACGGACCAAAAAAAACCCTGGTCTGCGCCCCTCTTTCCCCCTTTCTCATACCACTCCTCGCTCCTTCTCCTGGCAGAGTCTCTGCTCCGTCCCCTCTGTCTCTCGCTCTCTCTTGCGCTCTCTCTCTCTCTTGCTCTCTATTGCTTTCTCGCGCTCTCTCTCTCGCGCGCACTCTCTCTCACATGCGCATGCTCTCTCTCACATGCGCACGCTCTCTCTCTTGCTCTCTCTCTCGTGCGCACCTTTGGAGCGAGTTTGCACCCGCTGCGCTCTCCCCAAGCCTCCCAACTCCCGAGGAGACCTTCAGAGCACAGCGGAGCTTTCCAGCCGGTGGGAATGGGGACCTTGGAGGTGGCGGGAAGTTGGCTTAAAGGGGGCGTAATTCCAAAGTGTGGCCTAGGCCGCAAAAAAGTGTTAATCCGGGCCTAGGCACAATGAACCAGTATTTGTCTCCAGAACAGAGTGTTAAGAACAACACCCTGATATTCCAAGGACATCACCCACACACTTGCAACAATCATGTGCCATTCCCGCAATGCAGGAGAGTGACAAATTTTTTTGTCATAGTGATGGGTGGCTTTACATAGCTGCTGGAATTGCATGAATACAAAGTCACGGTTGCATTCCACCTGCAATTTCTAAGGTTAGCTGCTTTTTCTGGAATACAGATCATGAGTAGCCCTTTTTTTTTACCGTAATCTTAGATGGAGGACAGCCAGTATATCTGTAGCCACACAGAGTGACCTTGTGCCAGGAATGTAATGACAAGCACTAATCTCTCCAAATATCCCGTTGTTTTTTGAACATGCTGTGAATAAGCAAGTCTGGTCTTCAACATCCCATATCTGCAAAGAAAAGGATTACGACATACTCAACAGAAAGCAATGGAGATGTGGCAAGCAGAATTCATTCGGCACATGCAAAAGCCAGACAGACCTTAACTGTGTTGTCTGTCGACACGGAAAATATTTTATCCTCTTCAGAGACGCAGACGTAGACAACGGGAGCCATGTGGCTTCTGAGCATGCCAGTTGGCCTTCTGGAATTTGATCAGAAGAGTAAACACTGAGCAGCTTCAAACAAGTACGGAAATTGAATACAGAAATGAGTCACCGCTGGCTTTACTAAAATGTTGATATTGTCATTATAAAAAGGCATGTATGAGTGAAGGCTGTAATAGCGGGAGACAAGGCTGAGGAAGCACAGCATGGTTCTTCTGTTCTTGTCTCCACATCTCTGTTTAAAAATATATATAAAGCAGAAGACACCATATGGCTTCAAGCAACATTACTGTCAACAAAGCTATAGCCACGTTTGATGCTGACAAGGATTATATATGGGGAAATGGCATTGCACACAGATGTCTTCCTCTAAGATGGAGTAACAGTGAAGTTTGAAGAACTATAAAGCTCCAAAGAAGGTTATTCCAGCTACTCCTGCCAGTTTCTGCACTAAAAGGGGCTACCACTTGGGCCAAAAACATTGATTCTTAGAAATTAGGACAAGGAATCCAGATGATCATTTAATCCCCAGATGCCGTCACACAAGGCGCCTTTAAAAAACTAAACTGCGATGTGCTTTCCTATAAGCCTGGTGGACTGCAGGATGCCTACTTGAGAAGCTCAGGGGTCCAGCAACCCAAAAACCACTCCAGGTTAAAGATAACAAATAGGTTTATTCAGCAACAAAGTCTTTGAAGGACTTGGCACAAAGCTTAACGGTTGCAAAAATACAAACGAGGGTAAGATGACAATTCCCTGGCAATCTTGCTTCTATCCTGGGTTGTTGATTAAGACGGTGAAGTCTCCCTTTGCTCCCTCCGAATGGCAAGGAAATCCGAAGATATTCCTCACCCTGACCCTAGGTCAGTGTGTTTCAACCCTTTTTGAGCCGCAGCACATTTTTTACATTTGCAAAATCCTGGGGCACACCACCAACCAAAATGACACAAAATGACACTCTAACACAGTAATACATATAGTTAATATGTTTTTAAATGTATTTATACACTCAGTGAGAAACCTGGGCCTGTTTCGATGAACACAACAGAGATATCCTGGCAGGAATGGCAGAAAGACACAAACTTCCCACACAGAACTCCCATAACCAAGAGAAAATGCTATAAGAGTTTGGTGGGCATTGACCTTAGGTTTTGGAGTTGCAGTTCACTTATATCCAGAGAGCACTGTGGACTCAAACAATGCTGGATCAGGACCAAACTTGGCATGAATACTCAATATGCCCAAATGTGAACGCAGATGGAGTTCAGGGGAAATAGATCTTGACATTTGGGAGTTGTAGTTGCTAGGATTTATAGTTCCCCTACAATCAAAGAGCATTCTGAACCCCAGCAATGATAGAACTGGGCCAAACTTCCCACACAGAACCCCCAGGAGGCAAGAGGAGGTCTCTACTTAGGGAAAGGGAGGTGGGCCTTCCCAATGCATGGAGAGGGAGAGACCAAGTAGACAACGGGTGGGGAGGGGAGGGTGTTTGTAATTTTGTGCCTTTATCGAGGTACGTTTCTTAGAGTTTTTATACTTCAACACACTAGACTCTCCCCCCCTCCCCTCCTGGAGGTTCCAATTTCCCACGGCACACCTGATGATCGCTCATGGCACACTAGTGCGCCCCAGCACACTGGTTGAGAAACACTGCCCTAGGTTACTGAATAGAAGGAGCTACGCCTTCCCTATCTATGCCTAGGGCCAGTTCGAAGGCGAACCAGTGCTGGAATGGCAGTTAGATAACTACAATATACAACAAGCAGTGCTAATCACAGCAGGGTATCATTAGCTTATCTAACTCCAGCGGTCAAGCAATTCAGTCAAGCAGTACTTACGGTGGCCTATACATAGCTAGCCTGACTGGCCAAGCAAATCTGAGCTCTTCTCCAGCCTGAGAAGGACTGAAGAGAGATCTCAAAATGGAGAACTCATCCTCAGGGAAAAAAGGGGCGGCCCCCAACCAAAGGGATACATTTGCAAGGCTCCAGCAGCAAGCTTTGCAAAACTGGCTGCAAACCTGTAAATGATTAACTAACAGGGTGCCAGTGGGTCTGTGGCAACCCTAATGGAAAATGCAAAGGGATACTATATTTTAGAACTGGGGGCAATACAAAACAGGTGTCTGGAAGACGGAACACCCCATATCTTTTTATTGCACCACAATGTACCAAGCACATATTCATTGGCAGAACTCCATCTTTTTAAAAAAGAGAAAACATGGATTTTCAGACTAACATCTCAATTTAGGATCTCACTAGGAATCCAAAGATGATAAAAATGTTGAGAATATAGATTCATTTTAAAGAGGACTTAATTTATCCATGGAGTAAAGACTATAATAATGATAACTTTATTGCTGTACTCCGCCTCCATCTCCCCGAAGGACTTGGGGCGGCTTTTACATGACACAATGTGACTAAAGCAACGTATGTAGAGATAGCACAGCGGTAACAGCTGTGTTTGCAATCAGAAGGTTGCATGTTCAATTCCCGGGCTGGTCTGGACACCCAGCTGTGAGCCCTGTCCACTGTCCACCTAACAGATCGAAAACAAGCCAGCTGTGAGTAGATGAACTAGGAACCGCTCAGCGGGGAAGGATTTTTATAAGGACTTTACAACATCTGAATAAAAATAAGGAAGGTCGGCTGCCGGAGGTGGAATGCGGAGGGCTCTGGAATGCGGAACCAGAGGCTTATTAGACGCTCTGAGGATGAAGCAACAGCACCAATATAACAAACAGGAAAAATACAAGCAATAAAAGCAGTAATGGAGCAACCGCAACAGGTCAAAGTGGAACAACCGCGCAACGCAGCCAGAAGAGGAAAAAAAATCCTTCTAATTGCACATGTTTGTCTGCACATGTTTGTCTGTACAATGTATTGTAATTGCATGTCAGTCGGCAGGGACTGTCTGCCGTATGTGTAATGTAATCCGCTCTTAGTCCCCTTCGGGGTGAGAAGAGCGGAATATAAATAAAGTGTATTATTATTATTAATAATAATAATAAACACACAATACAATACAAGATGAATTTGTTCAACATCTTTAAACAACAATTTGTTCTGGCTGAATGTCACTTTGTAAATATTTATGGGTAGACCTAATATCTGTAACCGTGTTCAAAGACTAGTTGTAAAAGCAGCTTACCCTGGCACATATGGATTCCACATCCGAACAATTCGATCCATCCCACCAGTTACTATGAGGTTGTTCTTTTTACTGAATGCAAATGTTTTCACTCCTTTGTGGATTCGAAAAACAACCTGGCCTCCTTCAGCTCTATGGGAAGGGGCTCCTAGAATCGCCTGCACTTTCCTGGTTTTGGAATCTTTCTGGTGCTCTTTGATTTCTTTCATCTGTTGCTCCACATTGGTGGCTCCCACAACACAACCTGTGGAAGATAAATCACTTTTAGGTCTCAAGGGTACTGCAACACTAACATTAAAAAAATCAGAAGAAAGGCCTACATAAGCGCAACGTGCTTGCTCCATCAATGTTTAACATTTACACAAATGATCAGCAACTGCAAGAAAGGACAGAGAGTTTCATCTATGCTGATGATCGTGTCATCACCGCTCAAGCTTTGAAATGGTTCAACAGAAGCTCTCAAACCTTTAGGTGCTCTTACTGCCCGTTACAGGGAAAATCAGCTGATTCCGAATCCATCTAAAATGCAGACATGTGCTTTTCACCTAAAGAACAGACAAGCATCTTGAGCTCTGAGGATTACCTGGGAAGGAATCCCACTGGAGCATTGCAGCACACCCAAATACCTGGGAGTTACTCTGGACCGTGATCTGACTTATAAGAAGCATTGCTTGAATATCAAGCAAAAAGTGGGTGCTAGAAATAACATCATACGAAAGCCGACTGGCACAACCTGGGGATCACAACCAGACACAGTGCGCTTTGCACGTTGCTACTCTGTTGCTGAGTATGCATGCCCAGTGTGGAATACATCTCAATGAATTTTTTCACCTGCATAGATAATACTAAAGACCCATATTTTAGGTAGCTAAGAAATGGCCTGGACCCTTTAAGGCAGGGGTCGGGAACCTTTTTTGACTCAGAGAGCCATGAAAGCAAAATATTTGGAAATTTATTTCAGTGAGAGCCATATAATATATATATATATAAAGACTGAATTCAACTAAATGTGAGTATATCACATTACAGCGCGTGGCAGGGGGCGGCTAGTTTAATATAATGCAACAAACACTGGGCTGTACTGTGATAGCAAACCAAAGACAGAATCAAAACAGGTAAATGTAGACAATATAAAGCTATAATCAAGTCTTATTTCAATCAGAAAATTTAGCAATATAATGATAATAATCTTATTATTCAAAAAAGCCCACAATAAGAGGATCAGAAATAAACATCAATTAGTAATTAAGTTACATTTAGAACTTTTTGGGAAATTTTTGTAAGTCTTTGATATATAATCAAAAAAATCCCCCCCATTAGATTTACGATTTGCTATTTTTGGGTTCTAAACCATGCCTACTAAAGACCCATATTTTAGGTAGCTAAGAAATGGCCTGGACCCTTTAAGGCAGGGGTCGGGAACCTTTTTTGACTCAGAGAGCCATGAAAGCAAAATATTTGGAAATTTATTTCAGTGAGAGCCATATAATATATATATATAAAGACTGAATTCAACTAAATGTGAGTATATACGTACAACGCGTGGCAGGGGACGGCTAGTTTAATATAATGCAACAAACACTGGGCTGTACCGTGATAGCAAACCAAAGACAGAATCAAAACAGGTAAATGTAGACAATATAAAGCTATAATCAAGTCTTATTTCAATCAGAAAATTTAGCAATATAATGATAATAATCTTATTATTCAAAACAGCCCACAATAAGAGGATCAGAAATAAACATCAATCAAATGCAAATTCAATCATGCATATTACATAGAATATATCGAAACAGCATACATATAAACACGGGTTAATCACCAATACTCGTAGTCCAAGATGGGAGGACCAACTATAAAAGGTTCCCAAAGTTATAAGAGTCAAAGCGTCCTTGGATGGGAAAAGTACCGCTACTCCTCAAAAGGAAAAAAGCCGCAAATCGGTGGGCGGCTGCAATTCAAACCGGGTCAGGGTGCAACGAAGTTGCCGACGGCTGCTAGCGATTCTCCGACATCAGCTGAATCAGGCCGTTTCGTATTTACTTCCTCAGGGCCTGGACAATATTGATATATAGGCGCCCTTACATATCCACATTCATAAGTATCAATTTTCATTCACAGAGGGGATCGCCATCCTTCCAGATGGAAAGTCATGAATAATAAGATTATTATCATTATATTGCTAAATGTTCTGATTGAAATAAGACTTGGATATAGCTTTATATTGTCTACATTTACCTGTTTTGGTTCTGTCTTTAGTTTAATATAATGCCAAGTTTTCATATGCTGTGGTTTTTTTTAAGAAATACAATAAAATGTACCCAAGGTTCGCTTCTGATACAATAAATAAATAAATAAATAAATAAATAAAACCTTGGCCCGCTTCCGCGACTGGTCTGGCGGCCTTCAGGGGTCTTGGCGAAGCCGGCGCTCTCAGGGCCCAGGCCAGGCCCCGCTCCTGTGGCAGGCCTGGGGAGCGCTGCTTCAGAGAAGGCCCTAGGTGGCGAAGACTGAGCAGGCTCCTTTTTGCGGGGGGCTCGTTCCAATGCAGTGGAGGAAGAGAAGGAGGAGGCGATAACAGCTGAATTGCCTCCTCCTCCGCCCCCGCATTGAAAGCCAAGGGACGCCTGGACTGGAGGAGCCTGATTCGCTGCACCGAGGCTCCTCCAGTGCAGGCCCGCATCGGCTTCCAATGCAGCAGAGGAGGCAATAACAGCTGAATCACCTCCTCCACCCCTGCATTGAAAGCCAAGGGAGGCCTGGACTGGAGGAGCCTCGTTTGCTGCACCGAGGCTCGTCCAGTCTAGGCCCGCTTTGGCTTCCAATGCAGAGGAGGAGGAGGCGATTCAGCTGAATCGCCTCCTCCTCCTCCTGCTGCCTCGCGAGCCAAATGCAATCATCAAAAGAACCACACCTGGCTCATGAGCCATAGGTTCCCGACCCCTGCTTTAAGGGGTGTGCTGCTGCTCTTTATTACATGACATCACTGCATTATACAGCATAACAGACACCTTTAATTTTACTGATTGCCATGGAGTTCGTCTTCTATTTTGGTTGCCATCCTTTGCTTTGGAATCATTATGTAGATATATAGCAATGGAGATGCAAGCTCCATTTCCCCTAGAAACATTAAACTGGTGCACAACATTTGCACAAAACAGTTCAGCAACCAAAATATTGTTTGTATTACTAATTCCTTGGCACAGAATCTCATTATTTTACCTCTGATGGCCTCATAAAATGATATTATCTCCATTCCTATGCAGAAAGCTTTGCCTGAAGAGGTAACAGTGAAAAAGGGCCGATCACTCAACTCAAATCCTTTCTAACAGATGTTAAGCTGATCAACTGAGCTGCTAAAATGTGGTTACAACCCAGGAAGAAAAAAAATGTATAAAAGCTAGCAAATAACACAAATGAACAATCTCTTGAATTTCAAAGTAGTAATATAATTACCTATTACTAATGCTGTGTGTTCATGGCTTGAAGAAGAAATCACTGCTTTAATGGAATCGTAGTAATTCAGCTGAAAAAGAGAGAATGATAATAATATTTTCCCCAAATGCTACAGAGTCTTAATGTGAAATGCATGCTGTTGAGACTGTTTTAATCCTTTCTTGGCTTCATGGAGTGACACTCTCATTCATAAAAAAAAGTGACAAGTATCTTGACTGAGTATCTTGATTAAAACACATGTGAGTTTTTAAGTTACATAATAAACTGTAACTTAGAGCTGGCTGGACGGTAACGGTGCTCCAAGCAGTCATGCTGGCTACATGATCTTGGAGGTGTCTATGGACAACTTGGGAGGTCTGGCTTGGCCATGGTGGTCCACGCTCTGGTTACATCCCAAATAGATTACTGCAACGCACTCTATGTTAGTCTAACACTCGGCAGCCAGGTTGCTCATGGGAGCAACGTACAGGGAGCGCACAACTCCCTTGTTATGCCAGCTCCGCTGGCTGCCTATTAGCTTCCGAGCACAATTGAAAGTGCTAATTTTAACCTATAAAGCCCTAAAGCAGGGGTGCCCACACTTTTTCAGCATGCGAACTACTATTAAAACAACCAAGTCAAAAAGATCTACCTTCACCGCCCGTGCTCCTGCTGCCGCGCACATGCTCCTGCCGCCCGCGCGGTGCTCCTTCCGCCTGCGCGGCGCTCCTTCTGTGGGGCATTGCGGGAACGAGGAAGCGCCTTCTGCAGGGCATTCTGGGAATGAGGGAGCGCCTTCCGCGGGGCATTGCGGGAACGAGGGAGCGCAAGGCGGGGCCTCCGGGGCCCCCGCCTTGCGCTCCGCCCTGCCTTTCTCTCGTCCGGAAGCAACCATGCAGCCTCTGCTGCCGGCGAGAAAGAGGCAGGGCCCTGCCTTGTGCTCCCTCGTTCCTGCAATGCCCTGTTGAAGGCACTCCCTCGTTCCCGCAATGCCCCACGGAAGGAGCGCCGCGCGGATGGTGCGTGCATGCAGGGCAGAAGCGCCCCATCTGGCTGCGATTGACCTCCTTTGGACTCATCGACTTCGTGGGCAGCCCTGCCCTAAAGGGTTCTGGCCCAGTTTACCCGTCCAAATGTATCTCCTGCTATGAACCATCAAGAACTTTAAGATACAAGATAGAAGTGATAAGTGGAAGGCAGACTGGAAACCTGTAAGGATGTATATTGGAAAAATGTTTATTTAAAAGAAAAGACCTTGCATTAGAGACTTCAACAGGCGACAGAACTCTTTTAGGAAATTAATGTGTTAGCGCAAGAATCTAAACATCTCCGGTACCCGAACTGGAGGACTTTCTATTTGTGTATATTTGTATTCTGTCTTTTTCTCAACCCCTATACCCTATCCCTTTCCACTCCCTATTGCCCCGTTCCTCCCCCTACCCATTCTATGTGTCCCCGACTTTCCAACTTTTGTTTTATTGTATGAAAAAATAAAACCGCAATAAAAATACTAATAAAAAAAAAGAACTTTAAGATCATCCGGGGAGGCCGTGCTCTCGGTCCCACCGCCATTGCAGTCGCGTTTGGTGGAGATGACATGCACGCTTCTTATATATGCCCAGTGGAAGTGGAGTGCTTTCTACAAGTTGCTGATCAACTAAAGTGATTGAAGGATTTTGTTTATAAGGTAAAGGAAAATGTTTTCCCCTGAATACTGAAATAATGCATAAATATTAATATTAATCTCTCCATATATTCCGTTGTTTTTTGAACATGCTGTGAATAAGCAAGCCTGGTCTTCAACATTCCATATCTGCAGGCCAGGATTACCCATATGGCCAATCTAGGCCATGGCCTAGGGGTGCAAGCTGGGGGGCAGATCACGGACCAAAAAAAAATAAAAATGTTGAAACAAATAAAAATGCAACGCGCATGGAGATGAGGAAGGAAGGTACCAGATGTCCTCCTTTTCTGTGCCGCCCCTGCCCCTTCCTGAATACCAGCTCCTGCCTCTGGGCTCTCGACACTGGCGTCGACGTCGACAGGAGGAACAATTAACTCCCTCTATGACGACAGCATCCACTTGCTGGCTCCTTCAGTGCAAGTACAGGAAACTCCATTGCACAGTCTGCGCATGCCCTAACACCACGAAAGCTGGTATTCCTCCTCCAACACAAGGAGGAGACTCCTCCTTACTGGAGAGAGAAGCGCAACTGCCGGCTACGGCACATGTGCAAACCCAAGTACAGGAGAGAAGCCCAGCGCGACAAGCCCGGTATCGAGGAAGCGCGGCATTGGTACAATTGCTGACTACAATGCATGCTCAATCCCGATACTGGGTAGGAGCCAAATGCCTCAAGCCCGGGCATCGGGAGGAGGCTCCTCCCCCCATGCCTGCATCCATAGTGCCTGCCGAGAGGAAAACTCCTGTGGCGGACCTAGTGGGGCCACACCGGGAGAGCTGGATGCAGGGCCCTAAGGGGGACGAGCGGATGAAAGGATGTGGGGGGTGCAGTAGAGGTTGGCTTAAAGGGGGCGTAATTCCAAAGTGTGGCCTAGGGCGCAAAAAGGTGTTAATCTGGGCCTGTATATCTGCAAGGAAAGGATTACGACATACTCAACAGAAAGCAATGGAGATATGGCAAGCAGAACTCAGTCGGCACATGCAAAAGCCAGACACACCTTAACTGTGTTGTCTGTCAAGAAATATAGCGTCCCTACTTCGTGGATTTTCACTTATCACGGGTGGTCCTGGAACAGAACACCCGCGATAAGTGAAGGGGACACTGTACTACATTTGAATCTAATGAGAGAAGTTGAATATTACAGTCTCTTGTAATAACTTGCCTTCGGTGGTATCATTTTGTTTTACCTGAGTAATCCAATCTCCATGAACTTTCCAACGGACATAAGTGACATTCGGCAAAAGAGCAGCGTTCTGAAGACTAATATTAGGAAGGTTTTCCCATTTGGGCAGCTTCTTCCAAGTTCTGAAACAAGAACAGGGAAGATAATTATATAATTATATTTTGTAAAACAAATCAGTTGTTGTTGTTTTTAATATGGCTATGTGTGCCCGACCCATTATATTTGCTTTTTAATTTGAAACCTTGGTATCAGGGGCGGTCTGAGATAATTTCGCATGGTAGACGAAAATTATTTCGGCCCCCCCTAACATAACTTTTGGGCCCTTTACTTGCGTTCCTCCCACGCCCGCCCTCTGCAACGCCCGTGCGTGAGCCGGCAGCGGGCACCAGGAAGCACTAGGAGAGGCCTTATCTCCGCGCATGCGCTGTGCCTACGGAGCTCCGTTGGCACAGCGCATCTTGTGAGGCCGACGCCGTCCGTGCTGCTGCTGCGTCGCCTGCCCGCGCGCATGCGCTGTCCCTATGGAGCTCTAGAGAGCTCCGTAGGCACAGCGCATCTTGCGAGATGGGGGACTGCCACGTCGCTATTCCTACGGAGCTCTCTTGTGCTCCGTAGGCACAGCACTGCATCGCGTCGCCCTCCGCGCGCATGCGCTGTGCCTACGAATTCAAGAGAGCTCCATAGGGACAGCGCATAAAAAGCTGGAGCGGCATGCGCTGTGCCTACGGAGGCTCCGTGAGCACAGCGCATGCGCGTCGCCCTCCCGCGCACATGCGCTGTCCCTATGGAGCTCTCTTGAATTCCGTAGGCACAGCGCATGCGCATGCGCGGGCGCGCGCGTGTGCGCTGTGCCTACGGAGCACAAGAGAGCTCCGTAGGGATAGCGTAGCCGTGTCCCCCATCCCACGCATGCGCTGTGCCTACGGGACCTCTCTTGCGGTCCGTAGGCACAGCGCACGCTGCGCTGCCGTCGCCCTCCGCGCGCATGCGCAGTGCCTACGGACCGCAAGAGAGGTCCGTAGGCACTGCGCATGTGCGTGGAGATTTACGCGCGCATGCGCAGTGCCTACGGACCTCTCTTGCGGTCCGTAGGCACTGCGCACGCGCTGCGTCGCCCTCAGCAGCGCATGCGCAGTGCCTACGGACCGCAAGAGAGGTCCGTAGGCACTGCGCATGTGCGTGAAGATTTACTGCTACAGCATGCGCAGTGCCTACGGACCTCTCTTGCGGTCCGTAGGCACTGCGCATCTTGCGAAACCGCGCAGCGCAGCAGCAAGGCGGGCGGCCCTCGGCGCCGCGGGCGGCGCCACGATGGCGCCCCACCCCGCAGCGTCCAAGATGGCGCTCTACGCGCGCATGCGCAGTGCCTATGGACCGCAAGAGAGGTCCGTAGGCACTGCGCATGTGCGTGGAGATACGCTGCCAAGATGCGCAGTGCCTACGGACCTCTCTTGCGGTCCGTAGGCACTCTTGCGCATCTTGTGCCACCGCGCAGCGCAGCAGCAAGGCGGGCGACGCCTCGGCGCCGCGGGCGGCGCCTCACGATGGCGCCCACCCCGCAGCGTCAAGATGGCGCTCTGCGACGCGTGGGCCGCGTAATGGCAAAGACCGCCCCTGCTTGGTATACAGTATATTTATATTTGAGGATGTTATCACTACCCAAGAATCATAGAGTTGGAAGAGACATCATGGGCCATCCAGTCCAACTCCATTCTGCCAAGAAGCAGGAAAACTGCATTCAAAGCACCCCCGACAGATGGCCATCCAGCCTCTGTTTAAAAGCTTCCAAAGAAGGATCCTCCACCACACTCAGGGGCAGAGAGTTCCACTGTTGAGACCCCTTGTGTAACTTGGATTTTCATATATTAATGACAAACTTGACAGTAATTGGTAATGTCATTTTAAAAAAATTAAGCCAACAGTAACCTCTATGCAAAGCAAAGTAATAACACGTGGCTTTAAATTTATGAGGTACTAGCTGTACCCGGCACGCGTTGCTGTGCCCTATTTAGGAGATGCGAGAAAGTCTGAGTATGTAAGGGTTGGAATTGTTGTTAGTTATGGTGTTGTTGGGGCCCTGGCTGTGTCGTTGTGGGTTGTTCTGGTGGGTGGGATGTTGAAGTCCTGTGGAGTTGTTGGTGTGTGGTGTTGCTGGCGTTCTGCATAGCTTGTGAATATGCAATGTCTTTCCGTCTGCTGTGTTGATGTAGAGGTTGATGCTTGGAAGTTAACTTTGGAAGTGAGTGGAGGTACTTGAAATCCCATTATCCATGGTGTGTCCTCCTCTGAACTGCATTCGGATGGAGTGTGGGTCATGGGGGGCATTGTGTGCCAAGTTTGGTCTTTATCGGTCTTGGTTCTGAGCCACAGTAGTCTGTGGAGAATGAAGGGTTTGAAAGTACTACAAATCCCATTATCCATGGAGGTACTTCAAGTCCCATAATTCATGGTCCACCCTCCTCCAAACTGTAGTAGAATGTAGCGTGAGTCATAGGGGCTCTGTGTGCCAAGGTAGGTTACTGTAAATTCAGGCCATACACAATGTCCCATGAGCTGAGGCCTAGTCAGGAACAGCAAGTTAATGAAGCCTTACTGTCAATTCAGACCATACACAATGTCCAATGAGCTGAGGCGTAGTCGGGAGAATCAAGTTAATGAAGCCTTACTGGCAATTCAGAGCGTAAACAGCATTTCATTAAGTGAGGCCTAGTCAGGGAAATTAAGTTAATGAAGCCTTACTGTCAATTTTGGGCGTGGTCTGTGATTTGTAGGGGTGAATTGTGTGTTTGTGTTTGTGCCTCAGCCCTTTGCCTTATCCTCCTCTGACAGTTTATTAGGGGTCGGAATGTTCATGTTGGCTGGCCAGTACAGGAGTTATGCAAATCCACCCTTATTGGCAGCCAATCATGTTGTCAGAATGTAGAGGCTGGGATAGTCGTTGGCAGCCCCGAAGGATGCTGGGAAATGTAGTTTTTTTACTCGTTGTTTTGGGGGCCTTCTAGGTTTCGGGAGTTTCTTTGCTACAAACGTACCTTGCTTGAGGCCTATTTCTGTTGGCAAGTTTGGTGTTTCTGCGTTGTAAGGTTTCTCTGTTTGGGACAGTCGGTCCATGATGGGAACCCCTTTATATAATAGATGATTGATAGGACGGATAGAAAGAATATTAATTTCTTTTTTGTTTCCTAGCCAAGGGAAGATTTTCCTATTACTTAAGACACTCAGCCATTAAGAACAATACTGCACTGATATTTTTGTTCAGTTTTCTCCTATTAAAAGTATTCTGAGAATGTATTTTGCCCAGAAAATCACGTGTTTTTTCCTTGCAAAATTCCTCGCATATTTTGCATAGAAAATGAGCTCACTGCACAGGAAACTTGAGTATTTCGGTGCAGTATTTCCTGCGCATAAAGAGCATTAGCTGTGTAATGTTCATGCATTTTTGAGCAATGCAATCCCCTAGAATACTTCACCATGTGCAAATACTAAGGGAACTGGACAACAATCTTCATTTCCTTCCAAAATGGGGATTTGGAAGCATTAACTGAATGTTTATATTTACGCTAAATTTTAAAACGTAAGTACTTGCCTTAGGATCTCACCAACAGAAAACAGGAGCAAGATATTCACGCACCCCTGCAATAACAAAGACATAGACAGACAAAGAAGAAAATAGAGGAGCTGACACATGTTTTGGAGACCCAACACCAGTGGTTCTGAACTAAATACAATAGCTTTCCTTTTTTTCAAAGTTAGGTTTTTAAATTAGTTATGCAGCCTTGCTTTCATCCTATGCCCTCCACCCATGGTTACAGCTTTGCACTTATCCCATCCACTGGTCCTATTGTTTACAGCCTTGCCAAGTTTACAGTAGCTTACCATAATTGGTTAATGAGCACTGTTTTGACTGAATCTTAAGTTGTTGTCTTATATGCCTATATGTTTTATTCAATTGTATTTTATATGTTTATTTTTATATGATGTTTATTTATTTTATGCTCTTTTTTTTACCCAAGAGAACTCATGTCTGCGACTCTCTTGGTACTCCAGCATGACTCTATGCTTAACTCCTGCTGGAAGTTGTCCATATAATTGTGCTGCAGGACTTAGAAGGAGTATATTAATCAAATGTCATGAATAATCAAACATATAAAAGTTAAACCTACAAATATAGAGGGCCAACTGTTGTTTTTACTCAGCTAACTGTGGAGAGAAGAGGCAAAATCTTACCTTTCCCAGTAGGTTCAGGAGAGAGAAAAACCCAAAGCCTCTCCTAGCTTGTGCATTTTTCCTTATTTTGCATCTTTTGACATCCTAGCCATGTGTGTCCCAGTTTTCTTCTGTCAGATACTGGAAGGTATGATTTTGCTCCCATACCTATACATTTTTTTTGTATTTTTGAAACACATACCTGATCATCACCATAAAGGATTATACATTCATCATGACCTGTGTAGCTGAATTGGAGGTGAAAGGAGAGAAAGAGGAGAGAAGTTATGTTTTTCTAAAAGTCACTGTTATCCTCCAAAGTAATACAATAGCTTTTCTGATGGAAAAAAATCTGTATTTTTATTTAAACAAGACTTTGAAATAACTTAATCAGAGCTTTCCAAACTGCGGGTCAGTCGTGACATGTTACCAGGCCCGGATCATTAAATTTTGCCACCCTAGGGCACAGTTCAGAATTACGCCCTCCCCCCCAATTGGCAGCCAATCGGGGGTGCCTGAGGCGGTGCTTAGCTGCTAAGCACCACTCCGGGGAACCCCCATTGGCTGCCACCACCACGCTAGCTTATCCTGCTTCTGCTATGCTTAGCAGAAGCAGGAAAAGGTAGCGCGGCAGCGGCAGCCAATCGGGAGCGCCTGAGGCGCGCTTAGCTGCTAAGCGCCGCCCGGGCAACTCCCATTGGCTGCTGCCGCCATGCTAGCTTATCCTGCTTCTGCAAAGGTCGCCATTTTGATTTTTTTTAAAAATATTTTTTTTTTAATTGGGGTCCGGATTTGCCGCCCCAATGGCTGCCGCCCTAGGCCATGGCCTAGGGTGGCCTTATGAATGATCCGGGCCTGCATGTTACTGTGTCAGCTGCAGTATATAGGTCTGTCACATGAACCTAATGAGGAATGACAAATATTTTGGGAATGCATGTTATTATGTTAAAAATCATATATTAAAATATAAATAAAAGGATTTTATAAGATATGTTGTATTTCCATAGGTTTCATTGTTACAACTTATGTATGTATCTGTATCACTTATAAGGGCTTGGTTTAACTGCCTGTTTGGTAATAAAGCTGAATTACTGTGTCGTGAAATGATGTGTGTCTAAAAAACTGTGCCACCAACATCAAATGGTTTCACACTGTCAGGTTTCAAAACAGATTTTTCTGAGTGCTGAGAAATGAATCATTCTCTCCCCTTTGTTATTTAACATCTAGTTAATGTTATTTAACATGCTAGTCTGGTTCGAAGCTTTGGGCTGGAATGTTATCAGTACGCTGACGACACCCAGCTCGTTCTGACGATGGAAGGCCAACCGGACTCCGTACCCTCTTGTTTCCAACAATGCTTTGAAGCCGTTACTGGATGGCTGCGTGCCAGTAGATTGAAGGTGAATGCAGCAAAGACGGAGATACTGTGGCTGGGGCGCCCGGTGGGTGCCTAGCTTGGATAGCGAGGCATTATGCCCAAAAGATCAAAATAGCAATAACGTTACTTCCCTCTATCTAATCCAAAACCAGAAAATAAGGGAGTAGCACGATAAATTCAAGAGTATATATAATATTCCCAAATGGGTCAATCAGCACATAAAAATTAAAGTATCTAATATTCAGTAGTACATCAACAGTGTGGATAACTCTATAATATCATATAAATGTGGTGTACACACTACTCACGCCGCTAAGCACGATGTCCGTAATGAAATAGTAAGTTATTAGGGGTAGATACCCATTTAAAGTTCCGTAGTTCATATGGAAATAGTCTCAAAATGAAAAAAAGTTCAGTATAACTGAATAATATGAGATACTATTATACTGTTTATATTACAGATTGATTTAATTGGAGATTTACTCAGTTGTGGCCGCCCTGAAGAAGGCAACGAAACGGGTCGGATCCGCGTATTTTCCCTCATAGGCGGATCACTAGCGACTTCATATCCTACAGTGTGGACATCCTCTGATTCGTATTTACGTTTTCTACTCTACGCGTCCTATCAACCAGGGACGATTTATACCCTTGGGATTACAATTGAACCGTTGGGTTCATCCTGATTCTTGAACGTGGAATTACTATTTTGATTTCGTGGATTTACATTAGAGCGACTCGCTCTTTTTGGATTACAGTGATTATACTGAACTTTTTTTCATTTTGAGACTATTTCCATATGAACTACGGAACTTTAAATGGGTATTTACCCCTATTAACTTATTATTTCATTATGGACATCGTGCTTAGCGGCGTGAGTAGTGTGTACACCACATTTATATGATATTATAGAGTTATCCACACTGTTGATGTACTACTGAATATTAGATACTTTAATTTTTATGTGCTGATTGACCCATTTGGGAATATTATATATACTCTTGAATTTATTGTGCTACTCCCTTATTTTCTGGTTTTGGAGGCATTATACCCGACATCCTCAGTAAAGAGCCTTGGGGTGCCCAGGTCTCCACCGCCAGCAAAACCGCTTTCTTCCATCTGCGGCAAGCTAGGCGTCTGGCCCCCTACCTATCCAGGGACAACCTGGCCACGGTGCTCCAAGCCACGGTCATCTCGAGACTGGACTACTGTAACACCCTTTACATTGGCCTGCCCTTGTCTGTGATCCGGAAACTTAAGCTCATCCAGAATGCCGGAACTCCAGTGAGATGTCACATAACACCTATTCTTCAGCAGCTCCATTGGCTTCCGGTCAAGCACCGGATCACCTTCAAAGTGATGGTGTTAACTTTCAAGGCCTTGCATGGTCTGGGGCCGCTGTATCTGAGGGACCGTCTCATCTCCTACCAACCCCAGAGGTCACTCCGCTCCGAACAACTGAACCTCCTTGAAGTGCCGAGCTTCAAAGCTATTCGTCTTACATCTACTCGGCTCAGAGCCTTCTTTGTGATAGCGCCATCAATCTGGAACACTCTCCCAAGTGAAGTGCGGGCTTTGCAGGACCTACTATCTTTCCGCAAGGCCTGAAAGACCCATCTCTTCTGGCTTGCCTTTGATTGCTAAGCTGGATAACCCCTCTTATTAGTTTAGTTAACTTGTTGATTTTACTTCTGTATGTTTTTATATGACTGTGAGCCGCGGCTAGCCTGTAGGTCTTTATACCAGGCACTTCCAACATGTTGAGCCCCTCTGAGCACAGTGATCTTCTGGGCACGTATGGGGTAAGCCGCTCCCTCAGGTACACTGGCCCCAGCTGCTAACTGACTCAAATACTAGCTGCTAACTGACTCAAGATGCCAAACTGGAATAGCTTACCAGTAATCCACATTCAAAGGTATTGCCTCCAAGCTACTGATCTGAAGGTAGGGCTCAAAGTTGGAGCTTTCATACAGCTGGAGCTCACGGTCCCTGAAACAAATTTAAAATGTGATATATTTAATCATCATGGGCTGTACGCATAAGTTTCCCATAACAGTTTGAACACCTGAGCGCAATAATTATGGAAGACTTACATTTGTACGGACAACCATACAATGGTGGGCAATTATTTTTTCCAAGGGGCCACACGAGAGCCAAAAAATATTATGGAGGGCTGCACCTAAAAGCTGAACTATATTCTACATAATATCAATTGAATTTTTTAAATAATAATAAAAAGGCACTACATTGCATTTTTGATATATTAATAAGACTGATAAGAGTATATGTTATGAGCAATGAAAAAGAGAGGCTGTCATAGGAAAAATGACATTTATTCACTCAAATTTTATAAAACAATAGTTAACAAAATGTGAACATTGGTATCATTTGTGATTCATTATATCAGGGGTCAGGAACCTTTTTGACTCAGAGAGCCATAAAAGCAAAATATTTGGAAATTTATTTCAGTGAGAGCATAATAATAATGATGATGATGATGATATTCATTCAGCCTCTGCTAATAACAACAACATTCAGCCAATAATAATCATAACAACAACAGGTTCGTAGAGTAGGAGGAGACCTCCAAGGGCCATCCAGTCCAACCTCCTTCTGCCATAAGGGAAAAACACAATCAAGGCACTCCTCACAGATGGCCATTCCCTCCGATCCTGGCCCCATGGAAGGAGCCGAGGCGCTAGGGATGCCATATGTCCCTTATTGTAAGGGACGTCCCTTATTTTGGCCCTAAAATTTGAGTCCCGTTTTTTCAGGCCCTGTCCATTATTATTGTCTAGCAGGACAGAGCTGGGCGGGGTTAACCAGAGGAAGGCGCGCGTTGCGGTTTCCATGGCAATGCCTGCCCGGGGATTCCAACTCGCAGGGCAGGCTGACAGTTGCACGCTTGTGAGTGTGTGCCTGCCTGCGTTCCCGTTGGAAGAAAGAGGCGATGCAGGACTTTTTCAAAGTACAGTAGACTCAATTAACCGTTACCCAAGGGGAATGTTAGATCATGTTGGATATAGTTTCTGGTTGCTTGAGAGTTACTCTTAAAATAGGTCTAGCTGTGTATCCCAATACTATACAATGCTGTGTATCCCGTACTATACTATACCATTAACTATTGACATAATAATAATGTCTTATAAAATATATTTTATTTTAATGTTTAGACAGTGCACTTTTAAAGTCAGCAAAGTCAAGTACTAAATACAGATGGAGAAAATAAGGTAGTTCTAATGTTTTTTCTGCATGACAAAACATGCAGAAATATACCATGTACTGTTAAGAGGGTGCAAGTCAGTTTATTTTGTGAGTTTCAATCATTATCTGTCACGATGCACGGACTTGACCGGCCCCTTAATCACACACACAGAGACGGACTGAAGGCTAACTACTTTATTGAATATATAGAAACAGTTCAAAAGGAATATTGTCCATAAAAATAGCAAAAGCAATTCAAAGGCTGTAAGCAATCAATTGTCCAAAAGCAGCTTGATGAATAATCCAAAAGGCTTGACAAAGCTCCGCACAGCAATGCGGTTTCAGGAAGAAAGCAAGGTACAAGATGCAAGGCAAGACTTGGTGGCCACTAGCCAACTTAGCTCCGTGGACCCACTTCGCTACACGTCTACTCAGAAGAGACGTGGCCGAAGCACTGGGGATTAGTTCCCACGGATCCTATACTTAATCTTTCGGCCGAGGTCCCCAACGCTCTAGGCTTCTCCTTCTCCAATCTGTGGTACGGGACCTCGGCCTGTCTAGGCTGTGATACCATCCCCTTCTGCTGGACTCTATGCTACGTCTCCTATCAAAGGTTCGGCCTTGTCTCCCAGCACCTGGGTCTCTATCTCCATGAGAGCTCTCCTACCTAGAATCTTCCCAGCCGCTCTCTTCCATGTTTTCACTCACAAGATCCTGTGAGCCTCTCCCACCCGGCTGTTCATAACTTTCGCTATCACTGCTTTCCAATTGCACCTGGTTATCTATGTCTTCATAGGGGTCAGGCCAACCTTCATCCCAAGCCAAGCTTTCGGTGGGAGAAAGAGGCCCAGTGAGGGGAAACTCTCCTTCAGGTAACCCTTCCAAATCCTCTTCAGAATCTATCTCTGCTGGTGCAGGCCCTAATGCTAATGGAACCCCCGGTCCTGTTCCCTGGCCCCCAGGCACAAACGAGAACTGCTGTGCTACACTATCTTATTCTGTTAATATTTATACCTAACGTTTGAGTTCCAAGTTTTCATGAAGTGTCCCTTATTTTTGTGAAAAATCCCGTAAATGTCCCTTATTTCTTATATCAAAAACTAGCAACCCTACGAGGCGCATTATAGCTAACGTGCATTGGCTCCTCCCTGTGGCCAGAAGCGGAGGGGATTCCCTCCAATCCTGGCCCAGTGGAAGGAGCCAAGGCGCGTTAGAGCTAATGCGCATTGGTTCCCAGATGGCGAGGAGAAGTGGATGGGATGACCTCCCCTCCTCCTCCTGTGGAGCCCAGGAACCACAGGGCGCATCCGAGAGCCAGGGCTGCCTTGCTTGGCAGGGGAGAGGAAAGGGAGAAGCGGAGAGCCACGGGAAGGAGCCAACGCACATATGAAAAACCTAACGAAACCTGATGACAGGGCATCAAAATGAAAAGGTCACTTCCGGGTTGCTAGACACACTTCAAAACCATTTCTAATTTAAATTTGTAATGAATTTATAACAAAACTCATTGATTAACGAGAAACCTAACCAGGCCTAATAGAAATGTGATCCGCCCCGAGCCTGCAGGGAGGAGCGGAATATAAAATTTAATAATAAATAAATAAATAAATCTTGACAGAAAACTTTTATTTTTGTTACTGTATATGAGAAACTTACCCAGTTGCCAGTATTAATTTATTGTAGGGAACCATGACAGTGAAATCCATCAGCCATTTGGATCTTCTGTGAGTTTTATCCTTATAAATAGCAAAAGTAAATTATTGGTTGGCATTCATAACAAATGATATAATAGTTAATATGATCAGCTTTTCAAAACAAACCTTAAAAAACAATTGAAACAATTTTCACAAATACTACAATTTCGGAAAAGTAAAATATTTCCAAATATACTGCATTATATGGCAGTATAGATGCATCCAAAATCATGGCAGGGAATTTGGGTGCCATGAAAATATATTTAGCAATGGAAGAGCTTGGAAGATTTCAGGTTTCTCACCATTGTCCCAAAGAATGAAGCCATAAACCTAAATCCAATTGTCAAACCTCAACTAAAGTAGAAGCATTGCATTCAAGGAAGTTTGGTAAGTAAATACACTTGTTTACTCCATTGACATAGTGGGTCTGCTCTAATTGGGGCTATTAAACCACAGATATTAATTATCTAGGAAACAAGAAGCTCTTTTGAAATCTCAGCTTGCATAGAACCTAGAGTGCATCCACATTGTAGAATTAATGCAGTTTGAGACCACTTCAACAGCCATGACTCAATGCTACGAAATAATGGAAGGTCTATAGCCTTCTCTACCAAATTGTGTAGATGCCTCACCAAAATACAAATCCCAGGATTCCATAGCATTGAGCCATAGCAAATAAAGTGCTGTCAAACCGCATTCATTCTATAGCAGGGGTCAGGAACCTATGGCTCGGAAGCCAGATGTGGCTCTTTTCATGATTGCATCTGGCTCTCCAGAGCAGCCTGGGCCTCGGTTTCCCAGCATGCAGCAGGGAGGAGTGATGCAAATGCGCCACGACTGATGCTTCCGCGCCGCCATCTTCCTTATCCCCGCTGCTCCCGGGGCCCTGCTCTCCTTCTCTCCTTCCTTTTCCCTCCCTCTCTCATCTTCCTTCTTTCCTCCATTCTCCCTCTTCCTTCCGCTTTCTTCCTTTCTTTCTTCCCCTTCACCCTTTCCTTTTCTCCTTCCTTTCCCCTCCCTCTCCCCTTCCTTTTTTCCTCAATTCTCCCTCCCTCTTGCTTCTTTCCTCTTCTATTCTTTTCCCCCCAAGTCTTTCCTTCTCCTTCCTTCCTTTTCACTTCCCTCTCTCCTTCTTTCTTTTCTTTTCCCTTTATTTTCCTTTTTCCTCACTCCCTTTCCTTTCTTTTCCCCACCCTTTCCTTTCCTCCCTTCCCATTTCCTTCTTTCTTTTCCCCTCCTTGTCTCTCTCCTGCTTTTCTTTCCTTCCTTTTCCATAGTTCTTTCTTCTTTTCTTTCTTCCTCTCCCCCTCCCTCCTTTATTTCCTCTGTCTGCCTGTCTTTCTTTCCCCCTTCCTTCCATCTTCCCTTCCTTCCCAGAGTCCTGAGCATGCCTTTTGCAGAGCCTGGTCTGAGGTGTCTTGTTATTCTGCCGGGGGAATCCTTTTCTCCTAGTATGTACGTATATACTCACATTTAGTTGAACTCAGTCTTAAAATATAAGACTCAGTGAGTGAGTGTGTGTGTGTGTATATATATATATATATATATATACACACACACACACACACACATACACATATACATATATATATTATATGGCTATCACTGAAATAAATTTCCAAATATTTTGCTTTCATGGCTTCCCGACTCCTGTTCTATAGTGTGGGCACACCCCTAAAGAATAAACAATTTTGAAAGCTCTCGCAGGAAAAACAGATGACATACAAAAACCATCTTGCTTCGTTTGAGCTTGAGCTCTGGTGACCAGAAGGAAATATTCCCATCTTCTCTGGCTGTTATGAGTGTGCTGTCTGACAGTGAGCCAATGCGCAACACAGGTTCTCCATGTGGGATCTCCATTATCGCCGCTGGAAGCGAGAAGTCAACCTTTTTCAGACGATTGGAGAATCTGTCCTGTTCAGCACATTCCAGATGCATGTAGGTGCAGAAGTCATGCTAGTACAGGAGGGGGGAAAACAGCGATAATCTAAGATATATGCAGAAATGAGTCTTACTACATTCAGTGGAACTTATTCCTCCAATTAATTGGGAAATAATTTATAGCAAATCTCTTTGATGAAGATGATGAAGATTTCCTTTTCTTCCCTTGTGAATGTTAGACTTACAAAATATCACATCCAACACAATTTAAAAGCATACTAAACACTAATTATTCGAGGTGAGTAGATCGGGATATAAAAGTTTCAAATAAATAAATAAATAAATTCTCTCATCCCTGCGTGGTGACTGGGTGAAAAGGTGTCTCACGGCTAGGGTGCAATATCAGGACTAAGAACAAGATTCAGACTCTTCCTTTTCAGCTCCAAAATCCTATTATGACATCTTCTTTTATTCATTCCAAACTGCACATCCTCTATCTTTGCTGATGTTGGGAAATGTGGGAGATAATTCCCAGCTTCTCTAATAGAATAACCAAAATGGCAAGGCAGAAGCTGAACAACAACCAGGCCCATGCACACCCACTTCCTATCAGAAAAATAAATAAAAATAAAACAAGCTCAGTCTTCTTTGTTAAACATATAATGTGGCTTTGCTTACAAATTCCTTTTACACGGTTTATGGAGGAAAGGGGAAGATTAGAATGATGCACAAAGTAACTGGGTATGGAAATCGGTAACACTAGCAATTTGTATAGGTATGAAAAGGTTACTAATTGTAACTGCTCTTGCATCTTATTCTAAGCAGGGGTAGGGAACCTATGGCTCGGGAGCCAGATGTGGCTCATTTTATGATTGCATCTGGCTCACCAGAGCAGCCCAGGCCTCGGTTTCCCAGCACGCTGCAGGGAGGAGTGTAGGGTTGCCATATGTCCCTTATTCTAAGGGACGTCCCTTATTTTGGCCCTAAAATTTGTGTCCCGTTTTTTCAGGCCCTGTCCCTTATTAGTGACTAACAGGACAGGACTGGGCGGTGTGGTTTCCACAGCAATGCCTGCCCGGGGATTCCAACTCGCAGGGCAGGCTGACAGTCGTGCGCTTGCGAGTGTGTGCCTGCCTGCATCCCCGTTGGAAGGAAGAGGCGATACAGGACTTTTTCAAAGTACAGTAGACTCAATTAACCATTACCCAAGGGGAATGTTAGATCATGTTGGATAAAGATAGTTTCTGGTTGCTTGAGAGTTACTCTTAAAATAGGCCTAGCTGTGTATCCCAATACTATACAATGCTGTGTATCCCATGCTATACTATACCATTAACTATTGACATAATAATAATGAAGATGAACTGTCTTGTACAATTTATTTTATTTTAATGTTTAGACAGTGCACTTTTAAAGTCAGCAAAGTCAAGTACTAAATTGTATTGCGATCCTGTATGTTGTACCATGTAAACCGCCCCGAGCCTGCTGGAAGGAGCGGTATATAAAAATGAATAATAAATAAATAAATAAATACAGATGGAGAAAATAAGGTAGTTCTAATAATGTTTTTTCTGCATGACAAAACATGCAGAACATAAGAACATAAGAAGAGCCATGCTGAATCGGGCCTCAGCCCATCTAATCCAGCATTCTGTGTCACACAGTGGCCCACTAGTTGTACACGGGGATCTCGAGCAGAAAGGAGGGCAAAACCCTCACCTGCTCCTGACCCCCACAACCAGTACCCGGGGAAAATCCTGCCTGCCTCCATCAACACAGAGGTGGCACTTGGATGTCCATTTCAGTAACTACTGATTCCCTTGGTATCCATGAATCTGTCTAATCCTGCCTTGAAGCTGTCCAGGCTGACCGCTGTCACAACCTCCTCTGGAAGTGAGTTCCATAACCCAATGACCCTCTGGGTGAAGAAATATTTCCCTTTATTAGTCCTAACTTTCCTACCTTGGAGCTTTAGGGAGTGCCCCCTAGTCCTAGTGTTGTGTGATAGAGAAAATTTTTTTCTTTATTCACCTTTTCTATCCCATGCATGATTTAATACACTTCGATCAAGTCACCTCTTAAACACCGTTTAAGAAGCGTACCATGTACCAGAAACATACCATGTACTGTTTAGAGAGTGTAAGTCGGTTTCTTTTGTGAGTTTCAATCATTATCTTATTCCGTTAATAAAACTATTTATACCTAACATTTGAGTTTCAAGTTTTCAATGAAGTGTCCCTTATTTTTGTGGAAAATTCCATAAATGTCCCTTATTTCTTATATCAAAAAGTGCCAACCCTAGAGGAGTGACACATTCTCCATTCTCCCTCTTCCTTCCTTCCTCTTCCTTTCTTTCTTCCTCCCCCTTCACCCTTTCCTTCTCTTTCTCTCCTTCCTTTTCCCTCCCTCTCTCCCCTTCCTTCTTTCCTCCATTCTCCCTCCCCTTCCTTCCTTCCTCTTCTATTCTTTTCCCCAAGTCTTCCTTTCCTTCTCCTTCCTTTCTTTTCACTTCCCTCTTTCTCCCCTTCTTTCTTTTCTTCTTTTCCCTTCATTATTTTAATTTTTCCTCACTCCCTTCCCTTTCTTTCCCCCACCCTTTCCTTTCCTCCCTTCCCATTTCTTTCTTTTCCCCTCCTTGTCTCTCTCCTACTTTTCTTTTCTTCCTTTTCCATAGCTTGTTCATCTTTTCTTACTTCCTCTCCCTCTCCTTCCTTTCTTTCCTCTTCCTTTCTTTTCCCTTCCTTCCTTCCTTCCTTCCTTCCTTCCTTCCTTCCTTCCTTCCTTCCTTCCTTCCTTCCTTCCGCCTTCTCTGCCTTCCCAGAGTCCTGCTTTTCTTTTCTTCCTTTTCCATAGTTTGTTCTTCTTTTCTGTCTTCCTCTCCCCTTCCTTCCTTCCTTCCTTCCTTCCTTCCTTCCTTCCTTCCTTCCTTCCTTCCTTCCGCCTTCTCTGCCTTCCCAGAGTCCTGCTTTTCTTTTCTTCCTTTTCCATAGTTCTTCTTTTTTTCTTCCTTCCTCTCCCCTTCCTTCCTTCCTCCTTCCTTCCTTCCTTCCTTCCTTCCTTCCTTCCTTCCTTCCTTCCTTTTTCTTCCCCTTCCTTCCATCTTCTCTTCCTTCCTGAGCGTGCCTTTTGCAGAGCCAGGTCTGAAGTGTCCCATCATTCTGCCAGCAGAATCCTTTTCTCATAGTATGTATGTATATACTCACATTTAGTTGAATTCAGTCTTAAAATATATTATATATATTATATGGCTCTCACTGAAATAAATTTCCAAATATTTTGCTTTCATGTCTCTCTGAGTCAAAAAGGTTCCCGGCCCCTGTTTTACAGTATCCTGCCTGGTCTTCCACTTACCCACTTAATTCTGCCAGTTGCAGAATAGTCTATTTTCATGAAAAGTTCTTCTAATTGTTCATCATTCTGTAGAGAAATAAAGTTATAGATAGTGAACATTTTATTTATCTCCTTTCCGAAAGATTTCATCTTTTCTCAAGGACAACGTTGTGAAACGCTGGATGGGCTTGGTCCAGGAAATGGGAATGTGTAAACCAAAAATATGGTGGAGAAAGTCTGAATAGGAATTACTGGAAACATTACAGTCAAACTGAATACTTTAGTGATAAATTATAACAGAAAATCATGTTTGAATTTACATTTACAAAAATAATACATTAATCAAACAGTTAATTTCTTAATTGTTTTTTTTAAGTTTAACATTATTAGAAATGGTCAATAATAAATTTATCAAAATAATGTCTCTCAAAAAAAGTTTTAAAAAATCATTGCTGAAAATTTAAATGGATTAAAGTTAACAAATTAATTCAAATTAATTATTACCAAATATGGGCATATATACTATCCCCTCCAACCCTCCTTCCTGTAACCCTGGTATTAAATATTGGCTCATGACTTTTATATTGTGAGTTACTTACTACATTCTGTGATCCCATGCATTTCTTGAATATGTGCTTGAAGTTTTCCAGATCCAAAGATTTATATCTATTAATTTCAAATTCCTGGAAACAGATAAAGCAACAGAGGAAAAACACGCACTTGGCCGGGCTCAGTATTTCAAAATAAAATCCCATTTGTGTCAGTCAGTTCTTTTTCCCTGAATAGATCTATGATGTATATGCAAAACTACATTTTAAATTCTGAATTGAAAAATAACTCGGTCCCCTGGTGATGCAGAGGGTTAAACAGCTGAGCTGCTGAACTTGCTGACCGAAAGGTTGGTGGTTCAAATCTGGGGAGCGAGGTGAGCTCCCACTGTTAGCCCCAGCTTCCACCAACCTAGCAGTTCAAAAATATACCAATGTGAGTAGATCAATATGTATCACTTTGGTGGGAAGGTAACGGCACTCCATGCAGTCATGCTGGCAATATGACCTTGGAGGTGTCTACAGGCAATGTCGGCTCTTCGGCTTAGAGAAATAGTAATGAGCAAATACTGCAAAAATATTTGCAGTATTTGTATACCGCCTTTCTCGACCCCAAAGGGGTAATCACAATATTCCTTTAAGTCGCATTTCCTTTTGGTTAAATTACATAGATGATTTCTTTAGGATGCTAATACCTGAAAAGCTGCGTGTATCTTCTGAAGCTGTTCAAGAGTTACTTGCTGCTCGATCTTTCCAAGACAAAAAAACATAATTGAATGGTTAAAAACAGACTCATTTTAAAACTTTGAAACACCAAAGGACTGAAAATTGCTTTCCACTGATGAC
This sequence comes from Anolis apletophallus, assembly GCA_030556195.1. Taxonomy (NCBI): domain Eukaryota; kingdom Metazoa; phylum Chordata; class Lepidosauria; order Squamata; family Anolidae; genus Anolis; species Anolis apletophallus. Next base: position 195,845,711 of record JARBWK010000004.1, on the reverse strand, counting down.
AACATTTCTCAACCCAGTTTGTATCAGTTTAGTGGCCTCTTTCAATCGATTTCATGATGGAGCTGTCCATCTACCATAAATCTGGCCAATTCTGCTAAAATTTATTTATTTATTTCAATTATTTATACCCCGCCCTTCAGGGCGGCTAACAACAGGCAGCAATTCGATGCCCCACAAATAAAGTCTATTTAAAAAATTACATCATAAATAATACAATAAATAGATTAAAAAACCAATTTAAAATACAAATAGTTAAAATACACATAGTCCGAGTTCTGTGATCACAAGATTGTCTAAAGCAGGGCTGCTCAAGTAGTTGTTCGCGATGGACTAGTCCAGGGCTGTCCAACTGGCGGCCCTGGGGCCGGATCCGGCCCCCCAGCCTGTTGGGCACGGCCCCAGCTATGCCCCCAGCCGCCATTTTTAATTTTTTTTAAAAAAAATCGATTTTTTTTAAAAAAATGGTGGCCAGGGGGAAGGGGGAGGCGGGGCAGGGAGGAGGAAGAGAGCCGCCTTCTGCTCTCCCTCCTCCTCCTCTTTCCCGGGCGCCGTGCCTTTCCCTGGCGCTGCAGCGCTCGGGACAGCCGCGGTGCCGGCGAAATCGCCGTGCCTCTTGCCCAGTTTGACGCTGCAGAAGGAAGAGAGGCACAAAGGGGAGCCCCTCTCTGCGCCTCCCTTCCTTCTCCACAGCGTCAAACCGGGCAAGAGGCATGGCGAAATCGCCGTGCCTCTTGCCCAGTTTGAAGCTGCAGAAGGGAGGGAGGAGCAAAGGGGAACCCCTCTTTGCTCCGCCCTCCCTCCTACAGCGTCACTCCGGGGATCGGCCCCGCCCCCTGCGATTGGCCCTGCCCCTGCTCTGGCCCGCCAGGTGGTCAGCCACCAGACGTCCGGCCCTTGGGCCTATAGAAGTTGGACAGCACTGGACTAGTCAATCTTCAGGCCTCATCCAGTCGATCTTCGGGCCTCAGCCGGATGGGGCGCTCCTGCCATGCGCGCGCACACCCTGCGCACGCGTGTGCTCCTGCCACAGCCTTTTGCTTGCACGGTGCTTCTTCCGCCCACGGGGTATTGCAGGAAGGAGGAAGCGCAAGGCGGGGCCTCCGGAGACGGCGCTCCGCCCTGCCTCTCTCTCATCCAGAAGCAGCCTCTGCTGCCGGCGAGAGAGGCAGGGCGGAGCACTCCCTCCAGAGGCCCTGCCTGGCACTTCCTCCTTCCTGCAACGCCCCACAGGCAGAAGAAGCACCACGCAGGCGGAAGGCAGCAGCAGGAGTGTGCGCGCCAGCAGGAGCACGCACCGGCGGGGACAGGTAGATCTTTTAGACTTGGTTGCTTAAAAGTAGCTCGCATGCTGAAAAAGTGTGGGCACCCCTGGTCTAAAGCCAGTCCATAGTCTGTTTTCATACCACTGTCATTATTTTACTGTCTGCCTGCTACCCAATATCTAACCAAATGCCTGGTCCCATAGCCACGTCTTCAGCTTTTTCCTAAAGGAAAGGAGGGAAGAGGTTGACCTAATTTCACTGGGGAGCGAGTTCCACAGGCGATGGGCCACCACCGAGAAAGCCCTGTCCCTCGTCCCCACCAAACGTATTTGCGACGAAGGTGGGATCGAGAACAGGGCCTCCCCAGACGATCGTAAATTTCAAGGTGGAACATAAAGCAGACATAAAAATGGGTGAAAGTGCATCTTTAGACAGCAGGGTCTAAAACAAATAGAAGGAATTAATAGTAATTAATATTAATGCATAACATTTTGAATAATTACTCCTTCATGCAAACCAAGCTAGCTTTTCGTATGTATCTTTCTTAAAACTGCATATCAATGGGGTTATATAGACATCTGCTACGATCAGGAGAGAACACTGGAGGGAATACACATACCTATTGAATTTATCTGTGATATGAAATTTCAAGAAGAGTTTATAAAATTTGCAATTTTTTCATGTGTAGAAGAGAAAAAACAAGTGTGTGATTTAAGAATTTTGTATCTTGGAGAAAACTGATTTGGTATATTTTACAATCCCTATTTGGAAATATTTGGTACAATGGAAAGAATTACTGTATATACTCGAGTATAAGCCTAGTTTGAACCTACTGATGTCTCAATTAATGTAATTTTATTGGTATCAAATTTATTTTTGAAATTTACCAGTAGCTGATGCATTTCCCACCCTTGGCTTATACTCAGGGCCGGATTAAGGTAATTCAAAATGGTAAGCGAACATTATTTTGGCGCTCTCTCGCTCTCCTGCCTGGCACGGAGGGTGTGCATGGAATTGCCAGCTGGTTCCATGATACCCGGCATGATAAAAACCCTCCATGAGGCCAGAAACTGACGAGGGTTTGACGGCCAGAGGCAGAGCCTCCACGCATGTGGTCTCCGACCTCGTGGAGCCACTATGGGCGGCTCTGGCCTGTTCGCGCCGCATTTGGTGCGGCGCGGGCGGGCCGCTTTCCATGGGGCTGAAGACTGAGAAGGAGCGTTTGGTGGCTGATGCGCCCCTGAATATATGGCGCCCCCCACAGACGCTTAGTTTGTGTAGCGTACGATCTGGCTCAGCTTATGCTCGAGTTCATAAGTTTTCATTGTTTTTTGGTGGTAAAATTGGGTGCCTCAGCTTATATTTGGGTCGGCTTATATTCGAGTATATGTGGTATATGGCCTTCCTGAAGTTCTTAGATCAGAAATTCCAATATTTTTTCCATATGAGACAGGCAAGGTGGCTGGCCCCCTATCTATCCCAGAACGACCTGGCCACGGTGATCCAAGCCACGGTCATCTCGAGACTTGACTACTGTAACACGCTCTACGTTAGCTTTCCTCTGTCGGTGACCCGGAAGCTCAAGCTGGTGCAGAACACTGCCGCCCGAATCCTGTCTGGTTCTCCAGCACGCTGTCACATAACACCTGTTTTGCAGGACCTGCACTGGCTTCCAATTGAGCACCGGTTCACCTTCAAAGTGTTGGTGCTCACCTTTAAGGCCTTGCACGGCCTGGGGCCAGCGTACCTAAGGGACCGTCTTTCCCCATGTTGCCCTACAAGATCACTACGGTCAGAAAACACCAACTTGCTGGCCATTCCATCTGCTAAGGTCTGTAGGCTAACTGCAACCCGGAGGAGAGCGTTCTCTGTAATCGCTCCTATGCTATGGAACTCTCTCCCGGCCCAGTGAGCCCTCCAAGACCTCCTGCCCTTTAGACGGGCATGTAAAACGTTCCTCTTTCAGAAGGCCTTTGGCATTATGTGTCCCGCTGATGTTGTTGCCTCACTGCATTCTGTGTCTCTGTCTATCCGTACAGCATATTGCATTTTAATCTGATGTTTTATTGTGTGTTTTATTGAGTGTTCTATTTTAATGTGTTTTATTGTACATTTTACTTGCTTTGAGCCGCCCCGAGCCTCCCGGGAGTGGCGGCCTAGAAATAAATAAATAAATAAATAAATATTCTTTGCCATTAGCTCTGCTGGTTAGGACTGCTGAACTCTGCAGTCCAGGAACATCTGGATTATCATGATTTCTTTCCCATAGTTGTTATTAACTGCCTTCAAGTTGACTTCCATTTATGGTGACAATATGAATGAAAGACCTTCAGGTCACCATATCCGCAACAGCCCTGCTCAGGTCTTTCAGTTGTTTCCCATCTAATCAGTTAATTCAGGCAATTTTCTCATTGTATCTATTAGTAGGGGCAGCTCTGTCTCTATAAATTATAAATTATGCTCTACAACACAGTCTCTCACCGTGTTTCAATATTTTGAAGCCTGTCAGAACGCAGCAAAGGAATCCACCCTACCTTTCCTTTCCATTGACTTCTCGAGGAATCAACACGAGGACGAACACTTCCACTCTCCGATATGTTTTCCATGAGTCCGATGGAATGACTCCTCTGTTGCCCTTTCAGCATCTCTTTCATCAGCCATTCTGGAAGCTGGGGGACCTCCTTCTGGCCTTCTGAAACTGGAGATGTGGCTTGCAGCCTGTGGGCTCCTAATGAAGTCTGAGCCCGACGAAACAAAGGGTCTGTTGTTGCTGCCGCCTCTCTCAGATCATTCAGAAGGCTGTCAGAGGAGAAAGACCAGAAGGTAGCTATGAAGGTATTACTGCTCTTGCTCATTAATTATTACTTGCTGATGAGAGTAACAGCATCAAGAGAAGCAATGCCAGCTTACTGACCAAGTGGGGTTAGAGCAGGCATGGGGAACCTGCGCTAACCAACTGTTAGGAATTGTGGGAGTTGAAGTCCAAAACACTTGAAGGGCTGAAGTTTGCCCATGCCTGGGTTACAGCTTATTGACAAGGCTTAGCAATAAATCCATCCCTGAAATGTAGTCAGTGTAATTTTCAGTCCCCGTGTCACAAAGCAAAAAGAAACTGGGGCATAAAAAAAATGCTCATATTCCCAAGGTAATTGCACGAGAGCATCACAAAAAGTGTGTTGGGAGAGGATCTGCATTGCTCCGAGGTGGACGGTTTCTCTATTAGACTCTACTGAGCGGTTTTATGTGACTGTGATATGAAGAAGAGCCACATTTCTGCTTATTTTAATTTTCAGTAACATGCATTAGAAAAAGTTAAACATTCACATATTTCAGTGAAACAAGTCCGAGCTTTTTTCTAAAGGAAAGGAGGGAAGAAGTTGATCTTATTTCGCTGGGGAGCGAGTTCCACAGGTGAGGGGCCACTACCGAGAAGGCCCTGTCCCTCGCCCCCACCAAGCGTATTTGCAATGAAGGTGGGATCGAGAGCAGGGCCTCCACAGAAGATCGTAAATTTCGAGGTGGGACATAAGGGGAGATACGTTCAGACAAGTAAGCTGGGCCAGAACCGTAAAAGGCTTTAAAAGTCAAAAGCAGCACTTTTAATTGTGCTCGGAATTGGATCGGCAGCCAGTGGAGCTGGCACAACAGAGGGGTGGTGTGCTCCCTGTATGTCACTCCAGTTAGTAACCTGGCTGCCAACCGCTGGACTAGTTGAAGTTTCCGAACCGTTTTCAAGGGCAGCCCCACATAGAGTGTGTTGCAGTAATCTATTCGAGATGTAACCAGAGTATGGACCACTGTGGCCAGATCAGACTTCCCAAGGTACAGGTTCAGCTGGCGCACAAGTTTTAACTGTGCAAAAGCTCTCCCGGCCACCGCCGAGACCTGGGGTTCCAGGCTCACCGATGAATCCAGGATCACTCCCAGACTACGAACCTGCGTCTTCAGGGGGAGTGTGACCCCATCCAACACCGGCTGTAACCCTATGCCCTGTTTGGCCTTTCGACTGACCAGAAGGAACTCTGTCTTGCCTGGATTCAATTTCAATTTGCTAGTTCTCATCCAGTCTGACATAGTAGCCAAGTACCGTTTCAAGGTCTGGGCAGCCTCCTTGGTAACAGGTGGAAAGGAGTGACAGATTTGGACATCATCTGCATAAAGATGACATCGCATTCCGAAACTCCGGATGATCTCCCCCAATGGCTTCATGTAGATGTTAAACAACATCGGGGACAATATTGAGCCCTGTGGGACTCCACAAGACAACGGTTGTAGAGTCAAACAGGTGTCGCCTAACAACACCTTTTGAGACGTCCCTCAAGAAAGGACCAGAGCCACTGCAAAACAGTACCTCCAAGCCCCATATCTGCAAGGCGTCCCAGAAGGATACTGTGGTCAATAGTATCGAAGGCCGCTGAGAGGTCCAGCAGGACCAACAGGGACACACTCCCCCCTGTCTAGCTCCCAGCATAGATCATCTACCAAGGCGACCAAGGCTGTCTCAGTTCCATGTCCCGGCCTGAAACCAGACTGTGCAGGGACCACTTTTACTAATGCTTTGATGAGGCTAATATCCTGATCTGGTGCAATTTTACTGCGTTATTCAAGTAACGTACAAAATTATAATAGAAGTATCGGGAGAGTCCTGAAGTGAGTAGGAAAGAAAAGAACGGAAACTACATCTTTCCTCTTTGTTACTGAACCTCTAGCCAAGAATTGCTTGACGCAATTGTAATGAATCCTTGATCATCCAGGCTTAAAGATTATTTAAATTATAGTAGCACATATCCTCTATGGCAGGGGTGCTCAGTATGGTGATCGGGATCACCAGGGTGATCTTCAGGCCTCATCCTGGTGATCTTCAGACCCCTGACCAGGTTTTTGCTGTTGGTCCTCTTCACATGCCCCTGCACACTGCAAAGAAGTCCTCCGTCATTGCTCCTCCCCCCTCCCTGCTCGCGCCGCCTCTCAAAAGCTCCAGAGTCCAAGAGGCAGAATGGGCCCCCTCTTTTGGATTCCTCCTCCCCTCTCCGTCCTTCTCCAGCCACTCAGAGTCATAGGAGACCAAAGGGGGCGGGCCTGGATGACGCAATGCATGGCTGGCCCCACGCCCATTCTGCCTCTCGGACTTCTCGTGAGCTCTTGGAGGCGGCACGCATGCTGGCGGTGTGGAAATAGGAGCAACGACGGAGGAGGAGAAGAAGAACGCTTTGGGGTCATTTCCTTACCGTCTTTTTACTTTGGGGTGGGTGCTTGATTGTTCTGTGGCATGTCTCTTTGTTTCCTTTTAATGTTTAAAAATGGCCTTTTAGCTCCAAAGCCTCTCTGCTTGCTTTGTTCCTTGAGAAATATATGTTGGGGAATATGGAAATGTGGGAGAAATGGGGTGGTTGGGTGTATTTTTGCATGCCCCTTTGTTTACCTTGCTGAGTATTAAATGGCCTTGCAGTTCAAAAGCCTCTCTTCTTACTTTCTGGCTGATAATATGTGTGGTAATATGGCAGTGTGGGAGAAATGGGGTGGTTGGATGTATTTTTCTGCTCTGTTTTATATTGTTGTTATTAAATTGAAATGTTGATGTTTTATAACTTCATTTTATGTAAACTGCCCCGAGCCTGCTGGAAGGAGCGGTACGTAAAAATGAATAATAAATATAAATAAATAAATAAATAAATAAGAAAATAGTTATACGTTTTACATTTCTGGGTAGGTGATCTTTGGGACTTGGTTTTTTAATCAGTATCTCCCATGCTGAAAAAGTGTGAGCACCCCTGCTCTATGGTTTCATTCATTATCTTCTGTGTTCTTCTTAGAAATACAAGACAGTTTTCTGGCTGGAGGCCAAAACAAAGCCAAACAGATTTGTAAATATGTGATGATGCATAAAAGCTTTGGTTGCCATTTTCATTTTGTGTTTACAACTAAACGTTGCTGGGCTCCAGTTAATACTCTGGACTAATTCAAACCTTCGTGCTGTAAAATGATGCTCCATAATATTGCTATGGGGGAAATTATTATTTAGGTATGCTGAACAGTAGAGAAACTCATATATCAATGTTTGTCATCCTAATGTCCTCTAGCTATGTAGATTATAGTTCCCATTATCCCTAACCAATATACAGTTTTCTACGGCAATAATAACTTCTGTCAAAAAAAAAATACTCACAGAGGTTTGGGCAGGGTGTGTCTTCATTTCATTTCATTTCAATTTATTAATTGATGAGTCGCTCTCCACCGGAGTGCTCTGAGCGACGTACATAGCAATATAACAACAATAAATCACAGTTTAAAAGCTTTGACGAAGAGCCAAGTTTTAAGAGCTTTGGAGAATGACCGCAAATCAGGTATAGCTCTAATGTATGGAGGTAAGGAGTTCCACAAGGTTGGGACAAGAACCGAAAAGGCCCTGCGCCTCGTGGAGTCCAGGCGAGTCTCCCTGGGACCGGGAATAGACAAAAGGTTTTCTTGAGCTGATCTTGGTGGTCTCTGATGGCAGATATGTGAAAGACGCTCTCTGATGTATTTCAGGCCTTGACCATGAATGGCCCTAAAGGTCAGAACCAGTGTCTTATAGGTAGCCCGATGTTCTATTGGGAGCCAATGGAGGTGTTGTAGTACTGGTGTAGCAGCAATCTGGAGTCCCAAAACTCACAGGCAAATAGTTCTAACTCTCAGGCGGCGACTTTCGTGCGGGCACAGGGACGGAAAACACAACAATTGATACTGGTACAAATGAAGCCAACTTTATTTGCAAAACATCAGCTGACGGAGTCTGCCTAGCATAAAGGCTGCTAATATGGCAGAGCCCCGAACAAATGCCAACACTCAGTTTTTATACATTCAATGGCGACAGACCCTTGATCCCGCCCATCTTCACAACTTGCAATAGGCTGGCCCTCATGAGCCCATTTCATTACCCAATTAAACAAAGCATTGTTCAGCATTACACTCTCATTTGTTAAAAGTTGTGGCGCAGTATTAATTTTTCATTCTCACAGTATGTTATCTGCCATATGGGCAAGACATTCCTGAATCGCAACATTTCTACGGCCATTCCCTGTGCCTGCCAACAGGAATGGCCTCATTTGCCCATGCGCGCTTTCTAACCATTCAGCTACAAAGTAAACAACGCAGCATGCTGGACTATGGGCCAATCAGGCCGCTTTTATCTAGAGGCACATGATGTTCTCCTAGCAAATCACTGCTTGTGCCTATGTACCAATCAGAGCTGATTATTCCCGTCATGGCTTTTGGCGAGCTGCCTCGCTATTCTAAGGCCAGCTATACTAAAACCTTTGCTGTGCATCACTCTCTCCTGACAGTACTTCTGCTAAAAGCATCAATTCCGCTTTACTGGAGCTTTACTGGAGCTATATGATGTCTCATTGGTGTCAGAGTGAGTAGCAGGCCCGGATTACCCATAAGGCCACACTAGGCCATGGCCTATAAGCGCAGACCTAGGGGGGGGGGGGCAGATCAAGGACCAAAAAAATTGTTCAAACAAAACCGCAATGTGTGGCATGATGACTCTCTCTCTCTTTCTCCCTCTCGGGGGAGGGCGGAGGGAGAGCGCTGTGAGGGGCGGAGGAGGAGGGAATGGTGCCCCCCTTGCCCCCGCCCCCTTGTCAAGGAAGGAGGACATGAGGAGGATGAGGCGGACAGAAGCCCCTCCCCTGGGGCCGCTGGCGGGCGTGCGCATGCGGCAGGAGGGCGCCTCTGCCTCCTCCACCACGTTCCTGGGTGCTGCGCATGGCCGGCAGCGACCCCGGGGGCTTCCCTTCTTTCCTCCTCCTCCTTGCGCCCAAGGAAGGAGGGTGGGGCGAGGAGAAGGAGGTGGGGGGAAGCCCCGCCCTCGGGACCGCTGGTGGGCATGTGTGCGCGGCAGGAGGGCGCGAGCGCCTCTGCCTCCTTCCCCAATGTCCCTGGGTGCTGGCTCCGAAAGGCCCAGGGGCCGGGAAGGGGCCTGGGCTCCTGCCTGGCCCAGCTGCACAAGGGCGCCGAGCCGGGCCTGGGTGAGGCCTTGCTGGACCTCCGGTGAGAGAGGAGAGACAGGTGGAAAGAAGGAATGGGGGGGGTGCGGTAGAGATTGGTTTGGGGGTGTAATTCCAAAGTGTGGCCTAGGGCGCCAAAAGGGGTTAATCCGGGCCTGGTGAGTAGTCTGGCAGATGCATTTTGAACCACCTGGATCTTCCGTGTCACCGAGAGAGGAGTACCAGCATACAATGCATTACAATAATCCTGCCTTGAGGTAACTGTGGCGTGGATTACCGTTGCAAAGGCTTCTGTTGGAAGGTAGGAGGCCAGCTGCCCCGCCTGGCGGAGATGGTAAAAGGCCTGCTTACTGATGGTAGAAATCTGAGCTTCCATCGTCAACCGGGAATCCAGCAGGACACCGAGGCTCTTCACCGTGGCAGACGGTTCACCTTTAAAGGTGGGCAGAGGGCAGGCCAATTCTAGGGGCCGACCAGGCCATAGGATTTCAGTTTTGGCAGGGTTCACTTTGAGTCTGCTCATGCGCAGCCAGCCTGTCACGGCTTCCAAACACAAGGAGATGTTATCAGGAATTGTTGTTCTCCCAGGTTCTAGATGCAAAAGGAGCTGAGTATCATCGGCATACTGGTAACATTCTAAGCCGAAACTCCTCACCAACTCAGCCAGTGGTTGTACGTAGATGTTAAATAGTACTGGGGAGATAATAGCTCCTTGTGGTACTTTGCATTGGAGAGGAGATGTCTCGGATACCTGGCCTTCCCATTCTACTTTGTGGCTACGGCCCCTGATGAACGACTCAAACCATTTAAGGGTCACTCCTTGGCAGGGGCGGTCTATAGTTATTTTATATGGTAAGCGAACATTACTTTGGCGCCCCCCTTTGTCTCCGCCCCTTTTCCCTTTGTCTCTGCCCCCTCTCCCTTTGCCTCCGCCCCCTGCCTGCCCAATTGACGTGTTTACAGGCGCGCCTGCAGGAACTTCTGTGCATGCCCAGAAGCTCCTGCAGGCGCAGGACTTCGTCAGCACTCCGTGCAGGAACTTCTGCCTCCGCCCCTGATGCCGAATAGGAGGGAGCTGACCGTGCAGGCTTTGGCTTCAGCGCCTGCAGGAGCTTCTGGGCATGCGCAGTGGCTCCGAGCTCAACTTCAGCTCCGGGCCGCCACTGCGCATGCGATCTCTCCGCGCATGCCCAGAAGCTCCTGCAGGCCAGGTGCTGAAGCAGACGCAGCAACAGGAGGTTTGCTATGGCGGCGCGGCCAGCGTTGTGGCGCCCTTCCCAGAAGATGGCCTCCGCCCCTGAGTGCCTTGGACTCCAAAAGCAGCTAGATGTTGTAGTAGTAAAGCAGAATTGGTGCTTTAGCAGAAGTACAGTCAGGAGAGAGTGTTTACAGGCTTTGGCTTCAGCGCCTGCAGGAGCTTAATGCACTTTGATTGTGTATCAGCACAAGCTGTGATTTGTTAAAGTACATCATGTGCCTTTCCTAGATAACACTGTGGCCTAGCTAGTAGCTCAACTGTCAGCTGCTGATTGGTAGAAAACCACTGGGCAAATGAAACGCATGGCACAGAGGGACGGCTTAGAAATGTTGCTCAAGTACATGGTGCCCATCCCAGAAACATACTGCAATGAAGAATTAATACCAGGTGTTTAGCTGAGAAGCAAGTAGAGTGCAATGCCAAATAATATGATGTTTAATTGGATAGCAAATGGTTAATGGTTTGAAAATGATAAAGAAAGGAGGAGACGGGACCTGCCGCCAGCGTGTATAAAAGGCGCCCTTCCCAGACAGCAAGTTCTGCAGGTCCCGTCAGCTGACGTGTGCAAATAAACTTTGGCTTCATTGTACCCGCAGTAAGATTGACCGCCCCTGCTCCTGGACTCCAAAAGCAGCTAAAAGGTAACACCTAGGGGTTTTGGGACTCCGGATTTGCTGCTACAGTAGCAGGTCGTGGTCCACTGTGTCGAATGCTGCGGTGAGGTCGAGAAGCACCAACAGCACCGATCCACCCCGATCGAGTTGCCGACGGATGTCATCAGAGCTGGTCTTGGATAGAACAGTGACAAAAAATCTAGGAAAACTGGGGATGCATCTGCACTGTGGAATTAATGCAGTTAGGCTGCACTTTAACTGCCGTGGCTCAGTGCAAAGCATTGATCTTTTTATTCTTAAGTTTCTCCTAACTTTTCCTAAAACAGTTTCAGATTTTTCCTATCTTTCCCTCACCCATGAAACCAATTCTCCCTTGGCAGCCAACACTCAGGGGATAAAGCTAATTATAATCCACACCACGTTCCCAACCAAGCAAAGCAGGCTGAGCAAACAAAACAAAACGAAAATGTGTTGTTTTTTCTCAGAAAGAACGGTCGCAAATGAGGTATACTTGCTGAAAGGACTGAAGTGGGAAAGAAACCGAACGGCCTGGCATAGAAAAAGACCATTCATTATAATTAAAAAATAGCCACTTTGGTTCCTTGACAACAGGAAATGGCTTTCAAACAATACAGATCGGCAGTCACTCTTGGCTTCACATAGCAATTACATTCCCTACATTATTAATCTTACAGCCAGCAATATATCCGTGCTTGTTTTCGAAAAGAGAGAAATCTCTGCTCTTGCCCCATTTCTCCCCTGCTTACCTGCTCAGTGTGGATGTTTCTAACTTCCCTGAAGCAGAAACTGGTCGTACTTTTCTCCTCAACGGCATCATGCTACAAAAGACATTTGACACGCCAGGTCTAGCTACTCAGTTCAGCTCTGCGTTCCCTGGTCCCTTAGGTGGCAGCTTGTGGGCACTTGGCTCCAAGGAAAGAAAAATATTAGGCAGGTTGCTCTGTTTGGAGTGTGCGGTCGGTCACGCCAATTCTTTGCACCTCCCTCAAGTCTCAAAGCAAACACAGAGAAAGCAAACTAGCAGGTGCAGCATCCATAGGTGTCTCCTAAACATCAATGTCATTGTAGAAGCGAGGAGATATATATCTTTATTGAGAGTTTTCATTAAAATACATTTTATATAAAAATCGGTGATAGAAAAGGAAAGAGAAAGAAAAAAAGGAGCGAGATAGAGAGAAAATCACTTAAATCTATTTACTTGTATAATGGATATAGATGGAGCTGCTTCATTCTTATGGGGTCTTTCTTATCTCCCTTTTTATTTTAGATCAGGGCTGTCCAACAGGCGGCCCTGGGGCCATACACGGCCCCCGAGCCCCTTCCCTCCGGCCCCCTAACTTGTTTTAATAAAATACAAATTAAAAATTTAAAAAATTCCTACTTCCGGGTTTAGGCAAGCATCGCAAGACTACGCCAGCCACAGACGGGATTTCAAGGGAGGTCGAAATCCCATCTGTGGCTGCGTAGTCTCGCAATAGCTGCCAAAATCTCGGGTCCCGCGGGATTTGCGGCCGGCCTGGGCGCGCGCCCTCCTCCCTCGCGGCTGCTTCCAGGCCAGCCCCATTCCCTCAGAGAGAGGGAGGAGGGGAGTGAGGCAGGAAAGTCCCTCCTGGCTCCGTCCTCTTCCTGTGGAGGGCCCTCGCTTCCCGCCCCGCGGATGGGAGAGCCGCCGCGCCCGGCTTGAGCTTGGCCTCGGCTCCAGCGGGGCTCTTCGGGGACGGCGGTGGCGTTGGCGCTTCGGCCCTGTGGCTGGGCTCCCGCAGTATGGGTAAAGAAGGGCCTGGCTCGAATCAATCAATCTAAAAAGAGGGGGACATTGGGTGAGGGGGGGAGGGGTCCCTCAGTGGTGGTTTCCTTGGCGACGCTTCCTTCCCCTCCTCCGCGCCCCCTCCCCCTTGTTGTGCTGCCTTCCGCCGCGTACAGGGCACAACGTGGCTTCCTTTGTGCCTGCCCCCGCGGCTTTTTTTCCCTCCAGGGAGGGAGGGAGAGAGCTCTTTGGGCCTCCTCCACCCGCCTCTGGGAAAGGAGGCCCCATCAAGCCCTGCGACGGCATTGAGGTGTTTGGTTTTTTTTTTGGTGTGTCCCAATTTGAGTGTGGACTCAAATAACCCAAAGGTATTAGGAAACATTTCCCCAAATCCACCAGTGTTCCCATTTGGGTATATTGAGTGTTCATGCCAAGTTTGGTCCAGATCCATCATTATTTGAGTCCACAGTGCTCTCTGGATGGAGGTGAACTACAACTCCACAACTCAAGGTCAATTGTAAGTAAATTGGAGCCGGGGAGGGGGCGGAGCCGGGAAGGGGGAGGGCAGAGGGCGGAGCCAGGGGCGGAGGCAGACCCTTCACCCCCCAGGTGATCAGTGACCGGAATTCCGGCCCTTGGGCCCGTAGAAGTTGGACAGCCCTGTTTTAGATAATTACTAGCTTGGGGACCCGGCGCTGCCCGGGTTATTTGAGAAAGGCATTTTGTGCCAAGGTTGGTCCTTAGCAGTTGTTTATGTGGCTTGCAGTGGTCTCGGGAAGTGAGGGAAGGTGCTGAGAGTCCCATTGTCCATGGTCCATCCTCCTCCAAAGTGCACCAGGATGTAGAGTGGGTCATGGGCAGGGCCGTAGCCAGGATTTTGATGCGGGAGGGGCTGAGTTTGATTCGGGAGGGGCTGAGTTTGGGAGGGGGAGGCTCTACCCTAGCAAACCTTTTATATCCCAATACCCCTATGCATATGGGATATACTGAGCATGGTGATCAGATCATGATATGAATACACATAACAGTTTAAATAATGTACCAGTGTAGCGGTATCTGGAGTCCCAGAACTCCCAAGGCAAATACCTTCGGTGCTAGGCTACTGTTTCTAGCGAGCGCAAGGACGGATGATGCGACAATTTTACTGCGATTCAGGAAACCAGCTTTATTTGCATGACATCAGCTGATGGGTCTGCCCTCTTTGCGGAACAATGCCGCTGGAAGACAGAACCCCGATCTTTCCCAGTAAACAGATTTTATACAAACAATGGCGACAATATTTCAGTCCCTCCCTTCTTCATGCATTGTTACTGGCTAGCATTCATGAACCCATATTACTCTACCCAATTAAACAAAGCACTCTTAGCATCTCAATCCTATTTGCTGACAAACATTGTGCAGTGTAAATTTCCATCTCTCTTCTATGTTATCTGCCCTATGTGCAGACTGTACTTGAATCGATACATTTGCTACCGAGTTTCCACTGGAAGCCTGCCAAGTGGAAATCTCATTTGCCATGCGCATCTCCTAACCCAATTACTAACTTTGTAAACAAACGCACATGGTGACTGCTAGGCCAATCAAGACTGTTTTTTATCTAGAGGCACATGATGTTCTCTGGGCTAATCACAGCCTGTGCCTTTGTGGACCAATCAGAGTAGATTATTCTCGTACTGTAGCTGGCAAGCTGACTCCACTACTCAAAGTCTATGCTAAGCAGCACTTTCTCCTGGCGTTTCTTCTGTTAAAGCATCAATTTCCCCTTTACCAGTAAGGCCTTCTCGCGGACCACCCTGAGAATTTTGGGAGGGGCTGAAACCCCTCAAGCCCCCCTCCCCCCCCGGCTACATGCCTGGTCATGGGGATTATGTGTGGCAAATTTTGTCTTGCTCAGTTATTGGATGAGGGTTGCAGCAGTCTTGGGAAGTGAGTGGAGGTACTTCAAGTCCCATCATCCATGTTCCACCCTCCTCCGAACTGCACCAGGATGTAAAGTGGATCATGGGGGCTTTGTGTGCCAAGTGTGGTCATGATCATGCACTGGATGAGGGTCGCAGCGGGATCTGTCTTGACACAGTATCACAGTAACTGAGGCCTAGTCAGGAAAAGCAAGTTTAGGAAGCCATACTGTTATTTCAGTCCTTACACAGTATCCCAGTAACTTTGGCCTAGTCATAATAATCTTGTTGAGGAAGTGTTACTGTTAATTCAGGCCATACACAGGATCCCATGATTGACGGCCTAATCTGGAGTATCAAGTTAAGGCAGCCTTACTGTTAAATCAGTCCTTTTGCATAGTAGTCCAGTAGCTGAGGCCTAGTCTAGAAAATGAAGTTTAGGAAGCCTGACTGTTAATTCAGTCAGGCCCTTCCATGAGTAACTGAGGCCTAGTCCAGAAAAATCTTGTGTTAATTCAGTCAGGCCCTTTCTTTTACCCTCTCTGGCAGCGTTCTCAGGAGGTGGGTGGAGGTACTTCATGTCCCATCATCCATGGTTCATCCTATTTGAAACTGCACCAGGATGTAGAATGGGTCAGGTGGGCTCTGTGTGTCTGCCTCAGGCCCTTTCCCTTCCTTTCTCTACTGGCTAAGATTGTTGGAATTTTGAGAGGCCGGCCATTCAGAGCCGTTATGCAAATAATCCCACACTGGCAACCAATCGAAATGCTGCCACAAATTCCTCCGCACTTCCCGCCCTCCGCACCTCCCGCCGCAAACATTCTCTTTTATTATATACATAGATTCCTTAATTGTGGAACATATTCTTACATCTCCATCACCAATTGATGTGCATTGCTTGTGTTGAAATTTCCCCTGAGGAAGACCACCTCTTTGGGTTGACACGGGATTGGCGCTGGAGAGACCTCCCGCCCGTTGGGAAAGCACCTCTCGAGGTGTTGGACCCCCACTCCTAGCAAGACTAGGCAATCCCGGCGTACACACACAGTGTCTGTTGCTAACAGAACAACTATCCTTCAACTCTATATACATCCTCTTTCAGCTGCTTATACAACAGAATAATTGTTATATTACAGGGCTGTCCAACTTCTACCGGCCCAAGGGCCGGAATTCTGGTCGCTCACCACCTGGGGGGCCGCATGCTCCCCATGGTTCCGCCCTCCCTCCTAAAGCGACATGCCTCAGAGGGCGGTCTGAGGCTGGCGAAGCGGAGGGAGGGCGAAATCGCCGCTTCTGAGGCTGCCGCCTCAGAAGCGGCGATTTCGCCTGCTTCTGCCGCCCCGGGAGGCTTTAGGAGGGCAGCCATCCAGGGGGCTCCCTGGCTCCTCCCTCCCTCCTAAAGCGTCATGCCAGCCTCAGAAGCGGCTATTTTGCCCAATTCTGCCGCCCCGGCATGACGCTTTAGGAGGAGGGCGAAGTTATTGGGGCCCCTGGCTCCTTCCTCCCTCTAAACCGTCATGCCCAGCCTCAGAAGCGGCGATTTCGCCCGCTTCTGCCGCCCGGCACGACGCTTTAGGAGGGAGGGCGAAGCCATTGGGGAGCAAAGGGGGTGGCGGCTGTGGATGGCGCTTGCGCCACCGCGCGCATGCACACTCTTTTTTTGGATTTTTTTGGATTTTTTTTCCGGATTTTTTTTTAACAGCTGATTTCTTGCAGGAGGGTAGGAAGGCCGGATCCAAGGGGCTGGCGGGCCGTGTGCGGGCCCCCGGGCCGCCTGTTGGGCAGGCCCGTTATATTACAACTGTCTATGGATAATGACTAACGTTGGAAAGATAATGAGACTGTCCCTTTAAATCATCTTCAACTGTGGCGTGCAGTCACTTCTGCATCATTTTGGAGTCCATGATCACGTTAAAAGTCCTCATTGGAAACGGATGGACTTCATATCCATTGCATTTCGCTAGAATCCACCCTATCACCCCTTGCTTCCTACTAAGACTGAGATTTTGTGGCCTGGCCACCCGCCTGGAGTGGCGCCCTCCCTGCACAACTTCGATGGTGCCCCCCTTCATTCATCTTCCACTGTTAAGAGCTTGGGTGTCGTCCTGGATTCACAGTTGACTATGGAGGCCCAGATCGCTAATGTTAGTAAGCAGGCCTTTCTCCATCTCCGGCAGGTGAGACAGCTGGCACCTTACCTTTCAGAGGAAGCCTTGGCTACAATCATCCATGCGACGGTTAAATCTAACTGGATTATTGTAACGCCTTATATGTTGGTCTTCCCCTGTCGACTACTCAGAGGATCCGCATTATTCAGGGTGGCCAATCAACAGGGCCGGTCTTTCCATTAGGCAGAGTAAGCGGCCGCGTGGGCGTCGCCACCTGGGAGGGGCGTCGCCACCTGAGGGCGCCGCCCGCCGCCCGCGCCTCCGCAGCCAGCCCCGCCGCCTGCGGTGCGCCGGCTGTGCCTCCGCATGTGCACTGGCTGGAGCCGTGCTCGGGAGCCAGTGCAGCCTGTGCCATGCCTCCGCCTCCGGCGCGCCGCCGCTGGCGCCGCGCCGGCTGGACGCGCCCGCGCTGCCGGGCTGCACGTGCCTGCGCTGCCGCGCTGGCCGCCACGGCGCATGTACGAATGTTCGCACATGTGCACTGGCTTCCGAGCGCACCTCCAGGTGGAGGCGCGCTCGGAAGCCAGTGCGCATGTGCGGCATTCATGCATGCACGAAAACGCCGCGCATGCGCGGTGCGGCTGGGAGCCACGGGGGGGCCAAAATAATGTTCGCTTACCCCCCGGGATATGTCGGGCCACCCCTGCCAATCAAGGTGGCCAATTGCAACATTTGCACGTTCCTCTAGCAGACAACAGTTCTTCCTACCTTCCTGGACTTTCCACTGATATATAAACCCCCGCTTGCCTAGTTTCCAACAGACCTCAACCTCTGAGGATGCCTGCCACAGATGTGGGTGAAACGTCAGGAGAAAATGCTTCTGGAACATGGCCGTACAGCCCAGAAAACTCACAGCAACCCAATGATTCCAGCCATGAAAGCCTTCGACAACGTCTTTAGCCTTCTTAGCCAAATAGGTCTGGTGCCTCATGAAACTACAGCTCCCATAATTCCATAACATTGCTCTTAAAATGGTATCAAACTGTATTACTTCTGGACCCTAAGTCTGTTCCTATCATCTGAATAAAAGCAGATGTCCAATTGTTAGTTGCAAGAACAGACACATTGAAACACCGGGAATGTGGCGCAGCTGGCTGGGAGTCAGCTGCATAAGGTCATGATTTCGAGGCCTGCCCGGGTCAGGGTGAACTCTCGACCAATTGTGTAGCTCGTTGTCTGTCTATATATGTTGTATGTCTATGGCATTGAATGTGCCTATATATGTGCATTGCGATCCACCCTGAGTCCCCTGCGGGGTGAGAAGGGCGGAATATAAATGATGTAAATAAATAAGTAAATAAACCTCAGGAACATATTAACACATAAGTAAATCCTTATGAATCAATGGGCCTAACACAGCCATGGAGAAACTTCGGCCCTCAGGTGTTTTGGAGTTCAACTCCCACAACTCCTAACAGCCTACCGGCTGTTAGGAGTTGTGGGAGTTGAAATCCAAAACACCTGGAGGGCCGAAGTCTGCCCATGCTTGATCTAACAGCTGCATTTAGAGAAAACTAATTATACTTTGCCCTCACTATTCATTTTTATCATGTGCATATTAAATTATTTGGTTAGTTGATGAAAACCCTTTAACTCAAAATTCATACTTTCTTTAATCATGCCTTAGTGCCAGTTATATGACAATTTCATTTTGTAAGCTACTGCAAAATGAAAGACCGGATGAACGTCTTCTGGCTTTCAAAATAAATGATATTGTTTAACCATTTTATTTAAATTTGCAGCACTTTTATAATGTGACTAGCTGAACCCGGCACGCGTTGCTGTGCCCTATTTAGGAGATTGGAGGAAGTCTTTGTTTATGTGTGTTTATATTGGTGTGTGTGTATGTATATGTGTTTTTTTAATTTTTGTGTGTGTATTTATGTGTATGTGTGTATATTGGTATTTGTATATATTTGTGTGTGTATATATATGTATGTGTGTATTTGTGTGTGTGTTTATATGTGTGTGTTTATATGTGTTTGGGTGTGTTTATGTGTATGTATGTTTGCATATATATATGTTTGTGTATTTGTCTGTGTATGTGTGTTTTTATGTGTGTATATGGTAATGTGTATATATGTGTCTGTGTGTGTATATGTTTGTGTCTGTGTGTTGATATTTGTGTGTGTGTGTATGTATATGTGTCTGTGTGTTTTTGGGGGAATGTTTGTGTGTGTTTATATATGTGTATTTGTTTGTGTGTGTATGTGTGTGTGTATATGTGTGTTTATGTGTATGTGTGTATATGGTAATGTGTATATGTGTGTGTTTATATATGTGTGTGTATATATGTGTGTCTCTGTGTGTTGATATTTGTGTGTGTGTGTTTGTATATGTGTCTGTGTGTTTTTGGGGGTATGTTTATGTGTGTATATGGTAATGTGTATATATGTGTGTTTATATATATGTGTGTGTGTATATGTGTGTGTCTGTGTGTTGATATTTGTGTGTGTGTGTTTGTATATGTGTCTGTGTGTTTTTGGGGGTATGTTTGTGTGTGTTTATATATGTATGTGTGTATATATGTGTGTGTGTATGTGTGTGTTTATGTGTGTTTGTGTGTGTGCGTTTGTGTTGTTTTGTGCTGGAGTTGTAATAATGTGGTTTTTGGTTTAGTATTGTTATGTGTTTGGTGAACTTGCCTGTGTCTTCCAATGTCCGCCTCTTCCATGTCCGCCCCCCTTCGCCTCCTCCCTTGTGGAGGGGGGTCGAAGGGGGACCTTGCCCAGGAGGCCGGTTGCCCCATGTCTTGATTCGGGGCAAGGTGTCTCCCGCACGGCGGAGGGAGGCCGAGGAGGTGGTGGAGGAGGCGTGGAAGGCGGTGTCTTTTCGTTCCGGAGACAGAAGTGGCTGGGGGACGGAGGAGGAGGAGGGTACGGCTATGGGACTACACTTCCCAGAAGGCTCTGCTCCTCTTTCCCAGTGAGTGGCGCGGAGCCTTCTGGGAGGTGTAGTTCTGTGTCTTCCAGCCGCCCCATGGAGTCGGGTCGCGTGCGCACCTCCTTGGGCGCTTTCTCCGCCGTGTTCTTGGGTTTCCTCGGCGGCTGTCATCCTTTTTTGGACCCGGGTCGTGGTGTTGCGTGTTCGGCCTTCTGCTCCTGGCCTCCGCCGCTTGCACGGCGGTGCTCATCCCGGTGCGTCCGGCGCAGCCCGTGTTTTGGACCGGCTAAGGCGGCGGCGGAGAAGGGCGAGGAGGCGATGGTGTGTGCCGGGTCCAGAACCGGATGGCAGCGGGTAAGGAGGCGGTGGAGAAGGCGGCCAAGGTTGCAGGCGTGTGTCCCGGGTTGAGGAGCGGCTTGGACGTTGCGGAGAAGGGGGGCACGGCGGCGGCGCGGTTGGGTTCAGGCAGCGGGTGAGAGGCGTGTCGTGTCCGGGTTGGTGGCAATGTGTTGGCGCGTGGAGGTGGGGTGGGGGGGTGCATTGGAGGAGGAGGTGTGCGGAGTCTTAGCTGCCGCCACGTCCGCCACCGTTCGCGCATGCGTGGAAATGTTGTTTTTCGGGGGTGTTTTTGAGGGGGTTGCATTGTGTTTTGGGGTGTTTTTGTGGGCCCTATAGGAACCCAGGGGTATGGATCAGTGGCTTTGCGATTTTTGTGTGTGTGGGACATGTAGTTTTCGCGCCTATTTGCCGGGTACCACGACCACTCTCTTTTTATATATATAGATAACAGTGCAGGAAAATCACATCCTCAGCACAACTTGGGATTGTGCGAAAGGGGTTTATTTGTAATAGATGAAGCACACAACCTCTTATGAGATGGGGAAAAAAAGTTCCTGAATCCAAATTGTATTTCCAAGGTAGGTGAGGTGATAATAGTGCGCCGGGAATGTGGCGCAGCTGGCTGATTGTCAGCTGCATAAGATCTCTCTGACCAGTAGGTCATGAGTTCAAGGCCTGCCCGGGTCGAGGTGGGCTCTCGACCTATTTGTGTAGCCTGTTGTCGACCTTTGCAACCCAAAAGACAGTTGCATCTGTCAAGTAGGAAATTAAGGCACCACATAGTGGGGAGGCAAAATTTAACTGATTTACAAGGTCATAAGATCTCCAGGAATGCACGCCGAGGAACGCTGAGAAATGAAGGAGTGCGACAGCTCCCCCTGGTGGCCAGATGTTAAAAAAATTGCCTCTGTCTGTTTGTCTGTCTGTTGGTCCAAAAGGCATTAAATGCATGCCTATATGTGTTCATTGTAATCCGCCCTGAGTCCCCTGCGAGGTGAGAAGAGCGGAATATAAATAAAGTAAATAATAAATAAATAAATAAATAAATAGCTGGGATTTTTTTTTCCATGTCAGGAGCGACTTGAGAAACTGCAAGTCGCTTCTGGTGTGAGAGAATTGGCCGACTGCAAGGATGTTGCCCAGGGGACTCTTGGATGTTTGATGTTTTACCATCCTTGTGGGAGGCTTGTCTCATGTCCCCACAAAGGGAGCTGGAGCTGACAGAGGGAGCTCAACCTGCTCTCTCCAAATTTGAGCCTCAGTCAGGCACAAGGGTTTAACGCATTGTGCCTGACAAGGATTTAACGCACTGCACCACCGGGGGCTCAAAACAAATTAACTGCTGTGATCTTTTATCATTTCAAACCAAACCCTAAAGAATAAGAAAATTAAAAACCCAGGATGTAGCTCTTCAAAAGGTTTAATGTTAGGGAAACCCGAAGGGCATTCAGTTCTGGTTCAGCTGCCCGGAAGATGGCCGGGGTTTCTCCTGACAATTATCACATGCTTTGACTGGATTTTCTTCCATCTTCTTTGAGGAGGAAGGCCTTGGGAATGTTTTGTTGACCGTGTCAAGGAAGTTCTGAAGAATGGCTTTTTCTGCACAAACAATGGAAAGAAGGTTATCACTAAGCTTGAATATTCAGACAAAACAATTTCAAATAATTGTTTCACATTTGGACAGAGAATGGGTCGATTGTGAAAGAGTCTAACAAAATGCAGTATCAAGGTACGAGGGCGGGTCAATAAGTCCGTGACTTTTTGAATGAAACACAGGTTTTTGGATTAAAAAATCATTTTATTTTTCAACATAGTCTCCTTTGAGCTCTATACACTTTGTCCAATGTTTCTCCAATTTTTTATCCCTTCCAAAAAATAAGATTTGTCGATACCTACAAAATAGGTATTTGTTTGTGAGATGATTTCATAGTTGGAGTCAAATCTCTTTGTGCCGTGCCATTTCTTCAGGTCTGGAAACAAGAAATAGTCACTCGGGGCTAAATCCGGAGAATAGGACGGATGAGGGAGCAATTCGTATCCCAATTCATGGATTGTTGCCATGGAAACTGCATATGTCCACGCCGACACAGCCTCCCTTCCATCTGCAGCGGGGGACCTTGTGTCGACCATGGCGGCACTGGGCCTCTCCCTCTTAAACTCGGGCCCCACACATCGGGCTGGACACACTCTCGATCTGATCTTCTCTGCAGGTGTCCAAGTGTCCATCACCTCTGTAACCGAGGTGCCATGGTGGATCACTGTGCTCTAAGAGTCCGGGTTGAGACGCCACCACCCCCGGCAAGGGTGCCGAACCAATTTGGGTTCGCCCGAAGGGACTTATGGAACCAACCAGGTTCCTGAATGCCCTGAGGGATTTGGAGCCTGTCAGCGTCTCGCTCGAGGCTAGTCACCACCTGGAACTGTAAGTTATCCACGGCTCTCGGCGAGTGCCCCTAAGCGCCCTCTCAAACCCATGGCGTTGCTCTCCATGGTTCACCAAAGATCTTAGAACCATGAAGCGGGAGAAGAGACGGCTGGAGCGCATGTGGAGGAAGCTCCGTGACGGACCTCGCAATCAGCTTATAAGCTCTTTAGTGAGGCTTATGAGCATGCGGTCAGGAGGCGAAAAATTCTCATTATGCCTCCTTGATAGCGTCTGCAGATTCACGCCCGGCCCAATTGTTCAGGATAATTCGGCAGTTGACGATGGTCCCTACCATCCCAAAAATGATGATCGGGCCCTTTCCGCCGAGGCTTTCCAGAATCATTTCGCAGACAAGATTGCGACGTTCCGCCGGGACCTCCCTGCCACGGTTGATACAGTACAGGAGCTTGAGACTCCGTGGCCCTCCACCAGGTCCACCTTCGACCGGTTTCGGCCACTGGACGCAGAGGATGTTGACAAGATTGTCGCAGCTCTTCGACCAACCACCTGCTCCCTCGACCCGTGCCCCTCCACGCTGATTCGAGCTTGCGTGGAGGGGTTACGAACCCTCTGTTGAATATAGTCAACTGCTCCCTTGAGCAAGGAGCTTTCCAGAGGAGTTAAAAGAGGTGGTGGTTAGTCCATTGCTGAAGAAGCCCGGGTTAGATCACGCGGCTCCCTCCAATTACCGCCCAGTGTCCAATTTACCGTACCTGGGCAAGGTAATTGAGAAGGCAGCAATGGACCAGCTGCAGACATTCCTGGATGATGCAACCTGGCTTGACCCCTTCCAGTCCGGCTTCCGTTCAGGCCATGGGACAGAGACCGTCCTGGTCTCCATCACAGACCTACTCCGTTGCCACTTGGATCGAGGCGGATCGGCGCTGCTCGTGTTATTGGACCTCACGGCAGCGTTTGATACTGTCGATTACCAACTTTTGACACACCGCCTGGCGGTGGCGGGGGCATCTACATGCGACCACTCGCCCAATTGGTACGGAGTTTTGGGCTGGAATGTCACCAGTACGCTGATGACACCCAGCTCATTCTGAGGATGGACCCCGGGGTGGAATCTGTACCCGATAATTTCCATCTCTGCCTAGAAGCCGTAACTGGATGGCTGCGAGCCAGTAAGTTGAAGGTGAACCCGGCGAAGACGGAGATCTTGTGGCTGGGCCGCCCGGAGGTAGAGACCCAGTTGCCGGCGTTTGATGGTGTGGCACTTCGCCCACAGCCCCGAGTTAAGAGCCTTGGGGTCCAGCTAGACACCCAACTGTCGATGGAAGCGCAGGTTGCCTGCGCTTGCAAGACAGCGTTCTACCATCTGCGGCAGGCGAAACGTCTGGCTCCTTACCTCTCCCGCT
Organism: Anolis apletophallus; assembly: GCA_030556195.1. Classification (NCBI taxonomy): domain Eukaryota; kingdom Metazoa; phylum Chordata; class Lepidosauria; order Squamata; family Anolidae; genus Anolis; species Anolis apletophallus. The sequence continues at coordinate 195,821,741 of JARBWK010000004.1, read as the reverse complement.
GCGACCTGGCCACGGTGATCCAAGCCACGGTCATCTCGAGGCTTGATTACTGTAATGCGCTGTACATTGGCCTACCCTTGTCGGCGATCCGGAAACTTTTTTTTTTTTTTGAAATATTTTTATTGCAGGTTTTTGAGAATTTTACACATATAACATGTAGACACAAACTGTACACATACATAGGGAAAGGGAAAAGGGGTAAAATGACTTCCGCTCTCGTTCCACGCCAGCACTTAGGCTTCTTAATGAATCTTTACCACGGAGCATCCCTTGTGCTCTTATTAATATTTTTAAGTAATCATACTTATCATGTTCTTCATCACAATCTATATTTTAATACTTCTCTTTTAATCTGAATTTCTTGCATATTCAATCACTTCTTTCCAGTCTGTTCTATTATTCCCCTTGCCATTGTTCTGTCTCAACCAAAAGGTAAGTTCATCCATCTCTAATTTCTAGAATCTTCTCGATCCATTGATCTTTTGTTGGCAAACAATTGGTTTTCCACAATTTCGCAAATAAAATCCTGGCAGCCGTAGAGAGAAAGATAAAGAGTTTCCCTGTATTATCATTGTTAAAAGTTTCTTTGTCTATAATACCCAAGAGGTATAATTCCGGTTTCAATTGGAACTCTACCTTGAGAATTTCCTTGCATTCTTTATGGATTAATTTCCAGTAATCCTTTGTTTTGGGGCAAGTCCACCACATATGAAAAAAAGATCCTTCTTGCTTCTCACATTTCCAGCATTTATTTTCCACATTTTTATACATTATACTTAGTTTTTTTGGTGTAATGTACCACCGATGAATCATTTTTAGCCAATTTTCTTTTAGGTCAGTTGCATAGGTAATTTTGAGTTGTTTTGTCCATAGCCTTTCCCATTCCTTTAATTGAATGGGTCTTCCAATGTTTTGTGCCCATTTTATCATAGACTGTTTAACTACTTCCTCTTCTGTTTCCCAATTTAGGAGCATGGAGTATGTTTTAGATATCACTTTCTTTTCATTTTTAAGAATTATGTCCCATGGTCCCTCCGCCACACTGAAACCTTTGACCTTATCTTTGTTAAAGCTTTCCCTCATCTGGAAATAATGTAACCACAACACATTTGGATACATTTTGTTGATTTCATCCTGTGTTTTCATGGTTAATATACCTTCCTTATATATCAATATATCTTTATATTTTGGCCATTCTGTCCAGCCTAGTAGTCTTCTTTGGTTGGCTTCTAAAGGTGACACCCAGAGTGGTGTTTCCCTGTACATAAAATCTTTGTATTTTGACCAGATTTTCATTAAAGAGGATCGAATAAAATGGTTCCCAAATTTTTTTTTCTATTTTGGCCCCTCCATACCAAAGATAGGAGTGCCATCCTTTCCGTAAGTCGAACCCCTCCAACATTAAGGTTGAACTTTTTGATAAAAGCATCCAGTCTTTGACCCACGCCAATGCGCATGCATTATAGTACATTCTTAGGTCCGGAAGGCCAAAGCCTCCTTTTTCCTTGTACATAGTCATGATATTGTACTTTATTCTTGGCTTCTTGCCTTTCCATACAAAATTTGTCAAGTCCTTTTTCCATTTAATAAAAATCTCCATGTTTCTGATTATTGGCAAGTTTTGAAATAGATATAACATCCTTGGCAGCAGATTCATTTTGACCGCCGCGATCCTTCCTAATAGGGAAAGATTGAGTCTTTTCCATTGCTCTAATTCTTCCTTAACTTTTTTCCATTGTTCCATATAGTTGTCTTTCAACAGATGGAGGTTCCTTGCTGTAATCCATATTCCTAGATATTTGATTTTATTTACCACCTCTATGCCCGTATCTTCTTGTAGCTTTATTTGGTCAGTTTTTGAGATATTTTTAGTTATAATCTTTGTCTTTTTCTTATTAAGTTTAAATCCTGCTAATTTTCCGTAATCCTCAAAAGTCGATAGCCATTTTAATATATTCTCTCTTGGGTTTTCCACTATACAGATTACATCATCGGCAAATGCTCTTACTTTATATTTTTCTTTTGTAATTGAAGGCCTTTTAAATCTATATTTTGTCTAATGTTCATTAGAGTGTCTCTAATGTAAAAATGAAGATCAGCGGGGATAGTGGACATCCCTGCCTAGCTCCCTTCTCTATTGCAAATTCCGTAGTTGCACTTCCATTTATCCAGATCTTTGCCTTTTGATGTTGATATATTGCCTCAACTGCATTCTGAAATTGATATCCAATATCGATTTCCCTAAAGAGTAATTTGAAGTATTTCCAGTTCAGGTTATCGAATGCCTTCTCCGCGTCAATTGAAAGCAGGGCGAGTTCTTTCTGGTGATTCATCTCATAGTACTCAATCACGTTCAGGATTGTTCTTACGTTATCCCTTATATATCGATTGGGCAGAAAGCCGTTTTGATCTTCTTCAATCCAGTCTACTAGGAAGTCTTTGAATCTATTTGCCAAAATTGCGGTATATATCTTGTAGTCTGTATTAAGTAATGAAATTGGTCTATAGTTCTTTATATCTTCGGAATCTGTTCCATCTTTGTGTATCATTGTTATATCTGCTGCCCTCCAGGAATCTGGAATCTCTTTTTCAGTAAGTGCCTTATTCATTATGTCTTTCAGAATTGGGACAATTTCTTCTTGCATGGATTTATAAAAGCATGCTGTATAGCCATCGGGTCCTGGTGCTTTATCATTTTTCAGATTTTTAATTGCTTTTTTGATTTCTTCTGTTGTTATCTCCTGGTTTAATTTTTGCCGCTGGTCATCATTAATTTTGTCTAATTTCAAATCTCCTAGGTATTGCATTATTTCTTCTTCCTTGACTTGTTCTTCCATATATAGATGTTGATAAAAAAGTAGGAATTCATGTTTAATCTTCTCATCCTCCACTATATATTCTTCCCCTTTCTTAATTCTGACGATTTGTTGGGATTGTCTTTTCTTCCTTATCCTCCTTGCTAGCCATCTCCCTATTTTATTCGCGTTCTCAAAGGAGTTTTGCTTAGTGTATTTCATCTGTTTCGCCATTTGTTCAGCTTCCAGGTTATGTTTCTCTTTTCTTATTATTCCCAATTTTCTTACTATTTTCTTGTTCCCTGGACTTTGCTTTAGTCTTTCCTCCAGAAGCGCGAGTTCTTCCTCTATCTTTCTTAGCTTCAATCTCCTTTGTTTATTCCTGACTGAATTTTGTTCTATCAGATGGCCTCTCATCACTGCTTTATATGCATCCCAGATCGTCTGTATTTTTGTTTCCTTTGTAGTATTATAGTGGAAGTATTCTTTAGTCTTCTCTTTATATAAATCAATGTCCTCTGCTGTTTTCAACAAGTTTTCGTTTAACCTCCATTTCCGGGTCCCTCTTCTCTGATTTATCGTCATTGTTATAGCACCATGGTCTGATAGGTCTCTGGAGTTTATTTTAATTTCTTGTACCTTAGGTGTTAATGATTTTGTTGTCCAAACCATGTCTATTCTGGACCAGCTTTGATGTCGGTTGGAATAGAAGGTATAATCTTTGGTTTTTTCATTGTGCAATCGCCATGTGTCTTCTAGGTCGTATTCCTTCATGAGCTTGATAAGGCCATCTGGTAGTGTGCTTTGGTCATCTGGGGCTGATTTTTTGGATTTCTTTGTTTTGTCTTTCTTCTTATCCATCACTCCATTGAAGTCCCCCAATATTATTAGGTGGTCACAATGTTCATTTAATAACTTTTCTCTCAGAGTTTCTGTAAATTTCTTTTTTGAGGCATTGGGGGCATATACATTACATATCAAAATTGTTTCCATCCCTATTGTGAGTTTTATTGCCACCATTCTGCCATCTTCATCTCTGAAGAGGAATTCAGATTTCATATTTTCATCTACATAGAGGGCCACCCCTCTCTTTTTTTCTGGGGCAGAGGAGAAGTATACCTGTCCAAATTTTTTGTATGTCAAATGTGAAACATGTCTTTGGCTAATATGTGTTTCCTGAAGCGCCACCACATTGAATTTCCCATTCTTAATTTGTTTAAAAATCCGTTTTCGTTTATTTGGCGAATTTAAACCATTAACATTGTTGGAATACACTCTCAGTTGCTGTACAAAACTACTCATTTTGATTTTTAGTCATTGATTCATCTATATCTATATCCTCATCTTCTTCTTCGTCCTCCTCTCCTTCTTCTTTGTCCGATGGGTCAGGTACCGCAGACGAGGAAGTTGCAGCCGCAGCACCTTGGTATTCTGGGGTAGTATATCTCTTCCTTTTGGGTTTGTTCTGTTTCTCTCTTTCTGCTGAACTGAGGGGGGTTCTTATCTTTTTCTCTTTTTCCAGCCGCCTGTAGAAGTCTCTGGCTTTATCTTCTGAGGTGAGCCACAGTTTCTCTTCCTTATAGGTTACCATGATTCCCTCAACTCTTTCCCACCTAAACCGGATGTTTAGGCGTTTAAGTTCAGTTGTTAGAAAGAAGTACTTCCTTCTTCGATTTAACGTTGTCGTTGGGAATTCCCGGAGCACCAGCACTTTCGCCTCCTTGTAGGTGGTTGGATTACTATTGCTTTTCCTCCAAACTTCATCTCTAAATCTCGTTCGTATAAAGTTTACTATTACATCACGCGGTGTCTTATTCTTTTTAGAGTAGTTGGTTTGGATACGATACGTTTTGTCCACTTCACGATCCACCTCCTTTTCGGGGATCTCCATTATATTTGAAATCAATAATATAATTGTTGCTCTTATGCTTTCTCCCTCTGACTCCGATTCTGGGATGTTCCTAAAGCGAAGCTGATGCTCCATCTCCCTATGTTCCATCCTTTCTTGGGTTCTCTCCATGGCAATACTTCTTTTCTCCATGCCTTCCACCTTCTTCTGGGATTTTTTCTGGGCTTTTTCCATTGTTGATTGGTCTATTTTCAATTGTTTGACATCTTGAAGGGTTTCTGTCATCTCCTTTTTCATTGCGCTCCACTCCTCTTTTAGTTCTGTCTTCATGGTGTTCATGTCCTCCTGTGTAGTCCTTTGCTGGGCTTCCAGTTTCTCTGTTAAGGTTTGAAGGGTGTCTTGTTTGAGAGAGATCTTTTGGATGTCTCTTTGTATTTCTTTAAACATTTCTCTAATCCCCCCCTCTTCTGGGCCTTGACCTGAAAAGGAGCTTCTCCTCTGCGGTCCCTGCGATCCCTTGATGTCTTTGGGATTCCCTTTGTAGGCTGCCATTATTCTTAATGTGTATAATCAACAACAATCAATTTGCAGGGCTGACACACTTTCAGTACTTTAAATCCCCAACCAATTCACTAAACCTCCCTCAATCAGTTAATTAAGTCAATCAATCAATTTAAATTTGAATTACAATTCAACTGGGGAGGTTATAATTAATTCATCCAACTTTAAGGTATATCTAATTAATATTGGGCAATTATAATAAGCAATTAATCAACAATTATTCAACCCCAGCAATTAATTAATTATATTTTCCCAGTTGTCACCTTGTTATATTCAGAGTCCCCTGTAATCAATTCTTCAATTTATCAATCCCATCTCATTCATATAATTCATATAATTCAGCCCCCAAAGATAGGGAGCACCACGAGAAATACCTTAGCCCCAATCCCAGTCAGTTATTCTCCCCAATCAGTTATTCAGTTCATCAAGTCAGATATTGAAAATGTTCCAATTTATCTCTCAGAGCTTTCTCCCCTCTCTTTAATCGTCTGCTTCTCTTCCTGGTCCGCCGGCCCCCTCCGCTCCTCGTCCTCGTCTCTGCCCGCACCTTCCGTCCCGATTGGGAATCCGCCGCGCCGCCCGCCGCCTCTCCTGGCTCCGGGTCTCCCGCAGCGTCGTCCCGTTCGTCTGCTTCTCGTCCTCGTTCTATTTAATGAATTTTAAGTTTGGGATTAGATCTCACTCCTCGGTGTTTCTCTATATTTTTCTATGATCTTCTTAGCTCTATGATAGCTTGCTTCCAACTTCCTGTCCTTTGCCTTTATGGTCCGTGTGCTCACTTCCTCCCCTCTAAGTCCACTCTAGCCTCTGCCCTCCTCTCTATCACTGGAGGACTTCCCCCCCTTTCTTCTTCCGGCTTCCTCGTTTAAGAGGTATAGCTTCTAGGAGAGAGGAGGTGCGGCTTCTCACAGTTGGCGATTTGTTTACAAGAAGGGGAGGCCGTAGACAAAACAAATCTTCCTCAAGGTCAGTTCCATCTTGTTTTCTGTTGCTTTCTGTTGTTTTTACTGTTTACCTCTTTAGTATGTCTTTATGTTACAAATTAGCTGAAAGTTAGGTAATAATTCCTTCTTTTCCCAAACTGGTTGACCCCTTTCTCTCTCCCGGTTTGCTGCTAGGTTTGGCCCCTTCTCTCAAAGGGCCAGTATCTTCCTAACCTCTCGGTTGTTCTTTGTCTCTTGTTTTCTTAAAGGTTTGTGGCTGGGGGAAATTCCGGCTGTTTCCAGCCTGGTATTCTCTCCTCTATTCTCTGTCCCCGGGGTTTGCTTTGTTCAGCATGCCCGTTTCATTAGGGATGTTCTCTCTGGCAGTGGCGTTTGAGCTTTTAGTATAATGGTGAAGAAAAACTTACAGTTCTCCCTCTTTCTTCTCCGTTCAGTTCTTGTTGTTATTTTAGTGGGCGCTGGGAAGTTTCTGCAGGGGTTTCCCCCCACTTCCCTGCTCGCGATCCGCACGCCGCGGTCTGCAACCTCCGGACCCCCCCGACCCCCCTCCTTGAGGGAGAGAGGTTCCTGGGGCCACAGAGGGACCTGCTGGCTTTAGCGTCACCCACCTTATCGATCCAAGGTGAGAGGGGGACCCTTGGGGTCCTCCAAATCGCTGAGTCAGGGTGGATTGCTCGGGAGCCCTAGCAATCCGTGCCTTCGGCCATTTCGCCCACCGGAAGTCACTACGGGGTTTGTTGGCCTTCCGCAAGTCTGTGAAGACTTGGCTATATAGGCAGGCATTTGGTCCCAACTGATGCCTCCTTAGTTGCCAGCTGCCAACATACCGTCCTGCCATGTATTGCCTCTGCGTATTATTGTTTGCCGGGATCATTTGTGGGGAGGGGGGCTTTTGGGTATACGTCTTTTATCTGTTTATTGATGTTTTATTGATTTTATGCTGTAAACCGCTCTGGGCTCCAGAGAAAGCGGTCTACCAAATCGAATTTATAAATAAATAAATAAATAAAAATAAATAAATTTATAAAATATGTGTGCACCCTTGCATTGTGTGCACCCTTGCATTGTCCTGGTCCCATCTTGCGGAAAGCTTTCTCATACCCAAGTGATCATTTAAAATTGAAACTACTGAGCCATGTGAGATGCCTATGGCTTCCACAATCTCTCGCACTTTCAATCTCTGATCGGCCAACACCATAGCGTGAATTTTTTCAATTGTTTCAGGTGTAGAGACCTCAACTGGGCTTCCAGAACGTTCGGCATCTTCCGTGCTTGTACGGCCACAACAAAATTCAGTAAACCACTTTTTTACCATTGAAATTGATGGAGCAGAGTCCCCATAGTATTTATCAAACTTCCCCTTGGTTTGAGAAAAAATAATGCTTAATAAGCACACAAAATTCACTTTTTCCATTTTCTCCTCAAATCATGTGGTAATCTGCTATCAATGGCTGTTAAACAGAAACTAAATGACACAGCTTGTTCAAATTTTGACAGGAGTCAACTGACAGATGCCTGTTGACAGGAGCAGTGTTGCCCTTTCAGTTAAGAGGCGGGAAATTCAAAAAGTCACGGACTTATTGACCCACCCTCGTACCTTTGCCTTTAAAAAAGAGAACACTGGTCACTGAGACATTTCAAAATATAATACATATAGAGCAATAAATGACATTTTTCTGATATTCTCACCAAAGAAAATTTTCCTCCTTATGCAATAATAATAATAATAATAATACACTTTATTTATACCCCGCCTCATCTCCCCAATGGGGACTCGGGGCGGCTCACATGAGGCCAAGCCCAAACAACAAATTACAATAAAATCAAATCAAAACACCAGCAATCAACACAATAGAAAAGATACATACATATAAATAAAAACAATATACAACTAGATATCTAAAATCACAAAGACAGGGCGGGCTGCAAGCACATATATAAAATGTTAAAATGTTAAAACTCAGGGTGGGATACGCGAAATAGCATCCTTTACAGCAGGGGTGCTCATTAGGTAGAGTTTCCAGCCGGCGGCGGTGCGCCCCTGCGGATCTGGCGCTCTCGGCAGGCGCCTACACCGCCAAGTGCGTTAATCCGCCCCTGCTTACATTACATTAAAAAAGGTCTGGCAGGCAAGAAGTTTACCAACTTTTAGTTTCACCGTTGCTTTTGCCCAATCAATGGAATATCCCCGCCCTACATTACCTGGATAAGGGGATCTGTCCACATAGGCTCTAATTTCTTCTGGGTCTAGAGATTCCAAAACTGATACCATTTCAAGATAATCTTTTCCAAAGTCCCTCTGGTAGGTGGACAGTTGTTTACTGTGTTCATAATTCCAGATCTGAGCAGCTGACACTGAAGGAACTGTGGAGACAAGTCAATAAGAGATGCGCAAAACTGTAAAACAATGAAAGAAATACTATATGACCCTCATATTTGCAAGGGATATGTTCCTGAAGTAACTGTGAAAAGAGAAAACTGTGGACAATAGGAAACCCTACTGAAATTAATGACCGGCTCCACCGAAAGTTGCCAGAGTTAGTCTGGAGCAGCTAGAAAATTCTTAGGAATTTTTCTAGGTCATCTAGTATGATTCTTTGGTAACTTCCAGCAAAAGCATATCCTATAATATGCCAGCTGAGCCCGTACCTTGGGAAGTCTGACTTGGCCACGGTGGTCCACGCTCTGGTTACATCTCGGATAGACTACTGCAACACTCTCTATGTGGGGTTGCCTCTGAAGACTGCTCGGAAGCTGCAATTAGTCCAACGTTCGGCAGCCAGGTTACTACTAACAGCAGCGAGGCACAGGGAGCATACAACTCCCTTGCTGCGCCAGCTCCACTGGCTGCCAATTAGCTTTCGGGAACAATTCGAAGTGCTGGTTTTAACCTACAAAACCCTATACGGTTCTGGCCCAGGTTACCTGTCCAAACGGATTCTCCCCTACGAACCATCAAGAACATTAAGATCCTCCGGAGAGGCCCTGCTCTCGGTCCCGCCGGCTTCGCAAGCACGGCTGATGGGGACAAGAGACAGGGCCTTCTCTGTGGTCGCCCCTCGGCTGTGGAACTCTCTCCCAGGAGATGCTAGATCTGCCCCATCCCTGTTGTCCTTTAGGAGGCTGGTGAAGACCTGGATGTGGAACCAAGCCTTCCCAGAATAGGTTGAGACTGGCTATTGTCTGAATGTATGACCACGTTGACAGATTGAGTGGAATTGTTTTAATGGCGATGTGGTTTTATGCTGGGTTTTTATGTATTTTAATATGTTGTAGTTGTTTTTAATCTGTATAGCATTGAATTTTTGCTGTTATGCCGGTCTGAGTCCCTCGATAGAGGTGAGAAGGTCGGGGTACAAACGTTTTAAATAAATAAATATAATCACATAGGAAGAACTAGAAAACTCCTGGAGAGGACATATTTTCTTGGATGTAGATAGGGGAGGCGGAGGCGGAGATCCCGGCGCAACAGGAAGAGCTGCCAAGAAAGGACTTCCAGTCCCACGGACATTCACCGGAAGTCCTCCCAGCCCAACCAGTTCCAGAGCAGCCAGGTGCCGCAGAGGGGGACTCCCAGAGCCCCTGGACCCCCGGAGAAGGAGAGGTCCGTGAGGATTGGCCTTGATGCATCCAGGAGGTTCCCTGCTAGGACCTTCTGGAATGCCAACTACAGACGTAGAGTGTCCCCACTGGCAAACCCCCCAACCCAGGAGTTCTGACATCCTGGTGAGGGGGAGATCGGACCCACAGGCTTGTGGTGACCATCTCCCAACGGATCTGGTGACTCTAAGGACACTGTTGGACTTGTGGGACCCTCCTAGGCTCCCCTCGTTCGATGGTCGAGCCACTGCTGGCTTGACCTCTGGATAGCTCACTGACCCATGTGGTCACGAGCCCTGGTCTCCCCTCCCCTGCCTTAGATGTAGTACCCCCCTTTTGTGTTGTATCGTATTGTTCGTATGTATTTTATGTATTTTATGTCAAACTGTAAACCGCTCCGAGCCTTCGGGGAGTGGCGGTATAGGAAGTTTGAAGAAATAAATAAATAAATAAATAAATAAAATAAGTGAAACCACAGATACCAGTTCAACAGTTATTTGGGGGGGGGGTCATACTGTACCTTTTGGTCCGCCTTTCTCTGACTTTTATTTACACTTATCCTTTGGAACCGCTAGCTCATATGTTCCCAAAGAGATAGGGCAGGAGGTGGTTTGCTCTCTATGGTTGTTCTGTTTGACACTTCTGCCTTATAAGGGCTTGGAAACAGAATCCCTCAGCAGCATGGTCACAGATTATGCTGCTGGAGACCTGTAAAAGAACAACTTTCCAACCACTATGCCATGTCCTATGCTAATGCCTCCCCCGCCATCAACAAAACCCCCAGGTATTGAATTTTGGAGACTCCATGCACTCCTAATCAGAGCATAGAAACAGTTGACCTGTCATAGTACTGGTTCCCACTGGGTAAACATGCCCATGGGAGAGAGGGTAATTCAGTGAATAGCAGGTTTTTAGAGATAGTTGGAAGACGCTGATTCCCTGTGCCACTTCAGCCCTTTCACTACAGGCCACAACAATGTAGAATTAGTGGAAGAGAAAAATGCACGCCTCTTATCTTCAATCAATCAATCAATCATTTTTTATTACTTACTTAGTCGCCCTCCACCAGTGGTGCTCTGGGCGGCTTACAACATAAAACCAATAAAGCACTTTAAATAATTACAATTAAAACAACTAATCAAACGCTCCGCCAAAGAGCCAAGTCTTCAGTGCAACAGCGAAGCCTCTCAGATCACGCATGGCTTGGATGTCGGGCGGCAGAGAGTTCCACAGCTTTGGGGCGGAGGTCGACAAAGCTCTCCGCCTAGTGACCTCCAGGCGGATTTCTCTGGGGCCCGGTATATGGAGGAGAATTTTCTTGGGAGGATCAAGGTGACCACTGGGAGTGATAGGGGGAGAGGCGGTCCCTAAGGCACGTCGTTCCCTAGCGGTCCCTGAGGTATGTCGTTCCCGAGTTTCCCCCAGATCGCCTGCAGAGGGATATTATTCTGCGTTCAATCTGGGTGTTTACATTCAGATTGGATATGGCAGTATTTTTCAACCTTTTTTGAGCCGCGGCACGTTTTTTACATTTGCAAAATCCTGGGGCACACCACCAACCAAAGTGACACAAAATGACACTGTAACACAGTAATACATATAGTTAATATGTTTTTAAATGTATTTATACACTCAGTGTGAAACCTGGGCCTGTTTTGATGAACACAACATATATATGACTTCCTCTCACATATGTATACATGGCTATCATGTCTTCTCTCAGCCTTCTTCCTCTTCTTCAGGCTAAACATGCCCAGGTCTTTAAGCCGCTCCTCATAGAGCTTGTTCTCCAGACCGTTGTGAAATTTCACCCTGAGTGATAGTTGCTTCCAGTTAGCTATGGATGTTATGAAGGTGTTATAAACAGTTCCTGGGAGGGGGCAACTCTAAAAATCCAGTAAAATAGTAAAAAAAAACCTTTCCAAGCGGAGAGGCTCAATTTGTTTCTTGGAAACCTGTGAGGGGGCTGCTAGGAGTGGGGAGAGTGCCAATTTCCCACGGCACACCTGATGATCGCTCACGGCACACTAGTGTGCCACGGCACACTGGTTGGGAAACACTGGGATACGGAATAACATCCCTCCCCAGCAGATCTGGGGGAAACCCGAGTTTCCCCCAGATCTTCTGGGGAGGGATGTTATTCCATGTCCAATCTGGATGTCTACACCCAGATTGGACATGAAATAACATCCCTCACCCCAGCAGATCTGGGGGAAACGGGTTTCCCCCAGATCTCCTGCAAAGGGATGTTATCCCACTTGGAAGCCCATGGCTTCCCTCCGGATCTGAACAGCCCCGTTCAGATCCGGAGGTAAGGCGTGGGCTTCCAAACCGGGTAGAGAAGCCCAGGCCTTCCCTCCAGATCTGGATGCGGGGCCGCCCAGATCTGGAGGGAAGATGTGGGCTTCCAAACCCATGCGTTTCCTCCACATCCAAAGGGCCCCGAAGGGATTTTGAAAAAAAAAACGGCCCTGGATTCAAAACTACAAATTCACTTCCGGGTTGCTTAAGGCCCTTCAAAAACAATGCGGAAGTGATTTAAATACGAATTTAAAATCACTTTTGTAGCATTACGACGAACCTAACCACCCCTAGTGTATAGGAATGGCTTTGACCATTTATTGGAATGTCAAGTTTATTTATTTTATTTATTTATTTGTTCGACTTAATATACCGCTCTCTCTGGAGCCCAGAGCGGTTTACAGAGTTAAAAACAGATAAACACATAAAATGCAATAAAACCAGATTAAACCCCCAGTTAAAATAAAATTCCAGCAGAACTGCGATGGCAGTAGGAATATGCTGACAGCAACACAACAGGATGCTGATAACACGGCATTGGTTATGGGCCAAATGCCTGTCTGAATAGCCAGGTCTTTACGGCTCTGCGGAACGGCATTAAGTCCCGGATGGCTCGCAGCTCGTCAGGGAGGGTGTTCCACAGGGTTGGCGCAGCTACGGCAAACGCCCTCTGCCGCGTGCTAGCAAGTGTATAGACCTTAATGCCCGGCACATCCAATAAATTGAGCCCCTCTGAGCGCAGTGATCTCCTGGGCACATAAGGGGTAAGGCGCTCCCTCAGGTACACTGGCCCCAAACCATATAAGACATTGAAAGTTAAAACTAACACCTTGAAGGTGACCCGGAATTCAATAGGAAGCCAGTGCCGCTCGCGCAAGAGTAAGTTATGAATGTACCAGGTTGCTGAGAGTTTTCCAGGTTGCATGGCCATGTTCAAGAAACATTATCTCCCGACATTTTGCCCACATTTATGGCAGGCATCTTCAGAAGTTTTGAGGGTGTGACCTCTGAGGATGCCTGATACATATGATGTGAAACGTCAGGAGAGAATGCTTCTAGAACATGGTCATACAGCCTGGAAAACCCACAGCAACCCAGTGATTCCGGCCATGAAAACCTTTGAAAACTCTTACGAATGTACCTATTGTCAAATTCTAAAAGCTGTGCCCAAGCCTTGAAGCCAGTATAATAAGATATTCTCACCAGCGCCTTTTACTGGAGTGGTGCGCTTTGCATTGCAACCATATTTCCGAGTAAAATACTTTAAGTCAGGATCATGGGGTTGTGGCTGGAAATTGCGCCTGAATTCAGAATCTGGAGGCCTTGGGACCAACGTTTTCCAATCTGGAGGAGCTGTGAAATCCTCTTTTGCAGCACCTGGAAAAATTAAAAGGAAATGTCATAGTAAATATAAAGATCCAATAATTATGTGGAGATCAAATACCATAGTAACAAGTTCTTCATACTACAATGTTCATTTACCATGGAATAAGGCACATGAAATTGAATGAGATTTACTTCTAAGTGGCGATACATTGAACTGCAGTGTTCATCTTGTACAGTCCTTACTGTGGACCTCTCATCAATACATTGTGAGGGAGTGTGGAAATAGTGCAAGTTTCTGCAGTTTGAGCAGATTAGAAATCTTATTATATCTTGCATATTGTATCTTTCTGAGATGAGCCAACAGTGAACGAACTGGCAGAATACAGGGAGCATACCACCCCCCCCCCCCCCCCCCCGGCTGTATCAGCTCTACTGGCTGCCTGTCCATCTCCGAGCCCAATTCGAAGTGCTGATATTGACCTATAATCATGATAAAGCTCTATACGGTTTTGGCCCAGCTTACTTGTCCGAACGCATCTGCCTCTATTGTCCCATCTCACAGTTTAAGATCATCGGGGGAGGCCCTACTCTCGCTCCTGCCAGCATCGCAAATACGGCTGGTGGGGATGAGAGACAGGGCCTTCTCGGCGGTGGCTCCCCGCCTATGGAACACACTCCCAAACGAAATAAGATCGACTCCATCTTTCCTCGCTTTTAGAAAAAAGCTAAAGTTGTGGTTCTGGGACCAGGCCTTCGGGCAGCAGACGCAGGCATGTAGCCAGGGGGGGCTTAGGGGGCTTCAGCCCCCCCCCTGGAAATTCTCAGGGTGGTCTGCAGGCCTTACTGGTACATTATTTAAACTGTTATGTTTATTCATATCATGATCTGATCACCATGCTCATTATATCCCACATTCATGGGGTTACTGGGATAACAATACAAAAGGTTTGCTAGGGTAGACCCTCTCTCACCCAGTCTCAGCCCCCTCCGAATCAAACTCAGCCCCTCCCGAATCAAAATCCTGGCTACGGCCCTGAGCAGACGTAAATTGTACATTTGGATTTGACTGGATTGATAACTTGATTGGACTGACAATTTGTTCCGCTTGATGGTTTTAAGTTGTTTAAGTTGTTGGTTCTGACCTTTAAGGCACTTTATGGTCAGGGGCCAGCATATCTCAGAGACCGCCTCTCCCCTCTTCGCCGCCAGTGGTCACCACGGCACCTCCAACTAAACTTACTGTATGTTCCAGGCCGCAAGGAAGTACGTCTCGAGAGCACAAGACACAGGGCCTTCTCCATCTCCTCCCCTGTCATGTGGAACTCCTTGCCTCCCCACTTGAGGGCCATGCGTGACTTGCGACCCTTTGCTCAGGCACTCAAGACCTGGCTTTTTAGCAGAGCTTTTAATGTTTAATGCAGTCTATTCGGTATTGTGTAATGTGTTTATGTTTTATGTAAATCGCCTGGAGCATTTTAATAAAGGGCGATTAACAAGTGAGAAACTGATGATGATGATGATGATTGTTGTATGTAGTGATTTTAATGTAATGGTTTTAATGTTTTTATTGATGTTGATTATATGGTGTATTTTTATATTGTACTAGCTTGGGGACCCGGTGGTGCCCGGGTTTTTTGAGAAACGTAGTAGTTGGTCTTTAGGAGTTATTTATGTGGCTCACAGTAGTGTCAGGAAGTTAGTGAAGGCACAGCGAGTCCCATTGTCCATGGTCTAACATCCTCCAAACAACACCAGGATGTAGGGTGGGTCATGGAGGCTCTGTCTGCCAAGTTTGGCATTGATCCATCATTATTGGGAGTTGCAATGGTATCATGAAATTACTGATGGTACTGCAAGTCCCATCATCTGTGGTCCACCCTCCTCTAAATTGCAGTAGGATGTAGATTGGGTCTTGGGGGCTCTGTGTGGCAAGTGTGGTCTCTATTGGTGAATGGATGAGGGTTGCATTTTTATCAGGAATTGAATGAAGGTACTGCAAGTCCCATCATCCGTGGTCTGTCTCACACAAAATTGCACCAGGATGTAGAGTGGGTCATGAGGGCTCTGTGTGCCAGGTTTGGTCTTAATCAGTCATTGGATTAGGTTTGCAGCAGTCTTGGAAAGTGAGGGAAGGTACTGCAAGTCCCATCATCCATGGTCTGCCCTCCTCCAAACTGCACCAGGACGTAGAGTGGGTAATGGGGGATGTGTGTGCCAAGTGTGGTCTGTATTGGTCCTTTTAGGTGGCCGCAGTGGTCTGTGGGAACCAAAGTGTTTGAATGTACTACAAATCCCATAATCCGTGGTCCATCTCCCCCAAACCGCACCAGGACGTAAAGGGGGTCAGGGGGGTTATGTGAACCAAGTTTGGTGCAGGTCCATCACCCGTGCTGGTTGCTGTGGCCTGTGAAAGTGGCAGCCAATCAGAACGCTGCCACATACATACATACATACATACATACATACATACCCACACACATACAAACATTCTGCTTTATTATATATATAGATATAGATTGTGGTGTTGCGGCCTGTAGTGCTGCGAATGTAAGCCGTGCTAAGTCCCCCTGATGATCGAAGAGATTGTGTGGGTTCGTAAACAGAAATGCGGTCACACAGGTAGGCGGGTCCCAAACCGTTTAGGGCTTTATAAGGTAAGAACCTGCACCTTGAATTGGGACTGGAAAATGAACGGCAGTCAATGGAGCTTCTTAAAAGTGTGTGTGTGTGTGTGTGTGTGTTTATATATATATATACACACATACGCACACATTCATTACAAGCCATGTATTACATACTTCATCAGGTGTGTATGTGTATGTAAACACACAAAAACACACGTGATAAAGGATCTAAGTCATGGCTTATAATGATTTTATATCTAAGAGGAGAGATATGCAGTCCTTAAATTATATGGTTTCTTCCAGATTAAAAAAAGGCTGTCACAATCCTGGGGGGATACATGCCTCGCCTATTCTGGATTATAGAAACAACCAGAAACCTCAATGTCATCTTAATAACAGTATTTCTAAAACAAGCCGGGAAGCCTTACCTGGTTGTATCCCTAAATAATCTCTTGCATAAGATGTTTTATATTGCCTTTTTAATACATCCTCAATCTCTTGTTTGCTAATAGATTTTGTCCAAGGTGAAAAATTTTCCGTAGGCACTGGCATTTCCCCTCGAGGCATTTGCCATATCAGAAATCGCTGAAAATACAACGGTTGGAAGGAAGCAGGAAAAACATTCAATGTGAAAAAAAACTGGCTAAAAAGATACTCTTCTACGGTAATATGCTTTTAAATATATATTTTTTTGCTTACGATGTTGATTTTCCTTTTTTAAAAGATGGCTATGAGCACAAGCATTTCTCCATTTCACCCACTTTGTGGCCCATTTGCTCTGGTTTGGTTCTCCCAGTGGATACCAAAATCTATGGATCTCAAATTTAAAATAATTTATTTAAATATTATAATTTCCATGCCGTAAACATTTTTACCCTAATTTTATGTATATCTATCATAATAGTTACTCCTCCCTCTTAATATAACATGGGCATATAGCCTGATGGGAGGTTTAATCCTTTGCCCCAAGAGCACTCCAGATCAGAGTTGGGTTCCTTATGATTTACCATCTGTTTCCTTTACCTGGAGTAAAGTGTGTGACTGAAAGATACTACTATTCTTTCTCATGCAGGAAAAGCCACCATAGTTGTTTGAGTGCTGGACTATGATTCTGGAAACTAGGGTTCAAATCCCATCCATCTAGGACATAAAAAACTGCTAATCTTTGGCAAATTACACACTCTCAGCCTCAGAAGAAGGCAAAGGTGAATCCCTCTGAAGAAATATCTCACAACCTCTGAGGATGCCTGCCGTAGATCAGGCCCGGATTAACCCCTTTTGACGCCCTAGGCCAGGGCTGTCCAACAGGCGGCCCGCGGGCCGTACACGGCCCCCCAGCCTGTTGGACACGGCCCCCGCTACCCCCGTAACATTTTTAATTTTTTTTAAAATATATATATATATAGAAAAAAAATTTTTGAAAAAAATGGCGGCCGGGGGGGGGGGGAAGCGGGGCAGGGATAAGGAAGGGAGCGAGCTCCTCCTCCCTGCATCGCCCCCTCCATCCCTCTCTCCGCACCGCCCTTCCTAGGGAGGGGAACTGCCAAAAGGAGCAGTAGGCAGCGCCAAGGGCGGCGCATCAGAGGCCTGGGGTGACGCGCCGCCCCTTGGCGCCACCTACTGCTAGGAAGGGCGGGGAGCCAGCTGCCTTCTTCCTCCGTAGCCCCTCCTCCTTCTCCCCACTCGCGCCGCCGCTCGGGGGAAAAGAGGAGAGGCTTCGGAGAAAGGAGGCAGCTGGCTTCCTTCTCCCTCCAAAGCCCTCCTCACCCGGGATCCTTCACCCGGGATCCAAGCAACGCTATGGAGGGTGAAGGACCCGGGAGGGGCTATGAAGAGGGAGAAGGTATCCGCTTCCTTCTCCCTCCAAAGCCCCTCCTCCTTCACCCGGGATCCGGGCAACACCGTGGCCCGGGTGAAGGAGGAGGGGCTATGCGAGCGAACCCGCCCTGCCCCCCGCGAGCGGCCCCACCCCCTGCTCACTGACCACCTATGGCCCCCCAGGTGATCAGTGACACTTCTTTCGGCCCTTGGGTCGGAAGAAGTTGGACAGCCCTGCCCTAGGCCAAAGTCAAGGAAGGAGTCAAGGAAGGAGGGCATGCGAGGAGGAGGAGGCAAAGGGAAGCCCCGCCCCCGGTGCCGGCAGCGATCCCGGGGGCGGGGCTTCCCTCCGCCTCCTCTTTGCGGCACGCCCTCCTTCCTTGAGTCAAGGAAGGAGGGCACAAGGAGGAGGAGGAAGGAAGGGAAGCCCTGGGCCCGCGGGCCACTTCCGACTCAAGGGAGGGCACAAGGAGGAGGCGGAGGGACGCCCCGCCCCCCGGGGCCACTGCCGGGCATGCGCAGCAGGAGGGTGCCACGCCTCCTCCGCCATGTTCCTGGCATGCCTGGCAACGGCCCTGGGGCTTCCTTCCTCCTCCTTGCGGCCTCCTTCCTTGACAAGGGTGCGGGGGTGATGGTGAGGGGGGCGCCATTCCTTCCTCCCTTGTCCTCTTGCAGCGCTCTCCCCCTGCTGTCCCTCGAGAGAGAGAGAGAGAGTTATGTTGTGGTTTTGTTTCAACATTTGGGGGGGGGGGATCCGTGTGAACTGCGCCCCCCCCTTGGCTTGTGCCCCTAGGCCATGGCCTAGGGTGGCCTTATGGGTAATCCAGGCCTGCCATAGATGCAGGCAAAACGTCAGGAGAGAATGCTTCTAGAACATGGCCAAACAGCCCAAAAAACCTACAACAACCCTCTGAACAAATCTTGTCAAGAAAACCCATGTGGTAATACTAAAACTATAACAATAAACTTTATTATATTGTATTTTCAAAGGCTGTCATGGCTGGAATCACTGGGTTGTTGTGAGTTTTCCAGGCTGTATTGCCATGTTCCAGAAGCATTCTCTCCTGACATTTCGCCTGCATCTATGGCAGGCATCCTCAGAGGTTGTGAGGTCTATTTATATTCCGCCCTATCTCTCCAGAGGGACTCAGGGTGAATGTCCCTCCACCTTTCAGTCATCTTAGATCCACCTTTCAGTCATCTTAAGTCAGAAAAGACTTGAAGGCACACAATAACTAAGCGTGCAGGAGTCAACTGTCATGAGCCTTGACCTCAAAACACTAACAGTGAGTATTATAGTCCAAGGTCAAGCCAAATGTCCAGTTCCGAATGCCAAGCAATGAGAGTTGTCCACAAGTCAAGAGCCATAGTCCAGGAGCAGTCCAAATTCCAAAAGATACATGAGATACAAGGTTCCAAGGCCCAGGCGTGGATACAGAAGTTGAAGTCAACAAACACTGCAAATTCTTAAATGCTTATTTCACAGCTTATCCTGATTCAACTTTAGTACCAAAAGGGTTACAAATTAGTTTTTTTGGTCAACTTTAGATTCAGTCTGGTTATTTGCAGGGCCGGACTAAGGTAATTTTCAATGGTAAGCGAACATTATTTTGGTCGTGTCCCCCCCCCAACAACAGTGCCTACCCCTCCTCCTCTCCGGCCTCGTGGGGTAAGCCTCCTCACGCTGCTGCTCTCACCTCCTCACGCTACACGAAATGCGCATGCGCATAGTTCCGCACATGTGCATTTGGTGCGGCGCGGACGGGCTGCCTTTCATGGGGGTTGAGACGGAGACTGAGAAGGGGCATTTGGTGGCCGGATGCGCCCCTGAATATATGGCGCCCCACGCAGGCGCGTAGTTTGCGTAATGTAAGATCCGGCCCTGGTTATTTGGGATGCTGATTATTATTATTTATTAATTTGTTATTTATTGGCCACCACTCCCAGCCGGCTCGGGGCGGCTTACATCAAGCACCACAATAAAACAACATATCTACAACAGCAATAAAACCACAAGGATAAAACAATTCCTAAGAGATAAGACAAGTCCTACGGGATAGCACATTACAACTCAAAGGCCTGCCGGAATAGGGCCGACTTGCAGGCCTTCCGAAAAGCCAACAGATTACGCAAGGCCCGAACCACCGGGGGTAGTGTGTTCCAGAGAACTGGGGCGATGATGGAGAACGCTGTTCTCCATGTTGAAGTTAGGTGGTATTGTTTGACATTGGGCAGGGCTAGAAGATTCCAGTCTTCAGATCTAAGTGTTCTCATGGGGCAGTATGGGGTTAGGCGGTCCCTTAGGTACACTGGCCCCAGACCATACAAGGCCTTAAAAGTCAAGACTAACACTTTGAAGGTGATCCGGTACTCAATAGGAAGCCAGTGCAGTTCCCGCAGAATTGGTGTAATGTGGCAGCTCGCAGGAGCTCCTGCGAGCAACCGAGCTGCGGCGTTCTGCACCAGCTTGAGTTTCCAGGTCACCGACAGATTCAGGCCAATGTAGAGAGCGTTACAGTAGTCTAACCTTGAGATGACCGTGGCTTGGATCACCGTGGCCAAGTCGTGCCGAGACAAGTAAGGAGCCAGCCTCCTAGCCTGGCGAAGATGGAAAAACACAAGGCAGGGGTGCTTGCACAATATATGCACACAAGTAGGAAAAGCAAACCATAAGATTCAAAGAAATGTCATGCAGTACAACACATACAGTATGGAGCCTAATCAATGGTAAGCATAGATACACATCAATTAAAGAAGCAGTGCACACATGTGCTTTTGATAAATGCTTTATATATAATTGTGACGCTTCTCTTGCTTACTATTATCCTAACTTAGAGGTGCACTCACCCTGACTGCATTGTATGCTTGAACTGCATGACATTTCTTTGAATCTTATGGTTTGCTTTTCCTACTTGTGTGAAGATGGAAAAACGCCACTCTGCTGACAGCGGAGATTTGCGCCTCCATTGACAGCAGAAGGTCCTAAAGAACTCCAAGGCTCTTTATTGAAGATGACGGGCATAACGCCACAGCGTCCAGGGTTGGAAGCTGGACATCCCTACCACCCGGATGACACAGCCAGAGGATCTCCGTCTTTGCTGGATTTGACCTCAACCTACTGGCTCGCAGCCATCCAGTAACGGCTTCGAGGCAGAGATGGAAATTATCGGGTACGGTTTCGGGCCTGCCCCCCATCCTCAGAATGAGCTGGGTGTCATCAGCATACTGATGACATTCCAGCCCAAAGCTACGCACCAGCTGAGAAAATTGCATTGGATAGACCACATCAGCTCGGGTTTCTGATACAGAACATATGCCATCCAGTAGTTGCCATCTGCTTGCCCACAGAAAATCATATTTAAGAGTCTAGAGCTGATGTGGTATTTTGTGGATAGTCAGCCTCTCTTCTCCCGACATCCCTGTTGCCTCGGCACTATCAGAGGGTTTCACGAGACCAGTTGCTCTCGTTGCCGCATGGTTTCGAGGCAACAATGTAGTAATAGTGAGGTTGCGGACCATATTTTTGTTCTTGCAGACCACTGGTGGTCCACGGACCACAAGTTGGGAACCGTTGCTCTTGTGTTTGACCGGCAGGCTGAGTAGTTGTTACTTCTGGATGTGGCTGAGGGAGTTGTTGTTCCTGGCTGGGCTCTAATTCAGTGGTTCTCAAGCTGTGGGTCCCCAGGTGTTTTGGCCTACAACTTCCAGAAATCCCAGCCAATTTGCAAGCTGTTAGGATTTCTGGGAGTTGAAGACCAAAACATCTGGGGACCAACAGGTTGAGAACCACTGCCCTAGTTCAACAGCCAAGCCCTCATCCATGACATCAACCTAGACATAGTCCATCATACATGAGAAAGTGAAGTTTTAATCTTACCTCTCTCTGTGTTTTTTTTTTAATTGGGCCTCTTGCACAGTAATACTCATTTTAACTTTTAAGTCCCCTGGCATCTTTTTTGAGGAGTAGTTCGAGAGCTAAACTGCAACAGGCAGGGCCGTAGCCAGGATTTTGTTTCGGAGGGGGCTGAGTTTGATTCGGGGGGCTGAGACTGGGTGGAAGAGGGTCTACCCTAGCAAATATTTTGTATTGTTATCCCAATAACCCCATTAATGTGGGATATAATGAGCATGGTGATCAGATCATGATATGAATAAACATAACAGTTTAAATAATGTACCAGTAAGGCCTTTTGAGAATGACCACCCTGAGTTTTATCTGGGTTGGGGTTTTAAGGGCATCTGATCGCCCCCTTAGCCAGTAAGGCCTTTTCGGCCACATCCCCCCCCTTAGCCCCCTCTGGCTACATGTCTGGCAACAGGTGATTACATACAAGATAAAATTTAAATCTGAAGCACTTGTAAAATAAAATATATAATATAGAAATATACGGCATTCATTACATTGCCAGGCTGTGGGTTGTTTCTCCTTATTCCCGATGCACTGCCACTCCTGATAGGTTCCGCCTTGGAATAAGGCTTCCAGCAGTACTCATCTTTGTAAATATTCCTTGCAGTTGGTTCATCCACTTGAAAGGGAATCACATGTCCTGTCCCTGCTCTGGCACTGCAAAGAACAATACAGATTATTATTATTATTATTATTAATGTTACTTTTAATACATTTAAATCTGAAGATATCTCTCAACTTATGCTGATTTTTAAAGTATAGTTCATGCAAAGACAATGGTTTCATTAATATAATCAGGAAGAAGCAAGTTACAACCCATGGGAGTATGGCTATGTTCTAGAACAGGGCTGGGCAACCTACGGCCCACGGGCTGTATTCGGCCCGCCAGTCGATTCTGTACGGCCCGGGGACTGAAGAGAAGGGTGTCAGGGGCGGGCCCAAGAAGAAGGGGTGCCACTGCCGCCATCCCATCGCAGCGGCTTTGGCGTGCCTGACATCCCTTTGGAGTGGCGGCTTTGGAGTGCCCCAACAAGAGGCTCTCCGCCTCTTCCTCATGCCTTCGGCATGGAGAGGCTCCGGATGGTCAGCGTGGGAGCGTCAGTGGCGGGGAGGAGCCTTTCGATGACTTCCTGTAGTCCCCGATGAGCTGGCTGAGACATTCTGGGACCCGTAGGAGTCAGGAAACTACGGTTCCCTGAATGCCTCAGCCAGCTCAGCTGGGGCTACAGGAAGTCATCCAAAGGCTCCTCCCCGCCACGCCGCTGGCACTGACGCTCTCATGCTGGCCATCCGGAGCCTCTCCATGCCGGAATAAAAAAAAATATGGTGGGGATTTATTGCACTATTTGTCCAGTCTTATATATGAAATGAGCAATTCTGGCAGATTGGGGGGGCATTATTCTTTTTCTTAGACCATGAGTGGAAATATGCATTACCAAAATTGCTCCTCAAACCCCAAAACAGAACCAGAAAGGGCTACAAACCCATTTCTGATTTTGAAACATGTCAGAGAGCAAACGTACACTGTGCAAGCTATTTAAAAGGCGAATTTCTGCTTCTGGAAACTTTGAGCCAGAAAAACAGACTTTTGCCCCAGTGGCAGGGGCGGATCTAACGTTACGCGAACTACGTGGCCGCATAGGGCGCCACATGGTCGGGGGGGCATCCGGCCGCCAGGTTCAGCGCATGCGCATTTGGTGCGGTGGTGCATTCGGTTGCAAAACACTCCTCCTTTTCAGCCTCGTGGAAGGCGAATCGCGTCTGCAGCCTGCTGGAGTCGCACCTCGCCAAATGCACATGTGCAGAATCTGCGCATACGCATTTGGTGCAGCGCAACTCCAGGCCGCAGATGCGTATCGCTGTACAGGAGGCTGAAAAGGAAAAGCGTTTTGCAGCTGGAGGTGGAGGCTCCGCATATGGCTGCCCAGCGCTCCTCCTTTTCGGCCTCCTGTATGGCGATTCGCGTATGCTGCCTGGAGTTGCTCACGTCGCAACAAATGCGGATGTGCGAACATTATTTTGCCCCCCCCCCCAACAATGCCTACCCCTCCTCCTCTCCGGCCTCATGCGGTGAGCCTCCTCACACTGCTGCTCTCGCCTCCTCAAGCTACACCAAATGCGCATGCACATGGTTCCGCGCATGTGCATGGTTCTGCGCATGTGCATGGTTCCGCGCATACGCATTTGGTGCAGCGCGTGCAGGCTGGAGATGTGCCAAATGCGCATGCGTGAGGTTCCACGCATGCACATTTGTTGCGGTGCGAGGAGGCAAGAGCTGCAGCGTGTGGAGGCTCACTGCACGAGGCCGGAGAGGAGGAGGAGTAGACGTTGGTTTTGGGGGGGGGGGGGAATAATTTTCGCTTACCATTGAAAATTACCTTAGTCTGGTCTTGCCCAGTGGCTGGAGGTATTTTGGGTGTGAAACAATACACAAAGAGCCTTAAATCTACTTATCAAGCATACTGTTGCATTAGTAAAGTTCCCCCAAAATTGAAGCGCCAAGGCAAGGGACACGAAGACGTCCTTGTCAACAAGAATCCGACAGCAAAAGTGTTTTAAGATGCCAAAAAACCCATGAAATGACTGAAATCTTGAAATTGGTTAAATGAATGTCATCTTACCAATCTGCATCCCCTTCTGTTGCAGGTCTAAAGACAAACGCGTGTTTCATTGTTGATTCATAAGGATCCCAGTTTATTTTACCTACTAAAGACAGTACTTGTTAAGTGCTATAAATGCTAAACTCATCCTAGTCTTAAAACGGCTATTAACCTATCTTTCCCAAATTGCTCAAGTATCTTGACATCAAGAAGGTCTGGTGAGATCCAGATCAGGACTGTGGACGCATTTCCAGATGTCATAATACTACTGTACATATCGTTAGCTGCATGGTTATCAACATATATAGCTTAGTCCTCAGGTACGAATATAGAAACTCTCCTTACAGCTTCGCCAGTTCACGGATCTCCTTGTCTTGCATTTTCTTTTCTCTCTCTGGTCGGCCAACTGGCACTCACAGAATCTTTATGAAAGCAACAGTCAGAATCTGTTCTGGTCTAATTTAAAGAGACAAAACTGAAATAATTTTACTTCTTTCACAAATCAAAGTGACAAGGCCTTGCTAATTTAATTCTAGGCATGGTATTACAATTGCAATAATAGATGCAGGTGTTAAAGGTGAGCTATGAACGTAATTCAAAAGGTACCGCAACACATTTGTTCATCTGTAAGATGCCACAAGGCTCTTGGCTAGTTTAGTAGAGGACTCACATACGTACTCTTTGGAAATAATCTTTCCTTACGAACCATTGAGAAATTTAAGATCTTCTGGGGAGGCCCTGCTCTCGGTCTTGCCACCTTCACAGGTGTGGCTGGCAGGGACGAGAGACAGGGCCTTCTCAGCGGTGGCTCATCAGCTATAGAATGCCCTCCCCAGGGATATTAGATCGGCCCCCACCCCAGGCCCGGATTAACTCTTTTTGGAGCCCTAGGCCACACATTGGAAGCCACGCCACCGGCCCGATGCTGAGCATGCGCGTCAGAGGCCCTAGGGGTGGGGCTTCCCTCCGTGTCTTCCTCCTCGCGCCGGGTGCCCCTCCTTCCTTGAGTGAAGGAAGGAGGGGCTGGCGCGAGCGAGGAAGAGGCGGAGGGAAGCCGCACCGGAGGCCCTAGGACCGGGGCTTCCCTCCGCGTCTTCCTCCTCGCGCCGGGCACCCCTCCTTCCTTGAGTGAAGGAAGGAGGGGCCGGCGCAAGCGAGGAAGAGGCGGAGGGAAGCCGCGCCGGAGGCCCTAGGACCGAGGCTTCCCTCCGCGTCTTTCTCCTCGCGCCGGGCGCCCCTCCTTCCTTGAGTGAAGGAAGGAGGGGCCGGCGCAAGCGAGGAAGAGGCGGAGGGAAGCCGCATCAGAGGCCCTACGGGCGGGGCTACCCTCCGCGCCTTCCTCCTCGCGCCGGGCGCCCCTCCTTACTTGAGTGAAGGAAGGACGGGCCGGCGCAAGCGAGGAAGAGGCGGAGGGAAGCCGCATCAGAGGCCCTACGGGCGGGGCTACCCTCCGCGCCTTCCTCCTCGCGCCGGGTGCCCCTCCTTACTTGAGTGAAGGAAGGAGGGGCTGGCGCCAGCAAGAAAAAGGCGGAGGGAAGTCGCGTCAGAGGCTCTAGGGGCAGGGCTTCCCTCCGCGTCTTACTCCTCGCGCCGGGCGCCCCTCCTGCCTTGAGTGGAGGAAGGAGGGGCTGGCACGAGCGAGGAAGAGGTGGAGGGAAGCCACGTCATAGGCCCTAGAGGCCTAAGGCGCTCCGCGCGCAGGCGCACCCGAAGACCGACCTTTTTTTAAAAAAATTGGGGGGTCCGAATCTGGCGCCCTCCCCATGGCTGCGCCCCTAGGCCGTGGCCTAGTGTGGCCTTATGGATAATCCGGGCCTGCCCCACCCTCTTAACATTTCATAAAAAAGTAAAAACCTGGTTATTTGAGCAGGTGTTTCGAAACGCAGTGTAGCTATGACCTCTGATCTCGGAATTGGACAACGTAACTGGACAATGATTTCGCAATGAAGTGCGGAGGATTTTTATAATGTTTTTATTGATGTTTAATATGTATGTGAATTTTTTAAAACTATGTTGAGTGTTTTATCTGCTTTTATATTGTTATGGGCATTGAATATTGCCCCTTGTAAACTGCCATGAGTCGCCCTCGGGCTGAAAATGGCGGTATAAAAATGTAGTAAATAAATAATAATAAATGATAGTCTTATCCGTGCTTCAAAGCAAGAACCAGAAGGGCACTGTTCCATTATCCGTAGAGAGGCCAAAAGGGGGCGCTAGAGAGATAAGAATAGTCAATTTTATGGGGATGGAGGGTGGGTTGAAGGAGGAAAATAATTTCTCCGTTTTCCTGTTATTCCCTCCCCACCACCCATGTTGCCGTCATGGAAACAACCCTTGTTTATGATATGGGAAGGGGGGAGGGGGAATAACCAGCAAAAACAGGTTTTCCTTCTTCACCCCTCCCTGCCATAAAGTGGACTATCCTTCTCTCTCTAGCACCCCCTAGTGGCCTCCGCCTAGATCAGTGATTTTCAACCAGTGTGCCGCAGAACATTAGTGTGCCGTGAGAGATCATCAGGTGTACCGTGGGAAATTATTTTCGAACTTCATTCATATATAAACTATAAGGTGCACCTGTCCCTTTAAGAAATTGACACAATACACAAGGGTTCTTGCCCAAGGCACAATAACACACAGGAAGCTGTACTAAACAAAAATAGTTTATTGGGCTCACAGTATGATGCTGTGAATCCCAAGCGGTTCAGAATCAGCCGCAGCAACACCAAATTGTATTTATTTACCTGGCTTGCATGATTTGGTGTTGCTGCGGCTGATTCTGAACCGCTTGGGATTCACAGCATCATACTGTGAGCCCAATAAACTATTTTTGATACTTTCGCATCAGATTGTGGATTATCTCTTCATTGGGATCAGCTTCTGCGTCTGCCCACTGCTTTCCGGGGCCACGTGGGGGTACGGGAGGCTCCTTGGCCCAGTGCCCAGGTCGGGGTCACTCCCCCTCCAGGACCTAGGTCCCGTTCCCAGCCATTTGGCCTCAGCATCCACCCATTTGGAATCATCTCAGGAATCCCTGGCATGCTCTGTTCACGGTGCACTGGCTCTTTAAATCTAGCCTTCGCACACTCGCCGTGACCGGAATCCATTGAGATTAGCTTCGACACGTCATCGCGTTGTGCAACAGAGACACGTCTGACATCATCCACGGGCGTTCCTCCGTTGCTGCCTGACGCCCCACCATCATCCACTGCGTCAGCACGTTATCTACGTGGGACGCCCGCGTCATCTCTCTGCGCTTTGTTTAGCTGCTACGTCATTCACGGACGACGCGGCTGAAGCGTGCACCTGTACTCGCCGCCTGAGGAGTCATCCCTGCGGCTTGAGAACGCCCTTCAGCATCCCACAGCCCCGCCGCCGGCCTTCATTCCCCTGATATTTACTCTGGATTTACTTCGCTGCCGACGGAGGGACTTCATCTGAGACGGTATTGGGTCTCTGTACCCACGTACAGGATTCTGGGCATTTGCTCGCTTTGGGGTTTGGTGCTTCGCACACTGTGCTTTTCCATCTGAGTGGACGTGTATTTCATATTTACATGTGTCATATTATTGTGTATAAGGGGCTAGGAATGGCTTTGCCACTTCCTCTGTGACCTAGCTCAGCGGAGTATCACTCCCTGAGCAGCTCGAGGAGCTTCCCTCGCCCTTTTGCATTGGTACCTGGCTTGGTGGGGGATAGCAGCCGTCTACTACATACACACTGTATATCATACAACCGATGCGATACTGGTGCTTTTTAATCTTTATTGTTTAGTACAGCTTCCTTTAAGAAATGGAATCATAGCACTAAGAAGTGATGCGAGAGTGCTATGGTCACGCCATCTTGGATTCGCTCAGACGCGGATAAGTAAACAAAGTTAGAGTTAGTGCTGTAGCTGCAGGCCAAGTGACAGTGGCAATTTGGGATCACTAAAAACAGAGACTGACAGCTGTTGAGCAAGAGCTTCGTGTGTGTCTTTCTACCATTCCTGCCAGGATATCTATTTTGTGTTCATCGAAACAGGCCCAGGTTTCACACTAAGTGAGTGTATAAATACATTTAAAAACGTATTAACTATAAATATTACTGTGTTAGAGTGTCATTTTGTGTCATTTTGATTGGTGTGCCCCAGGATTTTGTAAATGTAAAAAATGTGCCACGGCTCAAAAGAGATTGAAAATCACTGGCCTAGATAATGGAACAGAACCAAGAGAAGAGATAGATAGATAGATAGATAGACCAGTGTTTCTCAACCAGTGTGCCATGGCACACTAGTGTGCCGTGAGCGATTATCAGGTGTGCCGCGAGATAAGCTCTCTGCCCCCCTTCCTTCCCCCCTCCTCCTGCCAAACTCCTGCTGCTTGGGAGAGGAGGAAGGGCCAGGCGGCGGCGAAGAAAAAGAAGGGACCGGGGCGCCGCCTCCTTCGGCCGTTTTCCCAACCAGCCTCCAATCCGCCATGACTTCCGCCATGACTCTTGCCCCTTGCTTGTTGAAGCCGCGCGGAGGAGCCCTGCCTACTGAAGCTCGTCCACCGCTCATGCTCCTCCTCTGTGGGAGAGCTGAAGCCGGGGGCATGATGCAGCCTGGCTCTGCCCCTCCCCCCCCCCCGGCTTCAGCACTCCCACAGCTTTGCCAGCCTTGAGGGAGAAGTGCCAAGCCAGCGGTGGCAGGGGCAGCACCATGCTGGCTTGGCACTGCCCTCTCAAAGCTGGTGAAGCTGTGGGAGAACGGAAGCCGGGGGGGGGAGGGGCCAGGGCATGGTGCGGCCTGGCTCCGCCCCTTCCCTGGCTTCAGCGCTCCCACAGCTTCCAGCCTTGAGGGGCAGTGCCAAGCCCGCGGTGGCAGAGCCAGCACAATGCTGGCTTGGCACTGCCCCCTCAAGGCTGGAGAAGTTATGGGAGAACTGAAGCCGGGGGGAGGGGGCGGGGCATGGCGTGGCCTGGCTCCTCCCCCTCCCCGGCTTTGGCACTCCCAGCAGGTCACCATCCCCCAGCCGTTCTTTACAGTGTTACAGTGTCATTGGTTGGTGGTGTGCCCCCGGATTTTTTTAATGTTAAAAGTGTGCCACGGCTCAAAAAAGGTTGGGAAACACTGAGATAGACAGACACACACCTACACATCTCATTATATAAATAATCTATCTAACGGAGCCCCCGGTGGCACAATGGATCAAACCCTTGTGCTGGCAGGACAGAAGACCGACAGGTAAGAGAATCTGGGAAGAGTGCGGGTGAGCTCCCTCTGTCAGCTCCAGCTTCCCTTCCAGGAACATGACAGAAGCCTCCCACAAGGATAGTAAAACATCGGGTGGCCTTGTGCAATATTCGGGTGACCTTGTGCAATGTCCTTACAGACGGCCAATTATCTCACACCAGAACTGACTTGCAGTTTTTCAAATCACTCCGGACACGAAAAAATTACATAAATAATCTATCTATTTATATAAAAAGCAAACGTATGTATGTAGGCCTGTGTGTCTGTTTATATCACAAAGGCTGCGGCTATATGAAATGGCCCACTGTGATGTCACTGGGAAAGAAAGTTGATATGTGTATGAGGTGAAGGGGAGGGGGGGAGGAAAGAAGGAAGGGAAAAAAGATAGAAAGGAAAGGAGAAGGGAGGGAGAAAGAAAAAGAAGGAAAGGAGGAAGGAAAATAAAGGAAGGGGAATGGTATAAGGGGAGGGAAGAAAAGGAAAAGAAAGGAAGAAAGAAAAAAAGAATGAAGTCAAGGGATTTTTTTTAAAAAGAAGCAACACTTTTTTTTGTGGATATGGGTAAAACCCCAGATGCAAATTTTGGACATGGATAGAAGCCCTGATTTGAGATTTGTCAGGTAAGGGGTTAGCCCAGGGGTCAGGGACCTTTTTGACTCAGAGAGCCATGAAAGCAAAATATTTGGAAATTTATTTCAGTGACAGCCATAATATATATATTTTAAGACTGAATTCAACTAAATGTGAGTCTATACGTACATACGATGAGAAAAGGATTCCCCCGGCAGAAGGACGGGACACTTCAGACCTGGCTCTGCAAAAGGCATGCTCAGGACTCTGGGAAGGAAGAGAAGATGGAAGGAAGGGAGAAAGAAAGAGAGACAGAGGAAATAAAGGAGGGAGGGGGAGAGGAAGAAAGAAAAGAAGAACGAACTATGGAAAAGGAAGAAAAGAAAAGCAGGGGAGAGACAAGGAGGGAAAAAGAAAGAAGGAAATGAGAAGGAAGGAAAGGAAAGGATGTTTGCCTGTATATGTGCATTGTGATCCACCCTGAGTCCCCTGCGGGGTGAGAAGGGCGGGATATAAATGATGTAAATAAATAATATTTCTCAGGGTGCATCTACAGTGCAAAATTAACACAGTTTAACACTCTGCTATGGCTCAATTCTATGGGACCCTGGGATTTGTAGTTTTGTGAGGTATCAGCACTCTTAAGGCTCAAGACCTTGTAAAACTACAATTCCCACTATTGATAGCACTCAGCCCTGGCAGTTAAAAAGGGTGTGTGTGTGTGTGTGTCAAATTGCATCAATTGCATGGGCAAACTTTGGCCCTACAGGGGTTTTGGACTTCAACTTTCTAGGAATTGAGGGAGTTGGAAGTCCAAAACCCCCGGAGGCCCGAAATTTGCCCATACCTGGGAGTTGAAGCCCAAAACCCCTGGAAGACCAAAGTCTGGGAACCACTGATTTAGTCTGTCTATACCAGCGTTTCTCAACCTGTGGGTTGAAATCCCTTGGAGGGGGGGCGCGAGGGGGTGTCAGAGGGGTCTCCAAAGACCAACCTTTTCAAAAAAAAACCCCTCCCAAGTTATCCACCCCAACTTTCCCTTTATAAATCCCCCATGGCCGCCCTGTAGATCTCCCTTTAGTTGTAGTCTTTAAAGCAGTGTTTCTCAACTTGGGGGTCGGGACCCCTGGGGAGGTTGTGAGGGGGTGTCAGAGGGCTCTCCAAAGACCATCAGAAAACAGTGTTTTGTGTTGGCCATGAGGGTTCTGTGTGGGAAGTTTGCCCCAATTCTATCGTCGGTGGGGTTCATAATGTTCTTTGATTGTAGGTGAACTATAAATCCCAGCAACTACAACTCCCGAATGTCAAGGTCTGTTTTCCCCAAACTCCACCGGTGTTCGCGTTTGGGCATACTGAGTATCTGTACCAAGTTTGGTCCAGATCCATCATTGTTTGAGTCCACAGTGCTCTCTGGATGTAGGTGAACTACAACTCCAAAAACTCAAGGTCAATGCCCACCAAACCCTTCCAGTATTTTCTGTGGGTCATGGGAGTTCTGTGTGCAAAGTTTGGTTCAATTCCATCGTTGGTAGAGTTCGGAATGCTCTTTGATTGTAGGTGAACTACAAATCCCAGCAACTACAACTCCCAAATATCAAGGTCTATTTTCCCCAAACTCCACTAGTATTCACATTTGGGCACATTGAGTATTCGTACCAAGTTTGGTCCAGATCCATCATTGTTTGAGTCCACAGTGCTCTCTGGATGTAGGTGAACTACAACTCCAAAACTCAAGGTCAATGCCCACCAAACCCTTCCAGTATTTTCTGTTGGTCATGGGAGTTCTGTGTGCAAAGTTGTTTCAATTCCACCGTTGGTGAAGTTCGGAATGCTCTTTGATTGTAGGTGAACTACAAATCCCAGCAACTACGATTCCCAAATATCAAGGTCTATTTTCCCCAAACTCCACTAGTATTCACATTTGGGCACATTGAGTATTCGTACCAAGTTTGGTCCAGATCCATCATTGTTTGAGTCCACAGTGCTCTCTGGATGTAGGTGAACTACAACTCCAAAACTCAACGTCAATGCCCACCAAACCCTTCCAGTATTTTCTGTGGGTCATGGGAGTTCTGTGTGCAAAGTTTGGTTCAATTCCATCGTTGGTGGAGTTCGGAATGCTCTTTGATTGTAGGTGAACTACAAATCCCAGCAACTACAACTCACAAATGTCAAGGTCTTTTTTCCCCAAACTCCACTAGTATTCACATTTGGGCACATTGAGTATTCGTACTAAGTTTGGTCCAGATCCATCATTGTTTGAGTCCACAGTGCTCTCTGGATGTAGGTGAACTACAACTCCAAAACTCAAGGTCAATGCCCACCAAACCCTTCCAGTATTTTCTGTGGGTCATGGGAGTTCTGTGTGCCAAGTTTGATTCAATTCCACCGTTGGTGAAGTTCGGAATGCTCTTTGATTGTAGGTGAACTATAAATCCCAGCAACAACAACTCCCAAATGACAAAATCAGTTCCTTCCCAACTTTGGTCTTCCAAGGGTTTTGGGCTTTAACTCCCCCCCAAAAAAGGCAGAAGCTGAAATGCACCAAAGTTTGGAAACCAGTGTGATTTTCCTGCATGCCATGGGGCTGTACTACTAGATGGCCCATGTGGTCTCTTCCAATTCTATGATTCTATGATAGATGCACACACCCCCTGGAGCTATGAATGGTTTGTTCCTTGCTCCTTTGGCTAAACAAGGCCAATGCGCATGCGTACTTTCCTCTTCTCTTTTTCTCTCTCTCTCTCCCCCTCCCTCCCGCGCGTGCGCACCACAGCGCGTCCTCGAGGCCGTTCTCACCAGCAGGGGGCGCTGTTCGAGCCGACTTCGCTCTGCGGGGAGGAGCTGAGGCGGGAGGAGGAGGCGGCGCAGGCGCAGGCGCGGCTCCCTGGATTGGGGGCAGGAGCGGCCCTTCGTCTTTTTCGGGGTGCTCCATGAAAACAGCGCCTCCCAACGGCTCCCCACGTTTGCCCTCCTTCCCCTCCTCGCAGGCCCTCTTGCTTTTCGGGGTGTTGTTGCCAGTTGAGGGGAGCCAGCCGAGCTGTTGGGAGTGAGGGCCGCTACTGCGCCCAGGCCTCACCTACCCTCTGGGTTGCCCTGGTAGTGGGCCTGCTCCTATTGTGACTGAGGGAGGAGCCAGAGAGGCCCTGGGCTGCGTTGCCAAGGAGGCACAAGGCCAGCTGGGCCTGCCCAGTAGGGAGGGGCAATGGAGAAAATCTGACCATTTCTGTCAGGAATTGTGGGAGTTGGAGTCCAAAACAGCTGGAGGGTGGGCTGGTGTAGGCCCAGGCCTGGTCTAATGCATTATTACTCCCCCTTGGCCATGGCCAAGGGGGAGTAATAATGCATTAGACCAGGCCTGGGCCTACACCAGCCCACCCTCCAGCTGTTTTGGACTCCAACTCCCACAATTCCTGACAGAAATGGTCAGAGTTGAAGTCCATAGCACCGGGAGGGCTGAAGTTTGCCCATGGCGAGTGTGAAAGGGCACTCATGTCTCACCAAACTACCCAAGCCAGGGGTCGGGAACCTTTTTGACTCGGAGAGCCATGAAAGAAAATATTTGGAAATTTATTTCAGTGAGAGCCATATAATATATATATATACTGTGTGTGTGTGTGTATATATATATATATATACACACACACACTGTGTGTGTGTGTGTGTATAAACTAGCTGAGGACCCAGCGGTGCCCGGGTTATTTGAGGAAGGCATTGTGTGCCAAGGTTGGTCCATATCAGTTGTTCATTTGGCTCGCAGTGGTTTCGGGAAGTGAGTGAAGGATTATGGACCATGGACCATAATCCATGGTCCATCCTCCAAATTGCAGCAGGATGTAGGGGGTTCTGTGTGCCAAATTTGGTCTTGATCAGTCATTGAATGATGGTCGCAGCAGTCTCGGGAAGTGAGTGGGGGTACTTCAAGTCCCATCATCCGTGGTCCATCCTCCTGAAAACTGCACCAGGGTGTAAAGTGGGTCATGGGGGCTCTATGTGCCAAGTTTGGTCTTGATCAGTCACTGGATGAGAGTCGCAGTGGTCTCAGGGAGTAAAGGTACTGCAAGTCCCATCATCCATAATCCGTCCTCCCCCAAACTGCACCAGAATGTTGAGTTGGCCATGGGGGCACTCTTTGCCAAGTTTTGTCTTTATTGGTAATTGGATGAGTGTCACTGTGGTCTCAGGGAGTGGAGGTACTTCAAGTACCATCATCCATGGTCCATCCTACTCGAAGCTGTACCAGCATGTAGTGTAGGTCATGGGTGCTCTGTGTGCCAAGTTTGGTCTTGTTCTGTCATTGTTGGGGACCTTACTGTGAATTCAAGCTGAGGCCTAGTCTCGAAAATCAAGTTGAGGAAGCCTTACTATCAATTCAGGCTGAGGCCTAGTTTGTAAAATCAGCTGAAGGAAGCCTTTTTGTAAAGAACTCTGTCTGGCACCTTTGAGATTTGGGATGTTGAAATGCTGGCCTATCCATGGCCCAGCCTCCCTCAAACTGCACCAAGGCGTAAAGTGGGTCTTGGGGGTTCTGTGTGCCAAGTTTGGTTTTGTTGTCTCATTGTTGGGGGCTGCAAAGTGTTTTGGACTGAAACTCCCACCATGCCTGACTGCCTCAGGCCTTTTCCTTACCCCCCTCTGGCACTTTTGAGTCTCGGAATGTTCGTGTAGGCTGGTCAATGGGAGTTGTTTATGCAAATAATCCCACAGTGGGACCCAATCAGAAAGCTGCCACATATCCTTCCGCCCTCCGGACACATACAAACATTCCGCTTTATAAAGGTATAGAAATAGAGAGATAGAGATATATTTTAAGACTGAATTCAACTAAATGTGAGTCTATACGTACATACTATGAGAAAAGGATTCCCCCGGCAGAATGACGGGACACTTCAGACCTGGCTCTGCAAAAGGCACGCTCAGGACTCTGGGAAGGAAGAGAAGACGGAAGGAAGGAAGGGGGAAAGAAAGAAAGAAAGACAGAGGAAATAAAAGAGGGAAGGGGAGAGGAAGAAAGAAAAGAAGAACGAACTATGGAAAAGGAAGAAAAGAAAAGCAGGAGAGAGACGAGGGGAAAAGAAAGAAGGAAATGGGGAAAAGAAAGGAAAGGGAGTGAGGAAAAACTAAAATAATGAAGGGAAAAGAAGAAAAAGAAGAGAGGGAAGTGAACAGAAAGGAAGGAGAAGGAAAGGAAGACTTGGGGGAAAGAATAGAAAAGGAAGGAAGGGGGAGGGAGGGAAAAGAAAGGAAGGAGAAGGAATGGAAGACTTGGGAGAAAAGAATAGAAGAGGAAGGAAGGATGAGGGAGAATGGAGGAAAGAAGGAAGGGGAGAGGGAAAGAAAAGGAAGAGAAGGAGAAACAAAAGGGTGAAGGGGAGGAAGGAAGGAAGAGGGAGAATGGAGGAAAGAAGGAAGGGGAGAGAAGGAGGGAAGGAAAGGGTGAAGGGGAGAAAGGAAGGAAGAAAAGGAAGGGGAGAGGGAGGGAAAAGGAAGGAGAGAAGGAAAGGGTGAAGGGGAGAAAGGGAAGGAAGAGGGAAAATGGAGGAAAGAAGATGGGAGAGAGGGAGGGAAAAGGAAGGAGAGAAGGAGAAAAGTGTGAAGGGGAGAAAGGAAGAAGGGAAAGAAGGAGGGGGGAGGGAAAAGGAAGGAAGGAAGGAAGAAAGGGAGAATGGAGGAAAGAAGGAAGAGAGGGAGGGAAAAGGAAGGAGAGAAGGAGATGGAAAGGGTGAAGGGGAGAAAGAAATGAAGGAAAAGGAAGGATGAGGGAGAATGGAGGAAAGAAGGAAGGGGAGAGGGAAAGAAAAGGAAGAGAAGGAGAAACAAAAGGGTGAAGGGGAGGAAGGAAGGAAGAGGGAGAATGGAGGAAAGAAGGAAGGGGAGAGAAGGAGGGAAGGAGAGGGTGAAGGGGAGAAAGGAAGGAAGAAGAGGGAGGGGAGAGGGAGGAGAGAAGGAAAGGGTGAAGGGGAGAAAGGGAAGATGGAGGGAAAATGGAGGAAAGAAGATGGGAGAGAGGGAGGGAAAAGGAAGGAGAGAAGGAGAAAAGTGTGAAGGGGAGAAAGGAAGAAGGGAAAGAAGGAGGGGGGAGGGAAAGGAAGGAAGAGGGAGAATGGAGGAAAGAAGGAAGAGAGGGAGGGAAAGGAAGGAGAGAAGGAGATGGAAAGGGTGAAGGGGAGAAAGAAATGAAGGAAAAGGAAGGAAGAGGGAGAATGGAGGAAAGAAGGAAGGGGAGAGGGAGAGAAAAGGAAGGAGAGAAGGAAAGGGTGAAGGAGAAAGGAAGGAAGAAAGGGAGAATGGAGGAAAAAAGAAAGGGGAGAGGGAGGG
This sequence comes from Anolis apletophallus, assembly GCA_030556195.1. Classification (NCBI taxonomy): domain Eukaryota; kingdom Metazoa; phylum Chordata; class Lepidosauria; order Squamata; family Anolidae; genus Anolis; species Anolis apletophallus. The sequence goes on along the minus strand of JARBWK010000004.1, from coordinate 195,785,316 downwards.
CAAGGGAAGGAGAGAAGGAAAGGGTGAAGGGGAGGAAGAAAGAAAGGGAGAATAGAGGAAAGAAGGAAGGGGAGAGAGGGAGGGAAAAGGAAAGGGTGAAAGGAAAGAAGGAAGAAAAGGAGAATGGAGGAAAGGAGGGAGGGAGGGAAAAGAAAGGAGAAGGAAAGGGTGAAGGGGAGGAAGAAAGGGAGAATGAAGGAAAGAAGGAAGGGGGAGAGGGAGGGAAAAGGAAGGGAGAAGAAAAGGGTGAAGGGGAGAAAAAGGATGGAAGAGGGAGAATGGAGGAAAGAAGGAAGGGAGGGAGGGGAAAAGAGAGCCAGATGCAATCACGAAAAGAGCCACACCTGGCTCCCGAGCCATAGGTTCCCTGCCCCTGCTGTAGTATCTTAACATTATCTCCTCTAGAAAGCATATTATAAAAAAGCATGTTATGAAATACAAATCACCGAGGTGTTAACATTAGGGTTATGGTTCCAGTTAGAGTAATGGAATGTAATCATGGGATGTATTATTTCTGGCCATTTCGTTAGAAAGCATGAGTAATATCTGAGTAATCTCTTTGAAGAAATGATTGATGTCACTATTCCATTATTTCATTGCACTGTGGTAAAAACATGTTTTTAGGGCAGATTGCCATCTTAAGTACACCCTACTTAGTTACATAATGGATTTAATCAGTAACACATTTGTCTTGAGATAGCATTAAGAGAGCTTGTCATGGTTCGTGTTTGGGTTGTTTTTTTATGCCATATACTGATTGATGCAAGCTGTATATTTCACATCATGCAGACAGAACTGGGCCTGTTAGTTAAATTTAGTATTTCATGTAATGGTCACTTGGTATTTGAACAGTGAGGCATTATGCAACAGTCAGAAATCCTGCTGAAAATATTTTTTGAAAAGCACATGCTCTTCAAAATTTCACAATGGCAGAAGTTATTAATTAGGAAAAACATATACACTAGGAAAAGCAGCTGCAATTTCCTTTTTTTTCCTGAGCCTATTGGGAAGGATATGATTCTGCCTCTCCCTATTCTGTCCCCCTCCAGCAATAGAAGCAAGCTTAGGACAAAAGAGGAATGTGGTAGGAGGGAGAAATGAATATTTTACAAGCAGCTGAACAAATGTGGCAACAGAGGAGTAATTGGAACTGTCCTTGTCAAATTGGGAGAGTTGGATCGGATCTTACATTTTGCCAAAGTACAGTTTGAAAACTATAGCTGTATGAATTCCCTTGTTCTAAAGAAAACATTTCCATCATTTGTCATAAAAATCTCTTTTTTATGCAGTATTAGGTTTCCTGTGAACAGGACAAAGACGGCAGCATGTAATTTATCCCCTTGTATCCTTTTTCATTCACTTTTAATCCTTTTTTTTCTGGTAACAGAAGAAATGCTAGTCAGCCAGAGGTGGGAGCTTTCCTTTAGAATCATAGAATTGAAAGAGACCTCATGGGCCATCCAGTCCAACCCCCTGCCAAGAAGCAGGAAAATTGTATTCAAAGCACCCCTGACAGATGGCCATCCAGCCTGTTTAAAAGCTTCCAAAGAAGAAGCCTCAACCACACTCTGGGGCAGAGAGTTCCACTGCTGAACAGCTCTCACAGCCAGGAAGTTCTTCCTAATGTTCAGGTGGAATCTTGTAGTTTGAAGCCATTGTTCCGCATCCTAGTCTCCAGGGCAGCAGAAAAGAAGCTTGCCCCCTCCTCCCTATGACTTCCTCTCACATATTTATACATGGCTATCATGTCTCCTCTCAGCCTTCTCTTCTTCAGGCTAAACATGCCCAGTTCTTTAAGCTGCTCCTCATAGGGCTTGTTCTCCAGACCCTTGATCATTTAGTCGCCCTTCTCTGGACACATTCCAGCTTGTCAATATCTCTCTTCAATTGTGGTGCCCAGAATTGGACACAATATTCTAGGTGTGGTCTAACCAAGGCAGAATAGAGCATGGGGAGCATGACTTAGACTCCTATTTATGCAGGCCAAAATCCCATTGGTTTTTTTGCCGCCGCATCACTTTGTTGGCTCATGTTTAACTTGTTGTCCACGAGGACCCCAAGATCTTTTTCAGACGTATTGCTCTCGAGCCACGCGTCTCCCATTCTGTATCTTTGCATTTTATTTTTTCTGCGTAAGTGGAGTATCTTGCATTTGTCACTGTTTAACTTCATTTTGTTAGTTTTGGCTTACTTGGATGTGAGATACTGTGTTGTATGTGAGATACCGTTCCTCAATTGAGTGATGTAGGCTTATTGGCTATGGAGAGAAGTTTGGTGGCCAACCAAACTTCCTTTCCCCATCATAGCTAACCTGATGCAACCTGGTGTAATGATCCCAAGACTGCTATAGGGATTGTTTGCAGGTCCTAGACAAGCTCAGTACACTTGATTTTTCTCAGTATCCTTAGAAGTCTAAGCAGCACAGCATGAACTTGCATAGTCACCCCCTTAAAGCAGATGTAGGAATCATATGACCTTCCTGTTATTAGTCTGCTATATAACATTGGTTTTAAATTCATTGTATTGTTTCCTCTACACTTCCAGCCTCAATTTAAGGTGCTGGACATGACATGCTCTGAATGGCTTGGACTATTGATACGTGATAAAGCATTTCTTGTTTATCCTTGCCCAAGAAAGGAGGTCTGCAGGAAGAGCTTTTCTTTGTGTCCTACCAATTGGGAGGCAATACATTGTGGGAACATTGGGAAAAGGCTTTTTTGTTGTAGAATGTTTTCGTGATTCGTATGAACCTGGCTTCATTCAGTGTCAAGTTAAAACACTGCCTTTGATTAAAACCTTCGAGATCTAAGATTTTTCCAATAATGTACATGCCATAATGTGTTAGATATTTGATATACATATATTATATAGACTGCAAAATAGGTTTTGAATGTTTTAGATTTTTAATTTATTTTATTGTGTGCCACCTTTAGATTTTTCAATATAGGGTGAAATATATTCTAGGGGAAAATACATTTTACCATAATTACCATAATTGTAGATTTTAAAAATCTAATTTGGGAATAGTAGTTTTGGTTTTGTCAAAAAAAATCTGATTTGCTGCAAGTCCTTTTGCAATATGAAAAGTACCATCCCAAACCTCATTAATCTCTCCCCCTTGTTATTTAACATCTATATGTGACCACTCGCTCAGCTGGTACGTAGCTTTGGGCTTGAGTGTCATCATTATGCTGATGACACTCAGCTCATTCTGAGGATGGAGGGCCGGCCAGACTCCGTACCCAATAATTTCCATCTGTGCCTTGAAGCCGTTACTGGATAGCTGCGAGCCAGCAGGTTGAAGGTGAATCAGGCGAAGACGGAGATCCTTTGGCTGGGTCGTCCGGGCTATAGGGAAATCCAACTGCCGACCATGGATGTGTCCCTGGGTGTCCATTTGGTCCCTCTGCTGTCAATGGAGACTCAAATCTCCACTGTCAGCAGAATCGTGTTCTTCCATCTGCGAAAGGCGAAGCACCTGGCCTCCTATCTGTCCTGGAACGACCTAGCCACGGTAATCCAAGCCACGGTCATCTCAAGACTTGACTACTGTAACGCTCTTTAGATTGGCCTGCTCTTGACCGTGATCCGGAAACTCTGCTGTATAACACCACTTCTGCAGGATCTGCACTGGCTGCCAATTAAATACCGGATCACCTTCAAGGTGTTCTTACTTTCAAGGCCTTATATAGTCTGGGGCCAGTGTACCCACGGGATCGCCTGATTCCATATAACCCGAGATCACTACGCTCTGAAGACCAGAATCTTCTAAACATCCCCAGTGTAAAATCCTTCCACTTGACATCAACCAGGCGAAGAGCCTTCTCCATCATCGCTCCAACATTGTGGAACGCTCTGCCTCCAGAGACACAAGCTCTGCGAAATTTATACACCTTCCGCAGAGTGTGTAAGATAGATTTATTTAGGCAGGCTTTTGAATGCTTGTGATTCCCATCTGTATTTTACTGTGTTTTACTGTTTACTGTGTTTTTAATCTATTTCGTGTATCCACATATTATGCTGTAAAACTCCCCGAGCCTCTGGGAGTGGCGGTGTATAAATCCAATAACTAAATAAATAAATAAATACATTATCTATTCTTCTTCTAATACTTTACTCAGTTATTAGATTAACCTTGCTTCATATCTAGTATATGGAATGTGCACATTTCTGGGATGGAAACAATTGAGACATCTACTCAAAAGCTCCCTTTATTGTGCAATAATGACATACAGAGGCACTGAAGCGAATCATATGTACAAAGAGGTTGACTAGTATTTAAAACATGTGTGATCATGCCAAAAGCCTGGGAGGGATAGATCTCACAGGGTTTGTTCCTTCTAGTTATGCAGAATTCCTTTCGCCAAGCAACATCAAAGTGCTGCTTTGCCAAAAAAGGGTCCGATATAGCACAGTTTTAATACTTTGATTGTGCTTTTCCTGCATGGCAGGGGGTCGGACTAGATGACCCACGTGGTCTCTTCCACCTCTACGATTCTACATTTAAAGGCAGCGTTTCCATATTGAACACTGATGACATAAAAATGATGTGCAAATACGAAGGCGTACAGAAAAGATAAACCATTTGCTATAGACAGATTGAAAATTAGATATGATACTCAATTAGGTTTGCAACATGCAAATACACCTCCCTTGTTTTACTATGGAATGCCTACGATGTATACATTTTAGTCCTCTGAGTTATGTTCACACATTCATGTAGTGTCTGAGGAGAACAGATTTTTTCCCCAGTTTACAATCCTCATGCAGGTTGCTTGTTTTGTTTTCGGAGGAAGAGTTGAAGTGTGTGCACAAAGCATGCCTCATTCAAAGAAATAAAACATTCCTTCCTAGGAAAAGGACACTTAGAAAGGAAAAGGACACTTGGGAAAATAATCAGAGTACTCTAACCACATGCTATTTACGGGAAATGTAACTTTAAAAAAAATTCCAGGAGAATCATGCATGTTGACAATAGTAAAAGTGTACCAAGTATTACAACGGAAAATAAGGGATTCACTCATCTATGTAACCATACAACAGTGTGTTGTAGTCCTGGTTGTACTGCCAAACAGTAGGCCCTGTTTTACCACCATTAACATCATTGTAAAAATAAGAAATTGCTATATATGATTGGTATGGATTTTTCTGCTCTGCATTATACAGTATTGTGTAGCAGGACAGTAAAGTAAGGAATTCATGTCTATTTTTACTGAAAAAAGCATTCCATATGAAATACCCTTATAAACCTTCCTTGCCTTTAAGAAATAGCTCAGAACAACAGTTGAATTGAGTTCGATTTCCTGCAATTTGGGAATATATTGAGAAGGATCTATGTTGTAATACCATCTCTTAAAAGCCCATGCCCCGAATTAAAGACTGGATGGAAGTTGTGAAACATAATGCCATGACTTCATTACATCAACAATAGAGGCAATGCACATTATAATTCTGCAATAATGCGGAGTGTATGCTGTTATAACTCAGTTTGTTAAGTGTTTATTAATGTTTTTAAAGTAACTCATATTATCCCTACATCGTTGCTTTACAAACTTTACTATCTCTGTGTTCGTATAACATTCATATAAATAAAAATATTTTTTTAAGATGTGACATACAAAGGCTTAAGTGGCATCAGAATGCAAGACAAAATTGCATTAAAACGCAACATTAAATTCTTCCAATTCTTCCATGGCAGATAGGGTAGGGCAGGGCTACCCAGGAAGTTGATCGCCATCGACTGGTCGATCCCGGGACCGAAGGAGGTCGATCCCAGCTGGATGGGGCGCTTCTCAGAGGTGGCGGAGCCATGCTGCGCCAAGCCCTGCCCCCTGCCTACCTTCTCAGGCTTGGGGAGGAAGTGCCAAGCCAATAGTGGCTATCTATGCCACCACTGGCAGCATTACCCTCCTCTAGCCTGGAGAAGCTGTGTGCTTGAGGGGGGTAGCCATGCCAAGCCCCACCCCCTCCCAGGCTGGCTACAGCTTCTCCAGGATTGAGGAGGGTACCAAGCCAGTAGTGGCTATCTATGCCACCACTGGCTTGGCACTACCCTCCTCTAGCCTGGAGAAGCTGTGGTAGCGCTAAAGCCAGAGGGGAAGGGGGCGGAGCCATGCTGCACCAAGCCCTGCCCCCTCCCCAGCTACAGCTCTACCACAGCTTCTTCAGCCTTCAGCTATCTATGCCACCACTGGCTTGGCACTACCCTCCTCTAGCCTGGAGAAGCTGTGATAGAGCTAAAGCCAGAGGAGGGGGGCGGAGCCATGCTGCACCAAGCCCCGCCCCTCCCCAATTTCATCTCTACCACAGCTTTTTCAGCCTTGAGGAGGGTAGTGCCAAGCCAGTAGTGGCTACTAGCTATGCCACCACTGGCTTGGCACTACCGTCCTCAAGCCTGAGAAGCTGTGGTAGAGCTAAAAACAGAGGAGCAGAGCCAGGCCGCGCCAAGCCCCGCCCCTGCTCCGCCCTGCTTCTCTCTCAGTAGATCTTTCTGACTTGGTTTTATTATAAGTAGCTTGCATGCTGAAAAAGTGTGGGCATCCCTGGGGTAGGGTGACCTACAGAAAGAACTAATGGTTATGGTTTGGTGAGATATAGGAAGAAACTATACCCTCAAAGCTTTCTGAACTGTAGACAAGTGTTTCAGTTTTATATTCAGCCACACAGTAAAATCTTTCTAAGCCAAAGCAAAGCTAAAAATGGAGTATTTGTTGTCTGCATAACACAAAAATGCACTTCAGGTCAAGTAGTGCATATATACATTCTTCAAGGCCATCACTTGCCATTAAAAACCCTGTACTTCAGTTTGTAATACTACTTCATCTACTTGTTGAGCATTAGAAGCATTTTTTTAATCTTTTAAGGCTTGGAATTGAAAGGTGATAAGCACAAGAAAGATTATGTAACAGCTTGCTACTCATGGTACTATTTAGCTTTTAACATGATGTGGGAGTTATTTAAAATAACTAATCTAGATTTTAAATCCTTCTGGTTGGCTATATGCTTAAGTGTTTCACAGCAATACCAAGAAATATCTATGCTCCAAACAAGCAACTCCTAATGCGCTGTGCAAAGAGTCAACTCTACAGGTGGCATTTCAAAAATCAAGGTGCTTTTCCTTAATCACAGAAACCAGCTGGGATGCCTGCACATCCTGCAATTTGAGGAAGGATACAGAACACACTCCTCCTTTCAGAAATCAATTGCATTCTGCAGTAAAGGTCATTCTGCGATACATTTTCTCATTTTATGACCCATCCTCTTCCAATTTATGAAAATCCAATCGCAGCATGTGGTCAGTCCTCTGATTTTTTAACTCCGGATAGTGTCCAAACTGCTAAAGGGGATTCTGTCCAAGCTGATTGCGGTGTCAGGTTGCCATTAAACACGTCATCCACTGAAGCTGCAAGAGAGCACAAAAAGCAATGTTACGATATATATATATAAGGAAAAAGAGACAATTGAACATCCGATCTCCGACTAAAAAGTTTAAAACAATATGAAATATATTCCGTAATGATTTGTTAACTCCTAAAAACCACAGCTTTTATTAAAAATGCAATTTGATGGTTACATAAAAATTGCACTGTGTACTGTGTGTGTCATTTGTATGTCTTTATTTATTTATTTACTTTATTTATATTCTGCTCTTCTCACCCCGAAGGGGAATCAGAGCAGATTACAGTACACATACTTTAGCAGACAATTCCTGCTGTTTCACAAACATACATATAAACAAACAGAGGCAAACTCTGGCCACCAGGGGGAGCTGATGCACTCCTCATCTCTCAGCGTTTCCAGCGTTCCTTGTTGTTCTTCCGCATTCCTTCAGCGTTCCTGGAGTTCTTTAATGGCCTCATAATTCAGTCAAAATTTGCCTCCCCACTTAATGTGGCACCTTTATCACCTACTTGACAGATGCAACTGTCTTTCGGGCTGCAAAGGTCGACAGCAGGCTACACTTAAAAGTCGAGCACCCACCTCGACCCGGGCAGGCCTCAAACTCATGACCTACTGGTCAGAGAGATCTTATGCAGCTGACACTTAGTGCTGTCCCGGTGCTGTCTGTCTGGACTGTCTGTCGTATGTGTAATGTAATCCTCACTGAGTCCCCTTCGGGGTGAGAAGAGCGGAATATAAATAAACAGTTATTATTATTATTACATAGGAGTCTTCAAAATGCTTTTCCAAACAGGTTTTCTTCAAATACAAGATAAGAGCCAGTCATAACTCCACATTTGTGTTTTTGAATTTTGCGGATTTGATTTAAACCGGTCAGTTTAGAATCTCAAGGTCCTCCGGTGTGACTCTTATCGCAGGCATGGGCAAACTTCGGCCTTCCAGTTTTGGACTTCAACTCCCACAATTCCTAACAGCCAGAAGTCCAAAACACCTGGAGGGCCGAAGTTTGCCCATGCCTGCTTTATTGTCAATTTCCTCCAGTCATGCTGGAGGACCTAGAGATTTATAGAGAGAACACATCTATAAGAATCTCCAGGTTCTCCAATGGGATTGTATCATCAGCTTCTGGTGGAAGTTGAGCACAGAATTGTGCTGAAAGACCTAGAAATTCCTAAAGAGGTGTTTTCTCAGGTTAAAAAAATGTGGGTTTTTTCACTTTAATTTGGGGCCTGTAGCCTTAACTCCAGTGAATATGATAAGCTGACTGTATAATGAAAAACAGACTCTTTTCAAATGAACAGAGCTATGGGAACAGAACAATAGGGTCAAAGTTTGTGATGACAAAGTAGCTTCCTGAAGATGTGAAAAAGAGGAAAAGGTGTTTCCTTAAGGCAAGGGTGATCTACTGGTAGATCTCGTAGGGTGTCCTGGTAGATCGCAGGCAGGGTGGGAGGAAGGCTCAGTCCCGCCCCACAGGCTCCCGACACCGCCCAGGTGCAGAAGGAGGTTGGACTGGATGGCCCTTGGAGGTGGTCTCCTATTCTAGGAACCCATTGTTATTATTATTATCAGAGGCTGAATGGCCATCTGTAAGGAATGCTTTCATTGTGTTTTTCCTTATGGCAGAAGGAGGTTGGACTGGATGGCCCTTGGAGGTTTCCTTCTACTCTAGGAACCTGTTGTTGTTGTTAGTAGTAGTAGAAGTAGCAGAGGCTGAATGAATATTATCATCATAATTATTATGAATAAATTCAGGGGCTTATTATACTCACATTTAGTTGAATTCAGTCTTAAAATATATTATATGGCTCTCACTGAAATAAATTTCCAAATATTTTGCTTTTTTTTGGCTCTCTGAGTAGTGAGTAGGTAGATCATTTTGACTTGGTTGTCGCATGCTGAAAAAGTGTGGGCACCCCTGCCTTAAGGAGTTTAAAGGGACATATGAAGTGGTATAAATGTAGGGTTGCCATATGTCCCTTATTCTAAGGGACGTCCCTTACTTTAGCCCTAAAATTTGTGTCCCTTATTTTCAGGCCCTGTCCCTTATTTTTGACTAGCAGGACAGGACTGGGCGGGGTTGACCAGAGGAAGGTGCGCGCTGTGGTTTCCACGGCAATGCCTGCCCGGGGATTCCAACTCGCAGGGCAGCCTGCGTCCCCGTTGGAAGGAAGAGGCGATACAGGACTTTTTCAAAGTACAGTAGACTAATTAACCATTACCCAAGGGGAATGTTGGATCATGTTGGATAAAGATAGTTTCTGGTTGCTTGAGAGTTACTCTTAAAATAGGTCTAGCTGTGCATCCCAATACTATACAATGCTGTGTATCCCATACTATACTATACCATTAACTATTGACATAATAATCATGAAGATGTACTGTCTTATAAAATTTATTTTATTTTAATGTTTAGACAGTGCGCTTTTAAAGTCAGCAAAGTCAAGTACTAAATACAGATGGAGAAAATTAGGTAGTTCTAATAATGTTTTTTCTGCATGACAAAACATGCAGAAACATACCATGTACTGTTAAGAGGGTGTGAGTCAATTTCTTTTGTGTTTCAATCATTATCTTATTCTGTTAATAAAACTATTTCTACCTAATGTTAGAGTTTCAAGTTTTTAATGAAGTGTCCCTTTGTGAAAAATCCCGTAAATGTCCCTTATTTCTTATATCAAAAAATGGCAACCCTATATAAATGGCAAACACAAAAGATAAGCCTAATATTGACTTTAGGGCTCCCTGGTGGCGTAGCGGGTTAAACTGCTGAGCTGCTGAACTTGCTGACTGAAAGGTTGGCAGTTTGAATCCGGGGAGCAGGGATGAGCTCCCGCTGTTAGGCCGAACTTCTGCTAACCCAGCAGTTTGAAAACATCCAAATGTGAGTAGATTCTGCGGAAGGTAACAGCATTCCCTATAGTCATGCTGGCCATGTGACCTAGGAGGTGTTTGTGGACAATACCGGCTCTTCGGGTTAGAAATTGAGATGAGCACCACCCCAGAGTCTGATACAACTAGACTTAATGTCAGGCAGGGCCGTAGCCAGGATTTTGATTCGGGGGGCTGAGTTTGGTTCGGGGGCTGAGACTGGGTGGAAGAGGGTCTACCCTAGCAAACCTTTTGTATTGTTATCCCAATAACCCCATGAATGTGGGATATAATGAGCATGGTGATCAGATCATGATATGAATAAACATAACAGTTTAAATAATGTACCAGTAAGGCTTTTTTGCCGACTACCCTGAGAATTTCGGGGCTGAAGCCCCTTAGCCCCCGGCTACATGCCTGATGTCAGGGGAAACCTTTACCTTAATATTGACTTCGGGGAGCATATAGTCAGCCATGGTACTAACAGTATTAAGGCTAATACTGAACTTTTGGAGTAAGTGATTGAATATGAAAGGGAGTTTTAAGTTACTTTTTGAATACATAAAAATCAAGACAAGCACAAAAAAAATGTTTAAGTCACACTTAATAAGCCTCCAACTTACTTCTGGAAACAATGCTGAACTTCCTGTCTGAAAAGCTGTTTGACCGTAGGTTTGGTTCGCTCATTTTATCCAGAAACTTCATTATAATGTCTTTCTTCTCTGGATTAGTACTGGACAAGTTAAGCACTTTCCCATTCACCGAAACAGTCTTTTTGCTGATCCCAAACCAATAAAAAAAATCAAACAAGGCATCGGATTTGAATTCATAAGAGAAGCTCAAGCTTTCTTCATTGACAAGATGGGCTCCAGAAGGAAAAAACTTCTTCACAACATCCCGGAAATCAAACTATGTACAAAGAAGGAAAAAAAAACGTATATGTTAAGACTACCAAAAGGAATATTTTCCATGTTTCCAGCTATTAAATAGAGTTTTTTTCATGCTACTATTGTTCGGCTGTGTGTTATGGAGGAGACCTCTCCCTTTAATATACATTACTCTTTTCACAATGGTCTCTGTGATAGGTGAGCTAAAATCATAATAATAGATTTGTCTAGCAAGTTACAAAACGTTAAAGTAATCCTGAAAAAGGCCAATAAATCAATCACTTGCCTGCATTATATTTTATTTATTATTTATTTATTTAAAACATTTGTATTCTGCTCTTCTCACCCCAAAGGGGCTCAGGGCGGAGCACTGCATATATACGGCAAACATTCAATGCCGGGACAAGAATTCATTATATGCATACTTAAATAATCTCCTTGACCGGGGACAGCGAGTGGAGAGGGGAGGTATGCTCTCTGGGAGGCTCCCCTTAAGTTGTGGGGTGCCTCAGGGAGCCATTCTATCCCCTGTATTGTTTAACACAGTGTTTCCCAACCTTTTTTGAGCCGCGGCACACTTTTAACATTAAAAAAATCCGGGGGCACACCACCAACCAAAATGACACTTTAACACAGTAAAGAACGGCTGGGGGATGGTGGCCTGCTGGGAGCAGCTGCTGGGAGTGCCAAAGCCAGGGGAGGGGGCAGAGCCAGGCCGTGCCATGCCCCGCCCTTCCCCCCATCTTCACCTCTCCCAGTAGCTGCTCCAGCCTTGAGGGGGCAGTGCCAAGCCAGCGGTGCCAGAGCCAGGACAATGGTGGCTTCGCACTGTCTCCTCAAGGCTGGAGCAGCTGCTGGGAGTGCCAAAGCAGGGGGCAGAGCCAGGGCGCACCATGCCCCGCCCCTCCCCCCAGCTTCAGCTCTCCCACAGAGGAGCATGAGCGGTGGATGGGCTTCAGTGGGCGGGGCTCCTCCACGCGGCTTCAGCGAGTGAGGGGTGAGAGGCATGGCAGATTGGAGGCTGGCTGGAAAAACGGCCGAAGGAGGCAGCGCCCTGGCCCCTTTTTTTTCTTCGCCACCGCCCCCAAGCAGCAGGAGTTCGGCAGGAGGAGGGGGGAAGGAAGGGGGGCAGAGAGCTTTTCTTGCGGCACAACAGGAGGTCCGTCACGGCACACTGGTTGAGAAACACTGGTTTAACATCTACATGTGACCACTTGCCAAGTTGGTGCGGAGTTTTGGTCTGGAGTGTCACCAGTACGCTGATGACACCCAGTTTGTGCCGAGGATGGATGGCCGACCAGACTCTGTACCCGATTGTTTCCAACTATGCCTCGAAGCTGTGACTGTGACTTGAAGCTACGAGCCAGCCGGTTGAGAGTGAACCCATCAAAGACGGAGATCCTTGGGCTGGGTCGCCCGGGGATGTGAGCTCCAACTGCCTACTCTGGACAATGAGGCATTACACCCGTCGTCTTTAGTAAAGAGTGGGAGTCCAGTTAGACCCACTGCTGACGATGGAGGCTCAAGTCTCCACCGTCAGCAGGTCCGCTTTCTACCATTTGCGGAAGGCTAGGCGGTTGGCACCCTATCTCTCTGGGAATGACCTAGCCACGGAAATCCAGGCGACGGTCATCTCGAGGTTAGACTACTGTAACGCTCAAACCGGTGCAAAATGCTGCAGCGAGGCTCCTGGCTGGAGTCCATATTACCTCAACACTGCAGTGCCTGCACTGGTTGCCAATCGAGCACCGGATCATCTTCAAAGTGTTGGTTCTGACCTTCAAAGCCTTGAATGGTCTGGGGCCGGTGTACCCGAGGGACCGTCTACTCCCATAGGTTCCCCAGAGATCTCTTCGATCTGAAGACCGCAATCTTTTGCAGATTCCCTCTCTGTGAACTATCCACCTGTCGACAACCAGACAGAGAGCTTTCTCTGTGGCAGCGCCATGTCTGTGGAATAATCTACCATTGGAGGTGCGAGCAATCAGCGAGCTGCCTGCTTTCCAGAAAGCTTGCAAAACAGTATTGTTCCAGCAGGCGTTTAATCTTTAGCCTCTTGGTTATAGTGGAAAACTGTTTACATTGTTTTATATTTTATGGTTTTTATGCCTTCTTGTTAGTAGTTCGATATGCTGTAAACCGTTCTGAGCCAACTGGAAAGAACGGTATACAAATCGAAATAATAAATAAATAAATAAAACATTTGTCTCAATATACATTGTTTAAACCCGTCTTGATCATCTAATCTAATTGGCCTGGTAAAGTTTCCTATTGCTGCTTTATTGCACTGTCCCAAAAGCTTGGTCCCACAGCCAAGTTTTTACCATGCTTCCGAAGGACAGGAGGGAGGGGGCCATTCTGATCTCACCAGGAAGGGAGTTCCATAGCTGGGGGGCGATCACTGAGAAGGCCCTCTCTCTCGTCCCCACCAATCACACCTGTGACAATGGCGGGACAGAGAGCAGGGCCTTCCTCAGAGGATCTTGATCTTCGTGGTGGTTCATAGGGGGAGATGCGTTCGGACAGGTAAATTGAACCGGGGCCATTTAGGGCTTTATAAGCCAAAGCCAGCACTTTGAATTGTGCCCGGTAGCAAACTGGCAGCCAGTGGAGCTGGCGTAACATGGGAGCTGTATGATCCTAGTTATTAACCTGGTTGCCTCTCGTTGGACTATTTGAATCTTTAAAGGCAGAATTAATTGGTTTAAAAGAAAAAGAGACTAGGAGCCGGAACAATGGCTTCAAACTACAGGAAAGGAGATTAGGAAGAACTTCCTAACTGTGCCCTGGAGTGTGGTGGAGGCTCCTTCTTTGGAGGCTTTTAAACAGGCTGGATGACCATCTGCTGGGGGTGCTTTGAATGTGATTTTACTGCTTCTTGGCAGGGGGTTGGACTGGATGTCACGAGGTCTCTTCCAACTCTATGATTTTATGAGCATACCTTTTTAAGGATCTCTAGTCCTGCAGTGTGCTCTTATCTTCAGCATCTGCTGGAAGAGGACCTAGAGATTCCTGGAAAGTGTAGTTTTCTGGGTAGTCAGTGATTCCAGGTTTTAACCAGTCCACTCATGATTATTTTAATTGCAGCATTTTAATTCCTTCTCTCTGTTCAGCTATTAAAACACTGAGCCATAATAATAATAATAATAATAATAATAATGTGGTTTTTCAAAGAATTTAAATGACCGCCTCACCTGAAGTTTATAGCTTTCTCCAATCACAGATGATATGATGTTGTTCATTCCATTTTCAATCTGTCTTCTCATCTTTGGATGCCGGACATTCACAAGCAAGGCGTAGGTCTTTTCTAATGACAATATTGGATATCATTATTTTTTTAATGAATTTGGACAATGGCATCTCATTTCAGATGTTCTTCTTGAGCTAACATACACAGTAGTGCTATGAATTCATCCCCTCCTATGGGGTACTTTGCATTATGTAATTATAACTGATATTATTTACTTACTTAAAGTTTGGAATTTGTTTCCATGGAAGGTTCTCACCAGCACATACAGAGTCAAAACACAGGTCTCTACATATATCTAGATATATCACAGGTAAACATAGCTTACTCAATCATTTCAGAAAATGTGAAATAGCTTTCACATACTACATTAGATTAGAACCATAACTGGTGTTGTTAGTACTGATGTATCAGTACTGTAGGCCCTTGGTATACACTGGGATTGGGTTCTAGGATCCGTTGTGAATATCAAAATCCATGGATATGCAAGTCCTGTTATGTATAATGATGTAGTAAAATTGTGTCTCTTGTATTTTGAAGGACCTGGAGTACAGAATCTGTGGATACAGAGAGCCATCTGTACTGCATAATGCGTGCAAAACTACACAAAAACTCAAGAGGTTGAATTGACCTATCAGAAGAACTATGCTTATAGACCAGGAATGGGCACACTTCGGCCGTCCAGGCAATAACATCATATGGAGAGACCCCTGATCTGCTTTTGGACCACTGTTGCTGTGGGCCAAGCTACAAGAGAATACCTAGATCAGGGATAGGCAAACCTCGGCCCTCCGGCTGTTTTGGATTTCAACTCCCACCATTCCTAACAGCCGGAAATTTGCCTATCCCTGATTTAGATGTTTGTCTGCTACATCCTTCAATGGGACATGAGACAAGCCTCCCACAGGATGGTAAAACATCCAGGCATCCCCTGGGCCAGTGATGTTCAACCAGTGTGCCGCGGAACACTAGTGTGCTGTGAGAGATCATCAGGTGTGCTGTGGGAAATTACAGTGGAGAGAGAGAGAGAGAGAGAGAGAGAGAGAGAGAGCGAACCTAGCAGGAAACTTCAGGCAGCGGAAATGAGGCTTTCCTGGCCAAGGCAGCAATGCCAGCCAGCCTGGCTGCAGTCAGGGAGAGCCCTCGGCATCCAGAACTTTCCTCCCTCCTCTCTCTTTCCTTCCCTCCCTTTGCGCTACCTGGCCGGGCTGCGGCTCCTCCTGCTTCCTGCCTCCTGGGCACTATTCTGCCCTCCCCCCCCCCCGGCAGCAAGGAGGAGGAGAGGGAGGACGAGTCAGCGGGAGCTGCCCCCGTCCGAACCCGCTCCCAGAGACTTGAGGCGAGGCTTTCTGCCCTCTAGCCCCTCCGCGCCGGGGATGGGGAGCAACCCCTCATCTCCTGGCCTCTCCTGGCTGGGCTCTGGGTTCGCTGAAGAGCAGAGGCTGGGATCGCAGCTCCACAGCCCAGCTTGGTTCCTTCCCGATCTGGCCCCAAGGCGACACCAGGGAAGCCGAAGCGACACGTGGGGGGGGCACTCCTGGGGGGCTGAACCCCTTCATGAAGGAGAACTGGGGGTGGCGACGGCTGCGAGCCTCTGCCGCAGTTTGTTCCGAGTCTCGGAGCCAGCCTGTGTGCTCAATTTCTGTTGTCCTGCTCAGCCGAGCCCGGGTGCGCTTCGGCCACTCAGCACAGCCCTCCCCCGCGGGACGGTGATGGGCCTCCTGCGCGTGGGCCTCCCGGGGAGCGGCGGGGGTTTGGCAGAAGCAGCGGAGTCATGAGGGGGGAGGGTGACAGTTAGTAAAATGACAGTTAGAGTGTCATTTTTTTGTCATTTTGGTTGGTGGTGTGCCCCAGAATTTTGTAAATGTAAAAAATGTGCCGCGGCTCAAAAAGGGTTGAAAATCACTGCCCTGAGCAACATTTTTGCAGACGGCCAATTCTCTCACACCAGATATGACTTGCAGTTTCTCAAGTTGCTCCTGACACGAAAAAAAACCCCTAAACTTCCTTCAGTATCCATCAACCAGGAAATACAACAAAGATCTTTATTGCCACTTAAGCCATCCCATGTACAGATTTCAAGGACTTACTCATACATACCTTTTGAAGAACTGTATCTTGTTTTCACATTGACAAATAATACAATGGCCGGCCCAGTATAACCTCTCTGTAGTTTTTATAGTCGTAATGGGTGTTGAGTTCCACGTACCTGTTCAACAGATGGAAACTGCTCATTAGACATTGATTGTAAATAAAACAAAGCAAAAAAAAATCTGGCATTCAGATTTAGCCTGGAATCAGTTTTAAAAATAAACATTGAAAGAAAAAAAATATGCAAAAAGAAAATTAACCTAGAACTATTATCTCTCAAATGCTGCCACAACTGGATCCTCTGTGTGTGTGTGTGTGTGTGTGTGCGTGTGTAGAGATATATTTGCTGACTGTCCAGCAAAAAGCAGTAAGAGAAACTGAAAGAGGCAACATAGTCTCTAACTCAGTGTTTCCCAACCGCTGTGCTGCGGCACACTACTGTTCCGTGATGCATCATCTGGTGTGCCGCGAAAAACATCTCCCCCCCCCCCCACTTTCGACCCTTCCTGCCTAACTCCTGCTGCTTGGGGAAGGGGGAGGAGGAGGAAGGGCCGGGCGGCGGCGAAGAAAAAGAAGAAGGGGCCGGGGCGCCTCTTCCTTCAGCGGTTTCCCCAGCCAGCCTCCAATTGAGGTAGGGAGGGAAGGGTGACGTCGCTCGGGCCCCACCCCCTTCCCAGCGGCAGAAGCTCTTCGACGATGAGGAAATTGTGTTACAGCGGATAGGCAACAAAAATATAACAATAATCCCCCATAGGCTCAAAACTCAGTCTCTGTTCGTGTGAATAATAAAACTCTCATTCAATTCAAATGGTAAGTATAAAACTTTGTATTGAATTGTATTTAATAATATCGAGCTAAGCATCAAAAACAATAGCCATCAGCTACCTTTCTTAACATACATCCTTTCCTCACAGATATCAAATCCCAACTGTCACTTTCAACTTAAATTCCTCAAGGTTCCATTCAGCAGTCTTGAAACAGCGCCATCTGGTGTCAAACATGCTACACCGCAGGTCATCTCAAACTGCAAAAATACATCTTGTGTTGACTCATGAATTACTTTTCAAATGCAAGAATCTGACAGAAGCTTGCTCATGCCTGATTGAGTCATGGCGGCACTGTCCCACCGCTCATGTTCCTCCTCCTCCGCGCAGCCTCAGCGAGCGAGGGGCCGGAGTCATGGCGGAGAGCAGTGGGTGGGGCTGAAGTGGGCGGGGCTGAAGCCCATCCACCGCTCATGCTCCTCCTCCTCCTCCTCCGCGCGGCTCCTTTGGAACTACAACTCCAAAACTCAAGGTCAATTAACTATATGTATTACTGTGTTAGAGTGTCATTTTGGTTGGTGGTGTGCCCCCGGATTTTTTTTATGTTAAAAATGTGCCGCAGCTCAAAAAAGGTTGGGAAACACTGCTCTAACTTGTCAGAAAACAATCTTGAATGCAGAAGTTGTAAGTTTTGGATTCTATGAACGAAACAAGAAACTGGCAAATTAAAGTTTGGCTTAAATCTCCTATATTTTGGGAATTACTGAATTCCCCAAATATAGGAAATTCAGGCCAAACTTTAGGTAGGATATCAGATACTACATTTGTCATATGACAAGGATAATACCATAGGTGGGTAATATAATCTGACAGATGTTGGACTATTGGTATCAGCTTAGTGAATGGTATGAGATGCTGAGGGTTCTAGCTCAACATCTGGACTGTGAGAATTATCCCTTCCCTGCTTCATGGTATTAAGCCAAAAAGGATCCTATAAACTGAAGTAAAAACACTGCTATAAATTATGTGACATAAGGAAAGACACTGCTCTACATCCTCATACCAAGCTGTGTGTTTAATAAAACATTTCTCTTCCACCTTCCCTCCCTCCTTTTTTCATTTCTCTCCCCCCCCCCAACTTCTTCCTCTTGTTCATGTACTCTTGTTCATGAAAAGGGTAATTTAAGCTGGAAATCTTCCAAACGAAATTAAGCTTTACTGTTTAAAGTGAATATAAAACAAAGATCATCTTGGTTTACTAAGTTCAATAAAATATTATTTCTGAAGTGCGCAGTAAACACACACAGGGATTGCCACATCTGTTTTGAAAAG
Source organism: Anolis apletophallus (assembly GCA_030556195.1). Taxonomy (NCBI): domain Eukaryota; kingdom Metazoa; phylum Chordata; class Lepidosauria; order Squamata; family Anolidae; genus Anolis; species Anolis apletophallus. Next base: position 195,766,723 of record JARBWK010000004.1, on the reverse strand, counting down.
TGCTTTTCCAGTGCAGCAGTTTGCTATGACAGAAAACTTAATAAAAATAATGGTTACTACATATGGTTATAGGTGTGTCACCTTTTCCCTTCCGAAAATAATATAGTTTTAATTTTTCTATGGAGAGAGATTTTAATTTGAACTCTGGCACTCACCCAGTGATGTTAAAGCGGGCAACGCAAAAGCCAGCTGGGGAGACACAAGTCTTACGGGTTTCTCAAGATCTGATCCCGTGCCAAGTTTCACTCATGGTTCCAAGTACTAAGCTTACAGCCAAAAACAACCTCCAAGTTGGGTTGCTGTGAGTTTTCCTGTCTGTATGGCCATGTTAAAGGAGCATTGTCACCTGACGTCTCTATGGCAGGCGTCCTCAGAAGCTGTGAGGTCTGTTCAGGGCCGGACTAAGGTGATTTTAAATGGTAAGCGAACATTATTTTGCCCCCCCCCCCAACCAATCACTGAACAATAAAAGGTAGAATATTAGTCCCTGAAGCTCCAAGGTAGGAAAATTAGGACTAATAAAGGGAAATATTTCTTCACCCAGAGGGTCATTGGGTTATGGAACTCACTTCCAGAAGAGGTTGTGACAGCTGTCAGCCTGAACAACTTCAAGGCAGGACTAGACAGATTCATGGATACCAAGTGTATCGGTAGTTACTGAAAAGGACATTCAAGTGCCACCTCGGAGTTGGTTGAGGTAGGCAGGATTTCCCTGGGTACTGGTTGTGGGGGGTCGGGAGCAGGTCAGGGTTTGCCCTCCCTTCTGCTCGAGATCCCCGTGTACAACTGGGGGCCACTGTGTGATACAGAATGCTGGACTAGATGGGCTGAGGTCCGATTCAGCATGGCTCTTCTTATGTTCTTATAGTCACATGTTTGGGGGGCATCCGACTGCCGAGCACTCCTCTGTGGTCTCCGGCCTCGTGGAGGGTGTGCATGCATGGAGCCAGCTGGTTCCGCGTGTGTGCATTTGGTGCGCCTTCCACAGGGCCGGAGACTGAGGAGGAGGGTTTGGTGGCCAGGGGCGGAGGCTCTGCCTCCGGCTGCCGGCGCTCCTCCTCCGTCTCCGGCCTCATGGAGCCTCTGGCCTACTCGCGCCGCGCCGGGTACGCATGCGTGGAGCCAGCTGATTCTGCGCATGTGCATTTGGTGCGGCACGGGCGGGCCACCTTCTACGGGGCCGGAGACTGAGGAGGAGGGTTTGGCGGCCGGATGCGCCCCTAAATATGTGGCGCCCCATGCGGGCGCATAGTTTGCATAATGTAAGATCCGGTCCTGGGTCTGTTGGAAACCAGGCAAGAAGGGTTTATATATCTGTGGAATGTCCACCAGGGTGGAAGAAATAACTTTTGTCTGTTTGAGGCAATTTGTGAGTGATGCAATTGGACACCTTGATTAGCACTGAATGGACTTTTAGCTTCAAAGACTGGCAAGGCCATTCAGTGCTAATCAAGGTTGCAACATTCACACTTGCCTCAAGCAGACAAGAGTTCTTTTTCCCACCCTGGGCATTCTGGGGATGCCTGCCGTAGAGATGTGCGAAACGTTAGGAGAGAATGACCCTGTGATGTCAAGGGAGTTGTAGTTTTACAACATCTTTAGCTTTCTCTGCCAAAGAATGTTGCTGCCTCACTAAATTACAGCTCCCAGGATTCCACATAGCATTGAGCCATAGAGGTTAAAGTGGTGTCAAACTGCATGAAACCTACAGTGTAGATCAGGCCTGGGCAAGCTTCAGCCCTCCGGGTGTTTTGGACTTCAACTCCCCCAATTCCTAACAGCCTCAGGCGCTTTCCTCAGCTTAAGCGGCTGAGTGGGAAAAGAAAGGGTCCGAGGCTGTTAGGAATTGTGGGAGTTGAAGTCCAAAACACCTGGAGGGCTGAAGTTTGCCCAGGCCTGGTGTAGATCAATATAATGTTGGTTGTGAGTGCCAGTCGCAGTGTAGTAGTTTTGAGTGTTAAACCAAGGCATTTGGAGACCAAGCCTCGAATATAATTTAGTGATTGAAACGTGCTGGCTGTAGGCCCGGATTAAGCCCTTTTGGCGCCCTAGGCCAAAGGCTCCGCCTCAGCGGCTCCTCCCTCCCTCCCTCCCTCCCTCCTAACGCCATCATGACAGCTGAGAAGCGGCCGAAGATCGCCATTTTTTTCTCAGGCCGGTGTGGTGGCTTTAGGAGGGAGGAGGAAAGCCATGGGGAGAAGGCCCCGCCATTTTTTCTCAGGCCAGCGTGGTGGCTCCTCCCTCCCTCCTAAAGCCACCACACCGGCCTGAGAAGCGGCCATTTTTTTCTCAGGCCAGCGTGGTGGCTTTAGGAGGGAGGGAGGTGCCGCGGGGAGGCTCCATGTGGCTCCTCTCTCCTTCCTAAAGCCACCACGCCTGAGAAAAAAGGGAGATCTTGAGCCGCTTCTGCCATAGACTCTCAGAAGCAGCGGAACGGCCTCTGAGAGTCTATGGCGCACCGCGTGCAGGCGCAGAAGTAGCCAAAGATCGACTTTTTTTTAATTTGGGGGGGGGTGTCTGGATCTTCCCCCTCCCCATGGCTGCGCCCCTAGGCCGTGGCCTAGTGTGGCCTTATGGATAATCTGGGCCTAGCTGGCTGACATTAGGCAAGTCACACTTTCCCAGCCTCAAAATAAGGGCAGAGCAAACCCCTCTTTGAGCAAATTCTGCTAAGAAAATCCAGTGCCAGAAATGACTTGAAGGCACGTAATAACAAACTTTGAACCCGATTGTCCTGCTTCTTGGCAGAGGGTTGGACTGGATGGCCCACGAGGTCTCTTCCTCGTTTCTGTAACATGTAATAACAACAAATGCTGGCTGCAGTGCAATGTATTTTGGGTTGCTTTGATTCTGAATCATCATCGGAACACTTATTACTTGCACAAAAGCCCTCTTTCTGAAGGCACATACGTAACAACAACAATTGCTGGCTGCAGTACAATGTATTTTGGGTTGCTTTGATTCTGAACTGACATCGAAACGCTTATTACTTTTACAAAAGCCTTCTTTCTGTTGACATCGGTCAGTGCAAGTGCCTGCATGTTTACATCTCCTTTGGGGTGTGTAGTTAGTTATTACAAGCGCCATTACACCGCATTGCATAGGAATTTGCTGTTCAAACAAAAAAGGTCAGACTGAATAGATGACGTTCTTTCACAGGGGACAAAAAAACCTATCCATTTATTTGCATCAGATGACCAAAAATCTTAGCCCAGCATTCGTCACCAATATGACCATGATGGGGGCTATAGTTTATCTGGAGCAGGCATGGGCAAACTTGGGCCGCTTAAGCGGCTGATAGGGTTGCCAACTGTCCCGTATTATACGGGACGTCCCGTATTTCTGTTCTGAATTTTGTGTCCCGTATTATCAGCTCCTATCTCGTATTATACGGGACAGGAGCTGAAAATACGGCACATAAAATTCAGAGCAAAAATTCAGAGCAGGGGGCAACCCTAGCAAGTGCGCAATACGCTGGGGCAATGGCCCAAGTTCAAACGAGGGACGCCGCAGCGGAGAGAGCAAATGCTTGAGTCTTCCTCCGTCAGTCAAGGAGACAGGCCCGGATTAACACTTTTTTTGCGCCCTAGGCCAGAGTTTGGAATTACGCCCCCTTTAAACCAACCTCCCGCCACTTCCAAGGTCCCCGTTCCACCAGCTGGAAAGCTCTGCTGTACTCTGAAAATCTCCTCGGGAGTCAGGAGGTTTGGGGAGAGCGCAGCGGGTGCAAACTCGCTCCAAAGGCACGCACGAGAGAGAGCGCGTGCGAGAGAGAGAGAGAGAGAGAGAGAGAGAGAGAGAGAGAGAGCAAGAGAGAAAGGGAGTACGCGCGCAGGAGTGAGAGAGTGTGCGAGAGACGGAGGGGACGAAGCAGAGACTTTGCCGGGAGAAGGAGTGAGGAGAGGCATGAGAAAGGGGGAAAGAGGGTCGCAGACCAGTTTTGTTTATTTTTGGTCCGTGATCTGCGCCCCTCCCCCCTCGGCTTGCTCCCCTAGGCCAGTGTTTCCCAACCTTTTTTGAGCCGCGGCACACTTTTAACATTAAAAAAATCCGGGGGCACACCACCAACCAAAATGACACAAAATGACACTCTAACACAGTAAAGAACGGCTGGGGGTTGGTGGCCTGCTGGGAGTGCTGAAGCTGGGGAGAGGGCGGAGCCAGGCTGTGTCATACCCCGCCCCTACCCCCGGCTTCACCTCTCCCAGCAGCTGCTCCAGCCTTGAGGGGGCAGTGCCAAGCCAGCGGTGCCAGAGCCAGCACAATGCTGGCTTGGCACTGTCCCCTCAAGGCTGGAGCAGCTGCTGGGAGTGCCGAAGCCGGGGGAGGGGGCAGAGCCAGGCCGCGCCATGCCCCACCCCTCCCCCCGGCTTCAGCTCTCCTACAGGCCACGCCATGCCCTGCCCCCTCCCCCTAGCTTCAGCTCTCCTACAGAGGAGGAGCATGCGCGGTGGATGGGCTTCAGTAGGCGGGGCTCCTTCACACGGCTTCGGCGAGCGAGGGGCGAGAGTCATGGTGGGAGTCATGGCGGATTGGAGGCTGGTTGGGGAAACAGCTGAAGGAGGCGGCGGCCCGGTCCTTTCTTCTTTTTCTTCGCCACTGCCTGGCCCTTCCTCCTCCCCCAAGCAGCAGGAGTTCAGCAGGAGGGGGGAGTAAGGGGGGCAGAGAGCTTTTCTCGCGATACAGCAGGAGGTCCGTCACGGCACACTAGTGTGCCACGGCACACTGGTTGAGAAAGACTGCCCTAGGCCATAGCCACGTTGGCCTTATGGGTAATCCGGGAATGCAAGGAGACAGCACTTATGCGCAAGCGTTGTCTGGGAGCCTTCCCTGGCGCAGACACAGTGGCATTGCTGGCTGAAGCAGTCGGTTTCTGAAGCTGGAGGCGGAGGAAGAAGGCGATGACGGGAGCCGGACGGTGGCCGGGCACCTCGGGCCCCGCTGCCCTTGGAGGTGGGAAGGAAGAGGCGGCTGCAAGAAGCTTCGGCAAGGCAAGGGTGACATGGCATGGTGCTGCCACTGAGCACAGCCGCGGGTGAGCAAGAGAGAGAGGGCGAAGGGGAGAAACTGCTGAGAGACGGTTGAAGAGGGTATAGCCTAGCGCCAGGGGGTGTGGCCATACTTACTGGGGGCGGGGCCAGACTGCCAGATCCCCTCTTGATCAGAATGGGAGAAGTCTGGTAGACACAAGTACTCGAGTAACGTGGGAATGATATAGTTGAAGAATAATGCAAGGCGTGGGAGTGGGCTGTAATAATATTGATATCTTAATAGTTTCGGGACTTGTTTTTGCCCTGTGCATAGAACCATAGACTTGGAAGAGACTCCCCAAGGGCCATCTAGCCTTACCCCAGTCTGCCAGGCAGGGAAAACGACACCGCATAAAGTTTTTATGAAGTGTTCCTTATTTTTGCGAAAAGTCCCGTATTTTTAGGTAAATGTCCCTTATTTCTTATATCAAAAAGTGGCAACCCTAGCGGCTGAGGAGGAAAAAGCAAAGGGCCTGAGGCTGTTAGGAATTGGGGGAGTTGAAGTCCATAACACCTGGACAGCCCAAGTTTGCCCATGCCTGATCTGGAGCCATTCAGATTTAGAATTGTTGGTGTGCTAACACAGTGTTTTTCAACCTTTTTTGAGCCGCGGCACGTTTTTTACATTTACAAAATCCTGGGGCACACCACCAACCAAAATGACACAAAATGACACTTTAACACAGTAATACATATAGTTAATATGTTTTTAAATGTATTTATACACTTAGTGTGAAACCTGAGCCTGTTCCTCTCACATATTTATACATGGCTATCATGTCTTCTCTCAGCCTTCTCTTCTTCAGGCTAAACATGCCCAGCTCTTCAAGCCGCTCCTCATAGAGCTTGTTCTCCAGACCTTTGTGAAATTTCACCCTGAGTGAAACTTGATTCCAGTTAACTATGGATGTCATGAAGCTGCTATAAACAGTTCCTTTGGGGGGGGGGCACTCTTGAAAAATCCAGTAAAATAATAATTAAAAAATCCAAGCGGAGAGGCTCAATTTGTTTCTTGGAAACCTGTGAGGGGGCTGCTAGGAGGGGGGAGAGTGCCAATTTCCCACGGCACACCTGATGATCGCTCACGGCACACTGGTTGGGAAACACTGTGATAACAAACACTTAAAGTAAGGTTTTTGGGTCCTGACCTATATGTACTGTAAATGTAAAGCATCAACTGAAAAATAGTCTTTGTCATTTGGAAACTTTCTGAAAAATGTTATAAGCAAACAGCCATGTTGTTTAATGTTGTTTAATGACCTGGCATAAAAGCTCCGCACAGTGTTTACAAAGAGTCATGTTCAATTTGTTTCACAATCACAGGCTTATTAGTCTTTTAGCTGGATTATGATCTTGAACAAAGGCCTGCGATGAGACGCTAACCCAGTCCAAACAAAGCCTGCTGAAAATTAACATTATTTTGCTGGCATAATTAGATCAATCATAACCCCAGCGCAAGGATTTCGCAAAACTGAGACTAAGCTGTTTTTCTGGAAGACTAATTTCACAATATATAAGCGTCTAATCTTGTATGTCCTCCGGCATTTAGAAGAATATATTGCTAAATGTAGTACTTAGGATCTCATTAGTATTACGGCTTAAAACGAGAATCACTGATGTCTAGCAAACATGCCAGCGGTAAGGCGGAAAAGCCGGATTGGTTCTCCTCCCATAGCGGATATGGTAGATGGAATAAGTAAGGTGGCACCGCGGGATGCCAAGCAGACGCAGGGAAAGTTGGATGGGAGGAACCACAAATAAACACTCTCACTGAGTCATGCCATCTCTCCGCTGAAGGCAATTAATTTGCAATGTGCTAGGCATGAAGTTAACCCTGGCATGGGCAAACTTTCTAACTTGGGGACCACGTGCTAGCACTCCCTGATAGGAGGACTGGCTGCCCGATGGTGGAAGGAAGAAAGGAAAGGAGGAAGGAAACAGAGAAGGAAGGAAGAGAGGAAAGGGGGATGGAAGGAGAAAGACGGAGAGAAGGGAGGAGGGAGGAAAGAGGAAAGGAGGAAGGAAACAGAGAAGGAAGGAAGGGTGAAAGAGAGCAAGGGGAGGATGGAAGGAGAAAGACGGAGAGAGGGAAGGAGGGAGGAAAGAGGAAAGGAAGAAAAGAAGGAAGGAAACAGAGAAGGAAGGAAGGATGAAAGAGAGGAAGGGGAGGATGGAAGGAAAAAGGCAGAGAGAGGGAAGGAAGGAGGGAAGACGGGAGGATGGAAGGGTGAAAGAGAGGAAGGGGAGGATGGAAGGAGAAAGACAGAGAGAGGGAAGGAAGGAGGGAAGAGGGAAGGAAGGAAGGGTGAAAGAGAGGAAGGGGAGGATTAAAGGAGAAAGATGGAGAGAGGGAAGGAGGGAGGGAAGGAGGAAGGAAACAGAGAAGGAAGGAAGGATGAAAGAGAGGAAGGGGAGGATGGAAGGAGAAAGACGGAGAGAGGGAAGGAGGGAGAAAGGAGGAAAGGAAGGAAGGGAAGGAGGAAGGAAAGAGAAGGAAGGAAGGAAGGGTGAAAGAGAGCAAGGGGAGGATGGAAGGAGAAAGACGGAGAGAGGGAAGGAGGGAGGAAAGAGGGAAGGAAGGATGAAAGAGTGGAAGGGGAGGATGGAAGAAGAAAGACAAGAGAGGGAAGGAGGAGGAAAGAGGGAAGGAGGAAGGAAAAAGAGAAGGAAAAAAGGAGGCAGAGAAGGATGGAAGGAAGGGACGGATAAAGGAAAGAGAGAAGGAAGGAAACACAAAAGCAAAGGCAGTAAGGAGAAAGAGGGAGAGAGGGAAGGAAAGGCAAAAGGGTGGAAGGAGAAAGGAGGGAGGGAGGGAAGGATGGAAGGGAAAGAGGAAGGAAAGAGAGAAGGAAGGGAGGATGGGTGAAAGGGAATGGAGGGAGGGAAAAAGAGGGAGGATCGAAAGAGAGAGAAAGGGAAGGGGAAAGAAAGGGAAGGGAAAGGAAGGAAGGAGAAAGGGAGAGAGAGAAGGAGGAAAGAGCGGAAGGGAAAGAAGGAGGGAGAAAGAGGGAGGGAATTAAGATAGGGAGGGAAGGAAGGATGAAAGGGTGGATGGGAAGGAGAAAGAGGAAGGAAAGAGAGAAGAAAGTATGGTGAGAAAGAGGAGGGCCCGAGAAAAGAGCCCAAGGGTCTGCACCCGCCCCAGGGCCTGAGTTTACCCATCCCTGAGTTAACCCACACAAACATCACATAGCTATTTAAATTTGGGCATATTGAGCATTTGTGCCAATTTTGGTCCAGATCCATAGTTGTTTGGGTTCACAGTGCTCTCCGGATGTACGTAGTTGAACTACAGTACATTACCCGTAAATCACTGTTAATTCTTCCCAACCCCCTCCAGTATTTTATATCTTTCTGTTTAATTGCTATTAAAAATTTAAAAAATTAATTTTTAGGGGGGCGCTGAGTAATTTTTCTTCTGGAAAGGGGGTGGTAGGCCAAAAAAGTTTGGTAACCACTGCTCTAAATTATGAACTGTTGATTCTAAGGAAGACGCCCTGTGTTACCTGAACAGAGAAACTACTTCAAATCTATTTGTAACTGGACTGAGAAGCAAAGTGCCTGTATGTAACTTTTAGCCTACCGGTACTGTTCTTCCTGGTAGTTTCCCAACTTTTGCACTTAAGGGAAACCACAAATAAATCTGTCAATCTTTAACAAGGAACCTTTCTTGGGTTTAGCAGAGACTTTGCCTCCAAGCCCAAAGAAACATCGGGCAGTTGATGGTACATTCCCAACCCGTAATTTTTAACAAAGGTACTGTTCTATGCAAATATCCTTACTATATAGGAGTAAGGATTAATGTAGTCCCGGTGTCCATTGTTAATGGCAGCCAACCAGTGAGATGGCCCAGGTTTGCCATTCCTTGTTCTTCCCTTTGACACACATTTACTCATCAAGACATACCTTATTGGTGATGGGGAAGTTACTATTTAACAAGCATAAGCAGATTCTTTCTAACTGTTGGAATCAGTTTGACCTTATAAACCACGACTGGAAATTCCCAGCAACGTTGTGGTTCAGCACACTGATTAGAAGTGACCAAAGTAGAAGGGATCAGATTATATATGACCAGCATCTGGTGAATTATAAAATCAGCCTGAAGAAAACGGAAGTTCTCTACCAGCCCGCACCACAGGAAGAACACCATCATCCCCACGTCAGCATAGGCATTATAAAGCTGTTGATATCCCCATGCATTTTACCACTTGGAGCTAGTATGTACAAGAGGGGAAATGCTATTCTCTGCAACATCTGTTTATAATATAAATTAAATCAGGCATGGGCAAATGTTGACCCTCCAGGTGTTTTTCAACCTTTTTTGAGCCACGGCACATTTTTTACATTTACAAAATCCTGGGGCACACCACCAACCAAAATGTAGAAAATGCTATTTGGGTATGCCAGACCCCCATGGACTTTGTAGAACTGGGTAGGGAAATCTTTTTGAGATTTCAGCAATAATAATAATAATAATAGTAATCTTTATTTATATTCTTCCTTATCTTTCTGGAGTGACTCAAAGCGGATTGCATGCTTTCGAACTGCTAGGCCAGTGTTTTTCAACCTTTTTTGAGCAGCGGCACATTTTTTACATTTACAAAATCCTGGGGCACACCACCAACCAAAATGACACAAAATGACAAGTCTAACACAGTAATACATATAGTTCATATGTTTTTAAATGTATTTATACACTCAGTGTGAAACCTGGGCCTGTTTCGATGAACACAACATAGATATCCTGGCAGGAATGGCAGAAAGACACACACAAAGGTCTTGCTCAATTTATAGTTAACACGCAATCAAAGAGCATCCTGAACTCTTGCAACAATGGAATTGAACCAAACTTGGCATATTGAACTCTCATTACCAAGAGAAAGTACTGAAAGGGTTTGCTTGGGAATTGACCTTGAGTTTGGAAGTTGTAGTTCACCAATGTTATGTTATGATATGTTGTTGTTTGCTTTCTATCCAGAATCACAATGTTGGAAGGAGGCTCACCACTTTAAGGTCCATAAAACAGGCATGGGAAAACTTCGGCCCTCTGGGTGCTTTGGACTTCAACTCCCACCATTTCTAACAGCCTGAGGCCATTTACTGCTTAAGTGGCTGAGTGGGGGGGGGAGGAAAAGGGCTGCTAGGAATGGTGGGAGCTGGCGTCCAAAACACCTGGAAGGTCCAAGTTTGCCCATGCCAGGTTTCGACAGAGACCTCTTCCTCCCCCTCTGTGCCCTTTCTTCCCCCTCCTACCAAACACTTTTTCTTCTCCACTCCCTTCTTCATGTGACGAATGTTGCTGTCCTTGAGCAAGCAGGGATCACCAGCATTGAGGACATGATATTGAAAACACAGCTGTGCTGTGCTGGGCAGGGCACGAGGTCTCTAGGATAGAGGACCACCGCCTCCCAAAGATACTACTCTATGGTGAACTCGCCATGGGTCAACGCAAGAGAGGCGTTGATCCAATAAAGAGATATAAGGACTCCCTGAAACAGCATCTCAGGCTCGGCCAGATTGATCACCAACAATGGTCCACCCTGGCCTCACATCAGGAGGCACGGAAACGCCTGTGGTTTTGGTTCCTGTGGACTACTGGTAGACCACGGACCACAGGTTGGGAACTACTGCTTTAACCTAATAATAATCTACATTGCAGTTTGACACTTTAACTCCAACAGCTCAATACTATTGACTCACGGAAGCTCTAGTTTGGTGATGTACTAGCTCTATTTGGCAGAGGATGGTAAACGGGTTGTAAAATTACAACTCCCATGATCCCACGTGAGTTAAAGTGGTGTCAAACTGTTGAATTCTGTAGTGTAGACGCATCCTCAGACTTCAATCCCAAAAATAAGACTGTTGCACAAAACACATGCACAGAGGGCAGATTTCAGTAGTTAGACTCCAACTATAGTGGTAGAGAGACATATTGGAAGTGTATGGTTAAATAAATTCCCAGTACTTGAGTTGTCCTTCTTTAACTGGGACTAAAAGTGTAATCTTGCTCCAAAATGTATTGTGACACCTTACAATTTTGTTGAACACAATGAAAAAGGAGCCTGTACAGTGTTCCCTCCCTCCCGCAATAAGTGAGAAACCGCGATGTAGGGATACTCTATTTATTTTTAATATTTATACATTATTTTAGTAGTTATACACTATTTTAAACCTATATAAACCTCTATCTCTATCTCTTCTCTCTCTATATATAATAAAAGAGAATGTTTGTATGTATGTTTGTGGGTTTGTATGTATGTATGTGCCAGCGTTCTAATTGGCTGCCACTTCCACAGGCCACAGCGACCAGCGCGGGTGATGGACCTGCACCAAACTTGGTACACATAACCCCCCTGACCCCCTTTACGTCCTGGTGCGGTTTGGGGGAGGTGGACCACGGATTATGGGATTTGTAGTACTTTCTAACACTTTGGTTCCCACAGACCACTGCGGCAACCAAAAAGGACCAATACCGACCACACTTGGCACACACCGCCCCCATGACTCACTCTATGTCCTAGTGCAGTTTCGAGGAGGGCGGACCAGGGATGATGGGACTTGAACTACCTCTACTCACTTCCCAAGTCCGGTGTGACCCTCATCCAATTACGGTACTGATCGAGACCAAACTTGGTATACATAACCCCCATTACTGCCTTTACATCCTACAATCAAAGAGCATTCTGAGCGCCACCAACGATGGAATTGACCCAAACTTGGCACACAGAACTCCCATGACCAACAAAAAACACTGGAAGAGTTTGGTGGGCACTGACCTTGAGTTTTTGGAGTTGTAGTTCACCTACATCCAGAGAGCACTGTGAACTCAAACAATGGTGGATCTGGACCAAATTTGGCACGAATACTCAATATGCCCAAATGTGAATACTAGTGGAGTTTGGGGAAAGTAGACCTTGACATTTGGGAGTTGTAGTTGCTGGGATTTGTAATTCACCTACAATCAAAGAGCATTCTGAACTCCACCAACGATAGAATTGACCCAAACTTGGCACACAGAACTCCCATGACCAACAGAAAATACTGGAAGAGTTTGGTGGGCACTGACCTTGAGTTTTTGGAGTTGTAGTTCACCTACATCCAGAGGGCACTGTGAACTCAAACAACGATGGATCTGGACCAAACTTGGCACGAATACTCAATATGCCCAAATGTGAATACTAGTGGAGTTTGGGGGGGAATAGACCTTGACATTTGGGAGTTGTAGTTGCTGGGATTTGTAGTTCAACTACAATCAAAGAGCATTGTGATCCAAGTAGAGAATTGGGCCAAACTTCCCACGCAGAACCCCCATGACCAACAGAAAATACTGTGTTTTCTGATGGTATGTGGCGACCCCTCTGACACCCACTCTTGATCTCCCCACCCCCCAAAGTGCCCCGACCTCCAGGTTGACCTAGAACAGGCCTGGGCAAACTTGGGCCCTCCAGGTGTTTTGGACTTCAACTCCCACAATTCCTTGGGCCCTCTAGGTGTTTTGGACTTCAATTCCTTCAACTTTTGGACTTCAACTCCCACAATTCCTAACAGCCTACTGGCTGTTAGGAATTGTGGGAGTTGGAGTCCAAAGCACCCGGAGGGCCCAAGTTTGCCCAGGCCTGACCTAGAAGACCCCTCCACCTTGTGCGGCTGTGGAGCAGAACAAACAACTCCGTATAGGTCAAGGTCAAGATGTTGTCCAGTCGTGTCCGACCCTGGAAGTTGTTGCTCATCTCCATTCCTTAAGCCAGTGTTTCTCAACCAGTGTGCCATGGCACACTAGTGTGCCGTGAGCGATCATCAGGTGTGCCGTGGGAAATTGGAACCTCCAATACCCCCCCCCCCAACACTTTTTCCCAAGCAAACCCTTTCAGTACTTTCTCTTGGTAATGAGAATTCAATATGCCAAGTTTGGTTCAATTCCATTGTTGCAAGAGTTCAGGATGCTCTTTGATTGTGTGTTAACTATAAATCTCAGAAACTGTAACTCCCAAATGTCAAGGTCTATTTTCCCCAAACTCCATCTGTGTTCAGATTTGGACATATTGAGTATTCATGCCAAATTTGGTCCTGATCCAACATTGTTTGAGTCCACAGTGCTCTCTGGATATAGGTGAACTACAACTCCAAAACTCAAGGTCAGTGCCCACCAAACTCTTCCAGTATTTTCTGTGTGGGAAGTTTGTGTCTTTCTGCCATTCCTGCCAGGATATCTATGTTGTGTTCATCGAAACAGGCCCGGGTTTCACACTGAGTGTATAAATACATTTAAAAACATATTAACTATATGTATTACTGTGTTAGAGTGTCATTTTGTGTCATTTTGGTTGGTGGTGTGCCCCAGGCAGGGTAGCCAGGATTTTGATTCAGGGGCTGAGTTTGGTTCAGGGGAGACTGAGACTGGGTGGAAGAGGGGGGCTGAGTTTGGTTCGGGGGGACTGAGACTGGGTGGAAGAGGGTCTACCCTAGCAAACCTTTTGTATTGTTATCCCAATAACCACATTAATGTGGGATATAATGAGCATGGTGATCAGATCATGATATGAATAAACATAACAGTTTAAATAATGTACCAGTAAGGCCTTTTTGCGGACCCCCCTTAGCCCCCCCCCCCCCGGCTACATGCCTGCTGCCAGGATATCTATGTTGTGTTCATCGAAACAGGCCCAGGTTTCACACTGAGTGTATAAATACATTTAAAAACATATTAACTATATGTATTACTGTGGTAGAGTGTCATTTTGTGTCATTTTGGTTGGTGGTGTGCCCCAGGCAGGGCCGTAGCCAGGATTTTGATTCGGGGGTTCGGGGGACTGAGACTGGGTGGAAGAGGGTCTACCCTAGCAAACCTTTTGTATTGTTATCCCAATAACCCCAGATCATGATATGAATAAACATAACAGTTTAAATAATGTACCAGTAAGGCCTTCTCGCGGAACACCCTTAGCCCCCTGGCTACATGCCTGCTGCCAGGATATCTATGTTGTGTTCATCGAAACAGGCCCAGGTTTCACACTGAGTGTATAAATACATTTAAAAACATATTAACTATATGTATTACTGTGTTAGAGTGTCATTTTGTGTCATTTTGGTTGGTGGTGTGCCCCAGGATTTTGCAAATGTAAAAAATGTGTGCTGCGGCTCAAAAAAGGTTGAAAAACACTGCCTTAAGCCGAAGAGCCGGCATTGCCCGTAGACACCTCCAAGGTCATGCATGGTGTACCTATTGATCTACTCACATTTGCATGATTGGTTCTGTATGCTTGCCCACAACGCACAGAGGAAGGCAAACCTGTGGTGCTGTTGTTTACCTCTTGAAGTAGCCGCTGAGCCTGCACTGCTGCTGCCCATCGACCTGGAGGAAGCCGTCGCTGAGGACAGTGAAGCCTCGGTTCCCCGGGTTCAAGACGGCCAGGCTGTCCCCTTGGAGCTGGAAAGAGTGGGGCTGGAGGGCCAGGAGCTGGCGGAGGGGCAGCAGGGCCAGCTCGCAGTTGCAGGTCCGGAGGAGGCAGCCCTGCTGCAGCAGCAGCTCCCCAGAAGACACCGAGGCCAGGCTGGGCCGCACAGAGCCGGCAGGGCTGGGGTCGCAGGAGGAGGAGGAGGCGCTCCAAACAGCCATGGCAAGGGGACGTGAGAGGAACAAAGGAGAAGGGAAGGAAGGAGTAGCAACGCCAGGTCCCCGAAGGCACTGCAGGAGGAGGCGGCTCTGGCCGGGACTCTAAGCAGCCCAAGTGGAGCCCCGCCTCTGAAAGGCAGCAGCAGCTGGAAGAGGAGGAGGAGGAGGAAAGGGGGAAGGCCCGCCTCTGCCTTTGGGGATATCTCTAGCAGGACTGGGCCAACTTGGGCCCTCCAGGTGTTCTGGACTCCAACTCCCACCATTCCTGACAGCCTCAGGCCCCTTCCTGGGCCAACTTGGGCCCTCCAAGTGTTCTGGACTCCAACTCCCACCATTCCTGACAGCCTCAGGCCCCTTCCTGGGCCAACTTGGGCCCTCCAAGTGTTCTGGACTCCAACTCCCACCATTCCTGACAGCCTCAGGCCCCTTCCTGGGCCAACTTGGGCCCTCCAGGTGTTCTGGACTCCAACTCCCACCATTCCTGACAGCCTCAGGCCCCTTCCTGGGCCAACTTGGGCCCTCCAAGTGTTCTGGACTCCAACTCCCACCATTCCTGACAGCCTCAGGCCCCTTCCTGGGCCAACTTGGGCCCTCCAAGTGTTCTGGACTCCAACTCCCACCATTCCTGACAGCCTCTCAGGCCCCCAGGTTCCTGGGCCAACTTGGGCCCTCCCAATTCCTGTGTTCTGGACTCCAACTCCCACCATTCCTGACAGCCTCAGGCCCCTTCCTGGGCCAATTTGGGCCCTCCAAGTGTTTTGGACTCCAACTCCCACCATTCCTGACAGCCTCAGGCCCCTTCCTGGGCCAACTTGGGCCCTCCAAGTGTTCTGGACTCCAACTCCCACCATTCCTGACAGCCTCAGGCCCCTTCCTGGGCCAACTTGGGCCCTCCAAGTGTTCTGGACTCCAACTCCCACCATTCCTGACAGCCTCAGGCCCCTTCCTGGGCCAACTTGGGCCCTCCAAGTGTTCTGGACTCCAACTCCCACCATTCCTGACAGCCTCAGGCCCCTTCCTGGGCCAACTTGGGCCCTCCAAGTGTTCTGGACTCCCCTTCCTGGGCCAACTCCCACCATTCCTGACAGCCTCAGGCCCCTTCCTGGGCCAACTTGGGCCCTCCAAGTGTTCTGGACTCCAACTCCCACCATTCCTGACAGCCTCAGGCCCCTTCCTGGCTGCCACTTCCACAGGCCACAGCGACCAGCACCAAACTTGGTACACATAACCCCCCTGACCCCCTTTACGTGCGGTTTGGGAGAGGTAGACCACGGATTATGGGATTTGTAGTAATTCCAAACACTTTGGTTCCCACAGACCACTGTGGCAACCAGAAAGGACCAATACAGACCACACTTGGCACACACAGCCCCCATGACCCACTCTACGTCCTGGTGCAGTTTCGAGGAGGGCGGACCAGGGATGATGGGACTTGAACGATCTCTACTCACTTCCCAAGTCCGCTGTGACCCTCATCCAATTACTGATCGAGACCAAACTTGGCACACATAACCCCCATTACTGCCTTCACGTCCTGGTGAGGTTCGGGGGGAGAACTGACAATGGATGATGGGATTTGTTGTACTTTCACACCCCTCTGTTCCCACAGACCACTGCGGCCCCCAACAAACACTCCAGGTGTTTTGGACTCCAACTCCGACCGTTCCTGACAGCCTCAGGCCCCTTCCTGGGCCAACTTGCCTCAGGTTCCCCAACTTTCCTGGGCCTCAGGCCCCTTCCTGGGCCAACTTGGGCCCTCCAGGTGGACTTCCCACCATTCCTGACAGCCTCAGGCCCCTTCCAGGGCCAACTCCCACAAGTGTTCTGGATTCCCACCATTCCTGACAGCCTCAGGCCCCTTCCTGGGCCAACTTGGTGTTCCCTCCAACTCCCACCATTCCTGGCCTCAGGCCTTTCCTGGGCAAACTTGGGTCCTCCAAGTGTTCTGTACTCCAATTCCCACCATTCCTGACAGCCTCAGGCCCCTTCATGGGCCAACTTCCTCAAGTGTTCTGGACCAACTCCCACCATTCTTGACAGCCTCAGGCCCCTTCCTGGGCCAACTTGGGCCCTCCAGGTGTTTTGGACTCCAACTCCCACCACTCCTGACAGCCTCAGGCCCCTTCCTGACACTGACACCACTTAAACTTCCAAATGCTATGGAACCATGGGAGTTCTAGTTTTACAAGACTTTCTCCCTCCTCTGCCAAAGAGTGCTGAGACCTCTTGTGTTGTTTATTATTAGCTTCCGAGCACAATTCAAAGTGCTGGTTTTGACCTATAAAGCCATGATAATAGACTACTGCCACACTCTCTATGTGGGGCTGCCTTTGAAGACTGTTCGGAAGCTGCAACTAGTCCAACAGACAGCCAGGGACGGATTGCAAAGTAAGCGGCTGCTTACGGGCGCGACATGGCCAGAGGCGCGTTCGGCCCCGGCCGCCAGGTTCAGCGCATGCCGCGACATTGCTGCAGGCCAGTGCGCAGACGCGACTCCAGGTGGTCAGAGTTGCGTGAGGCTCCGCCCCGGCTGCAAAATGTTCCTCCATCCTTTTCGGCCTCTTGGAGTGCGATTCGCAACTCCAACTACCTGGTGTCACGCTGCAACTAAGGCGCATGCGCAGAACTGCGCATACGCACCCGGCGCAAGACCGGAGAGCGAGGGGGTGCCAAAAGAATGTTCGCGTACCATTTTAAATTACCTTTGTCCGGGCCTGCGGACAGCAGCCAGGTTGATAACAGGAGCAGCATTCAGAGAACGTAGAACTCCCTTGTTGTGCCAGCTCCACTGGCTGCCAGTTTGGTAACTGGCACCATTCAAAGCCCTAAATCAGGGGTGCTCATTATGGTGATTGGGAGCACCTAGGTGATCTTCAGCCCTCTTCCAGGTGATCTTTGGGCATCACCAGCCAGATGGCGCGCTCCTTCGCGAGCCTTCTTTTGCCAAAATGAGGCTTTAGTGGGTGGGCCCTGGCGCTCGTCTTGCCACGCACGGTGTGGTGACATGACCACCCATTGGTTGCTGCTGGGGGGGGCGGAGCAAGGCAAAGGCACGCGCACGGATAGGATGCAAGGCTGTGGGAGGGATGGAGGGAATGTGTGTGTGTGAGAGAGAGAGAGCCAAGGAGAGAAGAAAGAAATCCGGAGAACTTTTTCGGATACTTTTGGCAGGCAGGTGGGCGGGCGCTGGAAGGAGAGAGGGAGAGAGAGAGAGAAAGAGGCGAAGGAGGCCGGGCAAAGTGGGGCAAAGCCAAGGAAGCCCCGCCGCAAACCCTGCTGCTGCCCTCGGGACTCCCATTCCAAGCCGAGACCTGGGCGAGCGAGCTGTGTGGGGCTGCTTTCTTTCCTTGGTTGGGGGCGAGAAGGGAGGGCTCCACCGTGTTCCTGGGGCTGAACCCGAGGAGGAGGGGGCTGCGGGGATGGAGACTCCACTTGCTGCTGCTTGTGCCCTCGCCGCCTTTCTCCACTTTACCCTCCCTCGCCCTCGAAGGAGAAAGGCGGCGAGGGCCCACGGGAGAGAGAGGGGGGGTGGCTCTTCAGAGCCGGCTAGGAAGAGCCACCCTCTCTCTCTCTCTCTCTCTCCCCCATGGGCATGGACTGCCACCAGTGGGAGGGGTCCTCCTTCCTGCCAGCCATCCACTTGGGCGTCCTTTCTGAGTGACACCCTCAAATGGAAGGCAGGAAGGAAGGGCGCCCCTGCTGCATCTGTCACTTTGGGGAAGCACCTCTTCCTTCTCTTCCCCAGGTAAGGAAGCCTCGAGGGAGGAGGGAGGGGGGGAGGCTGCCGTGGGGAGGCTCCAGCCTCACATGGGCCTCTCTCTCGGTTGAGTTTCCCAGCCCTGCGCCTTCCGAGCCGCCGCCGAAGCCATATCTGGCCAGAGCGCTGGCGGGTGCGCCTATAAATACCCTCCTGCTGCGTGCGCAGGAGGGGCCTGCTGTGCACGCAAGAAGCAGGACGGGATGGGAACTTCCTGCTTTGCGAAAGCAAGCAGCAGGAAGGAGGAAGGCAACAAAGACATTAAGAGAGAGAGCACGTGCAGGCAAGGAGGATCCCCTTCCTGGGTGTGCGCGGCGGCAAGTTCGTGGGCAGGCAAGAATGAAGCCCCGCGCAGACGGAAGGCTGTAGTAGGAGTATGTGCGGCGTGCGCTGCGCTCACATGCACAACAGGTGATCTTTTCAACTTGATTGTTCATATAGTAGCTCGCATGATGAAAAAGTGTGAGCACCCCTGCCCTAAATGGTTAAAGCCCTAAATGGTTCTGGTCCAACTTACCTGTCCAAACGCATCTCTCCCTATGAACCATCGAGATGTTTAAGATCATCCGGAGGGGCCCTGCTCTCGCTCCCGCCTTCTTCGCAGGTGCGACTGGCGGGGACGAGAGACAGGGCCTTCTCAGTGGTGGCTCCTCAGCTTTGGAACGCCCTCCCTAGAGACATCAGATCGGCCCCCTCCCTCCTGACATTTCTCAAGAAAGTCAAGACCTGGCTGTTTGAGCAGGCACTTGCTGATGAAATATAACAGTTTAATTAGATATATGGAATGATGATGATGTGACGGAAAGTGATTTCAACGTGACGCTGATAACTGTAATTTATGTTTTTAATTGCTAATTGTTGTGTTATATGGTTATTGTTTTGTTTCTTTTGTTTGTGTTTTGATTGGAGGGCAGAAACTGCCTTGTGTAAACCGCCCCGAGTCGCCTTCGGGCTGAGAGGAGCAGTATAGAAATGTGATAAATAAATAAATAAATAAAATAATAATAATAATAATAAATTTAGTTATACCCCGCCACCATCTCCCCAAGGGGACTCAGGGCAGCTTACATGAGGCCACGCCTATCAATACAGTAAACACAATATGCAGAGTTTGGTCAGGGATTATCATACATTCAATCATTGAAGGCACGCTGGAACAGCCAAGTTTTCAGGCTCCTCAGGCTTGCCTAATCTCTCTGGGAAGCAAATTCCAGAGTCGAGGGGCCATCACAGAGAAGGCCCTCTCTCTCGTCCCCACAAGTCGAGCTTGAGATAAGGGCAGGAGCGAGAGAAGGGCCTCTCCGGAAGATCGAAGAGGTTGCGTGGGTTCGTAGATGGAAATGCGGTCGCGCAGGTGCACGAGTCCCAAACAGTTCAGGGCTTTGTAGGTCAAAACCTGCACCTTGAATTGGGACCGGAAAATAAATGGCTCTGGCCCACTTTACCTGTCTGAACATGTCTCTCCCTATGAAGCACCAAGGACTTAAAGATAATCTGGGGAGGCCCTGCTCTCAGTCCCACCATCGTAGCCGTATTTGGTGGGGACGAGAGACAGGGCCTTCTCTGTGGTGGCCCCTCGGCTCTGGAACTCCCTCCCTAAAGAGGTTAGGTCTTCCCCTTCCATCCTGAGTTTTCGCAAGACACTTAAGACTTGGGCTTGGCTGTGGGAGCAAGCGTTCCCAGAATAGACGGCTTTTATTGGCTTACAGGCATGTAGCCGGGGGGGACGGGGATGACGACGACTTGAGGGGCTTCCCCCCCCCCCCCAATTCTCAGGGTGGTCTGCGAGAAGGCCTTACTGGTACATTATTTAAACTGGCATGGTGATCATGATCTGATCACCATGCTCAATATATCCCATATGCATGGGGGTATTGGGATAATGATAAAAAAGGTTTGCTAGGGTAGACCCTAACTCACTCAGAGTCAACCCCCCCTCCCCAAATCAAAATCCTGGCTACGGTACTGGCTGTGGGAGCAAGCGTTCCCAGAATAGACGGCTTTTATTGTCTTAGATGAGATTGTATGGACCACATTTTTGGACTGATTTGGAGCGTGTTTTAAACTTGGCCAACTAATTTTTAAAAATGTATATTTATGATTGTTTTATGTAATTGCGTATTTTATTGGTGTTTTTATATTGTTGGAAGCCGCTCTAAGTCCCTCTTCGGAGGTCGAGAATAGGACGGGATACAAATGTTCCAAATAAATAAATAAATAAATAAATTTATTCATCCAGTCGCTTCGGACTCTTTGTGACCCCATGGACCATCCCACCCCAGAGCTCCCTGTCCGCCGTTACCTCTCCCAGCTCCTTCAGAGTCAAGCCAGCCACTTCAAGGATACGATCCATCCATCTTGCCCTTGGTCGGCCCCTCTTCCATAATCCACATTGACTACCTTCAAAAGGGTAAAACAATCAATGGCGAATATTATGCCAACTTATTGGGTCGATTTAATGAGGATTTTTTAAAAAACCGTCCGCATTTGGCCAAGAAAAACGTTCTTTTGCACCAGGACAATGCAAGGGTGCACACATGTGCAGTTTCCATGGCAACGATCCATGAATTGGGATATGAATTGCTCCCTCATCCGCCCTATTCTCCGGATGTAGCCCCGAGTGACTGTAATCGAACCCGAAAAGTCCCATCGCAGAACCAGACACTTTTACCAGTTTCCCGCAGCATGCCGTTCCTGGAGTGAACAATCCCAAAGGTTCCCCCACACACGCCTGTTCCCGAGCACCTCACTCCCCTCGAGGCCCAGGGCCCCAGCAATCCCTCCCCCCATCTCGGGGAAGCCTCCTTCCCAGTTCACCACGGAGTAGTCCGGCGGTGTATTTTTATTTTTTTTTTTTTTCTTCCCGACCTACGGGCGCCTCAAATATGCAGAGGACCCCCCCCCCCCCGAGGGAACTGCCGTGGCTCAGCGGGCTAGGCGGAGGCCGCGGGGACCGGGCGCCCCCTCCCACCGGTTCGAGGCCCGGAAGGGAGGAAGGAAAGAACCTCTTGTTTTGTCCACCAGACTGGAGGGTATCCAGGCCTGGCATTTTTGTGGCATTTTTGTGACTCTGTGCCACCACATGGGCAAGGGTTCCCCATGCTTTTCCTCATTCTCGCAAGGACAGATGGGGTGCCTTTAGACTCGGGAAAAATATAAGAAAGCAAGTAATATGAATTTGGCCAAGGGGGTTGGAGGACCCCATCCTTGCTCTGAACTGACAGCTGCAAAACTTAGAGGCACCGGGTTCTGGGCCTGCGTCCGAGAGACGTCATTGTTGTACAAATGCACCCCTGCTTATCACTGTCAGTTTAGTTATAGGAATGTAACCTATAAGTCTCTCCTTTGACCCTGTGTAAACCTCCCCACCCCACTCCCTATGATAGCCAGAAAAGTTGCCATTGTAATTATGTTTTGTTTGCTGAGAGGATGCGTCCCATTGACACCTTGGGCCGCCTACAAACTTTTGTTTCAACATTTCACGTTTGCATGGAAAATAGAATGTCAGCCAGGCTCTTGTTATGGAGATTCGGTCCTCATCCTGTCTCCACACTTGACTGACCCCGAAATTGCCTAGTTTTCTGAGTTTCGACTGGCTAGGTTAAATCTTCGAGTTTGGACAATAAGAAATTATGAATCACAGCGGGCTCCCTGCTTGGCGTCGGAAACCAGGCAAAGCCCACCATAGGACGTTTGTCATTCCTGCCACCTGATTAGATCAACCTAATCAGATTCCCCTTTTCTTCCCAACTCAGACATGAGGAAGGGATATACGGACTTGATAGATGTACTTCCTGATCACAAAGGCAAACATTGGACTTCTCGCCCCAGGTCAACACCTGGAAAGGACTTCTTTTGTTCGCCCTCCATAATCCTTTCTGATGACAGTTTGCCCAACCTTCTTCCTCCCAGAACCCCATATATGGTGTATCACCTCTGATTGGCCAGGACAGGCAAATGGAGGAAGATGCTGATAGGCTCCTCGGAGCCGGCTTGCTTCCCGCCCATCAGCTGACTCCAGGGTTCCAGCCAATCATCAACAAGCCGGCCAGGAGGGGGCGGAGCGGGAAATTCAAATGTTTGACAGCTCTGTAACCTTTAAAAACCCATGTCTTGAATGAAAATGTATGCGTCTTTGCGGAATCAGGGAATTGCGGTCGCATCCTACTCAGCTGAGCAGAATAAATAATTTCGTGGCATCTACCTTGTATCGTGGTGAGCATAATCTGACCTCCAGGGACGGGAAGGTTGAGAGGCCTAGGTCGCTCCCGGGCTCGCCAGGGTATTCACGAACTCTCTGGACTGGGCTCCACAAGCGGTGTCGGGGGCAGTCTATAGTCGTTGTTCGACAACATGACTATTTCTTGTTTCCATCCCTGAAGAAATGGCTCGGCGGAAAGAGATTTGACTCCAACAATGAAATCATCTCACAAACAAATACCTATTTTGATGACCTCGGCAAATCTTATTTTTTGGAAGGGATAAAAAAATTGGAGAAACATCGGACAAAGTGTATAGAGCTCAAAGGAGACGACGTTGAAAAATAAAATGAGTTTTTAATCCAGAAACCTGTGTTTCATTCAAAAAGTCACGGACTTATTGACCCGCCCTCATATTCTGGGCAGTGTGGAAGGGCCCTGGGGTATTTCACAAGGAAAGACAAGTGTTCTGTACTATGATTATGATGTTGGCTGAAGAAGACTCAACTTCCAATCCGTATTTAACCTCCAAACAGCATGAGTACACTTTGTGCAGTCCCTACTTCCCAGCCTAACTTTATTTACTTCACAGGGTTATTGTAAGAGGGGAAGAGAAAACCGAAGTCAATGGGATAAAAATGGAAACCACAGTTTCACAATGAATGCATAACAAACATCTGTAACACACGTGAAAAAAATTCTGAAGTTTTCTTGCAAGACTTCTCTGAAGACAGAACATTTAGTTTAGTTGACCTTGGTTTGACTTCACTGGCAACAGCTTGAAACCATAAATGAATGCTTGTCTTTTGGGTAGATTTGAGCAGTCCTTTCCATGTTCTAGATATAGACATTTCTATCTTTGCCCCCAGCTCTGTTTTTAATTGCTGTAAATGCTTTTACAGCAGAACTTTTCTCATTTATTTGGCCACGCTCCAATTTCAGCTGAAATATTCGCAGGGTTTTGCTAATGAGTGTAGGCAGGCTGAGAGGTATGCACCAGAGACAGTTAAAGGCAGGGGTGCTCACACTTTTTCATCATGCGAGCTACTATATGAACAATCAAGTTGAAAAGATCACCTGTTGTGCATGTGAGCGTGCATGCGCACATGCGCGCGCACGCTCCTACTGCAGCCTTCCGTCCGCGCAGGGCTTCTTTCTTGCCTGCCCACGAACTCACCGCCGCGCACCCGGAAAGGGGATCCTCCTTGCCTGCGCGAGCGCTCTCTTAATGTCTTCGTTGCCTTCCTGCTGCGTGCTTTTGCGAAGTCCCCATCCCGTCCTGCTTCTTGCGTGCACAGCAGGCCCCTCCCATGCATGCAGCAGGAGGATATTTATAGGCACACCCGCCAGCGCTCTGGCCAGATATGGCTTTGGCGGCGGCTCGGAAGGCGCAGGGCTGGGAAGAGGGGCTGCCTGGCTGCTGCCTGGGCCAGGAAACTCAACCGAGAGAGGGAGCCACATGAGGCTGGAGCCTCCCCACGGCAGCCTCCCCCTCAATCCTCCCTTGAGGTTTCCTTACCTGGGCAGTAGAAGGAAGAGTGGAAGAGGTGCTTCCCAAGGGGACAGATGCCGCGGGGGGCGCCCTTCCTTCTTTCCTTTCGTGGGGGTCACTCAGAAAGGACGCCCAAGTGGACAGCGGGCAGGATGGGGGACCCCTCCCAGTGGTGGCAGTCCATGCCCACGGAGAGAGAGAGAGAGAGAGAGGTGGCTCTTCCTAGCCGTCTCTCTCTCTCTCTCTCTCTCTCTCTCTCTCCCTCGGCCCTTGCCTTTCTCCTTCGAGGGCGAGGAGGCGAGGCGGAGAAAGGCGGCGAGGCACAAGCAGCAGCAGCAAGTGGAGTCTCCATCCCTGCAGCCCCCTCCTCCTTGGGTTCAGCCCCAGGAACACGGCGGAGCCCTCCTCCTCTCCCCCAACCAAGGAAAGAAAGCAGCCCGACACAGCTCGCTCGCCCAGGTCTCGGCTTGGAATGGGAGTCCCGATGGCAGCAGCAGGGCTTGTGGCAGGGCTTGCTTGGCTTTGCCCCACTTTGCCCGGCCTCCTTCGCCTCTTTCTCTCTCTCTCTACCTCTCTGGTGAGGTCCAAAGATCACCTGGAAGAGGGCTGAAGATCACCTAGGTGCTCCCGATCACCATAATGAGCACCCCTGGTTAAAGGCTTCCATTAAGAGAGAACATACTCTGAAGACAATACATAACATACCAGAGAAACTCTTAAAGTATAGACATTTTTTTCATGCAGGGTACATTTATCCAGTCATGAATATTAAACTCACTAATCCAAGGCTGGAGTTAAAATTGCTGGAAGAAACACTCTCTGGCATTACTTTCTTAGGAAGGACTCATTCCAGGCTTTTTACAAGTGTGTTGATGACTAAAAAAGCCAATCTGAGATAGGCAAGTCCGGTTGCAGAAAGCACAGCATAAAGTCTCCTTGGGTGATGTTGTTTACAAGTTGCGGCCCTTTCTACGTTGTCATTTCTCTACGAGAGTCGTTTGGCATGTCTTCTCAAAAGAGGCCGCAGCATTTATTTATTTAGATTTATCCGTCGCCACTCCCTTGCGGCTTGGGACGACTCACAGCAATAAAACACAGTTAAAACACAGTTAAACAGCATATATAAAACACATTAAAAGATCATAAAAGCAATACAACAACCCAAGTACACATGGCAGCAAATATCAGAGGGTCTGCAACATTTCAGTGACAGAGGGCCTGCAGATCAAAGGCCGAACGCCTGTTGGAAAAGCAAGGTCTTGCAGGCCTTCCGGAAAGCCAGCAAGCTAGGAATAGCACGAACTTCTGGAGGGAGCGCGTTCCAAAGTGTTGGAGCAATAATGCGGAATGCTCTCCTCCGTGTTGAACTCAAATGAAAGTTCTTACAGCTTGGGATTGCCAGGAGATTATGTGACTCTGAATGCAGTGGTCTGGTGGGACAATATAGGGCAAGGCAGTCCCTTAGGTACACTGGCCCCAGACCATTCAAGGCCTTAAAGGTCAATACCAGCACTTTGAAGGTAATCCGGAATTCCACTGGGAGCCAGTGCAGTTCGCGCAAGATGGGAGTAATGTGGCAGCATGTTTATTTATTATTTATTTATTTATTATTCATTCTTATATACCGCTCCTTCCGGCAGGCTCGGGGCAGTTTACATAAAACGGGCCTGCCCAACTGGCCGCCCGCGGTCCGTACACGGCCCGCTAGCCCGCTGAACGCGGCCCGCAAGAACTCGGGTTTTTAAAATTAAAAATTAAAAAATCGCCGAAAAGGGACGGGGCCACTCATGGGGGCGGGGCCACTCACGGGGGCGGGGGCGCTCCCGCCCTGGCGCACATGCCCGGCGTCCTATGTGGCCTGCCCCTTTTCGGCGGGGCTGGGTAACGTCAGGCGTGGCGCCGGCACCGAGGAGGAAGAGGTGGAGGCAGAGGCCCCGGCTTCCCTCCACCTCTTCCTCCTCGGTGCAGGCGCCACGCCTGACGCCACCCAGCGCCACCCAAAAGGGCAGGGCCGGGCATCAGCAGGCCCCTTTTCGCAGCGCTGGGAGACGTCAGGGCGTCACCCAGCGCCGCGGGGCAGGCCAGGCAGGACGCCCCCACGAGCGGCCCGCCCCGCTCCCCCCCAGGTGATCACTCACTGGAATTCCGGCCCTTGGGCCGGCAGAAGTTGGACAGCCCTGAGAACATATAAAACATCCTCAATTCCATTTAATACAGCGATACTAAAAACATAAAACAGCAACTACACTTAATGTTGGAACGCCTGCCAACAGCCAAGCTGCAGCGTTCTACACCAGCTTAAGTTTCCGGATCACCGACAAAGGAAGGCCAATGTAAAGAGTGTTACAGTAGTCCAGTCTTGAGATGAGCGTGGCATTGTGGATAGTGCGTCTCCATGGCTCCCAATGTGAGGCCAGGGTGGACCATTGTTGGTGATCAATCTGGCCGAGCCTGAGATGTTGTTTTAAGGAGTTCTTGTATCTCTTTTTGGGGGCGCCTCTCTTGCGAGTTCACCATAAAGTAGTATCTTTGGGAGGTGGTGGTCCTCCATCCTAGAGATGTGCCCTGCCCAGCGCAGCTGTGTTCTCAATAGCAGGGCCTCAATGCTGGTGATCCCTGCTTGCTCAAGGACAGCAACATTTATCACATAGTCAGTCCAGTGTACATTTAGGATTGTGCGAAGACAGCGCTGATGAAAGCGTTAGAGGAGTCGTAGGTGTTGCCGATAGCTGACCCATGTTTCAGACCCATATAGGAGAATAGACGGTGCGATAGCTCTGTACACACTGATTTTGGTGCTTTGCCTCAGGTGCTTGTTGCTCCAGACTCTTTTGTGAAGCCTTCCGAATGCACTCTATGCCTTTGCTAATCTGTGATCTATCTCTTTGTCAATCTTGGCGTCTGAAGAGATGATGCTTCCCAGATAGGGGAACTGCTGAATGAACTTAAGCACAGATTTGCCTATGTTGACATGGGGATGATGGTGTTCTTCCTGTGGTGCGGGCTGGTAGAGAACTTCCGTTTTCTTTAGGCTGACTTCCAGCCGAAACAGCTCTGCAGTAGTTGCAAAGCAGGATGTTAGGCGCTGCAGAGCTGCTTCGGAATGGGCGGTAAGGGCAGCATCGTCAGCAAAAAGCAGCTCACGGACTAGGTCATTTAGAGTCTTAGTATGAGCCTTAGATAACTAACAACCTGCTAGGGCGTTAAGATCGTCCGCGGAGGCCCTGCTCTCAATCCCGCCTGCCTCACAAATACGTTTGGCAGGGATGGGAGACAGGACCTTCTCAGTGGTGAATCACCTCCCCAAAAACTGATTCGTAACTTTTTTTGGTACTAATGTTGGAGAGTGGTCCCTAGTCAAAGTGGTCCCTGGTCAAGTGGTCCCTGGTCGAAGTTGTCTGTGGTCAAGTGGTCCCTGGTCGAAGTTGTCTCTGGTCCCTGGTCAAAGTTGTCCCTGGTCAAGTGGTCCCTGGTCAAGTGGTCCCTGGTCGAAGTTGTCTCTGGTCAAGTGGTCCCTGGTCAAGTGGTCCCTGGTCGAAGTTGTCCCTGGTCAAAGTTGTCCCTGGTCAAGTGGTCCCTGGTCAAGTGGTCCCTGGTCAAAGTGGTCCCTGGTCGAAGTTGTCTCTGGTCAAGTGGTCCCTGGTTAAAGTGGTCCCTGGTCGAAGTTGTCTCTGGTCAAGTGGTCCCTGGTTAAAGTGGTCCCTGGTCGAAGTTGTCTCTGGTCAAGTTGTCTCTGGTCAAGTGGTCCCTGGTCAAGTGGTCCCTGGTCAAAGTGGTCCCTGGTCGAAGTTGTCCCTGGTCAAAGTTGTCCCTGGTCAAGTGGTCCCTGGTCAAGTGGTCCCTGGTCGAAGTTGTCTCTGGTCGAAGTTGTCTCTGGTCAAGTGGTCCCTGGTTAAAGTGGTCCCTGGTCGAAGTTGTCTCTGGTCAAGTGGTCCCTGGTCAAGTGGTCCCTGGTCGAAGTTGTCTCTGGTCAAGTGGTCCCTGGTCGAAGTTGTCTCTGGTCAAGTGGTCCCTGGTCAAGTGGTCCTGGTCGAAGTTGTCCCTGGTCAAAGTTGTCCCTGGTCAAGTGGTCCCTGGTCAAGTGGTCCCTGGTCGAAGTTGTCTCTGGTCAAGTTGTCTCTGGTCAAGTGGTCCCTGGTCAAAGTGGTCCCTGTTCCCTGGTCAAGTGGTCCCTGGTCAAGTTGTCTCTGGTCAAGTGGTCCCTGGTCAAAGTTGTCTCTGGTCAAGTGGTCCCTGGTTAAAGTGGTCCCTGGTCGAAGTTGTCTCTGGTCAAGTGGTCCCTGGTCAAAGTTGTCTCTGGTCAAAGTTGTCCCTGGTTAAAAAAACAAAGGTTCGAAACCACTGGTTTAGATGATAAGGCAGCCAAAGACAACGAGTGTACAGCGGGGGACGCGTGGCTGGAGAGCAGTACCTGTGAAAAAGATCTTGGGGTCCTCATGGACAACAAGTTAAACATGAGCCAACAATGTGATGCAGCGGCAAAAAAAGCCAAAGGGATTTTGGCCTGCATCAATAGGAGTATAGTGTCTAGATCCAGGGAAGTCATGCTCCCCATGCTCTATTCTGCCTTGGTCAGACCACACTTGGAATATTGTGTCCAATTCTGGGCACCACAAGAGAAGGGAGATGTGGACAAGCTGGAATGTATCTAGAGGAGGGTGACTAAAATGATCAAGGGTCTGGAGAACAAGCCCTATGAGGAGCGGCTTAAAGAGCTGGGTATGTTTAGCCTGAAGAAGAGAAGGCTGAGAGGAGACATGATAGCCATGCATAAATATGCGAGGGGAAGTCATAGGGAGGAGGGAACAAGCTTGTTTTCTGCCCTGGAGACTAGGATGCAAACTTCCTGGAGGGCTAAAGTTTACCCACGCCTGTTCTAGACCATTCAATGCCCTCAAGGGTTCGTGCCCATTTCCACTCTATTACTGCTTCTCTGCTACTTTTCCTTCTTGTACAAACAAATTATCCCCCAATAAAACCAAGGGAAGGAAATGAGGGTGGTTCCAAAGAAGGCCTGAATCACGCCATCGCCAGCCTCGTTCACTCAGTTTTACAGGGGCTCCAGACGTCATCTGCCATTCATAAGCCTCCCTTGTTTTTCCACTGTGTATTTTCTTTTAATTTGGAAAACCCATTAAGAAGAAAAATAGTGAATAGCTGCATAGTGCCTTCTGAGTAACCCCCATCTGGAATACATTTCTATCCAGTTTGAGCTGCACATCCAGGATCTGGAGAGTGGTAGATCCTTTGGACTTCTCGTTCCTTTCTTCTTTCTCTAATAGCAGGAACCGAAAGGTCACCGGTTCAAATTTGGAGAGCGAGGTGAGCTCCTGCTGTTAGCCCCAGCTTCTGCCAACCTACTTAGTTGATCCCTTGTTGTCAGAGTAAGATTGTCTCCAAGTTCGGTGTCCTGGCGGTAGGTATATAGGTCAGTGTTTCCCAACCGCTGTGACGCGGCACAGTAGTGTGCCGTGATGGACCTCCTGCTGTGCCGCGAGAAAAGCTCTCTGCCCCCCTTCCTTCCCCCCTCCTGCTGCGGAGCTGCACGTGCAGCCTTCGCTCTCCACCCCAAATTCTACGTGCGCAGCTGAGAGCCAGCATCCTAGCGCTGGCCTGCCTCCAGCTGAGCTGCGCGTGCAGAATTGGGGGTGAAGGAGAGCGAAGGCTGCGTGCGCAGCTCACCTGGAGGTGGGGCCAGCGTCAAGCTCTCCATGCCGGCTCTCAGCTGCGCGTGCAGCCTTTCGGCGGGCTGCCTGCATGGGCCCACCGCGCGTCCCGAGGCCTGCTCCGGGCTTTTTGTGGAGCCTCCGGTGTGGGGCAGGAGAGGGAGATGGCCCACCTCCCGCACTTGCCGGGACTGTGCCTGGCTCCCTCCACTGCCTCGCCACCAGCCGGGGCCTGGCGCAAGCCGGCCTCACGGCATTCCCGTCCCGCCCTCTTTTGGGACAGAAAAGAGCTTCGGCCCGCCGCCCGCGCCTGCTAGGATAGGAGGCCCCAACATGCATCTTTCCCTCCAGGTACCATTTTTTAAAAATAAATAAATAAATAAATAAATATATGGCTCTCAGTGAAATAAATATTTCCAAATATTGTGCTTTTATGGCTCTCTGAGTCAAAAAGGTTCCCGACCCCTGCTCTAGGTCCTCCAGCCTGGCTCTATTATGGTCTGCATCTGGCATAGAAGTTTCTACAGAGAACATAAGAATCAAATCTGTAAATAATCAAATAACTAAAATAAATAAAAATTAAACCCACAACTGTGAAGTATTACACAGTGGTTCAAGAGAATTGGCCGCTTAGTGCAAAGGCCTTTTTTTGGCAAGAGGAAATCTCTGGTTGTAGATTCTGACCTAGATGTCTAAATACAGAGGGCCAGAAGGGGAAAAATAAAGAAACTCTAACATTAGCAATTAGACAATTGGACCAAGAAAAACTCCAGAAAGTGATCAAAGTTTTGTGTTTTCCAATGGTCTTTGGTGACCCTTTTGGCACCCCCTGGCAGGGGCGGTCTAAAGTAATTTCGCATGGTAGGCGAAATAATTTCGCCCGTGGGTGGGGCTGGCAGGGGGACCAGGAAGCGCTAGGAGGGGCTTCGAGGCCCCTCCTAGCGCTTCCTGGTGCCCGCTGCCGGCCCCTCCCACAGGGCGTTGCACAGGGCAAGGGAGAGCGCTCCGGAGGTTCTGGGCATGCACGAAAATCTCCGCGCATGCTCAGAAGCTGCTGCAGGCAGCAGGGAGGTTTGTTACGGCGGTGCGGCCGGCGGTGCGGCCGGCATGGCGGCGCCCCTCCAAGATGGCGCCCCACGCGGCCGCGTAGGTTCCTTACATGGACGGACCGCCCCTGCCCCCTGGCAACCCCCCTGTGGTCCCGACCCCCAAGTTGAGAAACACTGCCTTAATGAGTAAATAGCTCCCAACCAACCAAGGTCAAAAACAAGAGATAGAAGGCTGTATGTATGCAACTTGTTGTGTTGGACACTACAGTTGTGCAACCTCAAAGAAAATGCTACTTTTATAATAGCATACTGCTTATTAAGATTCTAGGCTAACCACAGATTTCATAAACACAATATATGAACCGATTTCTGGGTGATGATGAAGAAGAAGGAGAAGGATGAATTTTCCAAAGAACCTGAGTTCTTGCACAGTTCTGTGGCATTTTGGTCATTGCACAACTGTAAAGTTATTGCTGTTAATGAAAGATCTCTGGGAAGACTAAGCTAGTAAGTTGTTGCAGACGCTAAAACAATGCTATCTGCTCAGGCCCGGATTAACACCTTTTTGCGCCCTAGGCCACACTTTGGAATTACGCCCGCTTTAAGCCAACCTCTACCACACCCCAAATCCTTTCATCCGCTCATCCTCCTTAGGGCCCCGCATCCAGCTCTCCCGGTGTGGCCCCACTAGGTCCGCCACAGGAGTTTCCCTCTCGGCAGGCCTATGGATGCAGGCATGGGGGGAGGAGCCTCCTCCCCGATGCCAGGGCTTGAGGCACTTGGCTCCTACCCGGTATCGGGGATTCCGCATGCGTTGTAGTCAGAAGCTGTACCGATGCCCCGCTTCTCCCCGATACCGGGGCTTGTCGCATTGGGCTTCTCTCCTGTACTGGGGTTTGCGCATGTGCCGTAGCCGGCAGTTGCGCTTCTCAGACCCAGATCAACGTTTTGTGGCGCCCTAGGCCACACTGTGTAAGTGCCGCCCCTGAGGGGCGGGGCTGCTTGCAGGGGGTGGGGCACTTGCGGGGGGCGGAGCTGGCATGAGGGAGAAGGAGCCGGGGGGAAGTCCTGCCGCCGCTAGGGCATCTGACGTGGCTTCCCCCCACCGCCTCCTTGCTCGCGCGGGTGGGCGGGCGCCGCTTCTTCCTTCAGTGAAGGAAGGAGTGGCGCCCGCCCGCGCAAGCGAGGGGGCGGCGGGGAGAAGCCACGTCACACGCCCTAGGGGCAGCGGGACTTCCCCCCCGGCTCCTTCTCCCTTGCGGGGGCAGGCGCCGGCCGCTCCTTCCTTCAGTGAAGGAAGGAAGGGCAGAGCCAGCACGAGGGAGAAAGAGCCGGGGGGAAGTCCTGCCCCTAGGGCGTCTGACGTGGCTTCCCCCCGCCGCCTCCTCTCTCACACGGGCGCCCCTCCTTCCTTCACTGAAGGAAGGAGCGGCGTCTGCCCGTGCCAGCCAGGCGGCGGCGGGAGGATGGAAGCTACGTCAGACGCCCTAGGGACGGCTGGACTTCCCCCTGGCTCCTTCTTGCTCGCGCGCGGGTGCCGCTTCAGTGAAGGAAGGAGGGGCAGATTTTTTAAAAAATATATATATTTTTTTCAATTTTGGGGGGTCGGGATCTGCTCCCCCCCCCCATGGCTGCCGCCCTAGGCCATGGCCTTGGGTGGCCTTATGGGTAATCCGGCCCTGGTGTTTCTCTCTCCAGTAAGGAGGAGTCTCCTCCTTGTGTTGGAGGAGGAATAGCAGCGTTCATGGTGTTAGGGCATGCGCAGACTGCGCAATGGAGTTTCCTGTACTTGCACTGAAGGAGCCAGCAAGTGGATGCTGTTGGCATCGAGGGAGTTAATTGTTCCTCCTGTCGACATCGACGCCAGTGTCGAGAGCCCCTGCGCATACGCCATTTGCGGAACAATAGCAGAGGCAGGAGCTGGTATTCAGGAAGGGAAGGGGTGCCGCCGAAAAGGAGGACCTCCGGTATCCGTCCTTCCTCATCTCCATGCGCGTTGCGTTTGTATTTGTTTCACCATTTTTTTGGTCCGTGATCTGCGCCCCCCTTTGGCTTGCACCCCTAGGCCATGGCCTAAGTTGGCCTTATGAGTAATCCTGGCCTGTATCTGCTTATATAAACACTTTGGCTAAAATCCAGTACAGAGTTAGATGTAGTTAAAGCTTCTTGATTCGTATTCTCCGGTGCTTTAGTTTGTGGTGAAATTATTTGTGAGAAAAGTTTCAGAAGGAAAAAACCCAGATTTTTCCACCCTGGAATTTTTTTTCAGAGAGTGGGTCCTGCTGGTGCCTTTATTAGTTTAACCTATTTAAGGACCTTTCGTTCAGTAAAAGCAAATTGTACAGATCTTTCCTTGTGGGTTATGACAGATGTGGAGTGGCGATGGTGTTCTGGTACAAAAGACAGTTTGTTTACAGTGAATAGCCAACCACAGGATGGGGAAAGTAGAGCTATTGACCAAAAATTCTCCCCAAATTCAGCTTTGTCAAAACAAGATGTCAGAAGTGGCTGGACACGAAGAATATGCTGTTATTACTCATCTCTGCCCCATTCTCCTGCAGCGTCCCACAGGAATTAGTCACCATGGAGATTTGCTTATTTTCTTCTGGAGTGACTCATAAACGGAGCTTGCGACACTGCAAGGAATCTAGATGAGATACTTAAAAAAATATAACACTTGCAATGTGGTTTTCGAAAATGGAAATCTCCAGAACCTTTTTGGAGATGTTACGATCTTTGGTAAGGGATGACCTTGTTAAAAGTCATAACCTTTTGAAAATGAGTCGTAGGTGTTGGCGATAGGTGACCCATGTTTCAGACCCATAGAGGAGAATAGACAGTACGATAACTCTGTACACACTGATTTTGGTGCTTTGCCTCAGGTGTTTGTTATTCCAGACTCTTTTGTGAAGCCTTCCGAATGCACTCTATTCCTTTGCTAATCTGTGATCTATCTCTTTATCAATCTTGGCGTCTGAAGAGATGATGCTTTCCAGGTAGGTGAACTGCTGAACGGACTTAAGCACAGATTTGCCTATGCTGACGTGGGGATGATGGTGTTCTTCCTGTGGTGCGGGCTGGTAGAGGACTTCCGTTTTCTTCAGGCTGACTTCCAGCCCAAACAGCTCTGCAGCTGTTGCAAAGCAGGATGTTAGGCACTGCAGAACTGCTTCTGAATGGGCAACAAGGGCAGCATCGTCTGCAAAAAGCAGCTCATGAACTAGATAGTTTAGAGCAGGGGTGCTCATTACGGTGATCGGGAGCACCTAGGTGATCTTTGGCCCTCTTCCAGGTGATTTTTGGGCCTCACCAGCCGGATGGCGCGCTCCTGCCATGCGTGCGCACGTGCGCTCCCGCCACCGCCTTTGCGGGGCTTCTTTTGCCAAAATGAGGCTTTAGTGGGCGGGCCTTGGCGTTCGTCTTGCCACGCACGGTGTGGTGACATGACCGCCTATTGGTTGCTGCTGGGGGGGGGGAGGCGGGAGCAAGGCGAAGGCACGCGCACGGATAGGATGTGAGGCTGTGGGAGGATGGAGGGAATGTGTGTGTGTGTGAGAGAGAGAGAGCCAAGGAGAGAAGAAAGAAATCCGGAGAACTTTTTCAGATCCTTTTGGCAGGCAGGCAGGCGGGCGCTGGAAGGAGAGAGGGAGAGAGAGAGAGAAAGAGGCGAAGGAGGCCGGGCAAAGTGGGGCAAAGCCAAGCAAGCCCCGCCGCAAACCCTGCTGCTGCCCTCGGGACTCCCATTCCAGCCGAGACCTGGGCGAGCGAGCTGTGTGGGGCTGCTTTCTTTCCTTGGTTGGGGGCGGGAGGGTTTCGCCGTGTTCCTGGGGCTGAACCCGAGGAGGAGGGGCTGCGGGGATGGAGACTCCACTTGCTGCTGCTGCTTGTGCCCTCGCCGCCTTTCTCCGCCTCGCCCTCCTCGCCCTCGAAGGAGAAAGGCGGCGAGGGCCCACAAGAAAAAGGGAGAGAGAGAGAGACAGGGGTGGTCTAGGGTAATTCTAAATTGTAAGCGAACACTATTTTGGCGCCCCCAAAACATTATTTTGCCCCCGCTCCTCCGGCTCCTTTCACTCGCTCCCCCTCTTCTCCGCCGCCCCTCTCGCCTTCCCTGACGTACCGGAGGTTTTCGCGCGCATACCCAGTGCCTACGGAGCTCAAGTGAACTCCGTAGGCACTAGGCATGCGCGTGAAAATCTCCGCGCGCATGCGCAGTGCCTCCGGAGCTCTCTTGAGATCCGTAGGCACAGCGCATGCGCGCGTAAATCTCCGCCACATGCGCCGTGCCTACGGACCTCAAGAGAGCTCCGTAGGCACTGCGCATGCGCGCGAAACCGCTGGAGGGCAACGCAGCGCAGCAGCAGCAGCAGGGCGACGCCGCGGCGCCTCACGATGGCGCCCCACCCCGCCGCGTCCAAGATGGCGCTCTACGCGGTTGCGTAGGCCGCGTAATGGCAAAGACTGCCCCTGGAGAGAGAGAGAGAGAGAGAGAGAGAGAGAGGCTCTTTAGAGCCGGCTAGGAAGAGCCACCCTCTCTCTCTCTCTCTCTCCCGTGGGCATGGACTGCCACCAGTGGGAGGGGTCCTCCTTCCTGCCAGCCGTCCACTTGGGAGTCCTTTCTGAGTGACACCCTCAAAAGGAAGGAAGGCGCCCCCCCCCCCCCCGGCTGTATCTGTCACTTTGGGGAAGCCTCTTCCACTCTTCCTTCTCCTGCCCAGGTAAGGAAGCCTCGAGGGAGGAGGGAGGGGGGGAGGCTGCCGTGGGGAGGCTCCAGCCTCACGTGGGTCCCTCTCTCGGTTGAGTTTCCCGGCCCAGGCAGCAGCCAGGCGGCCCCTCTTCCCAGCCCTGCGCCTTCCGAGCCACCGCCGAAGCCATATCTGGCATTTATAAGCGCTGGCGGGTACTCTTATAAATGCCCTCCTGCTGCGTGCGCGGGAGAGGCCTGCTGTGCACGCAAGAAGCTGGACGGGATGGGGACTTCCTGCTTCGCGAAAGCACGCAGCAGGAAGGAGGAAGGCTACGAAGACATTAAGAGAGAGAGCGTGCGCAGGCAAGGAGAATCCCCTTCCCGGGTGCGCGTGGCGGCGAGTTCGTGGGCAGGCAAGAAAGAAGCCCCGCGCGGACAGAAGGCTGCAGTAGGAGCGCGCGCGCGCGCGCGCTCACATGCACAACAGATTTTTTTCAACTTGATTGTTCATATTGATTGCTCGCATGATGAAAAAGTGTGGGCACCCCTGGTTTAGAGTCTTAGTGCGAGCCCTCAGATGGCTTAAGTTGAACAATCTGCCATCAGTACGATAGCGTATATATATATGCCATGTAATCCAGTTCAAAGTAGAGAAACTGGATTTTATGTGGCAGTCTAGATGTGGCCTGAGGCCAACATGTTCACTCTCTCACCTCTGTACTTTTTAACATTAAAGAGTACCAATCTTGTTGGGTTCTCATCGGAGTCCCCACTGGCGCAGTGGGTTAAACTGCTGAGCTGCTGAACTTGCTAACCAAAAGTTTGCAGGTTTGAATCCAGGGAGCGGGGTGAGCTCCTGCCATTAGCCCCAGCTTCTGTTAACCCCCAGAGTCAGACACGACTGGACTTAATGTCAGGGGAAAACCTTTACCTCTCTTTGGTTCTCATCAGTCATTGTCGTAGTCGTCGTAGTCGTCGTAGTCGTCGTGTCCCCCCCTAGACTCTGTGACCTCTATAAGGCAGAAAACTGGTCTTTGAGCCAACCACAGCTGTCCATTTGTGGTATATTCAATGATGGATTGACTGACTGATTAAGTCAGAAGTGGTGGTTTATTTTGTGAAAAACAGCCGAGTGAAGCTACAAAAGTAGCTGTGCATGGAATAAAAGTGGATGACTTCAGCCCTTTTTGTATTTGCTGTATAACTGTTATCTCTAGGAATGCTGTAGGGCTTACATTTTTGTACATCATAAATGTTTGCTTCTCCCAGCACTGTGTTGATGGAACAGGCAGGAGAAGGACGCCCCAACTTGCAGGCTCAGCCCTAGAAATGTTGCTCTCAGAGTTGATTGGGAGTCTCACTGCTTCCATTGCATTCCATAGACATAACACACCCAGACTGGCAATTTGGTCTTTCTGCACTTGGGAAGGTTTTTTTAAAAAAAATTCATTCCCTTTCACCACCGCAGTGTTTAAAAGTTAACATAAATGAATGTATATTCCATCTTTTTCCCATGATGTAAAAAAAACCCCTATGCCGTCACACCAGGTCTGTTTAAAATTAAAACTGGCAGATGTGTTGTCCTTTCTACCTGGTGGACTGCAGAGCGCTTGCTGAAAAAGCTAGGTGGTCTGACAATCCAAAAACACTCCAAAATAAAGTTGAAAATCAAACAGTTTATTCAATAACAAAGTCTTTGCAGAACTTGGCACAGCTTTATGGTTGCAAAAAAGAAGAAGACTGGCAATGCCTTGGGTTGTTGCTCAGAAGATTCCTACTGCTTCCCTTTGGATGGCAGGAAACCCGATATTTCCCACCCTGGTCCTAGGTGTTTGGTGGAAGGAACCACTCCTTCCCCCCTCTAAACCTAAGCTCAGTCCAAAGGTGACCTGAAGCTGGGCTGGTAACCAGATGTCTATCCTATACAGCATGCAAAGCCAGTCTCTGCAAGGTACCATAAACTCATCTGGTTCCAGCAGTCCCCCAGCTAATGGTCAAGCAAATAGCAATCAGCACTCAGCATGCAGGTCAGCACCCAGGTAAGCACCCAGTACTTACGGTGACCCTTTCGGAGCCAATCCTGGCTGGCCAAAAACACATCTGGCTTCCTTCCCTCTCTGAAAGGAACTAAAACACTTTCTAAAATGGAGGCCAATCCCCAGGAAGAAAAAGGGGCGGTCACCAACTAAAAAGATACATTTGCAGAGCTTTAGGTGGCAAATTCTGCACCAGGCTGCAACCTTGCTAATAATTAACAGGCAAGGTGCCAGTGTGTCTGGAACAGTCCCAGGAAAGATGCAAAAGGAAAAATGCTGCCTTTTTAAACAAAACTATGAGGCAATGCATATGAAACGTCTGGAGGACGGAACAACCCCTATTATTTGAAGGAAATGTCAAGGCAGCAGCAAACTACAAGAGAACAATAAAATCTTCATGAATCAGCTCTCATTCTTTTCTAAGGAAAAACATTATGTTTACTTTAGTCTGAAATGGGCTCATTCCAAACTCTCACTTCTGGAACCTGCGGGATACATACCAAACCCATTTTGCAAAATTCTGTAATTATTGTTTTGAGAAATGTGGGAGACTGTGCAGAGAGGGCATTCAGTGATCTAGTGAGCTCTTCGCCACCCCCCCCCCCTTTAGTAATACTCCTCATTTTGCCTTTTGTCATATAATCCAGTTTTTGAATCCAGATTGTCTACTTTGAACAAGATTATATGGCAGTGTAGACTCATATAATCCAGTTCAAAGCAGACAATCGGGATTCAGAAACTGGATTACGGACCTTATCCCATGAGCAGGGGGAAAGCAAGGGAAACTAGAGGAAACCATCTTATTCTGTTCCATCCCATTGAGGTCGTATTCTGTTGCCTGTTTATGATGTTTTTATTGATTTGTTGTTCAGACCCTGAACAGCCCCCCCTAGTTCACACACACCAGGCAGATGCAATAAATGTACTTTTATTTAGAACTAGCTGTACCCGGCACACGTTGCTGTGCCCTATTTAGGAGATGCGAGAAAGTCTGAGTATGTAAGGGTTGGAATTGATGTTACTTACGGTCTTGGTGGGGTCATGGCTGTGTCGTTGTGGGTTGTTCTGGTGGGTGGGATGTTGAAGTTCTGTGGAGTTGTCGGTGTGTGGTGTTGCTGGCGTTCTGCAGAGCTTGTGGATATACAATGTTTTTTGTCTTTCCGTCTGCTGTGTTGATGTAGAGGTTGATGCTTGTGTGGGTGGGGTACTTTGGAAGTGAGTGGAGGTACTTGAAATCTCATCATCCATGGTGTGCCCTCCTCTAAACTGCAGTTGGATGGAGTGTGGGTCATGGGGGCACTGTGTGCCAAGTTGGGTCTTTATCGGTCTTGGTTCTGGGCCACAGTGGTCTGTGGTGAATGAAGGGTTTGAAAGTACTACAAATCCCATAATCCATGGAGGTACATCAAATCCCATCCTCCATGGTCCACCCTCCTCCAAACTGTAGTAGAATGTAGCGTGGGTCATAGGGGCTCTGTGTGCCAAGGTAGGTTACTGTAAATTCAGGCCAAACACAATGTCCCATGAGCTGAGGCCTATTCAGGAAAATCAAGTTAATGAAGCCTTACTGTCAATTCAGGCCATACACAATGTCCCATGAGCTGAGGCCTAGTCAGGAAAATCAAGTTAATGAAGCCTTACTGTCAATTCAGAGCTTAAACAGCATCCCATTAAGTGAGGCCTAGTCAGGAAAATCATGTTAATGAAGCCTTACTGTCAATTTTGGGCGTGGTCAATAAGTGAAGACAAGGAGATTGCCGAGCGGCTAAACGACTTCTTTGCCTCCGTTTTCACACAGGAGGACAGACAACATATGCCTGCAGCTGAGTCAGTTTTTCAGGAGGGAATTAAATGAATTAAACCAGATAGAGATAAACAAGGAAGATGTTCTCACATGCCTTACTAAACTAAATGTCAACAAATCACCAGGGCCAGATGGCATCCACCCCAGAGTTCTTAAGGAACTCAAGTGTGAAATTGCTGAAATTCTAGCCAAAATATATAACCTTTCTCTAAGATCAGGCACTGTACCCGAGAGGACTGGAGGGAGGCAAATGTAACTCCGATCTTCAAGAAAGGATCCAGGGGTGATCCAGGAAATTATAGGCCAGTTAGTCTAACCTCAGTTCCAGGCAAAGTGATGGAAACCATTATTAAAGAAAAAATTACTAAGCACATAGAAGAACAGGCATTGCTGAAGGAAAATCAACATGGTTTCTGCAAAGGCAAATCATGTCTTACTAACTTGTTAGAAATTCTTTGAGGGTGTAAATAAACACATAGATAAAGGGGACCCAGTCGATATTGTTTACCTTGACTTTCAAAAGGCTTTTGACAAAGTCCCTCACCAAAGGCTCTAAATAAGCTCTTCAGCCATGGAATCAGGGGACAGGTCTTGTCCTGGATTGGAACCTGGCTAAACTGTAGGAAACAAAGGGTGGTAATAAACGGACATTTCTCTGGGTGGAAAGAGGTGAGAAGTGGCGTACCCCAAGGTTCAGTTTTGGGTCCGTTACTTTTTAATTTATTCATTAATGACCTGGATGTAGGAGTAAATTCTGAGGTAGCAAAGTTTGCAGACAACACTAAATTGTTCAGGGTAGTTAAAAATGAAACTGATTGTAAAGAGCTCCAAAAAAGATCTCTTGAAATTGAGTGAATGGGCAACAAAGTGGCAAATGCATTTTAACCTAAACAAGTGTAAAGTCATGCACATCGGGGCAAAGAACCCCAACTACACCTACCAGTTGATGGGGTCAAAGCTTTCCGAGACAAACCAGGAAAGGGATCTTGGGGTTTTGGTGGACAGCTCAATGAAGATGTCAACCCAGTGCGCAGCAGCAGTGAAAAAGCAAATTCTATGCTTGGCATGATCAGGAAGGGAATCGAAAATAGGTCGTCAAATGTTGTATTGCCTCTCTACAAATCTATGGTGAGGCCACATCTGGAGTACTGTGTACAATTCTGGTCACCGCACCTCAAGAAGGATATAACGGAACTGGAAAAGGTACAGAAAAGGGCAACAAGAATGATCCAAGGGATGGAGCGGCTCCCTTATGAAATCAGGTTGCAACGCCTTGGTCTTTTCAGCCTTGAAAGACGGCGTTTAAGAGGTGACTTGATCGAAGTGTATAAAATCATGCATGGGATAGAAAAGGTGAATAGAGAAAAATATTTTCTCTGTCACACAACACTAGGACTAGGGGCACTCCTAAAACTCCAAGGTAGGAAAGTTAGGACTAATAAAGGGAAATATTTCTTCACCCAGAGGGTCATTGGGTTATGGAACTCACTTCCAGAGGAGGTTGTGACAGCGGTCAGCCTGGACAGCTTCAAGGCAGGATTAGACAGATTCATGGATACCAAGGGAATCAGTAGTTACTGAAATGGACATCCAAGTGCCACCTCTGTGTTGATGGAGGCAGGCAGGATTTCCTCGGGTACTGGTTGTGGGGGTCGGGAGGCAGGTGAGGTTTTGCCCTCCTTTCTGCTAGAGATCCCTGTGTACAACTAGTGGGCCACTGTGTGACACAGAATGCTGGACTAGATGGGCTGAGGCCCGATTCAGCATGGCTCTTCTTATGTTCTTATGTTCTTATTTGTAGGGGTTTAAATTTTATGTGGGAAGTGAATTGGGTGTTCGTGTTGGCAACTGCTGCCTCAGGCCTTTGCCTTATCCTCCTCTGCCAGTTTTGAGGGTTGGAATGTTCATGTTGGCTGGCCAATAGAGGTGTTATGCAAATACTCCCTCACTGGCAACCGATCATGTTGTCAGAATGTGGAGGCTGGGAGATTCGCTGGTGGCCGCTGGGAAATGTAGTTTTTTTGTATCGTTGTTTTGGGGGCCTTCTAGGGGTTTTTTTTGGGGGAGTTTCTTTGCTAAAAACCTTCCTTGCCTGAGGCCTATTTTTGTTGGCAAGTTTGGTGTCTCTGCCTTGGAAGGTT
This sequence comes from Anolis apletophallus, assembly GCA_030556195.1. Taxonomy (NCBI): domain Eukaryota; kingdom Metazoa; phylum Chordata; class Lepidosauria; order Squamata; family Anolidae; genus Anolis; species Anolis apletophallus. Next base: position 195,725,252 of record JARBWK010000004.1, on the reverse strand, counting down.
TCTCTGTCTCTGTCAGTCATTCGATGACGGGTCCTCCTTTATATAATAGATAAAGAATAGTCCAAAATGGAAAGATGAAAAGGTGATTCAATAGTCCCAAAAATAAATCCAAAGATAGTCCCAAAAGCTGGCAAGTCAAACCAACTTGCAGCAAAACAAAACAAGAATATGAAGACAAGGCAAACCGCTCCTGCGGTCAACGTGAACTTAAGAGTCCTGGAGACAAGGCAAACCGCTCCTGCGGTCAACGAGAGCTTAGAGTCCTGGATCTTGAACCTTCCAAGCTGAACGTAGCTTCAGGTCTAACTAGAATTCCCTGGGCACAATCTAATAAAGAGAACTAAGTTTTATGTGACCATCGCGCCCCCTTCCTCAAAGCCCAGTCTCTCCAGGAGGATCTGATACTAGCCCTCCTGTCAAATTCCTGCTCATTAGCCAGCCCAGGTACATTATCATCATGCTGGGAAACGAGATCCTCCCTATCTTCGGAATGCTCGCCTGGCAAGGGAGTAGAGTAGTTCTCGTGAGACTCAAAATCGCTGGGCCTCTCACTGTCTAATTCAGAACTAAATTCCATGGAGTCGTCATTATCCTATCTGCAGTCACATACCCATGTAACCATCCATCATCCCAGGCTACGTCTTCCTCTGCAGACCCATATCCATCAGGCCACCCATCATCCCTGATCGGACCCTGATCAGCTGGGACCCCCGGTGTCTGTCTATGGCCACTAGGCTGGAACACCACATTTGTTGTTGTTGACTGTATTTTACTGTGCTTGTTTTAATCTGTAATTCTTGGGCTTGCCCCTTTGTAAGCCCCCCCCCCCCTCAAGTCCCTTCGGGGAGATGGAGGCGGGGTATAAAAATAAAGTAGTAGTAGTTGTTGTTGTTGTTGTTATGGGATGGCCAGATGTCTTACCAGAGCCCCCGGTGGCAAAAAGGGTTAAACCCCTGTACTGAGAAGGACAAAAGAGGGTAGAGCAAAAAAAACCACCGCTCACGGTATGTGGTGGCGGAGAGGAAAAGGAAGAGAAGAAAAGAAACAGTCGGATACTATAATGCACAATAATGACAATTGTATTACTTGTATGTAATCTCCACAATTTCACACCACAATGGCAATTGTATTACTTATATGTAACCTCCACAAACTGAATGTTGGGAGTTATATGACATCTCACCGGAATCCCGGTGAGAAGTCGTGCAGCGGCATTCTGGACGAGCTTAAGTTTCCGGATCACGGACAAGGACAGGCCAATGTACAGGGTGTTACAGTAGTCCAGTCTCGAGTCTTGGAGCACCGTGGCCAGGTCGTCCCTGGATAGGTTAGGGGGCCAGATGCCTAGCTTGCCACAGATGGAAATCATTTGCTGCTTAGAGTGAAAGTAGAAAGTAGCCACACTGAGATCTGCTCCCATACAGTGCCCAAACTTTTCTGTTGAGTCCCCAAAACTAACATAGAGGCAACCCAGAGCAATTTACATTTCACTCTTAAACTCAGAGTTTATCTTTTTATGCACCTATGGGGATTACAATCTATACATTGATGCTTCCTTGTTTGACCTGAATACCTAATGGATCATCCAGATCAGGGGTGCTCACACTTTTTCAGCATGGGAGCTACTGATTAAAAAACCAAGTCCCAAAGATCACCTGCCCAGAAATGGAAAACGTATAACTATTTTCTTATTTATTTATTTATATTTATTATTCATTTTTATGTACCGCTCCTTCCAGCAGGCTCGGGGCAGTTTACATAAAATGAAGTTATAAAACATCAACATTTCAATTTAATAACAACAATATAAAACAGAGCATAAAAATACATCCAACCACCCCATTTCTCCCACACTGCCTTATTACCACACATATTATCAGCCATAAAGTAAGAAGAGAGGCTTTTGAACTGCAAGGCCATTTAATACTCAGTAAGGTAAACAAAGGGGCATGCAAAAATACATCCAACCACCCCATTTCTCCCACATTTCCATATTCCCCAACATATATTTCTCAAGGAACAAAGCAAGCAGAGAGGCTTTGGAGCTAAAATGCCATTTTTAAACATTAAAAATAAACAAAGAGACATGCCACAGAACAATCAAGCACCCCCAAAGTAAAAAGACCGACCTTTGAGATGCGGTAAGGAAATTACCCCAAAGCATCCTCCTTCTTCTCCTCTGTCGTTGCTCCTATTTCCACGCCGCCAGCATGCGTGCCACCTCCAAGAGCTCATGAAAAGTCCGAGAGGCAGAATGGGCGCTTCTGCGCATGTGCACAGGGCCAGCCATGCATCGCGTCATCCAGGCCCGCCCCCTTTGGTCTCCTACGACTCTGAGTGGCTGGAGAAGGATGGAGGGAGGTGGAGGAATACAAAAGAGCGGGCCCATTCTGCCTCTTGGACTCTGGAGCTTTTGGAGCGGCGCGAGCAGGAGCGGGGAGGAGCAACGATGGAGGACTTCTTTGCAGCATGCAGGGGCGCGTGAAGAGGACCAACAGCAAAAAACCTGGTCAGGGGTCTGAAGATCACCAGGATGAGGCCCGAAGATCACCCTGGTGATCGAGATCACCATTCTGAGCACCCCTGATCCAGATGAAGGTGTTTGAAGGTGCTTCAAAGAGAACGTTTACAGTTTTTGCTCATTTAGACTTGGCAACTCTGCCAAAAAATAACCCCTACCACATTGAGCCGTTTGGCATTTTATATTTGTCTTGCATTTTGTTTGAAGATGTGCGCTCGTGTTTTCCTCCCATGCCAGTGCTTTTTGGCTCTTTGAGCTTCTTGTCTCCCTTGTTTATAATGCAAAGCAAAGCTGAAAGCCATATGCTTTACATTTTAAATGGAGGGTAAGGGAGAAGCAAGGAGAGAAAGGCCATAAAAGTGGTGCCATATGTAATTATACTGCCATCGTCTGGTTGAAATTATTATTATGTTATTAAATTTTTATCATCATAATCAACACAATAGTACTTCCCTTTGTTTAACATTTACCTTCTAAATCTTCCTATATTTTTCCCTCCCTCCCTCTCACCTTCTCCCTCCCTCCTCAACTATTTATATTTCTACTAATCTTATTTTTGTTTTCCCTTTAAAAAAATTATGTTTCATCACTGCCTGGTTTTGTTCGCCTCCTTCTCAGCCTGGAGGCGACTTGAGGCGGTTTACATGGCAATTTCTGCCGTCCAGATAAAACACAATTAAAACAATCAAAATAATAATCATATTATGTGAATAGTATAGTATAGTATTGTATCGTATCATATCATATCATATTATATTATGGGAATGTGGCGCAACTGGCTAAGTGTCAGCTGCATAAGATCTCTCTGAGCAATAGGTCATGAGTTCGAGGCCTGCCTGGGTCGAGGTGGGTACTCGACCTTTAGGTGTAGCCTGCTGTCGACCTTTGCAGCCCGAAAGACAGTTGCATCTGTCAAGTAGGAGATAAAGGTTCCACATTAAGTGGGGAGGCAAATTTTGACTGAATTATGAGGCCATTAAAGAACTCCAGGAACTCTGAGGACTGCGGAAGGAACAACAAGGGACGTTGGGAACGCTGAGAGATGAGGAGTGTGTCAGCTCCCCCTGGTGGCCAGAGTTTCCCTTTGTTCGTCTATATGTGTGTATGTGGAAAACGGCAGGGATTGTCTGCTAAGTATGTGTACCTGTAATCGCTCTGAGTCCCCTTCGGGGTGAGAAGAGCGGAATATAAATAAAGTGTATTATTATCATATACACAACAACAGTTAACAGTTAAAAACATAAAAATACAATTCGTAGCATCTTGTTAAAATCACTTTCCGTCACATCATCATCATTCCATAGGTCTAATTAAACAATTATATTTCATCTGCAAATGCCTGTTCGAACAGCCAGGTCTTCACTTTCTTACAAAATGTCAGGAGGGAGGGGGCTGATCTGATGTCACTAGGGAGGACGTTCCAAAGCCGAGGAGCCACCACTGAAAAGGCCCTGTCTCTCATCCCTGCCAATTGCGCCTGCGAAGAAGGCGGGACTGAGAGCAGGGCCTCTCTGGATGATCTTAAACATCTCGATGGTTCATAGGGAGAGATGCGTTCAAACAGGTAAGTTGGACCAGAACCATTTACGGCTTTAAATGCTAAAGCCAGCACTTTGAACTGTGCCCAGTAGCACACTGGCAGCCAGTGGAGCTGACACAAGAGGAGTTGTGCGCTCTCTGAGTGTCGTTCCTGTTATCAACGTGGCTGCTGTCCTTTGGACCAGTTGCAACTTCTGAACAGTCTTCAAAGGCAACCCCACGTAGATAGCGTTGCAATAATCTATACGGGATGTAACCAGAGTGTGGACTACCGTGGCCAAGTCAGACTTCCCAAGGTACGGACGCAATTGGCTACCCTGGTCACAGCCAAAACCTGGAGTTCCAGGCTCAGCAATGAGTCCAGGTTCACATCCAGACTGCAAACCTGTGTCTTCAGGGGGAATGCAACCCCATCCAACACAGGCTGTAACCCTATGTCCTGTTTGGCCTTTCGACTGACCAGGAGTGCCTCTGTCTTGTCTGGATTCAATTTCAATTTTTTCGCCCTCATCCATCCCGACACAGCGGCCAAGCACCGGTTCAGGACCAAAACAGCCTCCTTAGTAGTAGGTGGGAAGGAGTGACAGATGACACCGCACCCCGAAACTCCGGATGACATAGTATTTGTTAGTAGGCCTGGTTAGGTTCGTCGTATCCCTACGAAATTCATTTAAAATTCGTTTAAAACTTGCTTTAGAAATGTTTTCGATGCGCTGCAAGAGCCCCGGAAGTGAATTACCAAATTTGAACCCATCGTCGTCATTTTTCGTAAAGAAATTGCCATTTTCAGAAAGGCAATATGCTGTGTCCAGGTTGGTTCATCAGGTGCTCTGCTATGGCTGGCGTCTCTGGTTGAATTAGTCTGCAGTGCCTTTCATGTTCTTTGATTCGTGTTTGGGCAATGCTGCGTTTGGTGGTCCCTATGTAGACTTGTCCACAATTGCATGGTATACGGCAGTGCTGTCCAACTTCTGGCGGGTCCAGGGCCGGATAAGAGGTCACTGATGACCTGCGGGGCCGCTCGGCCCCGCCCCCAGGCCCTGCCCCAGGCCCCACCCCCAGCCCAGGCCCCGCCCCCTCCTAACGCCGCCGAAAAAGGAGGAGTAGGCGGCGCCAAGAGCAGCGCGTCACAGGCCTGGCGTGACGCGCTGCTCTTGGCACTGCCTACTCCTCCTTTTCGGCGCCCCCTCCCTTCCTAGGCCGGGGGAGCCGCCGAAAAAGGGCAGAAGGCGGCGCCAATGGCAGCGCGTCACAGGCCTGGCGTGACGTGCTGCCCCTTGGCACCGCCTACTCCTCCTTTTTCGGCGCCCCTCCCTTCCTAGGCCGGGGAGCCGCCGAAAGGAGGAGTAGGCGTGAAGAGCAGCGCGTCACGCCAGGCCTGTGACGCGCTGCTCTTGGCGCCGCCTTCTGCCCTTTTCGGCGGCCCCCTGCCCTAGGAAGGGAGGGGGGCGCCGGTGGCAGAAGGCGGCGCCAAGAGCAGCGCGTCACAGGCCTGGCGTGACGCGCTGCCCCTTGGCACCGCCTACTCCTCCTTTTCGGGGCCCCCCTCCCGTCCTAGGCCAGGGGAGCCGCCGAAAAGGAGGAGTAGGTGGTGCCAAGAGCAGCGCGTGACGCCAGGCCTGTGACGCGCTGCTCTTGGCGCCGCCTTCTGCCCTTTTCGGTGGCTCCCCGCCCTAGGTAGGGGGGGCGCTGAAAAGGAGGAGCTAGCTCTCTTCCTCCTCCCTGCCCCCTCCCCCCCCCCCCGCCGCCATTTTTTAAAAAATCGATTTTTTTAAAAAAAATTTTTAAAAATGGCGGCTGAGGGCATAGGTGGGGCCGTGTCCAACAGGCTACGGGGCCGGATCCGGCCCCGGGGCCGCCAGTTGGACAGCCCTGGTATACGGTAGACTCCTGCAGAGGTGAGAAGATCCCCCTTTTCTATGGTGACTCATATTCTCTGCCTTTCTCCTAATCCCCAGGTACCTACAACAAAAGCTACAACAACACGCAACTAGGGTGAGGTAGAGGTGGAATAGGTTTTGCTACCTAAACACAAACACAGAGATCAATTAAATAAGAACAAGAAAGGCAAATAGAAAGTAGGTCAACAAAAATAAAAAGAAATCACAAGCCTCAGCAAGATCAACTTTACCACCACTCCTTCACAATCTGCTAATAACACTTAACAAAGAGATCCTGGCAGGTGATACATGATTATAGATTGCCCATAAACACCTTGATTGGAAAGTCCTTATGCAAAGTCCTCTCCATTGGTGCCCCCTTGTTGTGGGGGGAGAGGCTTGCGTACCCTAATGAAGTTGTGAGCTATGCTGGTGGCGGCATATTAGCCACCCGTAGGGCCTCCCATGCAGGGGCGGATTTACCATTAAGCAAAGTCAGCACCCACTTAGGGCGCCACGTAGTCAGGGGCGCATCTGGCCGCCAGGTTCCACGCATGTGCCATTGCTGCAAAGGGACTCCAGCTGGACTGAGATGCCAATTGCCCAAAATGCTCCAGCTCCGTCCCGGCTGCAAAAAGTTCCTCCTTTTCGGCCTCACTTAGGGCGATTGGTATCTCGGTCCATCTGGAGTCCCTCCTCAGCAATGGCGCACGCGCAGAACTAGCTGGCCCAGCGCATGTGCGTCCGGCGTGCATGCGCACACTCCACGAGGCCAGAGATCGAGGGGGCGCCAAAATAATGTTCGCTAACCATTTTTAATTACCTTAGTCCGGCCCTGCTCCCATGCCAGACAGGTCACAACCGAAGGGTCTGACAAAGAGCGTCAATGGGCAGGATGGGCTCTCTAGCCTTTTGGCAACCACCCTAAAAGAAGGAAAACTCTAAATTCAAACCCAGGCAGGTGGTGCTTGTCTAACCCTGTAAGGTCAACCATCTAGAGAAGGAAACTCAAATCAAACATATGACCAGGCCCGGATTAAGGTCTTCGGCCGCCTGAGGCCAAGACGCCCTCGCCCCCCCGGGCGCGGAAAGCCACGCCCCCAGGGCGCTGCTGCGCATGTGCGGCAGCAGCCCCGGGCGTGTGGCTTCCGCGCCGCCGCCTCCTCCCGTAACCGGAAGGAGGGCCCGAGGAGGAGGAAGGGAAGCCCGCTGGTGGGTGTGCGTGCGCATGCACGCATGCCCGCTGGCGGGGCAGAGCTTCCCTTCCTCCTCCTCGCCGCCTCCTTCCTTTGCAAGGGGGCAGCCCAGGCGAGGGGAGGGCGCCATTCCCTCCTCCTCGCCCCCTCGCAGCGCTCTCCCCCCGCCCTCTCCTGACTCTCTCAGGAGAGGGCGGGGGGAAAGCGCTGCAAGGGGGCGGTTTTTTGGTTTTTTTTAAATTCGGGGGGGCCGATTCCGCTGCCCCCCAAAACCCGCCGCCCGAGGCCATGGCCTCGTCTGGCCTTGTGGGTAATCCGGGCCTGCCTACGACCTGAGGACCTTGCTGCCACCATCCAAGCTTGCTAGACCCCGGCAGACGAACCTTTGGTTTAAATTTAAAAGGTGAGGCCAGTTCTGTGCACGCTGCGCTCCACCAGAAGAGTCCATTGTACAGGCTCGAAGGACACATCCAACTTGATCATCAACATGCTTGTGGAGAGCGTAGGATGAGTCCTTCCTAAGTATCTTCGTTCGCAAAGTAATGCCAGAGAGGCATAGTGCTGCCTGGCAATTTGAGGTAGTGCTATCAATAAGAAAATTTCTATTTCCCGGCTTCAAGATAACATGTTGGCTAGGGATGTTGGGAGTTGCAATCCAACAACATCTGGAATGCCACATTTTGTTCCACCTCTTTTGAACAGAATGGATAACTCCTTTTAAAATAGAAACAAAAACCAACAACTTGCTTTGGATGGGATACAAAATCTGTATTTGTGTTGCAGACAGACTATTTTTGATTTGAAACTCCCCAAATCCTCCAGATAGCACAATCATTGATCATAATGACTCAGGAGATTCCAGGAGCTCCATATTTTTTTTTGTTAAAAAGTGTCATTTTTATACACTAATGCAGTGGTTCTCAACCTGTGGCTCCCCGGGTGTTTTGGCTTCTCTCTCTCTCTCTCTGACATTACTTTGCGAATGAAGATTCTTAGGAAGGACTCATCCCACGCTTTTTACAAGCGCATTGATGACTAAAAAGGCCAATCCGAGATAGGCAAGTCCGGTTGCAGAAAGCACAACAGAAAGTCTCCTAGGGTGATGATGTTTCCAAGTTGCGGTTCTTTCTGCATTGTCGTTTCTCTTCGAGACCCATTTGGCGTATCTTCTCGAAAGAGGCCGCAGCATTATGGATCTCCATGCCTCCCGATGAGAGGCCAGGGTGGACCATTTGTTGGTGATCAATCTGGCCAAGCCTGAGATGTTGTTTCAGGGAGACTCTTTTTTGGGGCGCCTCTCTTGCGCCAGGCGAAGTTATATCTCCTGCAGATGTCATTAAACATCAGCCACAATTAGGGCTGAGTAATGCTGTCTGCCTCTCTCTCTCTCTCTCTCTCTCTCTCTCTCTCTCTCTCTTTGTGTGTATACAGTAGGTACACTTTTGGGGATAGCACTCCTCCCTGAGGTTTGTCTCCATTAGCAAAAACACTAAGGGTAGGTTACTGCAGAAGCACAAGCAAACAAAACCCCAAGCGGTAAACAACAGTCAAGAGAGTGGATATATAACACAAAAATCTATTATATAAATGGGTTCACGTCATGTGATGTATACCTCAAACAAAGAAACCATACAACGCAGAAACACAATACTTGCCAACAGAAATAGGCCTCAAGCAAGGTACGTTTGTAGCAAGGAAACTTTCCCCCCCAAAACCTAAAAGGCCCCCAAAACAACGAGTAAAAATAAAACTACATTTACCAGCATCCTTCGGGGCAGCCAAAGACTCACCCAGCCTCTACATTCTGAACAACATGATTGGCTGCCAATAAGGGCGGATTTGCATAACTGCTGCACTGGCCAGCCAACATGAAAATTCCGATCCATACTAAACTGCCAAAACAGAATAAGGAAAAGGCCTGAGCCAATCCCCAAAACAAAAAAACCAAATCACTTCCAACCGAAAATTTACACCCCAAAACATCACAGACCACGCCCAAAATTGACAGTAAGGCTTCATTAACTTGATTTCCCTAACTAGCCCTCACTTACTGGGAAGCTGTTTACGCTCTAAATTGATAGTAAGGCTTCATTAACCTGATTTCCCTAACTAGGCCTCACTTACTGGGAAGCTGTTTACGCTCTGAATTGACAGTAAGGCTTCATTAACTTGATTCTCCCAACTAGGCCTCAGCTCATTGGACATTGTGTATGGCCTGAATTGACAGTAAGGCTTCATTAACTTGCTGTTCCTAACTAGGCCACAGCTCATGGACCACTGTATGGCCTGAATTTACAGAACCAAGACACACAGAGCCCCGAATGCATGACCAAACTTGGCACCATGGAAAATGGGATTTGTAGTACCAAAACCCATCATTCCCCACAGACCACTGCCCCCATGCCCCCACACCCCATCCATCCAACTGCAGTTAAGAGGAGAGCACACCGTGGATGATTGGACTTTCTCGCATCTCCTAAAAAGGGCACAGCAACGCGTGCCGGGTACAGCTAGTATATAATATAATATGAACCGCAAAGGCGTACAGCTGTTGAGCTTTCCGGTTCATATTACATTTACCCCTTGGGGTTTTGTTTGCTTGTTTGTCTCCTTTAGCCATAAACACAATGCCATAGACAACATATATATGGTGGAATCTCCTTCCTTCCTTCCTTTCTTTCTTTCTTTCTTTCTTTCTTTCTTTCTTTCTTTCTTTCTTTCCATCATTTATATTCCGCCCTTCTCACCCCGAAGGGGATTCAGGGCGGATCACAATGCACACATACAGGCACACATTCAATGCCATTTGATACACAACAAATATTAGACAGACATAGAGGCAATTTAACATTCCGGCCACTAGGAGGAGCTGTCGCATTCCTTCATTCTTTTGTGTGCGTATTTCCTGGAGATTTTTATGGCCTCGTAAATCAGTTAAATTAAGCCTCCCCACACAAGTGGTACCTAAATTTCCTACTTCACAGATGCAACTGTCTTTTGGGTTGCAAAGATCGACAACGAGCTACACAATGGTCGAGCGCTCACCCCGACCCGGGCAGGCCTCTAACTCATGACCTTCTGGTCAGTAGAGACCTTATGCAGCTGACACCCAGCCAGCTGCGCCACATTCCCGGTGCTTTGGAAGCTTTTAAATAGAGGCTGGATGGCCATCTGTCGGGGGTGCTTTGAATGCAATTTTCCTGCGTCTTGGCAGGGGGTTGGACTGGATGGACCATGAGGTCTTTTCCAACTCTATATAGATAGAGACACAGAGGCTATTTAGCTTTCCAGCTTCATGAGGGTATGATTTTTGAATTCCGGCCACCAGGGGAGCTGTCACTTCACCATCCACTTGTGACACCGATGGAGTACTACCTCATTCTTTTGCATGTTGGAGAGTTTTCATGGTGTCTTAAATTAGTTAAATTAGCTTCCCTGTGTAAGCGTTACCTACATTTCCTACTTGACAGATGCAACTGCCTTTCGGGCTGCAAAGGTCGACAGCAAGCTAGACAAATGGCTGAAAGCTCACTCCGACCCGGTCTGGCTTCGAACTTATGATGTCTCGGTCAGTAGTGATTTTAATGCAGCTGACGCCCAACCAGCTGAGCCACAACCTGGTCCGCCAGCCACAATCTGGAAGAGCACACAGAGGCCAAAGAGTGTTGGGCTTTTTAAAAACAACCATCTTTTGAGATTTTTGAGATATGTCAGCAGTTTTTGAAAGTCAATTTTTAAAAAGCCACCCAGAAATCGTGTATTTTAGGTACAAGCGAGGCACGTCCTTGGACGTCTTATAATTATGGAGCTGTGTGATCTTCAGAGATATATAGATTAGCAGGTCTTCAAGTGACCTTTAAAGGTTCTCTGCCATGAGGTAGATTTAATTAATTGTATTGCATCTACATCACTCTCAGTGTCATAATTTTTTTTAATCCACTGTCTCGATAGTGTTTGGATTATATTCCAGATAAATGAAACATTTATTTTTTGTCCTATTTGTAGTTAACTGCCCTGTTTAACAGTTGTGTACCTCAGCCACCAGGGGCGGTCCTACAGGTAGGCCAAGGAAGCGGCCGCATGGGGCACCATCTGGGAAGGGGCGCCATCTGGGATGTTCCACAGGCAGCGCCGTGGCTGCCTGCTTTTGGGCCCCGGCCTTGTGTGCTCCGACGCCGCTTCTGGGCATGCGCGGAGGTTTTCGCTCAGGCGCAGTTGCTCCGGAGCTGAAATTGAGTGCAGGAGCAATTGCGCATGCACAAAAACCTCCGCGCATGCCCAGTAGCTCCTGTGCGCAGAAGCCTGTAAGCAAAGCACTCCCTATCGGGCAGGCAGGGAGTGCTTCCCCTCTCCCTTTGTCTCCGCCCTGCCACCGAATATGGTGACCCAATTGGGCAGGCAGGGGGCGGAGACAAAGGGAGAGGGGAGGGGAGCCAAAGGGGTATTGGCGACGTATAGCCTCCTGACAGCCGCCACCGGAAGTAGCCGCCGCGCGCTGAGGCGAACTCCCTCACCAGGCCCAATCACATGTGAACCCTACCACAACCGCCCACCTCCCCCCGTGCGCACGCGCGCAGGCCGGGAACATTGAGGAGAGACAGGCGCAACTGCGCAGGCAAATAGTAATATATAATATTTATTTTACTTTATTTTGGGCTATTTGAGTTTTATAGGAGTAGTAGAGGATAATTTTATTTAAATAAATAATTTTATTTATTATTTTGTAATAATAATAATATAATAGAATGTTATATTATATTATAATGTCAATATATTATAATATAATTATATTGTTATGTAGTATAATATAATTATGATATAATATAGTAATAATAATAATAATAATAACTTTATTATTTGTGAGTCGCCCTCCACCCCTGGTGCTCCGGGCGACTTACATCATTTAAAAACCCTAAATGCATCAATTTAAAAACATAGGTACAAAGCGCCAGAAAGGCTCAGTCTCCAAACGTCCGATCAAACCCCAAATGCCTGGCAAAAAAAGCCAGGTTTTCAGGTCAGACAAGAATCTGATTGGGGCCGATGTGGCCCTGAGAGCAGGCGGGAGGGTGTTCCAGATCATGGGAGCCGCCACGGAGAAGGCTCTCCGACGGGTCTCCGTCAGACGGGCCTCTCTCACCCCGGGGATGGCTATACGATCACCATTTATGGCGCGCGCTGGCCTTTCGCGGCGTTGGTCTGTCAGCCGATCGCCCAAATAAGCTGGCCCAATTTTATGCCGTGCTTTAAAGGTTAGCGCCATAAGTTTGTAGATCACTCTGAACTCTGTGGGCAGCCAGTGAAGATCTTTTAGAATTGGAGAGATATGGTTCCTGACTGAGGCCCCAGAGATGAGTCTGGCCGCTGCGTTCTGAATGAGTCTCAGCCTCCGGGTTGTGGACAGAGGTAGGCCGCATATAGGGCATTGCAATAATCAAGACGCGAGACGACGGTGGCATGTATCACGGTTTTCAGCGCCTCTGGTGGTAGGTAGGGGCCAACCGTCGGGCCCTACGAAGATGGAAAAAGGCACCCTTGGCTGCGGCCTGGGTCTGGGCTTCCATCGTCAGTCTCTCGTCCAGGATCACTCCCAAGCTCTTCACCGCCCGGAGCGGGGACGGGCTCGCCTTCAAAGTGGCAGTGGTGAGGTGAGGGTCGGGTCGGCCCGCCAGAGGATCTCCGTTTTTGCTGGGTTGATTTTGAGCCTATATGCCTCTGAGCCAGCTTGTCTGCTCTCAGCCCTTGGCTGAAGCTATCCGGCACCGACGACATCCCTGGTGAGCTTCAGCAGCAGCTGTGTGTCGTCGGCGTACTGGGCAGCAGGGCTCCTAGCAATACTGGCCAGGGGCTGAACGTAGATGTTGAAAGGGTGGGAGATAGGATGGCACCCTGGGGAACCCCACACTTTTCCTAGAGACCTGGCCTGCCACTCACCCGCTGCGAGCGGCCCGTGACGGCAGCCCCAGCCAGGTTAGAGCCTTGTCCTGGATCCCGGAGGCAGCGCCAACAGGTCATGGTCAGCAGTGTCGAGGCTTAGATCCAGGAGGACCAGGACTGCCGAGCCCCCCCCCAGCTGGCGGCGGATGTCATCTGGCTAACAGACCAGGCCTGACTGGGGCGGGTCAGGCCCCGGATCGATTTAAGAAATCACGCCTCCACCGCCCCGGGAAAGTGCCTGTATCCAGGGAGAGATTCACCAAGTCCCTCAGAGCGTCCGAAATGATGTCAATGCAGGACTTGATTAAGTGCGATGGACAAGGGTCCGTGGGGCAGGTCGTCGCTCTTGCCACGGTCACCAGCCTTTTCACCTCTTCCGATGTTAGGGGCCTGAATTCTGTGAGGCAGTGCCCATTGGTCCGGTTGGGTACCGGGACCTCGCGCTCTCTTCCTCAGGAATAGCGGCAAATCACGCCCAGTGCCGAGATTTTTCCGATGAAGTACTTTTGGAAGTCATCTGCTGTTATCACAGAGTTTTTGGGCTCACTCCGTGGGGACGCTAGGAGGCTCCGGACTACTTTGAAGATCTGTGCTGTGCGGGAGCCAGCGGCTGTAATCTGGGCAGCATTATAGAGTTTCTTAGCCTCTTTGATCTCACATTCGTACAGCCTGAGTATGAGTATGTACTATAATATATTGTATATACATTGATACAATATAATACTACTAATGGTATTGTGATATTATAATTGTATATTTGTTTTACATGGGGGGGCGCCAAAATAATGTTGGGGGGGCGCCAAAATAATGTTCGCTTACCATATAAAATTACGTTAGACCGCCCCTGTCAGCCACAGAAAGCTGCATTGTCTTCCTTTCAAATAAATGAACACGAGAAACAACTGCTCAGTAAGTTACTCCAAGTAAGCAGCATTAGAGGGCAGTGTGTTTCCACCATAATACGGTATCGGGTACAATGCAGCTCCAGAGGCTACAATGAATGCTATGGCCCAATGCCCACGCCCCTCTGAAATCTGACCTGAAGCAAAGTTACTATGTATCCTCCTCCTTAGAAATAAGGTTTCTCTTTAGGGTTCCACCAGCCAATTGTCATCAGGCAGAACATTTGGTTATTCCCATCTTCTTTTCTATCCCCCCCCCCTCATATCTTGTAAGGCAGGGGCAGGGGCGGTCTAAGGTAATTTTATATGGTAAGCAAAAATTATTTTGGCGACCCCCCCCCAAACATTATTTTGGGGGCCCCCATGTAAAACAAATATACAATTATAATATCACAATACCATTAGTAGTATTATATTGTATCAATGTATATACAATATATTATAGTACATACTCATACTATATTATATTATAATTATATTATACTGCATTACAATATAATTATATTATAATATATTGACATTATAATATAATATAATATAATATAACATTCTATTCTATTATTATTATAAAATAATAAATAAAATTATTTATTTAAATAAAATTATCCTCTACTAAATATTTTCATTACTCCTATAAAACTCAAATAACCCAAAATAAAGTAAAATAAAATATTATATATTATTATTTGCCTGCGCAGTTGCGCCTGTCTCTCCTTGATGCTCCCGGCTGGCGCACAGGGAGGTGGGCGGGTGTGGTAGGGTTCACACGTGATTGGGCCTGGCAAGGGAGTTCGCCTCAGCGTGCGGCGGCTACTTCCGGTGGCGGCTGTCAGGAGGCTATACGTCGCCAATACCCCTTTGGCTCCACTCCGCTCTCCCTTTGTCTCCGCCCCCTGCCTGCCCAATTGGGTCACCATATTCGGTGGCAGGGCGGAGACAAAGGGAGAGGGGAAGCACTCCCTGCCTGCCTGATAGGGAGTGCTTTGCTTACAGGCTTCTGTGCACAGGAGCTACTGGGCATGCGCGGAGGTTTTCATGCATGCACAGTTGCTCCTGCGCTCAACGTCAGCTCCGGAGCAACTGCGCCTGCGCAAAAATCTCCGCACATGCCCAGAAGCGGCGTTGGAGCGCACAAGCCCGAGGCCCAAAAGCAGGCAGCCGCGGCGCTGCCTGAGGAACATCGGCAGGGCCAGGACGCTGTCTGGCGTCCGCACCCTGTGGGCGGGGGAATTCGCCCCTTCCCAGATGGCGCCCCCTGTGGCCGCTTCCTTGGCCTACCTGTAGGACCGCCCCTGGGCAGGGGTCAGGAACCTTTTTGACTCAGAGAGCCATGAAAGAAAAAAATTTGGAAATTTATTTCAGTGAGAGCCATATCTATATATATAAAGGAAGACTCGTCATCGAATGACTGCCAGAGGCAGAGAAACCTTCCAAGGCAGACAAACCAAACTTGCCAACACAAATAGGCCTCAGGCAAGGAAGGTTTTTAGCAAAGAAACTTTCCCCTCCATAACCTAGAAGGCCCCCAAAACAACGATAAAAACTACATTTCCCAGCATACTCTGCGGCCGCCAGCGAAACCCATTGGCCAAATCGGCCTACACAAAATGCAGGGAGGTTGAGTTACCATAGTAACGGTGGGCGAAGCCAGCCAAGGCTAGATTAGAATGCTGAGTGATTTGAGTTTAGTCAGTTGGTGTTTGTGGGTTAAACTGACAAGGCCAAGCTCTAGGAGGGAGACAAATAGGGCACCAGGAACACAGGCACCACTGACAAACACATACCCCCAGAATAACACAAACTTGCAAAACCCACAAAAAAAATAAAATCCTGCAACACAAAAACCCACTCCAAACAAAATACACAACAAACACCACTGGCAAAAGCAACACCCCCTCCACATCACAACCAGCACACAGCCAGACTGAGACAACTATGTCACCACAACACACAAAATACACCCCACAAATACCTGACAACTTCCCCAACACATCAATTCCAACCTTTACATACTCAGACTTTCTCGCATCTCCTAAATAGGGCACAGCAACGCGTACTGCATACAGCTAGTAATATATATAATATATTTTAAGACTGAATTCAACTAAATGTGAGTCTATACGTACATACGATGAGAAAAGGATTCCCCCGGCAGAATGATGGGAGACTTCAGACCTGGCTCTGCAAAAGGCATGCTCAGGAAGGAAGAGAAGATGGAAGGAAGAGGAAGAAAAAGAAAGAAAGGAAGGAAGGAAGGAAGGAAGGAAGGAAGGAAGGAAGGAAGGAAGGAAGGGGAGAGGAAGAAAGAAAAGAAGAACGAACTATGGAAAAGGAAGAAAAGAAAAGCAGGAGAGAGACAAGGAGGAGAAAAGAAAGAAGGAAATTGGAAGAGAGGAAAGGAAAGGGTGGGGAAAAGAAAGTAAAGGGAGTGAGGAAAAAGTAAAATAATGAAGGGAAAAGAAGAAAAAGAAGAGGGAAGTGAAAAGAAAGGAAGGAGAAGGAAAGGAAGGGGTGAGAAGGGCGGAATATAAATGATGTAAAGAAAGAAAGAAAGAAAGAAAGAAAGAAAGAAAGAAAGAAAGAAAGTAAAGAAAGAAAGAAAGGGAAGGGAAGGAAGGAAGGAAGGAAGGAAGGAAGGAAGGAAGGAAGGAAGGAAGGAAGGAAGGAAGGAAGGGGAGAGGAAGAAAGAAAAGAAGAACTAAGGAAAAGGAAGAAAAGAAAAGCAGGAGAGAGACAAGGAGGAGAAAAGAAAGAAGGAAATTGGAAGAGAGGAAAGGAAAGGGTGGGGAAAAGAAAGTAAAGGGAGTGAGGAAAAAGTAAAATAATGAAGGGAAAAGAAGAAAAGAAAGAAGGGGAGAGAGGGGGAAGTGAAAAGAAAGGGAGGAGAAGGAAAGGAAGACTTGGGGGGGAAAGAATAGAAGAGGAAGGAAGGAAGGAATTTTGCAGTGTTTGGCGTTGTTCAACCGCAATATGGATGAGTTTTTGTGCCGTTTCGTAACCGTGGACGAAACGTGGATCCACCACAACATACCAGAGACCAAACAGCAGTCAAAACAGTGGGTTTCTCGGGGTGAATCGGCGCCAAAGAAGGCCAAGGTGGGTTTGTCAGCCAATAAAGTCATGGCGACCGGTTTTTTGGGATGCAGGCAGTATAATCCACATTGACTACCTTCAAAAGGGTAAAACAATCAATAGCGAACATTATGCCAACTTATTAGGTCGATTTAATGAGAGGGGGGGGGGGGGGGGAAACGACCGCATTTGGCCAAGAAAAAAGTTCTTTTGCACTAGGACAATGCAAATGTGCACACATGTGCAGTTGCCATGGCAACGATCCATGAATTGGGATACGAATTGCTCCCTCATCCGCCCTATTCTCTGGATTTAGCCCGGAGTGACTATTTCTTGTTTCCAACCCTGAAGAAATGGCTCAGCGGAAAGAGATTTGACTCCAACGATGAAATCATCTCACAAACAAATACCTATTTTGATGACCTCAACAAATATTATTTTTTGGAAAGGATAAAAAAATTGGAGAAACGTTGGACAAAGTGTATAGAGCTCAAAGGAGACTACATTGAAAAATAAAATGAATTTTTATCCAAAATCCTGTGTTTCATTCAAAAAGTCACAGACTTATTGACCCGCCCTCGTATGTTTGGCTCTCTGACTCCTATGGGCTAAGTCAGTGTTTCCCAACCAGTGTGCCGTCGCACACTAGTGTGCCATGAGCAATCATCAGGTGTGCCGTGGGAAATTGGAACCTCCAATCCCCTTTCTCCCCCCTCCTGCCAAACACTTTTTCTTCTCCACTCGGGCTCCCTTCTTCCCAGCCTCGCTCTGCTTGATTTGCCTCGCTTTGCTCACACTACCGCTTCTGCGGGAGGGGGGAGGGAGGAAGATGTGACCCGTGCGGGCGCTACCGCGCAGACTCGCCCCACGTCTTCCTCTCTCCCCTCCACAGTGCTCTCTGGATATAAGTGAACGACAACTCCAAAACTCAAGGTCAATGCCCACCAAACTCTTATAGTATTTTCTCTTGGTTATGGGAGTTCTGTGTGGGAAGTTTGATTCCATTCCATCAATGGTGGAGTTCAGAATGCTCTTTGATTGCGGGTGAACTATAACTCCCAGCACCTTCGTGTGTGTCTTTCTGCCACTCCTGCCAGGATACCTATGTTGTGTTCATCGAAACAGGCCCAGGTTTCACACTGAGTGTATAAATACATTTAAAAACATATTAACTATATGTATTACTGTGTTCGAGTGTCATTTTGTGTCATTTTGGTTGGTGGTGTGCCCCAGGATTTTGTAAATGTAAAAAGTGTGCCGTGGCTCAAAAAAGGTTGAAAAACACTGGGCTAAGCAGTAAAGGTGAAATCAGGTTTTGATGATTAAGATGAAGGTCCATGGCACGTCTTCAAAAGGTCAGGTTCCAGCTTGATATCTGCCTTTGAGGTCATTATGAGAACTCTTTAGTGGTGGTAGGGTTTGGAGGATGGCTTCGGGGGACACCGTTTGAGTCTGAAGGAAATCAATTTAATGAATCCTAAATGACACTTTCTTGCAGCATATTATTGTTCTTTGATGGTCTTCTCTGTCTCCGAAACCTGGTACAGGGCCGACACCATCCTCCCGTATGTAAGAGGGAACCGGTTGCTTTCCTGCAACGGGGCCAGACTGTGGCTGAGATAATGAGGTTGGAAGGAGCAGAGAAGCAGCAGGCGAATAACCCAAAGAGACGTGCGCTTTTTGAGTGGCTCGGCAAATTCAGATGGAAACAGGACTTCCATTAATCATTTAAGGTTTCGGCAGCATGTTTCTAATACCAAAGGACATCTCTGATTTAAAGAATCCTTCTTTGTTCCTTTGAAAGCATTAAAGGGTGGGTTTTCTTTTCTTTTCTCAAAACATTTCTGCTTTTCCAGAATACATCACAGAACAGATACTGTGGCTCCATGGGTTCAGTTCGATTGGACAGCCTAGGAAAGGCAATCTGGGTTGAATTACAGATGATCAATGTTTATACATCCTGTTCTGCTAGGTAGGCAAAAGGTTGTAAAGAGGTGATTAAATGCTACCCAATCTATCCGTAAGAATGCATGCCTGTGCATGTGTGTGTGTGTGTGTGTGTGTGTTTAGGGTGTGTGCTCTTGCAGCTGGTCTTTCAGTACAGTAGATGGGAAATAAAATGTCACCAGCGACTATCTATTTGAAAAGGTTAGCTGCTGACGTACACTGAGTGACAGAAAAGACAATCAGAGAATGCTTTATAACAGGGCTGCCCAGGGGCCTGAATTCTGGTCACTGATGAACTGGGGGGCCGTAGGGTCTGCCCCCGGCCCCGGCTCCGCCCTCTCCCCCAGCTCCGCCCCTGCCCCTGCATGCATACAGTCAAATATAATCTTTTACTGAGATAAAATGCAGGAATAAGATATTAAATTATTTTAATTTAATATTAAATATATTTAATTCCATCCTCCCCTCTCCCCTTATTTTAATGTATCCCATCTCCCGTATTTCATCTTTAAATATATTTAATTTTATATTTAATACATGAGGGGAGATGGGGGAGGAATGAGGAGCCCCTGAGGAGCCCCCTGCTTCGGCCTACCTTTTCCAAACGCGCAGGATCCAGGAGTACCCGGACGACGAGAGAGGCGACGACCGACTGAGTCGAAGAAGGTCCTAATCGCATCTGTGGGCCTCAGAGATCCAGTAGTAGAGTAGCCGAAGAGTATCGCGAGAATACGAAATCCACATGAGATTTCGCTGTCAACGCCGGCGTGATCTCGCGTTGACAGCGAAATCCCGTGTGGATTGCGTATTCTCTCAATACTTGCTCCGAACCCGGAAGTAGGTATTTTTTTAATTTTTATTATTTATTTTATTTTCATTTTTTATTTTTTTTATTAAAAATCTTAGGGGGGCGGAGGGAAGGGGCTGGGGGCCGTATACGGCCCCCGGGCCTCCAGTTGGACAGCCCTGCTTTATAAGAAACTAGCTGACCCGGCACGCGTTGCTATGCCCTATTTAGGAGATGCGAGAAAGTCTGAGTATGTAAGGGTTGGAATTGATGTTAGTTATGGTCTTGGTGGGGTCATGGCTGTGTCGTTGTGGGTTGTTCTGGTGGGTGGGATGTTGAAGTCCTGGGGAGTTGTTGGTGTGTGATGTTGCTGGCGTTCTGCATAGCTTGTGGATATACAATGTTTTTTGTCTTTCCGTCTGCTGTGTTGATGTAGAGGTTGATGCTTGTATGGGTGGGGTACTTTGGAAGTGAGTGGAGGTACTTGAAATCCCATCATCCATGGTGTGCCCTCCTCTAAACTGCAGTTGGATGGAGTGTGGGTCATGGGGGTACTGTGTGCCAAGTTGGGTCTTTATCGGTCTTGGTTCTGGGCCACAGTGGTCTGTGGGGAATGAAGGGTTTGAAAGTACTACAAATCCCATAATCCATGGAGGTACATCAAATCCATGGTCCACCCATGGTCCACCCTCCTCCAAACTGCAGTAGAATGTAGCGTGGGTCATAGGGGCTCTGTGTGCCAAGGTAGGTTACTGTAAATTCAGGCCATACACAATGTCCCATGAGTTGAGGCCTAGTCAGGAAAATCAAGTTAATGAAGCCTTACTGACAATTCAGGCCATACACAATGTCCCATGAGCTGAGGCCTAGTCGGGAAAATCAAGTTAATGAAGCCTTACTGTCAATTAAGAGCTTAAACAGCATCCCATTAAGTGAGGTCTAGTCAGGGAAATCAAGTTAATGAAGCCTTACTGTTAATTCAGAGCTTAAACAGCATCCCATTAAGTGAGGCCTAGTCAGGGAAATCAAGTTAATGAAGCCTTACTGTCAATTCAGAGCTTAAACAGCATCCCATTAAGTGAGGCCTAGTCAGGGAAATCAAGTTAATGAAGCCTTACTGTCAATTTTGGGCGTGGTCTGTGATTTGTAGGGGTTTAAATTTTCTGTGGGAAGTGAATTGGGTGTTTGTGTTGGTGACTGCCTCAGGCCTTTGCCTTATCCTCCTCTGCCAGTTTATTATGGGTCGGAATGTTCATGTTGGCTGGTCAATAGAGGCGTTATGCAAATACTCCCTCATTGGCAACCAATCATGTTGTCAGAATGTAGAGGCCGGGAGATTCGTTGGCAGCCGCGGAGGACGCTGGGAAATATAGGGTTTTTTGTATCGTTGTTTTGGGGGCTTTCTATCTTTTGGTGGGGAAAGTTTTTTTTGCTAAAAATCTACCTTGCCTGAAGCCTATTTTGGTTGCCAAGTTTGGTGTCTCTGCCTTGTAAGGTTTCTCTGCCCATGACGGGACCTCCTTTATATAATAGATAATAGATCCCAGTCCGAAAGCATATAGTGAAGTTGAGCCCCAGAGCTCTTGTTTCCATGTTGGAGTGGCTTGCAGCAGGAGGTTCCGCAGTTCCAAAAATGCCCCATTGGACCAGCATGGCTGGGTAGCATGGTTACAGCAGCAGCCTCCAAAGATCTATTCCTGCCTTGCCTTCCCTTCCCCTCTCCTAACATCATAGCTAATCCTCCAGTAAAAGAAACCTCTATTTGCAACTTTTCTCCTTTATGTATTGTGTCCATTTCTCCCTCAATCATAACTATAACCAAAACAGAGGATCATCCATCTTGGTTTCATATTTCTCCTAGACTAATTCTAAGACTCTCGGCTAACTCACTTTTCTGTCTCCTGAACCTTGTGCCCCGAGAATAACCTTGTTTAAGTATTATTTTTCAGAAGTGCCAGCTGACTGATCCTGCAGCAGGGAGTTCCAACGTCTCATCATGGCTCCACGTCGATGAATTGGGCAGTGAACAAACCTGGGAGCATCGGGAGGCTGCAGCAGCCCTGAGCGGGAGCTGGACCCATGCTGAGTCGAGGCTCCTGAAGGCTTCCTCAAGGCGGGCCTGGCCCTGGCATTCGGCGGAGCCCTTCCTTTGCCTCGGGGAGGATCTTTGGGGAGGGAAAGAGGGAGAAAGAGCTGCTAGGAGGGGGGAAGAGTGCCAAATTCCCACAGCACACCTGATGATCGCTCACAGCACACAGGTTGGGAAACACTGGGGTATTGTGTGATTAAATACATAGTAATAGAATGTATTCTATATATGCAATTACAATCATCAACATTTCCAAGATGTAGCACTTCACACATTCATATATTTCCAGGCCCGGATTAATCCCTTTTGGCGCCCTAGGCCACACTTTGGATTTACGCCTCCAAACTAACCTCTATTGCACCCCCCCCTTTTTTTATGCGGCGCAAGGAGGAGGTGGACGGAAGCCCCGCCCCCGGTGTGGGCAACGGTCCTGGGGACGGGGCTTCTCTCCACCTCCTCTTCACGGCGCTCCCTCCTTCCTAGAATCATGGAAGGAGGGCGCGTGAGGAGGAGGAGGAAGGAAGGGAAGCCCCGCCCCCTGGTGCGGGCAGCGGCCCCGGGGGCGGGGCTTCCCTCCACCTCCTCCTCTTCGCGGCGCGCCCTCCTTTCTTGAGTCAAAGAAGTAGGGCGTGCGCGAGGAGGAGGAAGGAAGGGAAGCCCCGCCCCCAGTGCCAGCATCAGCCCCGGAGGCGGGGCTTCCCTCTACCTCCTCCTCTTCGCGGCGTGCCTTGCTTCCTCCTTCCTGACAAGGGAGTGGGAGCGATGGCAAGGGGGGGGGGTGCCATTCCCTCCTCCCACGCCCCCTCACAGCGCTCTCCCCCCGCCCTCCCCCGAGAGACAGAGTTGCGTTGCGGGTTTTTTTGGGGGGGTCTGTTTGAATTGCGCCCCCCCTTGGCTTGCGCCCCTAGGCCATGGCCTAGGGTGGCCTTATGGGTAATCCGGGCCTGTATATTTCCCCCCTAAAATTCCATGTTTGAAGAACAATTTGGTGTCAACATGCTGCATATATTAATTCTAACATCATTAGGTCTAATAGACAGCATGGTCGCAGTCTATGTGTCAAGTTTCTGCAAAATGTATCACAAATAAAATAATTTCATCATTGTAAATTGTTTTATTTAAAATGCCCACATGCTTTGAAACAAACCCGAAAGAAAGTGATAATACTATAGCCTTTATTTTTATGTCTACTAAACTGATGCAACAGTAATAGCAACTGGCAAGTATATTCCTCTACAGCTACCCGAATGGGAGCTGACTGTCCTAGAAATTTAAAAAGCACGACGACTGCAAAATCAGGCACTTAGTCTTTGTAATTAAAAAAAAAAAGAAATCCCTTGCACTTAAGAATCCAATGACCCAATGCATTTATAGCAGGGGACCCAATAATTTACAGGAACATATTACCCTTCTACGCAAAGACATGTCAACTGCACACAATAAATCATCTTCTTGTAGGAAGGAGAGGGAGGCTGTATTAAATCAAACCTACAAAGTCCCTGGGAGCGTTCGATTTATGGCCATCTAAAAGGGGCTTTGTAGGTTCATTTCAAACATCTGCTTCTGGATATTGATTGGCGACGCATGCTGCTGACCTCTTCCATTCTCGCTCGCCTCCTTCCTCTCTCCAGAGAGTCAAGGAATGAGCAGCAGCGGGGAGATGGTATTGGAGACAGTTTTTATATACGCTTGGAAGTCGCTTCCCAAAAAGTCAACCAAGTAATAGTTGAGGACGCCAGCGACTGACATGAGAAAGAGGAAAAATATCAGGCGTTTGCCCAACATGTAACCAGGAATGCTAGAAGGAGAGAAAGGAAAAAGACAACACATGAGAATATATTGATTCACTGTGTTTTTCAACCTTTTTTAAGCCTTGGCACATTTGTTACATTTACAAAATCCTGGGGCACACCACCAACCAAAATGACACAAAATGACACTCTACCACAGTAATACATATAGTTAATATGTTTTTAAATGTATTTATACACTCAGTGTGAAATCTGGGCCTGTTTCGATGAACACAACATAGGTATCCTGGCAAGAGTGGCAGAAAGACACACACAAAGCTCTTGCTCAACAGCTGTCAGTCTCTCTCTGTGTTTAGTTTTTATCGCAGTCACCCAGTCCTCAGGGAAAACGCACCCAGTCCTCAGGGAAGCCGGCTGGAAAGAGAGCAGCCAGATGGAAGCACACTCTGAGGCAGAGAGTTTTACTGCTGAACAGCTCTCACAGTCAGGAAGTTCTTCCTAATGTTCACCCTCCTACACAGACATGCTTCCCTGTGATGTTGGATTTTCTGCCCGCATGGTTCTCTCTCTCTCTCTCTCTCTCTCTCTCTCTCTCTCTCTCTCTCTCTCTCTCTCTCTCTCTCTATATATATATATGTTCATTTGTGGGATTACCATAACTCAAAAACCACTGTAAAAATTGCTGCTAAATTTGGCCACAAAACATACAAATAACTAACCCAAGAAGGGACCATCAGTCAAAAAATTGATTTTATCATTTGGGAGTTGTAGTTGCTGGGAGTTATAGTTCACCCGCAATCAAAGAGCATTCCGAACTCCACCAATGATGGAATGGAATCAAACTTCCCACACAGAACTCCCATAACCAAGAGAAAATACTATAAGAGTTTGGTGGGCATTGACCTTGATTTTTGGAGTTGTAGTTCACCTACATCCAGAGAGCACTGTGGACTCAAATAATGATGGGCGGGCCTCTTCCTCACGGTGAGGGGGACACTCCACCCCTTTCCGACCCTCCCTCCGCTCACCTCAGCCTCTCTGCCGGCCTTTCCTCCCCCTCAAATGGTGACCGCTGGGAAGGGGGTGGGGCCCGAGTGACATCACCCTTCCCTCCTCCCTCCCTCGATTGGAGGCTGGCTGGTTGGAGTGCGCAGAGGGGAAACGGCTGAAGGAGGCGGTGCCCCGGCCCATTCTTCTTCACCGTCGCCCGGCCCTTCCTCCCCCCCCCGCAAGCAGCAGCAGCAGGAGTTCAGCAGGAGGGGGAAGAAAGGGTATATTGGAGGTTTTCCCACAGCACACCTAATGATCGTTCATGGCACACTAGTGTGCCGTGGCACAACAGTTTGGAAACACTATCTTAGAAGAAAAGAAAAGAGCTCAATTTCTCTGTCATCAAGGTCCAGCTAAGCCTAAATAGTGCTCAGATGTTCAAATTAATGGGGTGAAATTTGGCACTGATCTGTGTTGCTGCGGCACATTTAATTTCATATGCGCCACACATGGTAAATCACTGGGAAAATAGTTCATATATGCATCTTGATAATAAAGAGTGTTCCATTTAAGAGACATAGATATCTTGTTCTGGCTATTAAAATGATAGACAATTATTATATATTAGCTCGGGGACCCGGCAATGCCCAGGTTATTTGAGAAAGGTATTAGCTGGTCTTTATCAGTTATTTATGTGGCTTGCAGTGGTGCCAGGAAGTTAGTGGAGGTACTGCGAGTCCCATTATCCATGGTCCACCCTCCTCCAAACAGCACCAGGATGTAGAGTGGGTCAAGGAGGCTCTGTGTGCCAAGTTTGACCTTGATCCATCATTATTGGGAGTTGCAGTGGTATCATGAAATTACCGAAGGTACTGCAAGTCCCAGCATCTGTGGTCTGAGTGGTTTCATTTAGTGCGTGAAGGTACTGTAAGTCTCATCACCCATGGTCCATCCTCCTCCAAACTGCACCAGGATATAGAGTGGATCATGGGGGCTCTGTGTGCCGAATTGGTCTTGATCAGTCATTGGACGAGGGTCGCAGTGGTTTCAGTAAGCGAGTGAAGGTACTGCAGATCCCATCATCCATGGACCATCCCCCTTAGAACAGCATCAGGATGTAGAGTGGGTCATGAGGGCTCTGTGTGCCAAGTTTGGTCTGCATTGGTCATTGGATGAGGGTTGAAGTGGTTTCAGTAAATGAGTGAAGGTACTGCAGATCCCATCATCCATGGGCCATCCCCCTTAGAACAGCATCAGGATGTAGAGTGGGTCATGAGTACTCTGTGTGCCAAGTTTGGGCCTGGTCTTCCTTCATTCTTTTATGTGTGCATTTCCTGGGGATTTATGGCCTCGTAAATCAGTTAAATTAAGCCTCCCCACACAAGTGGTACCTAAATTTCCTACTTGACAGATGCAACTGTCTTTTGGGTTGCAAAGGTCGACAACGAGCTACACAAATTGTTCGAGAGCTCACCCCGACCCGGGCAGGCCTCGAACTCATGACCTTCTGATCAGTAGAGATCTTATGCAGCTGACACCCAGCCAGCTGCGCCACACTCCCGGTGCTTAATGTCAGTGGAAAACCTTTACCTTCACATCAACACAGATATGGCAATGATAACTGTGGGATTCAAGCTCTGAAAAGTATTATCCCAGTGGAATCAGGAGGAAGAACTAATCTGGAAGTTGGTTGGCCAGTTGTGTGTGGCTTGCATTCCTTGTGATCCACTGGTGGGTGTTAGTAGATGAAAGAAAAGAAGTTTGATTTTGAGAGCCACAGCCACTTCTGATGCATTTTTCCTTGACTAACAGAATATGGGTTGCAAAACAAAAGTACATCTGACCTGTGTTAAATGACACTGAGTTTGCACTCTTGTTGAAGAACACAGTGGTCAGATAGGGACAGGGGAAGGAATATTTAAGAGTGTTCAGCAAAGTAGGTCCCTCCGGATGCTGCAGGACTGCAACTCCCATCAGCCCTAGGAAGCATAACTATGAGGAATGCTCATACCGTGTTTCCCCGAAAGTATGACACCCCCGATTGTAAGACGTATCAGGGGTGTCAGAGGGGTCGGCTTATATAAGCCGTACCCCGAAAGTAAGACGTACCTCGGGCGGCATGGCGTGGCTTCCTGGCTGGGCGACGAGGTTCCCAGAGGGGCTCAAAAGGGGCCCAGAATCCTCCTCCTCTTCTTTCCAGCGGCGCCTTCCATCCTCCTACTCTTCCTCCCAGCAGCGCCTTCTCCCTCTCGCCGGTTCCGCCCCTCCCTTCAGTGAAGGGGAGGAGGCGGAGCTGCCGCCGCGGAGGGAAGAAAGCGCCGCCGGAGAGATCCCGCCCGCACGGCGGCTCAGGCGTCTTTCCCGCCGCCGCCCGCTCGTCCGCGCTCCAAGCGGGAGCCGGGCGGCGGCAGCGCCTGAGTCGCCCTGGGGCAGGACTTCCGCGGCGCCTTCTCCCTCTCGCGGATCCGCCCCCTCCCTTCACTGAAGGGAAGAGGGGCGAGCCGCCGGCGGAGGCCCCGAAAGTAAGCCGTAGTGGGGATTTTGGGGGTCAAAAGAAAGTAAGACGCTGTCTTACTTTCGGGGAAACATGGTAGTTGTACCCCAGCCACACCCGGAAAGCCAGATTTTGCCCATCTTTGCTTTAATACTTTAAATATAAGCGGTAATGCAGCGTGTTAAACCACTAGGTGCAGGAAGTTTGCTGACTGGAAGGTTGGCATTTCGAAGCCACGAGTCAGGGTGAGTTCCCGACTGTCAGCCCTAGTGCTGCCAGCCTAGCACAGTGTTTCCCAACCGGTGTGCCGTGGCACACCAGTGTGCCTTGAGCGATCATCAGGTGTGCCGTGGGAAATTGGAACCTCCAATACCCTTTCTTCCCCCTCTTGCCGAACACTTTTTCTTCTCCACTCGGGCTCCCTTTTTCCCAGCCTCACTTTGCCTCGCTTTGCTCACGCTGCCAGGAGGGGAGGGAGGAAGACATGGGGTGAGTCTGCGCAGTAGCGCCCGCACGGGCCACGTCTTCCTCCCTCCCTCCCTCCCTCCTCCACTCCTGAACACACTCACGCAGTCCCCTCGAATTGAGCAAAGCAAGGCCGGGAAGAAGGGAGCCCGAGTGGAGAAGAAAAAGTGTTTGGCAGGAGGGGGAAGAAAGGGCGCGAAGGGGAAGGGGGAGGAAAGGTCTCTGTCGAAAGCTGGCATGGGTAAACTTGGACCTTTCAAGTGTTTTGGACTCCAACTCCCACCATTCCTAGCAGCCTCAGGCCCTTTTCCTTTTCCCGCCTCAGCCACTTAAGCAGGAAAGGGCCTCAGGCTGTTAGGAATGGTGGGAGTTGGAGTCCAAAACACCCAGAGGGCCGAAGTTTTCCCATGCCTGTTTTAGGGACCTTAAAGTGGTGAGCCTCCTTCCAACATTGTGATTCTGGATAGAAAACAAACAATAACATGACATGACATTGTTTGAGTCCACAGTGCTCTCTGGGTGTAGGTGAACTACAACTTCCAAACTCAAGGTCAATTCCCAAGCAAACCCTTTCAGTACTTTCTGTTGGTAATGAGAGTTCAATATGCCAAGTTTGGTTCAATTCCATTGTTGCAAGAGTTCAGGATGCTCTTTGATTGTGTGTTAACTATAAATTGAGCAAGACCTTCGTGTGTGTCTTTCTGCCATTCCTGCCAGGATATCTATGTTGTGTTCATCGAAACAGGCTCAGGTTTCACACTGAGTGTATAAATACAATAAAAACATATTAACTATATGTATTACTGTGTTAGAGTGTCATTTTGTGTCATTTTGGTTGGTGTTGTGCCCCAGGATTTTGTAAATGTAAAAAATGTGCCGCTGCTCAAAAAAGGTTGAAAAACACTGGCCTAGCAGTTCGAAAGCATGCAATCCGCTTTGAGTCACTCCAGAAAGATAAGGAAGAATATAAATAAAGATTACTATTATTATTATTATTATTATTATTGCTGAAATCTCAAAAAGATTGCCCTACCCAGTTCTACAAAGTCCATGGGGGTCTGGCATACCCAAATAGCATTTTCTACAAAGAAAATATCAAAATTAACCCAACAATTGTAGTGGAAGGGCTTTGTATTATATGTAGTAGCAAGCAGGTCTGGAGAAGATGAAAAAGAAGAATTACCTCTGAGTCCTTTCGCCCATGTAGCCAACAAAATACTTCTGTCTCACATACAAGTACAGCAGTCCAGAAAATGCTGCAGGAACTAAGGAGGAAGAAAACAGAAGGCATTCTGAACACTGCTACTTATCTAAATCAAATTTGTTGAGATTGAAGGGAAAAAAAGAACACTATTTTGATGAAACAAGGACCATTAATTACAAAAATAAACACATTTAGAATATAATAGAAAAGATAAAAGCACAACATACCACTTTAAAACAACTTTATGTATTTATTTATTTTGTCAGAAATATATCTATATATATAAAAATGATGTTGTCGTCGTGAGTACCTTAAAAACCAAAAAAAATTACAGGGCCAACACCCACCAAATTTGGCAGCAAAACATCTCACAACGTACTGTAAGGTGTGACCAACAATAAAAATCCCGCCAAAGAACCCCTCAAAATTCATTAAATTAACAAAATACAGATCCTCCGTTGTCCCGCTCTGGTCCGCCCCCTCTCGCTCGCCGCACTCCCCCCTCCTTCCCTCTAGCGAGCATTCCTTCCTTCCTTCTTTCCCTTTGGCGAGGGAGGGGGATGTGGAGGAGGGGCAAAAAGAGGCCTTGCCCCCACTCCGGCCCCACCCCTACTCTAGCCCCGTCCCCGCCCCTTCCCCGCTCTGGCCCCACCCCCTCCCTCACCGCACTCCCCCCTCCTTGCCTCTAGCGAGTGTTCCTTCCTTCTTTCCCTTTGGCGAGGGAGGGGGATGTGGAGGAGGGGCAAAAAGGGGCCTTGCCCCCACTCCGGCCCCACCCCTACTCTAGCCCCGTCCCCGCCCCTTCCCCGCTCTGGCCCCACCCCCTCCCTCATCGCACTCCCCCTTTGCCTCTAGCGGCGTTCCTTCCTTCCTTCTTTCCCTTTGGCGAGGAGGGGATGTGGAGGAGGGGCAAAAGGGCCTTGCCCCACTCCGGCCCCACCCTACTCTAGCCCTGTCCCGCCCCTTCCCCGCTCTGGCCCCACCACCTCCCTCACCGCACCCCCCCTCCTTGCCTCTAGCGAGTGTTCCTTCCTTCCTTCTTTCCCTTTGGCGAGGGAGGGGGATGTGGAGGAGGGGCAAAAAGGGGCCTTGCCCCCACTCTGGCCCCACCCCTACTCTAGCCCCGTCCCCGCCCCTTCCCCGCTCTGGCCCCACCTCCTCCCTCACCGCACTCCCCCCTCCTTGCCTCTAGCGAGTGTTCCTTCCTTCCTTCTTTCCCTTTGGCGAGGGAGGGGGATGTGGAGGAGGGGCAAAAAGGGGCCTTGCCCCCACTCTGGCCCCACCCCTACTCTAGCCCCGTCCCCCCCCTTCCCCGCTCTGGCCCCACCCCTCTCTCACCGCACTCCCCTCCTTCCCTCTAGCGAGCATTCCTTCCTTCCTTCTTTCCCTTTGGCGAGGGAGGGGGATGTGGAGGAGGGGCAAAAAGGGGCCTTGCCCCCACTCCGGCCCCATCCCTACTCTAGCCCCGTCCCCGCCCCTTCCCCGCTCTGGCCCCACCTCCTCCCTCACCGCACTCCCCCCTCCTTGCCTCTAGCGAGTGTTCCTTCCTTCTTTCCCTCTGGCAAAGGAAGTAGAAAGGGGAAAAAAGGAAAGGCAGGAAAGAGGTAAAGAAGGAAGTAGAACAGACAGGAAGGAGAGAAAAAAGGAGGGATGGATAAAGGGAAGGGATGAAAGAGGGAAAGGGGGGAGGAAGGAAAGAGAAGGAGGGAGGGAAGGAAGGAGGTACTGAAGGAAGGAAGAAGAGAAAGTAGAAAGGAAAGGCAGGAAAGAGGTAAAGAAGGAAGGAGAACAGACAGGAAGGAGAGAAAAAAGGAGGGAGGGAAAAAGGGAAGGAATGAAAGAGGGAAAGGGGGAAGAAGGAAAGAGAGACGGAGGGAGGGAAAAAAGGAAGGAAGGAAAGAAAGAGGTACTGAAGGAAGGAAGATGAGAAAGTAGAAAGGAAAGAAAAAGGAAAGGCAGGAAAGAGGTAAAGAAGGAAGGAAGGAGAAAAGGAAATAAAAAGTGAAAGAAGGAAGGAAACATGGAGGGGAAAAAAGGAGACAAAGGAAGAAGTAGAGAAGGGGAGAGCAGGAAGGAAAGAGAGAAGGAAGGATTAAACCAAAGAGTGAAAGAAGGAATAAAAGAAAGAGGTTGAGAAGGAAGAAAGGAGAGGAAGGGGAAGAAAAAGGGGGGAAGGAATAGGTAGGTATCTCTCTTTCATAATAGTCCAGGAAGCTACCTCTACTTCGAAAATTCTTACTATAGGGCAGGGCTGTCCAACAGGCGGCCCTGGGGCCGTACACGGCCCCTGAGCCCCTTCCCTACGGCCCCCTAACTCGTTTTAATAAAATACAAATAATTTTTAAAAATGAAATTTTTTTTTTTAAAAAAAAAAAAACACCTACTTTCGGGCTTAGGCAAGCATCGCGAGACTACGCCAGCCACAGACGGGATTTCGAGGGTGGTCGAAATCCCGTCTGTGGCTGCGTAGTCTCGCGATAGCTGCCGAAATCTCGGGTCCCGCAGGATTTGCGGCCAGCCTGGGCGCGCCTCCTCCCCCGCGTGGCGCTTCCAGGCCAGCCCCATTCCCTCAGAGAGAGGGAGGAGGGGAGTGAGGCAGGAAAGCCCCTCCTGGCTCCGTCCTCTTCCTGTGGAGGGCCTCGCTTCCCGCCCGCGAGATGGGAGAGCCGATTGGCCTCGACTCAGCGGGCTCTTCGGGACGCCGCGGCGGCGCGGCGTTGGCGATTCGTGTCAGATTATTGCATTTTGAATAGCAATTCATGAGTCAGCACAAGATATATTTTCGCCTGCAGCCTGAGCTTGACAGTTGGGATTTGTCAGGCCTCGTTATATATTTACCTTTTTGAATTGAATGAGAGTTTCACTCACAGCGGGAGCTGGAGTTTTTGGGCGATGGGGAATTAAACTTCGGGGATATTTCTGTTGCGGCGCTGGCATAAATACTCAACGCGAAGAATTCGGCCCTGTGGCGGGGCTCCGCAGTATGGGTAAGGAAGGGCCTGGCTCAAATCAATCAATCTAAAAACAGTGGGACGTTGGGTGAGGGGCGGAAGGGTCCCTTAGCGGTGTTTTCCTTGGCGACGCTTCCTTCCCCTCCTCCGCGCCCCCTCCCCCTTGTTCTGCTGCCTTCCCCGGCATGCAGTGCGCAACGTGGCTTCCTTTGCGCCTGCCCCCGCGGCTTGTTTTCCCTTCAGGGAGGGAGGGAGCTCTTTGGGCCTCCTCCACCCGCCTCTGGGAAAGGCGGCCCCAACACGCCCTGCGACGGCATTGAGGTGTTTGGTTTTTTTTTTTTTGGTGTGTCCCAATTTGAGTGTGGACTCAAATAATTCAAAGGTATTAGGAAACATTCCCCCAAATCCACCAGTGTTCCCATTTGGGTATATTGAGTATTCATGCCAAGTTTGGTCCAGATCCATCATTATTTGAGTCCACAGTGCTCTCTGGATGGAGGTGAACTACAACTCCACAATTCAAGGTCAATTGTAAGTAAATTGGAGGGGAGCCAGGGGCCAGGGGAGGGGTGGAGCCGGGGAGGGGTGGGCGGAGGAGGGGGCGGGCGGGGTGGGCGCCCCTTCGGCCCCCCAGGTGATCAGTGACCGGAATTCCAGCCCTTGGGCCCGTAGAAGTTGGACAGCCCTGCTATAGGGCACAGCAACACGTGGCAGGGCACAGCTAGTACAGTTATAATGCATAAAAAACACAAAGTTAAAAGCTTGACGGTGTACTAAATGTCCTTTGACCAGAAGCTGGCCACTTGGAGTGCCTCTAATGTCGCTGCAAGAAGATCCTCCATTGTGCATGTGGCACGGCTCAGACTGCATTGTACTAAGTGTGTGCTTTTCTTGCATTCTCTAACACAGTGTTTCCCAACCTTTTTTGAGCCGCGGCACACTTTTTACATTTGCAAAATCCTGGGGCACAACACCAACAAAAATGACACAAAATGACACTCTAACACAGTAATACATATAGTTAATATGTTTTTTAAATGTATTTATACACTCAGTGTGAAATCTGGGCCTGTTTCGATGAACACAACATAGATAGATATCCTGGCAGGAATGGCAGAAAGACACAAACTTCCCACACAGAACTCCCATAACCAAGAGAAAATGCTATAAGAGTTTGGTGGGCATTGACCTTGAGTTTTGGAGTTGTAGTTCACCTATATCCAGAGAGCACTGTGGACTCAAACAATGTTGGATCAGGACCAAACTTGGCATGAATACTCAATATGCCCAAATATAAACACAGATGGCGTTCAGGGGAAATAGACCTTGATATTTGGGAGTTGTAGTTGCTGGGATTTATAGTTCCCCTACAATCAAAGAGCATTCCGAACCCCACCAATGATAGAACTGGGCCAAACTTCCCACACAGAACCCCCAGGAGGCAAGAGGAGGTCTCTACTTGGGGAAAGGGAGGCGGGCCTTCCCAATGCATGGAGAGGGAGAGACAAAGTAGACAACGGGTGGGGAGGGTTTTTTTGTAATTTTGTGCCTTTATCGAGGTACGTTTCTTAGGGTTTTACACTTCAACACACTAGATTCTCTCCCCCCCCCCTTCCTGGAGGTTCCAATTTCCCACGGCACACCTGATGATCGATCACGGCACACTAGTGTGCCCTGGCACACTGGTTGGGAAACACTGCTCTAACAAATCTGAATTAATGAAACCTATTTTTAAAAATTCCCAATCCAGACACACAGCTCTAACATAATACAATGCAGATCCAGCCAGAATGACACAATAGACTAATTATCCTTCTATTGTGACATATTAGACATGGGCTGCCCAGGAAGTCGATCGCGATCGACGAGTCAGTCGCGAGTCGAAATCAGGGCGATCGCAGGCGGATGGGGCGCTTCTGCCGTGTGCGCGGCGCTCCTTCAGCGCGAGGCTCCCTCGTTCCCGCAATGCCCCGCGGGCGGAAGAAGCGCCACGCGGGCGGAAGGCTCCTGCCGCCTGTGCTGCCTCTTTCCACCCGCAGGGCATTGCGGGAACGAGGAAGCGTGAGGCGGGACCTCCAGAGTGTGAGGCGGGGCTCCCTCGTTTCCGCAATGCTTTTAATATATATAATATATGTTTCTATTATTTTTTGTTGATAAGGCATCAAATTGTTGCCTATTGTAAGGCTGCCAATTGTTGCCTGTTGTAAGGCGCTTCTTCTGTCTACGGGGCATTGGGGGAACGAGGGAGCTTCGCGCTCCCTCATTCCCGCAATGCCCCGTGGGTGGAAAGAGGCGGCGTGCGGGCATCTCATGGTGCATCTCAGTCTGTTCAACACCTTCCAGGTTGCCCAGTCTTCTGAGTGCCCAGGAGAGAGTTTCTCATCTGGTATCAGCCACTGATAGAGGTTCCGGGTTTGCACCTGCCACTTTTGGACTCTTGCTTACTGAGGTGTTCCTGCGAGTATCTCTGTGGATCTTAGGATGCTATTTCTCGATTTAAGGCCTTGGCTTGCTGGCTGATATCCGAACAGAGGATGGGCCAGAGAGGTCACTGCCTTGGTCCTTTCATTACTACTTCCCGACAGATGTCAAGTGATGCAACAGCAGCTAAACAGTATAATTTCTCTAGTAGTGTACAGGGTAGATATGCTGTGATAATGCAGCATGTCTCATTAAGAGCCACATGCACTGCTTTAACGTAGTGAGATGTATTCCACACTAAGCATGCATACTCACCAGCAGAGTAGCAACGCGCAAGGGCAGATGTCTTCACTGTGTCTGGTTGTGATTCCCATGTTGTGCCAGTTTGCCGTGATTTTAGGATATCATCACACCATGCTGACGTACTGACATAGCAATATACTAGTCTTCCTTTTGTCTCAGCCTTTTTGCAATGTGTCATTCCTCTCCAGGCATTTTTGTGTTGAAGGTTTATTGAAAATGTGGAAATTATCCTTTAATTAACATTTCCCCCACAACAATTCAGGAAAATGTTTGAGTGCAGATATAGCACTTCCTTATGTGAATGGTCCATTAGTGGGTGCAGTGTGAGTGTGGCCCTTCTGCAAGGATTCCCATAGAAAATTCTGGGAGATTTCGGATATCTATTTTTCTTTTTTCTTTTTGTCATAATGTTCCAGTATATCCTACCATTATACTGCTTTGCTGTGGTAGTTTTATTATTAGGGCTACATGTTTTGTTTTGTTTTTAAAGAATAGAAAAACTAATAAGAAACAGTGGTGGTTCTGGGTCTAAAAATATTGGTTGCCAGGAGACAAAGGGGAGATATCACCTACAACCAGGCATGTAGCCAGGGGGGGGGCTAAGGGGGCTTCAGCCCCCCGAAATTCTCAGGGTGGTCCGCGAAAAGGCCTGACTGGTACACTATTTAAACTGTTATGTTTATTCATATCATGATCTGATCACCATGCTCAGTATATCCCACATTCATGGGGTTATTGGGATAACAATACAAAAGTTTGCTAGGGTAGACCCTCTTCCACCCAGTCTCAGCCCCCCCCCCAAACCAAACTCAGCCCCCGAACCAAAATCCTGGCTACGGCCCTGCCTACAACTAAGGCTATAATTTAATTCCTCAAAAATTATTTTATTATTCTATTATTATTTTTATTGGAATAGTAATGCAACAGAAATTTTTAGTTGCATACAGTAATAATATTGGCACTTCCAAGCTACTAAAAGGTCTTTAACATTTAATGTTTAAGGGGACCCACTTGCCATCAGGTAATCTAATAGCCTGACCATTCCGTCACTGATCACAAAGCAAGGGCAACACACAGGAGCCTGTAATGACACCATTAATGTGGACAACCCCCTTCCCTGGCAAAGGATGCTCTTAAAGCACAAATGCAACAAGGGTGCAACAGAAAGCATCAACAGTCAATTACTCTCATGAGACTGGCTGCAGTGGATGTCAAATAAAGTAGCGCCAGGGCCGGACTAAAGTAATTTAAAATGGTACGCGAACATTCTTTTGGCGCCCCATCGCTCTCCGGCCTCGCGTGCAGCGCCCCGGTGTGCGCATGCGCAGGGCCAGCTACAGTGTGCCAGTGCGCAGGGGGCCAGCTACTTTCGTGCATGCCCCTTTGTTGCGGCGCAAGGCAACTCCAGGTGGTCAGAGTTGCGAATCGCGCACTTCACGAGGCCGAAAAGGAGGGACTTCTTGCAGTTCCTCCTTTTCGGCCTCGTGAAGTGCGCGATTCGCAACTCTGATCACTTGGAGTCGTGCCGCAGCAATGGTGCATGCGTGGACCTTCCGGCCAGATGCGCGCCTGACCACGTGGCGCCCTAAGCGGCCGCTTACTTTGCATACCGTTAAATCCGCCCCTGAGTAACACATAAATAAGTAGCACAATCAAACAATTATTTTATGCATTAAGTCTCATCAGATACAGGATCTCATCCATTTCTACACACTTCATAAACAGTTTAAAGATGGAGTCCCACAGAGTTCATCATACAATGCAAAATTACTTCTGGCCATTCCTCGCAGGACTTCGTTTTTAAAATGTTTTACAATGTGTAATGACTAAGGTTTTGAGTAAATACATTTATTTCCACATGGGAAGTGAACTATCAGATTCCCCCGTGTCAGATTGTTTTAGTGGCATTTCCCTGGGTACTGGTTGTGGGGGTCGGGAGCAGGTCAGGTTTTGCCCTCCCTTCTGAGTGGGTGTTCCTGATGGGCAGTCTCAGCATGGCATGATCCTGGGTGTTCGATGCATGATCCTTTCTCGCCAGTAATTCCCTTGCATGAAACTTTCTTTAGTCATTTAAAACATAATTTATTCTTCAGAAATTGTGCGATTTGTGTGATATATCACCACTTCGCTGTGACTATATTTCCCCCTTTTATTAGATCTAGGCCCCTTCTACACAGCTGTATACAATCCAGATTATCTGCTCTGAAGTGGATTATATGGCAGTGTAGACTCAGATGGTCACGTTTAAAGCGATATCAAGGCGGGATTATCCGCCTTGATATTCTGGATTATATGGCAATGCAGAAGGGCACCCAGATTTCGGACATCCAAAAGAGGAGGACGACCGGGGGGGATGGGGATGGACTAAGACTACACTCTTCCCTGTGAAAGATCATAGCACATAAGATTTCAGTAGAAATGGACAAAAGTACATAGCATGTAATGGGGCGAATATATTATCCGTTTTCCTTATAAATGAAACAGAACAAAACACTATGTTAAGAAGGCAATTCCCCTCGCTCCCCCGCCTCCCTCGTGGGATGAGATCCTTTGCCTGCTGGCAGAAAGAAACCAAAGAAGGGGTCAATGGAGTTTTTAAGCAGAGACCGTGGCCCCTTCTACACTGCCACATAATCCAGATTACCAAAGCAGATAATTCACATTTTCTGTTTTGAACTGAATTTTGTTTATTTCCTGTATTTGTACCCCGCCCTTCTCACCTCGAAGGGGACTCAGAGCAGCCTTACAATAAGCAACAATTTGATGCCTTATCAACAAAAAATAATAGAAACAAACAAACACACACACACACATATATATGCCACGCAATTTGTAATTGTACTTAAGGCCCTTCCAGTCATGATTGCACACATTTCCTCTTCTCTTATTGCACTGCACTTCTACCCAAAGACTTGGTCCCAGAGCCATGTCTACATTGAGTCTACATTGCCATATAACCCAGTCCAAAGCAGATAATCTGGATTTTATATGGCAGTGTAGAAGAGTCCTGGATGGCCATCTGTTGGGAGCGCTTTGCTTGTATTTTCGTGTATGTCAGGGATTGCATTGCGTTGTCTCTTTCAACTCTTTCAATGAGCCTCTTGTGGATGGGAGTTCCACAGTCTGGGATTTGCTCCTGACCAAATGTGACTTTGATGGTGGTGGGACAAAGACCCACCACCCTCAAGACTCTGAAATTCAGGCAGATTTATATAAGATTTTTTTTAAGGTATTGTTGTCCCAATTTGTGAATTGACAACAGAATTCCGAGAACTACCAAACTACAGTTCACAAGGTTCCCAGATTATGATACAGATCCACAGAGACTATAATTACAGAATATTTTGTGTACAGCTAAGCCTATAGTTGTATGCCTTGCCTAATTTGTAAAGAGTGTAAAACAGGGGTGCTCATTATGGTGATCGGGAGCACCTAGGTGATCTTCGGCCCTCTTCCAGGTGATATTTGGGCCTCACCAGCCGGGGGCTGCAGGGATGGAGACTCCACTTGCTGCTGCTTGTGCCCTCGCCGCCTTTCTCCGCCTCGCCCTCCCTCGCCCTCGAAGGAGAAAGGCGGCGGCTAGGAAGAGCCACCCCCCCTCTCTCCTGTGGGCATGGACTGCCACCAGTGGGAGGGGTCCTCCTTCCTGCCAGCCGTCCACTGAGTCACACCCTCGAAAGGAAGGAAGGGCGCCCCCTGCTGCATCTGTCACTTTGGGGAAGCACCTCTTCCACTCTTGCTTCACCTGCCCAGGTAAGGAAGCCTCGAGGGAGGAGGGAGGGGGGAGGCTGCCGTGGGGAGGCTCCAGCCTCACGTGGGTCCCTCTCTCGGTTGAGTTTCCCGGCCCAGGCAGCAGCCAGGCGGCCCCTCTTCCCAGCCCTGCGCCTTCTGAGCCGCCGCCGAAGCCATATCTGGCCGTAGCGCTGGCGGGTGCGCCTATAAATACCCTCCTGCTGCGTGCGTGGGAGGAGCCTGCTGTGCACGCAAGAAGCAGGACGGGATGGGGACTTCCTGCTTCGCGAAAGCACGCAGCAGGAAGGAGGAAGGCAATGAAGACATTAAGAGAGAGCACGCGCACAGGCAAGGAGGATCCCTTTCCTGGGTGCGCGCGCCGGCCAGTTCGTGGTCAGGCAAGAAAGAAGCCCCGCGCGGATGGAAGGCTGCAGTAGGAGCGTGCACGCGCATGCTCACATGCACAACAGGTGATCTTTTCAACTTGATTGTTCATATAGTAGCTCCCATGATGAAAAAGTGTGGGCACCCCTTTTTTTTCCTTCTTGTAAATGTCTGATTCAGGACTGCATTTAGTGGTAAACCAAGGCCCAGTTCAAAAAGCAGTCAGCTGAAACCTGAGACTCAAATTGCAGGCTGAGAGCAGAGGGCTCTTCCAGTCATCAGGCTTTGGGTGTGAAGTGGTTTCCTATGTAGATGGAATAACAGGCACTGTCAGAGCTGGGAGATCTTAGCCTTGAGGAGGCTCAGACTCCCAGTCTGCCTTGACCTGCTTTGACGCTGGACCTTGGGGAATTCCTGGGGTGAGGTAATCCTTTGAGAGCGGTGCTGAGTCAGGTCGGACGTGACGCAACCCCTACCGGACATTGGACACTGATGGTGGATATGCTGACTCAGTCAGGATATGACGTAATATCCTCCGGACTGTGGGATCGCTGAGTCAGCAGGACATGATGCAACCTTTCCTGGACATTGCAAGGGAAAGGAGGGAGGGGGTTGGGGTATATAAGGTGTGTTTGGGTGACGGTTCACTGCTTTGACTTTATGGGTGTTGTACCTGCAATAAATCTTGTTGGATCGTGAACCGCCTGCGTGTGATCCTTACGGAGTATTGGAGTGTCCTCACAAGGCACCTTGGCAAGAAGTATACTCAAATGATAGGTTCCACTGCCATGTTGCTGGATATTTTTTAAAACATATGAACGAAAGGTAAACTGGGGTTGAGTGGTGGATCTTTGGGTGATTTTCTTGAGATCAGCATGGATTTTGTCAGCTGCCTTTTGTTGATGATTGTGTTGACTGAAAAATATGCAAAGCTCAAAGCTGGTTGGGCCACACCCAGAAGCTAGCTGAGCCTAGGAGTTTTGGCAACAGTTACATGTTTGAGTTTTCGGTGCAGGAGCTTGCCGAGACAGTTAGTATTTTTACTTCTTGGCTGCTGGAAGATCTCTCATATGGACACCATAGGACCATTTGAATCTCTCTCAAAGGACATTGTGTGAGTTAATGCAACTGTTCACATGACCAGGGCCGGCCCGAAGTAATTTTTAGGTGTAGGCAATCAATATTTGCTCCCCCCCCCAAATTAATCACTGAGGCTGTGAGATCATGTTTGGTGGAGGCTAAATATTGTATAAAACTACAACTCCCAAGCTCCCACAACAGTTGACATGGCCTCAAACCGGGCTGATTCCACAGGGTAGATGTACCTTACGGCCAACGGAGCCCAGGCTACAAAGGCTTCATCCTTTTTCTTGCAAAGACGAGGGAAAGGTGGTGCCTCGCTCCCCGCAGGTAGGTCTCAGCCCGACTGGCCCACCCCAGCTGGCTCTGCTCACCCGGCTGAAGCTCGCAAAGGTGGGCGAGGGCAAGGGCGGGGCGCCATGTGGCCAGCACCAGGAGCAGCAGCACAGCCATTGCATGGCTCCGGCAGCGGCCTTGTGGTTTTCAGCGTCTCTGTGTTGCCTCGAGAGGAACCCGCCCGCGCACCCAAATGTGCATGCACAGAGGTGGTGTTTCCACCAGGCGCGGAGGTGGAGTTTCCAGCAGGTGCAGAGGATCCACCTCCACACATGCTGGAAACTCCGCCTCCGCGCCAGCTGGTAACTCCACCTCCACACCAGCTGGAAACACAGCAGACGCGGAGGCAGAGTTTCCAGCTGGTGCATAGGCAGAGTTTCCAGCTGGCAGCAGTGCACCCCTGCAGATCTGGCGCTCTCGGCAGGCATTTACTCCGCCAAGTGCGTTAATCCACCCCTGCACATGACTGTATATCTGTTGCTCTGCATAACAAAGTAAACACGTTTTTCTCTACTGATCATTTGTGTGGCATATATTTTCTCTAATAAAACAGTGTGTGGATTGGTAAAGACGTGAACCACGCATGATTTTTATTCTGCCACACCTCTCAACATCAGCAGCAATTATATGAGTTGGAAAGCATGGCTTTTGTACAGGGGGCTGTAAGGCCACTTCATTTCTGGTGCTGGGAAAATGTGTTTTGAGTTCTTCAATGGATAGGAATGTCTTTTGCATCCGACTCCAATCTAGGGTTGCCACGTGTCCCGTATTATACAGGATGTCCCGTATTTTACCTCTGAATTTTGTGTCCCGTATTATCAGCTCCTGTCCCATATTTGATTACATTGGCATTGCAGCCAACCGGGCTGGAATGCCAGTCACGTGACCCAGGTGCACTGTCCCTTTAAGGCACCCGCCGGCCAATCTTTCCTGTCTCTCCAACCCTCTCGCTGCGGGAGAAGAGAAGTTGCCTTCTCGCACATGCGCACAAGGCGCTTTCTCCCACCATTCCTAATCCCTGCCTGTCATTCTTCTTTCCTGACTCCATTGGCCGAAATGGCCTGGCAGGGTAGCCGGAAGAGGCGGGGCTACAGCAGCGGGTCTCTCACGGGTGACGGGACTGTGAGGCGGGCTTGGCAGCGGCCTAGTGGAAAAGATGGCTGAGACCGCAGCCACGAATGAGCCAGATACGCCTGCTTTTGAATGAAGGGAGCCCGTTGTCACTGAGGGAAGTGGCTTCCCCTCAGCCTTCAACCCGTTGGGCGCCAGGGAAGGTGAACCAGGTCATGATGACACCCATGAGTACGCTGATGACATCCAGCTCGTTCTGAAAATGGAAGGCCGACCCTCCGTACCCTCTTGTTTTCAACAGTGCCTTGAAGCCGTTACTGGTTGGCTGCGTGCCAGTAGATTGAGGGTGAATCCAGCAAAGACTGAGATACTGTGGCTGGGCCGCCCGGTGGTTGGGGAGGTCCGACTGCCTAGTTTGGATGGCGAGGCATTACGCCTGACATCCTCAGTAAAGAGCCTTGGGGTCGTCTTAGACCTGTTGCTGTCGATGGAAGAACCA
Organism: Anolis apletophallus; assembly: GCA_030556195.1. NCBI lineage: Eukaryota > Metazoa > Chordata > Lepidosauria > Squamata > Anolidae > Anolis > Anolis apletophallus. Next base: position 195,683,701 of record JARBWK010000004.1, on the reverse strand, counting down.
ACAAACACAGTGGGGTGAACTTGTGGAGAATAAAGGGCACTAAGGCTGATAGTCACAAACCAACAAAGAAACATACAATGTATAGAGCATCCGTGTGGGAATGGTTGGTCAATACCAATGTAATAATTCACTCGCACAATGCAATCAGTCCCCCATGCTACTGGGCCTGGCCGCAGTTGGGGAGGTGATACCAAGGTCTGCCCAAAAGGGATGATATCCCAAGGGACGGAACCAGCACAACATGAGGATGAAAGCCTATACCCCCAGTCAGTCAAGATCCAATAGCATCAAAAATAAACACCAGTGATCGTTATACAAGAGCTCTATCATATATAACAATACCCCAGGATGGAAATTCCCATTCAAGCCCCACTGCCGTCAAGGTGGCGTTCCCCAGCGGGTCCAAGGGTGTAGCGTGCCGAGGTGGGGTTGCGGCGGTGGCTTGGCGCGGCCACGGGAGACCGCGCCGGCTCCGCAGAACCCTGCCCGGGCTGCTGGCTGGCGGCGGGGTCCAATGACGCGGGACTATCCGGCTCCGTGAGGATGCACGCAGGCGAATAGAAGCCGCAGCGACGCTCACAATGATGACGTGCACCCAGATGGGCGGGACCGGCGGAGGCAGCTGCTGGCTCCCAGAGTCGGGGCCTGATGACGTCAAGCAGGGAATCCCGGTGTGGCGGCGTGCCTCTGGGGAGTGTAGGCGTGGTCAGGGGAATCCCCGATAGCAAGAGGAAGCCCAGGTCTCCACCATCAGCAAAACCGCTTTTTTCCACCTGCTGCAAGCTAGGCGTCTGACCCCCTACCTATCCAGAGACAACCTAGCCACGGTGCTCCAAGCCATGGTCATCCCGAGACTGGACTACTGTAACGCCCTTTACATTGTCCTGCCCTTGTCAGTGATCCGGAAACTTAAGCTCGTCCATCCTTCAGCAGCTCCATTGGCTTCCGGTTGAGCACCGGATCACCTTCAAGGTGATGGTGTTAACTTTCAAGGCCTTGCATGGTCTGCGGCCGTTGTAACTGAGGGACTGTCTCACCCCCTATCAACCCCAGAGGTCACTTCGTTCCGAACAACAGAACCTCCTTGAAGTGCCGACCTTCAAAGCAATTCGTCTTACATCGACCCGGCGCAGAGCCTTTTCCGTAGTAGCGCCGTCAATCTGGAATACTCTTCCAAGTGATGTGTGGGCCATGCAGAACCTATTCTCTTTCCGCAAGGCCTGCAAGACCCATATTTTCCGGCTAGCCTTTGATTGCTAAGCTGGAAAACCTTTTTAGTCTAGTTTAATATGCTGTTTTACTTCTGTTGTGTTTTTACATGATTGTGAGCCACTCCTAGCCCTCGGGGAGTGGCGGCGTACAAGTCCAAATAATAAATAAATAAATATGGTGCGGGGTTTTCAGCCTTCTCTGCCAGACTGCGGCTCCCATGATTCCATAGCATTGAGCCATGGTGGTTGAAGTGGTGTCAGACCACAGTACTGGTGTCTTGTAGATGCACCCAATGTTGCAGCATCTCAAAAGGACTCTTTATCTATTTGAGGCAAGTGTGAATGTTGCAATTGGCCACCTTGATGAGCATTGAATAGCCTTGCAGTCTGTCTGCTTCCTGCCTGGGAAATCCTTTGTTGGGAGGTGTCAAGTGTCCCTTATTTTTGTGAAAAATCCTGTATTTTTAGGTAAATGTCCCTTATTTCTTATATCAAAAAGTGGCAACCCTACTCCAATCGCTGGATTTGGGGTTCTAGTAAAGTACTACCGTAAGTAGATTTTACTGAGGAGCTTGGAGTGTTCTCATCCCTGCCACTTAGCAGTTAAGAGTGCAATCTAATTCCTTCCCTTTTCAGCACCTTCCAGATGTATTAGAGTCACACAGCAACTCCCGTTCTCCCAAACCAGCCTACTTGTTTGCTGCGAACTTCAACAGGATTAACACAAAGACTAGGAGAACGGATTTGGAAAGTGATCTGAGTACATTACCTTGGCTGCACAGCAAGCCAGCACACCAGAGTAAGGCAAGGAAAGTGGGATATGCATCTTTACAGTTTTGGCTAGGGGAAAAAAATGAATAGCATCATGCTGAGATCAAGAAAAATATATACACACAGCTTAACATTTTAGAAATGACGGACAGGTCGCGTGTGAATAAGTGGGCATCTTAATGCAGAAGTAAGGCACGACAGGGATCTCAACGGCATGCTGGGCATAAAAACCAATCCCTCCTTACATCTCATTACAACTGTTAATCCCCTTATCTACAATTTCTCAGTACATGTATTAATTATACAGGACTTAATCTGAATGATGTCTCCAGACTCGGTCCTGGAATATATGATCTGAACATTAATTAATGCTTTTACCTGTCTTGCCAGTGGTTTAAAAAATGAAAAGTATCTTCAAGGCAGCTAGTTCCCCCCCCAATAACACTACGGTTGAAGATGAAAGCATCGTTGTAACATTAAGGAGGAGGTGTTCTAGCTTCTTCTTCCTCTTTCTGGAAACAAGGCAACCTCAAACCATGGATTACAAAACTGCCTTGCTTCAACGAATTTAAGAATGCAGTAGACCACTGTTTCTCAACCAGTGTGCCGTGGCACACTAGTGTGCCATGAGCGATCATCAGGTGTGCCGCGAAAAAAGCTCTGCCCCCCTTCCTTCCCCCCTCTTCCTGCCAAACTCCTGCTGCTTGGGAGAGGAGGAGGAAGGGCCAGGTGGCATCGAAGAAAAAGAACGGACTGGGGCGCTGCCTCCTTCGGCCGTTTCCCCAACCAGCCTCCAATTCGCCATGACTCTCGCCCCTTGCTTGTTGAAGCCATGCGGAGGAGCCCTGCCTACTGAAGCCCGTCCATCGCTCATGCTCCTCCTCTGTGGGAGAGCTGAAGCCAGGGGGGAGGGGGGCATGATGCAGCCTGGCTCCGCCCCTTCCCCCAGCTTCAGCACTCCCACAACTTTGCCAGCCTTGAGGGGGCAGTGCCAAGCTAGCGGTGGCAGAGCCAGCACAATGCTGGCTTGGTACTGCTCTCTCAAAGCTGGTGAACCTGTGGGAGAACTGAAGCCGGGGGGAGGGGGCAGGGCATGGTGCGGTCTGGCTCCACCCCTCCCCGGCTTCAGCACTCCCACAGCTTCGCCAGCCTTGAGGGGGCAGTGCCAAGCCAGTGGTGGCAGAGCCAGCACAATGCTGGCTTGGCACTGCCCCCTCAAGGCTGGCGAAGTTATGGCAGAACTGAAGCCGGGAAAGGGGTGGGGCATGGCGTGGCCTGGCTCCTCCCTCCCGGCTTCAGCACTCCCACAGGCCACCATCCCCCAGCCGTTCTTTACTGTGTTAGAGTGTCCTTTCGTGTCATTTTGGTTGGTGGTGTGCCCCCGGATTTTTTTAATGTTAAAAGTGTGCCACGGCTCAAAAAAGGTTGGGAAACACTGCAGTAGACAGTTTAGAACTGTGGTTCTCAAAGTCGGCGGTACTACCCCCTGGTGGGCGGTGGGACGTTCAAAGGGGGCGATGATAGGCTCCGAAGATTGGGGGGGGGGGGCGCTGAGCTCCTGTAAGGGGGCGGTGGGAAAGGAAAGGTCCTGTGTGCGCCAGCCAGGCGTTGCCTGGAAACCGCAACACCCGCCCCCTTGCTCTCCTCAACTCCGCCCACGCCTTGCAGTTTTCGTGACGTCAGGAGCCACTGAAGAAAGGACCTCAAAGTCCTTTTGTCATCGTTCAAAGGACTTTGAGGAACTATAGCCCACAAAACCACTTTGAGGCAAGTTACTAGTTACTCCTCGGGAGGAGGAAAGAAGGGAAGTCCCCGGTGCCGCTGCCAGCCATGCGCGGCTGGCACTTAGGAACACGGCAGAGAAGGGAGAGGCACCCTCCTGCCGCGCGTGCATGCTCACCAGCGGCTCCGGGGGCATGGCTTCCCTCCGCCTCGTCATCCTCCTCCTCGAACCACCCTCCTTCCTTGGGCGCGAGGAGGATGACGAGGCGGAGGGAAGCCACACCCCTGGAGCCGCTGGCGAGCACATGGGCGTGCGGCAGGAGGGCACCTCTTCCTCCTCCGCCGTGTGTGTCCCTGGGTGCCGCACATGGCCGGCAGCGGCACCAGGGGACTCCCTTCCTCCTCCCGAGGAGGGGGAGGAAAGAAGAGAAGCCCCCGGTGCCGCTGCTGTCCATGCGCGACACCCAGAGGCACGGAGGAGGAGGCAGAGGCGCCCTCCTGCCACGTGCGCATGCCCGCCAGGCGCCAGTGGCCTTGGGGGTGGGGGCGATGGCGAGGGGGGGTGCCATTCCCTCCTCCCCTGCCCCCTCGCAGCACTCTCCCTCTGCCATCCCCTGAGGCCCAACTCCGAGAGAGAAAGAGAGAGTTGCGGTTTTGCTTAAATTTTTTTTTGGTCCTTGATCTGGCACCATCTAGGCCTATGCCCATAGGCCATGGCCTAGGGTGGCCTTATGGGTAATCCGGGCCTGACCTCAGCCATTGTGTTAAATTGAACTTCACTCCCCTATAATGGTCTTCAGGATTGTAGCCTGCAATCCAGAATGCCTCTTAATGTAGAGCAGTTCATATTTGTGTGGCAGTCTCATTTTTGGTATCTATGCTCATCTCTACTACATGTTGATTTAAGGCCAACATAAGCCATGGCCTAGGGGCGCATGCCGAGGAGGGGCGCAGATCACGGACCAAAAAAAACTGATCCGCGCCCCTCTCTCCCCCTTTCTCATGCCCCTCCTCGCGCCTTCTCCCGGCAAAGTTTCTCGCTCTCTGGGCTGCGGCGGGGCCCTCGCATTGATCCATTGATTTGCCCGCGGGTCTCTGACTAGCCTGACCTCCTGGCTCCTGGGGAAGCCGTCTCCATGGTGACTTGCCCGGCTCCCCCGGCGGCAGACTGTAAATTCCTGCAGCCAGAGCCGAGCGGCAGAGTCCGGGAGAGGGTTGTGGGAGGGAGGGGAGAAGGAGGAGAAAGAGGCAACTAGGAGGGAAAAAAGAAAGTAAAGAAGGAAGGGAGGGAGGGAGGAAGAGGGGAGGGAAAGGGCGTTGCTTGGGTGGACTTCTCCCAGGTCCCCAGCATGAGACCACACCAACCCAGGCTCGTTCCTGCGCTCTCAGACCAAACCGGGGCGGCCTGCTTGGCCAAAGGGAGCCGTGGGAGGGAGGGAAGAATCAAGGCCAGGGTCTGACTCTCCTGCCTTCAGAGCAGCTGAACAAAAGCTGCACAAACCCCAACCTGAATCCTCCCTCGGTCTGCGGGAGCGCACGCCAAGCAGACCTCTCTCCCCCTTCCCCCCCTCTCTTGCTCTCTGTCTCTCTCTCGTGCACGCCTTTGGGGCGAGTTTGCACCCGCTGCGCTCTCCCCAAGCCTCCCGAGGAGACCTTCAAAGCACAGCGAAGCTTTCCAGCCAGTGGGAATGGGGACCTTGGAGGTGGCAGGATGGTGCCTACTCACCTTTCTCTTCTGCTCCGGAGGCACCATGGCAAAAGCCAGCCAAGTGTGGGCCTGAGTGGTGTGTGGGTGGGGGAGGTAGAGGTTGGCTTAAAGGGGGCGTAATTCCAAAGTGTGGCCTAGGGCGCAAAAAGGTGTTAATCCGGGCCTGTTCTTGTCCCAATTATTTTGGATACTGGATACTCAAACTGTAGAAAATACGGGAATACTCACTTGGCATTAAATATACGCTCAAAGGCGGCGGAAGATACTCGCTGGGTAGTTTTGCCTGTTCTGTTCTTGTTTTCCTCTTCAACTTTGTGTGCAAAAAAGACTGTTAAAGAAAAAAAACAACCCTTAATTTTTCATGTTTTTTTAAAAAAATATTGATATCTTGCTTTTCTTTTCTTTGGAAAATCCATAGTTACTAATAAGCATAAGTAAAACAACCTCTGACATACTAAATAGCAACACAAATCTTTCCCTCAGCTGACAAAACTGAAATTACTGTGGCAGAACTGTTGAATAATAAATGACAATATTTCAATAACATAATAACAACTAACTGTTTCACATGCTGCCAGAAATAATTCTAAATGATGAAGAAATATTTCAATTTTAATAAATATCAAAACTAATCGAATCGGGCAGGGAGTGGTTAAGTACAAGAAATATAAAATGTGATAAATTAAAAATCACACCTATATATCAGATGAACTAGGATCTAATTTAATTACTCTTATATTATGGGCCTTCAGCGTATGTTCACCCGCCCCAAGAATCAATGTTGAGATTCCGTTTCAGAGCTTGGAATTGTTTTTTTCTTTTTTAAGACTCTTAACTCTCAGAATTCCCCAGTAACTGGGCGATTTTGAAAGCTGTAATCTTTTACATTTAGCTTTTCCAAGTTCTGCCCCTACCTCTTCCATCAATTCTGACCTATGTAAACATTAGACATGAGAAAAAAGTTATGAAAATGAAATGATTCGTAAGAAATTCGTAAGAAATGCTACTTTTGCGTATTTCCGCACCTGGAACCCCAACCAGGAAGTGGACTTTATTTATAGAACTTGGGGGGCCTGGATTTACTTAAGTGTCGTTATTAGGTCGTACGGGGGGGGGGGGCACCCTCCTTCTCTCTCACCACCCTCCCGCCTCCCTTGCCAATAAGTATTATGGCAAGGCAAGCCCTAAACTCCTCCTTCTTTCGGCTGGAAGCCCGGAAAAAATGTAAACAGAGAGGATTACTCAGAAGTAATGGATGACTCACTTTGGATGAAGTGCCCTCCTTTGTGGATTTACTTCTGAGTAAACCTCTCTGTTTACATTTTTTCCAGGCTTCTCTGCCTCTCCTGCCTGCCAGGATCTAAAGCATCAAAGAGTATTGGGGTGAGAAACCAACCTAATGTATAATAGAATGAATGCTACTGTAAGTGCCTAATATTATAAGTAATCCAACTGGTCATATACCTACATTCCATGCACATGCAATAATACAGCAGTAATAACAATAACAAGAGGTAAAATTCAAACCGTATTCTGACTGGTCTCTCCTCATGCGGTGCAAATGGGCTCTTCTCTGTGAGCCGGGAAGGAAAAGCCAGCGTTTTCTGCTTGGGAGCACACACATACATATTCTTGGGGGAGGGATTTGCTGCAGAATCCGGGCTCATAGAGAAGATTCTGCAGCAAATCCCCCCTCCCCCCCAAAGTATATGTATGTGTGTGCACCCAAGCAGAAAACGCTGGCTTTTCCCGGGCTCACTGAGAAGAGCCCGTTTGCACCGCATGTGGAGGGACCAGTCAGAATACTCAGTTTGAATTTTACCTCTTCTTATACCCATTGTTATTACTGCTGTATTATTGCATGTGCATGGAATGTAGGTATATGACCAGCCTGGGCAAACTTGGGCCCTCGCTCCTCGGGATCGGGGTGAGAGAGGCAGCGAGGAGCGAGGGGGCTCCTCCTCCTTTTCTTTTGCTGCTTCCAAGAATAGAATACCCGCTCCCTCCCTCCCTCCTTCCTATTTGGAGAGTCCCATGTAGAATTCAGTGTGGTTTATTCAAGTTTTGGCCTACAACTCCCAGAAATCCCAGCCAATTTACCAGCTGTTAGGATTTCTGGGAGTTGTAGGCCAAAACCATCTGGAATGCGCATGCGCTGGCATACGAACTACTAACGAATTTTGTTAGTAATTAAGTTACATTTTAGAAATTTTTGGAAAATTTTTTGTAAGTCTTTCTTTTACTAATCAACCCCCCCCCCCCCCCATTTGATTTTAGAATCGCCATTTTTGGGTTCGAAACCATGCCTAGTAAACATCTACCTGTTTTTTTTCTGTGTCAGGAGGGACATGAGAAACTGCATGTCGCTTCTGGTGTGAGAGAATTGGCTGTATGCAAGAACGTTGCCTAGGGGACGGCCGGGTGTTTTGCCAATGTGTGGGAGGTTTCTCTCATATCCCCGCATGAGGAGCTGGAGCTGACAGATGGGAGCTCACCCCACTACTTGGATTTGAACCGCTGACCTTTTGGTCAACAGTCCTGGCAGCACAAGTGTTTAACCCATTGCGCCACTGGGAGCAGATGCTTTAGTGGGAGATCTTATCTCAAGAGGTTCCAATTTCCCACGACACACCTGATGATCGTTCACGGCACACTAGTGTGCCGCGGCACAGCGGTTGGGAAACACTGGCTTACAGCACTAGAATTTCATTGTTCTCCCATCCAAGTTCTAACCAGGACTGACCCTTCTTTGCATCCAAGATCAGATGGTTCTGATGTCTTTAGAGTCTTTACCTGATCCATATTGCCCGACTCCAACTCCCTTTGTTTTTTCAACTTTGGTCTCAGAGAAATCAACCTAAAAGGTTGTGTGTGTGTGTGTGTCAGCAATGACTTGAGAAACTGTAAGTTGCTTCTGGTGTGAGAGAATTGGCCATCTGCAAGGACATTTTACCATCCTGTGGGAGGCTTCTCTCATGTCTCCGCATAAGAAGCTGAAGCTGACAGATTGGAGCTCACCCTACTCCCCGGATTCGAACCAGCGACCTTTTAGTCAGCAGTCTTGCTGCTAACGGGGGCTCCAACCTAATAATGTAGTGGGCAGATTTCCCAATTTCTAGCTCATGTGGATCACACACTGCGTGTATTGTTGCATTATGTGCACCAGCTAAGGTTTAGGCAATATTGGTCTTCCAGATATTTTGCACTCGGAAGCTCTAGCAGCCAGTACATCCAATAAATGATTCTGAGAGCTGACTTCTAGAGGGCTAAAGCTTCCCTGTCAGATGAAAAAAAATTAGCTTTTTAAAAATAAAAAAAGAACATACGAGGCCGGGTCAATAAGTCCGTGACTTTTTGAATTTCCCACCTCTTAACAGAAAGGGCAACACTGCTCCTCACAACAGGCATCTGTCAGTTGACTCCTGTCAAAATTTGAACAAGCTGCGTCATTTAGTTTGTGTATGATAGCTATTGATAGCAGACTACCGTGTGATTTGAGGAGGAAATGGAAAAAAGTGAATTTCGTGTGCTCATTAAGCATTATTTTTTGCAGAAAAAAACCATCACTCAAACCAAGGCTAAGCTTGATAAATACTATGGGGACTCTGCACCATTAATTTCAATGGTAAAAAAGTGGTTTACTGCAGTGTTTCCCAACCTTTTTTGAGCCGCGGCACACTTTTAACATTAAAAAAATCCGGGGGCACATCACCAACCAAAATGACACTCTAACACAGTAAAGAATGGCTGGGGATTGGTGGCCTGCTGGGAGCGCCGAAGCCGGGGAGGGGGCGGAGCCAGGCTACCTCCGGCTTCACCTCTCCCAGCAGCTGCTACCTGGCTTCACCTCCCAGCAGCTGCTCCAGCCTTGGGGGCAGTGCCAAGCCAGTGGTGCCAGAGCCAGCACAATGCTGGCTTGGCACTGTCCCCTCAAGGCTGGAGCAGCTTCTGGGTGTGCCGAAGCCAGGGGAGGGGGCGGAGCCAGGCCACGCCATGCCCCCCCTCCGCCCAGCTTCAGCTCTCCTACAGGCCGTGCCATGCCCCCCCCCCAGCTTCAGCTCTCCTACAGAGGAGGAGCATGAGGGGTGGACGGGCTTCAGTGGGCGGGGCTCCTCCTCCACGCTGCTTCAGCGAGCGAGGGGCGAGAGTCATGGTGGGAGTCATGGCGGATTGGAGGCTGGCTGGGGAAACGGCCGAAGGAGGCAGCGCCCTGGTCCCTTCTTCTTTTTCTTCGCCACTGCCCGGCCCTTCCTCCTCCTCCTCCCCCAAGCAGCAGGAGTTCGGCAGGAGGGGGGGAGGAAGGGGGGCAGAGAGCTTCTCTCGCGGCACAGCAGGAGGTCCGTCAGGGCACACTAGTGTGCCACGGCACACTGGTTGTGAAAGACTGGTTTACTGAATTTTGTTGTGGCCGTACAAGCACAGAAGATGCCGAACGTTTTGGACGCCCAGTTGAGTTCTCTACACCCGAAACAATTGAACAAATTCACAATATGGTGTTGGCCGATCGGAGATTGAAAGTGCGAGAGATTGTGGAAGCCATAGGCATTTCACATGGCTCAGTGGTTTCAATTTTAAATGATCACTTGGATATGAGAAAGCTTTCCGCAAGATGGGTGCCGCATTTGCTCACAATTGACCACAAAGGCAATCGTGTGATAATTTCGCAGGAGTGTTTGGCGTTGTTCAACCGCAATATGGACAAGTTTTTGCGCCGTTTTGTAACCGTGGACAAAACTTGGATCCACCACAACACACCAGAGACCAAACAGCAGTCAAAACAGTGGGTTTCTCGGGGTGAATCGGCCCCAAAGAAGGCCAAGGTGGGGTTGTCAGCCAATAAAGTAACGGTGACCATTTTTTGGGATGCACGCGGTATAATCCACATTGACTACCTTCAAAAGGGTAAAACAATCAATGGCGAATATTATGCCAACTTATTGGTCGATTTAATGAGGATTTGAAAAAAAAAACGACCGCATTTGGCCAAGAAAAAAGTTCTTTTGCACCAGGACAATGCAAGGGTGCACACATGTGCAGTTGCCATGGCAACAATCCATGAATTGGGATACGAATTGCTCCCTCATCCACCCTATTCTCCGGATTTAGCCCCGATTGACTATTACTCGTTTCCAAACCTGAAGAAATGGCTCGGCGGACAGAGATTTGACTCCAACAATAAAATCATCTCATAAATAAATACCTACTTTGATCACCTTGACAAATCTTATTTTTTGGAAGGGATAAAAAAAATGGAGAAAAGTTGTATAGAGCTCAAAGGAGACTGCGTTGAAAAATAAAATGATTTTTTAAATCCAAAATCCTCTGTTTCATTCAAAAAGTCATGGACTCGTACACAGTGGTTTTCTGACAGTTCTCAATAAAACCCTGACATTTCTTGGGAACTTATGAAGAGGAAGTCACTGAGTGTGGACAGCAAGCACAGTTGTTTCCTATGTTAGTTAATGCTAATCAAAGTGGCCAATTGAAACATTCACACCTACCTCCAACAGACAAGAGCACTTTCTACCACTCTGGACATTCCACAGATATATAAAACCCATGTTCCTCGTTTCCAACAGACTTTGCAACCTCTGAGGATGCCTGCCATAGATGCAGGCCAAACGTCAGAAGAGAATGATTCTAGAACAGGGGTGGGCAATTATTTTTCCCAAGGGGCCACATGAGAGCCAAAAAACATTATGGAGGGCCGCACCTAAAGACTGAACTACATTCTAATCTAAATTATTTATTTATTTGTTTACTATATTTACTATATATTACACATCATTAATATTAACATATTAATATATCAAGAAATATTCATATATTATTAGTATTAATATCATAATTATTATATTATAGTATATATATATATAGACATAATATATTGAAATTATAATATAATATAACATATTATATTATTTATTATATTATTATAATAAAATTATTATAATAAAATAATAATAAAAACCACTAAAATAAAATGAAATGAAATAACAGTGGGGGAGCTCCCACTGTTAGCCCCAGCTTCTGCCAACCCAGCAGTTCAAATACATGCAAATGTGAGGTCCTGCTTCTACAAGAAAGGAACATATATCACAGTGCATTCACATTAATAGACCCTGAGGAGGGACAGGCAAGATTTATTATTATTATTATTATTATTATTATTATTATTATTTCCAGACTTTTCCTATTGGCAACGCTCTTTTCCAAGTGGGTCATTCAGAACTCAGTAATTCAGTTTTACTAGGAAACCAGATGTTGAGCCAAGCCTTTCTGAGAATTAGAGCAGTCTGTTCAAGCGCTGAGATGCTGAACTTCCTCACTGAAAGGTTACCAGTTCATATCTTGGGAGTGGGGGGAGCTCCCACTGTTAGCCCCAGCTTCTGCCAACTCAGGCAGGAAGATAGGTAAAGAAGGAAGCAGGAAAGAAGATAGGCAAGCAAGTAAGAAGGCAGGCAGGCAGGCAAGAAAGGAGGGCAGGAAAGAAAGAGGAAAGGTAAACAAAAGAAGAACGGCAAGAAAGGAAGCAAGAGAGGAGGAAGGCTGGAAAGCAGGCAGGTGCCGGGGCTCTCTATCCCTTGAAGGTCTCCCCGACCCAACCCCACAGCACTCCGCCCAAGGCTGCGAGTTCGCGCCCGAGCGAGAGGCCCACCCACGTGAGGCCTGGCTTGGCAAGGCCCCTCCCTGCACGCACGTGCGCATGCCCCCATGGATGCCCGTTGGCAAACGTGTCAGCACATGTCCCTCTCTGGAGAGCGCGCCATGGAAGCACACACAAGCAGGGAGGCAGAGCCATACATGCCAGCGCGGGTCTCCCTCCTCCCTTCCCTCCCCTCCAGAGAGAGAGAATGAGAGAGAGACTGTCATGACTGTCCCTCCCTCCTCCTCCTCGGCTCAGGTCACTTTGACAAGCTCGCGCTCGTTCTCCTCCCTCTTTTCCCTCTTCCCCACCAACATAGATGCCACCGAGCAATTTGCATATTCATCAGCCCCAGGATCGGATTGGGAGACAGTTGAGAACAGAGAGAGAGAGAGCACGCGCGCGCGAGAGAGAGAGAGAGCGCGCTCACACTCCCCTCTCCCTCTCACCTGCACGGTCGCCTCCATCTTGCGCACGCAGTGCGCGCACAGCCAGAGATAGAGGCACACACACACACACATGCACACGCACTGAGCTGCTCCTTTAGCCCAACCCTGCGTTTCCTTTTCCCGGCGGGGGAGGCAATCGGGGGAGTCGGCAGCAGCAGCACCGTTGTCGGCCTTGCTGCTGCTGCTGCTTGGGCGGGGGTCTTTCCCAGGGCGGCGGATGCCAGGGCCCCTCTGAGCGGGCACGCCGGACCACCCCTCCCTCCCTTCCTTTTTGCCGGACACAAAGCATCACATTGCTTTGTAGCTGCCTTCGCCTCCCTCTCTTCGGCAAGGAAGCCGCGTGTCGCATGGCATCACCCGGAGGGCCGGATTTGGCCCGCGGGCCATAGGTTGCCCACCCTTGTTCTAGAACATTCTCTAAACATACCCTAAAGTTGTTTGCTGTCTCAAACCCTGGTGTAGGTAATGTCCAGTGTCCTGGAATCTGTCTATTCCAATATTTTAACATTTTAATATTTTAATATTTTAGTATTGTAAATTGCCAAGCACGCATGTAGCCGGGGGCTAAGGGCTTCCCCCCCGAAATTCTCAGGGTGGTCCACACTGGTACATTATTTAAACTGTTATGTTTATTCATATGATCTGATCACCATGTTGGGATAACAATACAAAAGATTTGCTAGGGTAGACCCTCTTTCCACCCAGTCTCAGCCCCCCCGACATCTGTGGCTACGGTTGCCAAGCTGTGTAAGTCGCCCGGAGCACATCTGTGGAGGGCGACTCATAAATAATAAAGTTAGTTAGTTAGTTAGTTAGTTAGGTCTGAATGCATCAGATGACATGGTGGATCAGTACATACAGATCATTCAGTTAAACTGCTCAACTTACTGGAACCACCATTTCTGTTAACAGTCATATACCAGCTCCTCTCACCGTGATTCTCTTAGAATAAATTGAAGTAGTTTTAAAAGAACTAACAATATTATCCGGTTTGAGCATAAAATGGTAACAGATTGCCCCCCTTTCTGTTTTATATTAATTTAAGCTTAAAAACCATTAGTCCAGACTGAAATGTTTGGAGACGGACACTAAAAGCCCCGGATTCAATGCTGACAAATCAAGTCGTAGAGAAAGCATTAGGAGAGAAATTCTGAAATGAGATGTTGTTCACAAACTCGTGACTCAAAAATAAATGCACGAAAGAAGGGTGGTTTGTCTTCCCTCCTTCGACGCGGAATGAAAAAGCATTTCCCTCTTGCTTCCCGAAGTTTCAAATACGCACTTACCATTTTGAATGACACTTAGAAGCGTGACAATGACCAGAAGGACAATGTGCGCCACAATTTCGTGTTCCATGTTGGCGACAGGACTGTCAAGATGTTCTGCTCAACTTTTCTCTAGTAATTCGGCCAGACAAACCGCAAAGAGAGGAAGTGATCGTTTCCCTTTAGATTGCATCATGGAACATTTCTGATTGCCTCGCAGTTAAGCTGAAGCACGACGGGACATTAATATCATCAGATGTGTTGATCTGATATCAACTGCAGGCCACACATTTTTGTCTGTCTCAGCGCATGGGGGTCGCTTATCACAATCTAAAAAGCTTTCTGCAATCTAAAAGCAGAGATCGCAGGTTGATTATGATAAGCCAGAACCAACTCAAGATTTTCTTCTTGCTTCAAATGGAAAGTGGGATTGTGTCTTCTTTTTCCAAAAAAACCCCCCACCAAAACCCTAAGTGGATTCGCTGCTGGGAACACCATTAAGGGTTTCCAACCTATGGACAGGGGCGGTCTAACGCACTCGGCGGAGTAGGCGCCCGCCAAGAGCGCCAGATCCGCAGGGGCGCACCGCCGCTGGCTGGAAACTAATAATAATAATAATACTGTTTATTTCTATTCCGCTCTTCTCACCCCGAAGAGGACTCAGTGCGGATTACAATACACATACGACAGACAGTCCCTGTCGGAAAGACATACAATTACACATAGACAATTACAGTGCAGTTTTTAGAAAGACTTCTTCTTTCCTGGCTGCGTCATACAGGTGGGCGTCATTGGGTGTGAATGCTCCATTACATCATTGTTGTTATGTCCCTGCGTCATTGCGCCATCACGTCACAAGTGGGTGCTGTTGTTCCATCCTCATGACAGGAGCCTCTTGTTTCCAGCACTTCCGCCTCTCCCTTCTCCTTCAGCCTATTTCAGACAAGTCTGTGCAAAAGTCCTTCCCCACTTTTATGGTCCCCAATTTGTTGTTAATTCACAGCTGGGCTGTTGAACTGCTTGGGTAAACAGTAGACAGGGCTTACAGCTGGCGTCTAACTCAGCCCGGGATTCGATCCTGCAATCTTCAGATCTTCAGATTGCCAGCACAGCTGTTGTTACCGCTGTGCTATCTCTCCGGCCCATCTTCACGTCTGCTGTACCTCCCTCCACGCATACTGGAAACTCCACCTCCGCACCCGCTGGTAACTTTTCGCCTACCATGTAAACTTACCTTGGGCTGCCTCTGCCTATGGCAAACCTAAGCGAGACCAATCATGGGTGTTTTCTTGACAGTATTTGTTCTGAAGACATTCCTCTAAGGATGTTAGGGTGTGATTTGGAGAAAGTTCTTGGGGTAATTTTCAAAAAGGAAAAAGCATTTCTAAAGTAAAGCGGCAGCAACAGCAGCTTAGCGCAGTGGTTCTCAAGCTGTGGGTCCTCAGGTGTTTTGGTCTACAACTCCCAGAAATCCCAGCCAGTTTATCAGCTGAAGCTGCAGGCCCGGATTACCCATAGGGCCAACCTAGGCCATGGCCTAGGGGCGCAAACCGAGGGGGGCGCAGAATCACGGACCAAAAAATAAAAATGTTATAAAATAATTTTAAAAATCACGTCGTGATTGGCTCCTGCCGCCTGGTACCCAAAAGGAGGCGGAGCCAAGGCCAGGCTCCACAGAGGCAGCACTCATACTCGCCGCGTAAGCCTCAGCCCATCCATCTACGCCGCTGCTTCTCAGCCAGTGCTACTGCGCCTGAGGGGAGGGGGTGCCTGACCTGGCTCGGAGCGGCTTCCTTCACAGGTTGCTGAGGGAAGAGGAGGCTGCGGGAAAGAAGGGCGGCGTCCGGCGGCGTGGAGGCACGGAGGGGAGCCTGAGGCGGAGGAAGGCCCCGACTCTCTGCAGCCACTGGACCATGAGCCGCACGTGGGGCCGCCTCTGAAGCCGCTGCCCCGGACGAAGAGGATGCTCTGGACCCAGCCCGGCTTTCCCCGTCCCTTTGGGCCTCGGTTCTGCAGCACTCGCTTGCCCTCCTCTGCCTCCTTCCAGGGGGGTAACGAACCCGCTCCCCACCACACAAAGGGGCCTGTTCCCTTCACTTCAGTGACAGCGCGCACACACCTTTCCCCTCATTGGTACAGGACAGGAAGGATGTGGCGGCGCAAGGCCGGGGGGGGGGAGAGGTTGGGGGGTGCGGTAGAGATTGGCTTAAAGGGGGCGTAATTCCAAAGTGTGGCCTAGGGTGCAAAAAGCTGTTAATCCGGGCCTGTGAAGCTGACATACATTTACATTAACAACACAATGCTGTGTATTCTCTCTTGTGTAACCCAGTGCTACCGGTCAAAATACATAGGATGACCATTTATTTTTCTTCTTCATTAGCACGTGTGTATGTAATAAAAAGGCCATTGGGAAAAAAATTGGAAGCTTCCAAAAGACCTCTCTCTGTCTGTCAAATAAAACTATAGAAGAGGCAGAGTGGTTGCAGGATTTAAGTCCTACTTGTAAACACCTTAAATGTCCTAATGTGCTGTGATACTCAAGGTCACATGAGATCGCAGCCAAAAACTTCAAGCCTTTGAGTGTTGTAGCCCTGGTCCACGAGTTGTAGTCACTGAGCATGAATATGGTGTCACTCCATGGCTCATTGACGGGGAAAGCCACTTTCGCTCCCCCACATCAGATAAACCTAAGAACTGTTGAGCAAAACGGGTTTCCGCTTTGTACAAAAAGGTACAGGCTTATAAAGGAGGAACCCGGGACATGAAATGACTTCAGGGGTGACAACGTTGCAATCAGCAGGATGTGTGAAAATAAGCTGGTGCAATTATCCGTACGCAAAAATTGCAAATACTTACCAACAGGGCCGTAGCCAGGATTTTGTTTCTGAGAGGAAGAAAGAAAAGAAGGAACTATGGAAAAGGAAGAAAAAAAGCAGGAGAGAGACGAGGGGAAAGGAAAGAAGGAAATGGGAAGAGAGCAAAGGAAAGGGTGGGGAAAAGAAAGGGAGTGAGGAAAAAGTAAAATCATTAAGGGAAAAGAAGAAAAAGAAGGGGAGAGAGAGGGGAGTGAAAAAGGAAGGAGAAGGAAAGGAAGACTTTGGGGGAAAGAATAGAAGAGGGAGGGAGAGGGAGGGAGAATGGAGGAAAGAAGGAAGGGGAGAGAGGGAGGGAAAAGGAAGAAGAGAAAGAAAGAGTGAAGGGAAAGGAAGGAAGGAAGGAAGGAAGAGGAAGAGGAAGGAAGAGGGAGAATGGAGGAAAGAAGGAAGGGGAGAGAGGGAGGGAAAAGGAAGAAGAGAAAGAAAGAGTGAAGGGAAAGGAAGGAAGGAAGGAAGGAAGAGGAAGGAAGAAAGGAAGAGGGAGAATGGAGGAAAGAAGGAAGGGGAGAGAGGGAGGGAAAAAGAAGGAGAGAAAGAAAGAGTGAAGGGAAAGGAAGGAAGGAAGGAAGAGGAAGGAAGAAAGGAAGAGGGAGAATGGAGGAAAGAAGGAAGGGGAGAGAGGGAGGGAAAAGGAAGAAGAGAAAGAAAGAGTGAAGGGAAAGGAAGGAAGGAAGAGGAAGGAAGAAAGGAAGAGGGAGAATGGAGGAAAGAAGGAAGGGGAGAGAGGGAGGGAAAAGGAAGAAGAGAAAGAAAGAGTGAAGGGAAAGGAAGGAAGGAAGAGGAAGGAAGAAAGGAAGAGGGAGAATGGAGGAAAGAAGGAAGGGGAGAGGGAGGGAAAAAGAAGGAGAGAAAGAAAGAGTGAAGGGAAAGGAAGGAAGGAAGAGGAAGGAAGAGGAAGGAAGAAAGGAAGAGGGAGAATGGAGGAAAGAAGGAAGGGGAGAGAGGGAGGGAAAAAGAAGGAGAGAAAGAAAGAGTGAAGGGAAAGGAAGGAAGGAAGGAAGAGGAAGGAAGAAAGGAAGAGGGAGAATGGAGGAAAGAAGGAAGGGGAGAGAGAGGGAGGGAAAAGGAAGGAGGGGAGAGAGGGAGAAAAGGAAGGAGAGAAGGAGAAGGAAAGGAAGGAAGGAAGAGGAAGGAAGAGGAAGGAAGAAAGGAAGAGGGAGAATGGAGGAAAGAAGGAAGGGGAGAGAGGGAGGGAAAAGGAAGAAGAGAAAGAAAGAGTGAAGGGAAAGGAAGGAAGGAAGAGGAAGGAAGAGGAAGGAAGAAAGGAAGAGGGAGAATGGAGGAAAGAAGGAAGGGGAGAGAGGGAGGGAAAAAGAAGGAGAGAAGGAGAAGGAAAGGGTGAAGGGGGAGAAAGGAAGGAAGAGGGAGAATGGAGGAAAGAAGGAAAGGGAGAGAGGGCCCCCGAGAGCAGCGGGGGATGAGGAAGAAGCGGCGATGGCGGTGCGGAAGCGGCAGTCGCGGCGCATTTGTGTCACTCCTCCCCACTGCATGCTGGCAAACTGAGGCCCGGGCTGCTCTGGAGACAGAGCCAGATGCAATCATGAAAAGAGCCACACCTGGCTCCCGAGCCATAGGTTCCCGACCCCTGCTCTAAAGAAAGGCAAGAAGCAATCACCCAGTATAAGGAGAGCACGTCCTCGCCCTTCCCTGAATATATACAGACCAGGTGCGACGGCGCAGCTTGGTTTCAGGGATCCCCCCCCCCCCTTTAAACATTTTTGCCACCTTAATCTTTAACACACGCACAAGGGAAGTGGTTTCCTTTTCCTTTTCTTTTTTTAACAGAATTTTGGCATCAGCATAAAAAAGAGGAACTATGTACAGTTCTTGGTACAAAATTATATCTGATCATTATGTATGTTATTTTAAAACAATATTGTATGCTGGTCTTTGTCTTCCAATACTAGGATATGCAAAGTAGGTTATCACTTACTTGGAAAACTAAAATACTGCAAAAAATTGCCCATATAGGTAGTCATACCTTTGGTTTTGTGATGGTTCTATGTACACAGACTTTGTTTTTTGCACAAAATCGTTTTAAATTTGTATAAAATTACTTTCGGATTATGTGTAGAAGATGTATACGAAACATGAACACATGAATGAATTTGTGTTTAGACTTGGGTCCCACCTCCAAGCTATGTCATTATGTACATATATGTGAAATCGAGCAAATTTAATCTGTCGTGAATAGCGGGAACTGGATCGCGGATAGTGGAAACCCGAAGCAAGGATACTGAGGTCCATTAAGTGGATAGCTGGTACCGGCAGCAGGCCACCTGTGGATCCATGCCGGGCGAGACCAAAAAGCTATGGGACATGGTAATCCTCTTGAGACCTTTGCATTATTTTGTCCAGCTGATAATTCCTTTTTCCTGTCAAACATTGGAGAGCGGGAATCTGCATTGGAAGCAGCAAACACTCTCTGATTGGCTGGCAGGCGCCGCAGTCCCGCCTCTAGGAGGGAATCCTCCCAGCTGGCCATGACGTCAAACCCAGCTCCACCAATCACAGCAAAGTCAGCCCATTGGGGCATGCACGGGAAAGACAAAAGATTTAAGTGTATAAAAAGTCTTTTTTACCCATGTAAAAACATCTCAGCTTTCCAGCGGGATTGAATAAAATACTTCCGTGACTTTCTTCTTCAACTGGTGAGATCTTTTCATTGGGGAACATTGGGTTCTTGGTGGGGGAATGAGAGACAGGGCCTTCTTGGTGGTGGCCCCTCGACTGTGGAACTCTCTCCCCATCGAAATAAGATCGGCCCCCTCCTTCCTGTGGTTTCAGGAAGCAGCTTAAAACTTGGCTATGGAAGCAAGCTTTTGATTATTGATAGCAATACTGAAGCAGTTAAAGGTCAACCACAGGATTGATGCAATGTCTAAAATATTTTATAGTCATGTTTGATGGTTTGTATAGTTTTTTAATGGTTTTGAATTGATTTATAATTATATGTTACGGACTCAGGTATGCGATATATTGTTTTTATATGTATTTTAGGCATTGGATTTTTTGTCATTTATTATGTTGCACGCCGCTTTGAGTTCCCCCCCAGGGGTGAAAAGTGTGGTATAGAAATGCAATAAATAAATAAATAACCCTTCTTTCCCTTCCTTCTTTTCCCTTCCTTCTTCCCCTTCCTTCCTTCCCTCTTTTCCTTCCTTCCCTACTTCCCATCCTTTCTTCCTTCCCTACTTCCCCTCCTTTCTTCCTTCCCTTCTTCTTTCCTCCTCCCTTCTGTTCTTCCCCTTCCCTTCCTTCCTTCCTTCCTTTTTCCCTTTCTTCCTTCCCTTTTCCTTCCTTCCCTACTCCCATCCTTTCATCCTTTCTTTCCCTCCTTCCCTTCTGTTCTTCCCTTCCTCTCTCTCTCCTTTCCCTCCCTTCCTTTTTCCCTTTCTTCCTTCCCTCTTTCTTCCCTTCCCTACTTCCCATCCTTTTTTCCTTCCCTTCTTTCCCTCCTTCCCTTCTGTTTCTTCCTTCCCTCTCTCCCCCTCATCCTTTCCTTCTTCCCTTTCTTCCTTCCCTCTTTCCTCCCTTCCCTACTTCCCATCCTTTCTTCCTTCCCTACTTCCCATCCTTTTTTCCTTCCCTTCTTTCCCCCTCCCTTCTGTTCTTCCTTCCTCTCTCTCCCCATCCTTTCCCTTCCTTCTTCCCTTTCTCCCTTCCCTCTTTCCTTCCTTCCCTACTTCCTATCCTCCCTTCCCTTCTTTCCCCCTCCCTTCTGTTCTTCCTTCCTTCCTCTCTCTCTCTCTCTCTCCTCCTTTCCTTCCTTCTTCCCTCCCTTTTTCTTCCTTCCCTCTTCCCATCCTTTCTTCCTTCCCTACTTCCCATCCTTTCTTCCTTCCCTTCTTTCCCTCCCTCCCTTCTGTTCTTCCTTCCTTCCTCTCTCTCTCTCACTCCTTTCCCTTCCTTCTTCCCCTTTTCCTTCCCTCTTTCCTTTCTTCCCTACTTCCCATCCTTTCTTCCTTCCCTACTTCCCATCCTTTTTTCCTTCCCTTCTTTCCCTCCCTCCCTTCTGTTCTTCCTTCCTTCCTCTCTCTCTCACTCCTTTCCCTTCCTTCTTCCCCTTTTCCTTCCCTCTTTCCTTTCTTCCCTACTTCCCATCCTTTCTTCCTTCCCTTCTTTCCCCCTCCCTTCTGTTCTTCCTTCCTTCCTTCCTCTCTCTCTCACTCCTTTCCCTTCCTTCTTCCCCTTTTCCTTCCCTCTTTCCTTTCTTCCCTACTTCCCATCCTTTCTTCCTTCCCTACTTCCCATCCTTTTTTCCTTCCCTTCTTTCCCTCCCTTCTGTTCTTCCTTCCTCTCTCTCTCCCTCCTTTCCCTTCCTTCTTCCCTTTCTCCCTTCCCTCTTTCCTTTCCTTCCTTCCCTACTTCCTATCCTCCCTTCTTTAATCCCTCCCTTCTGTTCTTCCTTCCTTCCTCTCTCTCTCACTCCTTTCCCTTCCTTCTTCCCTTTTTCCTTCCCTCTTTCCTTTCTTCCCTACTTCCCATCCTTTCTTCCTTCCCTTCTTTCCCTCCCCCTTCTGTTCTTCCTTCCTTCCTTCCTCTCTCTCACTCCTTTCCCTTCCTTCTTCCCTTTTCCTTCCCTCTTTCCTTTCTTCCCTACTTCCCATCCTTTCTTCCTTCCCTTCTTTCCCTCCCCCCTTCTGTTCTTCCTTCCTTCCTCTCTCTCTCACTCCTTTCCCTTCCTTCTTCCCTTTTCCTTCCCTCTTTCCTTTCTTCCCTACTTCCCATCCTTTCTTCCTTCCTTCTTCCCTCCCCCCTTCTGTTCTTCCTTCCTCTCTCTCACACTCCTTTCCCTTCCTTCTTCCCCTTTTCCTTCCCTCTTTCCTTTCTTCCCTACTTCCCATCCTTTCTTCCTTCCCTTCTTTCCCTCCCCCTTCTGTTCTTCCTTCCTCTCTGTCACACTCCTTTCCCTTCCTTCTTCCCCTTTTCCTTCCCTCTTTCCTTTCTTCCCTACTTCCCATCCTTTCTTCCTTCCCTTCTTTCCCTCCCTCCCTTCTGTTCTTTCTTCATCTCCCTCCTTTCCCTTCCTTCCTTCCTCATCTCCTTTCTTCCTTCCCTTCCTTTGTCCCCTCCTTCTTGCCTTGCCTTCTTTCCTTCCTGTTTCTTCCCTCCCTTATTCCTTCCTTCCTTTCCTTCCTCTCTCCCTTGAACATTTGCTGTTGGTTGTGGGGCTTCTGTGTGGGAAGTTTGCCCCAATTCTGTTGTTGGTGGGGTTCAGAATGCTCTTTGACTGTAGGTGAACTATAAATCCCAACTCCCAAATGACAAAATCAATTCTTTTTAGTGATAGTCACTCCTTGTAGGTGTCTTGTGGCCAAATTTGGCAGCAATTCGCCCAGTAGTAAGAAATCAGTTTGTGTGTCAACTGTAAAATAGGATGTGTGGAAGGGCCCTGGGTTATCGGAGGTCCTTTCCACACCGTTGCATAAAATCCCTTGTTATCTGTTTTGAATCAGATTATATGGCAGTGTGGACTCAGAAAACCCAGTTCAAAGCAGATATTGTGTTATCTATATATATAAAGGAGACGTGGTCGTGGGTTGACGATTATGCACGGCCACACCATAACCCCCACAACCACAAAACCCACAACACACGATTCACCAGGCCATGAGGTACCAACTAGGCACAAACCCCCACCCTTACAACTTCCGCAGACCCCTAAACGCGACACCCCAAAATTGCCCATTCAAACCTATGGGAGGAGGATCCGGCGGGTACAGCTAGTATATATATATATGTGTGTGTGTGTGTGTGTGTGTGTGTGTATGTGTGTGTCTATATATGTGTGTGTGTATATATATATCTCTTCAGAGGTCCAAAATTACCTGTGTATATATATTTATATGTATGTGTGTGCGTCTCTCTCTCTCTCTCTCTCTCTCTCTCTCTCTCTCTCTCTATATATATATATATATATACTAGCTGAGGGCCCAGCGGTGCCCGGGTTATTTGAGGAAGGCATTGTGTGCCAAAGTTGGTTCCTATTAGATGTTTATGTGGCTTGCAGTGGTCTCAGGAACTTAGTGAAGGTTCTGCGAGTCCCATTGGCCATGGTCCATCCCCTTCCAAACAGCACCGGAATGTAGAGTGGGTCATGGGGGCTGTGTGTGTCACATTTGGTCTTGATGATTCTCTGGATGAGGGTGGCAGCGGTCTCTGGAAGTGAGGGAAGG